>CM067343.1:51161670-51351670 GCA_034190875.2 Urechis unicinctus
TACGTATATTGATATACGATATACGCCATATGGCGTATGTTACCACATGCCATTGATATGCACACTGATATAGCATGGCGATATAACATATAACAGAAAGAGCTCTAATTCTTTTATATATATATAATATCTATTATATACAGTTTATATATATATATATATAAGTATCGCCACACAGTCTAAGAGTATATATAGTTTGGTGAGTATATCACATTTAGATAGTTGATATGCGTAATCTATTGCGTGTCTATACACAGTAGATGGTCGCCATTGAAGATGAGCTGATTTCTATTGCACTCATCATCACTTATATATCGAAGTAAATTTATGAGATAAGATATACGATCTAGTGCTAAAACTAATGGAACAAAAAACGGTCAAGTTAACATTTATTTTAAATGTGTCATACACAGTTGGTCGCCACAGAGAGCTGATTATTGCACTCAACATCACGTATATCGAAGTAAATTTATGAGAAACTAGTTAATAAAGCATTGGATGGAATGTTGGTGTTCGCAGTGAGCTGCAAATTTGTAAGGTTCTTTTATGCATTATAAAAGGATGTACCCCAAAACAAAGTAACACATTCATTTTGTTTATTATTCAGCAGTAATTAAGAATAGCACACGCATACAGTTAATCTGTTTACACATTTAAGTGTATTCGATTCCATGATGGGTAGTTAATATTTAATCAAGTGTGACTGATATTCATCCGCCAGCGGATGTTGCTGGGGTGACTGGTGAAACATAAGCAGTAAAGCATATATTCTGGAGCTTAGAATTTGTATAACAATGTTATAATAGGAAAATCGATAAATCTATATTAGTGGCGATAACCAAACGCGATACATCATAATCCCCGATGCTAGAAGTTTTCCACCCGCCATGGATAAAATTGAAGGCTCTGATAAGTTTTATATCACATCAGGCAAATTCCGAACTGGGATACTTACCCTCTAACCCCTTCCAATATAGTACTTAATCTGTTAGCAAACGAGGTTATAGAGAGAGAGAGAAAGTGAGTGAGTGAGTGAGTGAGTGAGTGAGTGAGTGAGTGAGTGAGTGAGTGAGTGAGTGAGTGAGTGAGTGAGTGAGAGACAGACAGACAGTCAGACAGACAGACATAGAAAGAGAGAAAGAGAGTGAGTGAGAGAGAACGTGAGTGTGGGAATGAGAGAGAGAGGGAACGAGAGAATGAGAGAGAGAGGGTGAGGGCTGATTCAAGTACGGTTGGTACAATAGCAATGTATAACAGCATCAAAACCGTTGTAAGGTGCATGTAAATATTTTAGATATAATGTCAATGGAACCAGACCTTTCATATGTCGGCTCTTTGAAAGACGAAAAGACGAAAACTGTGTTGTTCATCAAAACTTACAGCGTACACGCTGAATGCTGGTTAGGAAGAAAGCCTTCGTAATAAGTGTCTTGGAAAACTGGTCGGGTGCTGTCTTGCCTCTGGCCGTTTCTAGTTAACTAAGCTCGTCATGAACATACATAGGGCATCTCCGAGCCACTTGTGCAGGACTTGATGACAAAGAACAACTGTGCTCGTTCATACGAAAGAATAGTTGTGATGATTTATAGCAGTTTGGCACGATTTTGCATTTGGCCATACTGGAATCGGTTGCCAGAACATGTACAGCTTAAGTGTGTAAATAGCACGTTCATGCAATGCGGAACACTCCCTGATTTGCTATTTTGTGGCCGTTGCGTCTATCCAATTCAGCAATTTTCTGATTTAGCTGCAAAGTTGACACAGAGCATGTAGGTGACAGTGCAGTGTGTCTCCAATGAATTTGATAAATGCGATATGCTGTCTAGCGTATACAGCATAAGCACAGGGAAAGAAGAGGAAATCCTTAACAAAGTCAAGATTAATCGAACCTACCTAGTGATAACATGCATCCACGTAACACGCGGACAAAGTTAAAAGGAACAAATGGTTCCTTTGTTGATGTTTTATAATATCTAGATTTGTAACGGACCTCACTTAATAATTTGACAGATCGCATCATCTATCTCTGGGTGATCAGGAACATAATTGCTGTTTGTTGCGTGGCGCTGAAATCATCAAAAGTCGCATGTTTGCGATATTCTAGAACAATTTTCGCCACCTACGTTACTTAAATCACCTCGTTGTGACAGATCGGACCTCTGGTTGCTCATAATTTTCGTTATGTTTGGCTAATAAAGGATCAAACATTTGAAAGCCCCATCAATTAAAAACATCAAGCAATAATGTTTGGGTGGCGGTAATCTACACACGGAGCTGATACACATTATGATAATTATTGTAATGTTGTGTTAATACTACATTTAATGATGTTGGAATCGGCTGATGGTGAAAATTATGTTAATATAAGTCGAAAACAAATGCCATTTCTCGTATCATAAATCAATAGACTTGATGGCATACATAATAAAATCTGATATCATAAGTTATGACATCTTTGATATCTATGGATTAACCTTTTTGCTTGAATCAGCTTTCCATTGCAATAAACTGTTATAGACAGAGTCACTTAACCTACCACCCAATCCCCTTCATCTCGAACATCGCGATGTCTATGCACCAATACCTAGATAATATAGGATCGAAGAATTGCATTTGGTGCACGGATGTTAAATTAACAGTCATGTTGCAATCATCGACACATATAACCGTTACTGCAAGATCAAACTGATGATCAATTGAGATTCTAATGAAGTTTATTAAAATATGGCTGTGCGGTTTGTATAAGATAATTCAACAACAATTGTTCAATGAGGATGCAGATAGCAATTACCAGTTTGCGCACATTTGCTGCCGTAGCAAAATATGACAGCACTACAACATTATCCCGATATGGGCATTCTCGTCTAAAATGACTACATTATACATGCCTAAGCTAATAAATATAATGTTGAGCTTATCTTCATGATGATTACACTAGACTCGGATAATGCAAAAGTAAGTGCTGCATGTATTAACATATTGATATCTTGTTATCGGTTGCTGGGAGCTTTAATAGGTGATGTAGAATTTTATAGTGGGGAGCCTGCACAGCCGTTAACATAGATAGAAACAAAATTCATCTGGCTTGTGCATAAACATCCCCTGAAACAAACAAACGGAGAATGGTTCCATTCATTCGGTCACAAGCGAGAGTCATGCTTCATAGATTGCAATCCGAGTGCTCATCATCAGTAATTCACACTTGCATCATAATATGTTGTATTAATCATGGCGCATGGCAATACTTGGCAAATGCGAATTTCAATGGCAGTGACCAGCATGACTGTCAAAAGGTACACTTTACTTGCTACTATTTCTGTGTACACTAGTCATACGCATACATCATCCCAGTAAATTATGTTTCAATCGACGAAAATGATGATGACCAGTGGCATTTTTCAAACTGCGCCCACCACCAACTCGTAAAACTCGTTACATCCCATAACAATGGTCATAAAGCTGACTTGCATAAGAATAGCTACCTTACGAGACATGCGATGTGGATACTGATAGGAATGTAAACGTCTCATGAGTAATCACCAGACGTATCAGGCAAAGGTCAGATATAGATTGTGGATATTCCACGACTTAACGTTAACTAGTGCCATATATCTACGTCTTTGTCTGTAGGGTGACGGGTCTTCGGCAAACAAAACAAATTGACAACGCTGATGAAATAGATTTTCCGGAACGGAACAATTGTGTTACACTCGCATTCGCCGTATCCGTAATAATAGCTTACTTTAAACTACCTGTATCTCCAGGTAGCTTTCGTTAAATCAAAGAAGATTGCAAGCCAAGCCAATATTGTAAGAGGACATGTAGCGATTAGAGACTTCAATGGTAATTGCACGCCAATGTCAGTATCAAATGGGTATGTGAGCCGGGGGCAATATGAAAGCAAAGCACACAAAGCGCCACTTATGGTGACGATGTAGCGATTAGAGACTTGGGAGAATTGCATTAATAATGACGACGATCAGAATGGGTATGAGCCGGGGGCAATACATACAAAGCGCCACTTATGGTGACGATGACGATGTTTGTTGAGTTGTGATTGGGAGATGGTTATTAATACAGACGACGATCAGAGGATAATGATGATGTAAAACAATGATGCTGATTTCACAAACCCATCTATCAGTCTTAGTTGTAAATATCAAAGATTCAATCAGACAGCTATGAGTTAGATACAGACATATTACAGCATATATACATACATACAGATACATACATACATACATACATACAGATACACATACACATACACATACATACATACATACATACACATACATACATACATACATACATACATACATACATACATACATACATACATACATACATACATACATACATACATACACATACATACATACATACATACATACATACATACATACATACATACATACATACATACATACATACATGCATACATACATACATACATACATGCATACATACATACATACATACATACATACATACATACATACATACATACATACATACATACATACATACATACATACATACATACATACATACATACATACATACATACATACATACATACATACATACAGATACATACATACAGACATACATACAGACATACATACATACAGACATACATACAGACATACATACATACAGACATACATACAGACATACATACATACATACATACAGACATACACATACATACATACATACATACATACATACATACATACATACATACATACATACATACATACATACATACATACATACATACATACATACATACATACATACATACATACATACATACATACATACATACATACATACATACATACATACATACATACATACATACATACATACATACATACATACATACATACATACATACATACATACATACATACATACATACATACATACATATATATATGCAAAGCAGGCATTTCAAATGACCTTCTATCAGAAAATAATCCTGCTAAAAGGTAAAACGTCAAATCATTCATGATTTTAGCACTTATTTAATAGAAATGACTTGAGATTAGATTTATTTCCAGGGTATTGAACTGGGGACTTGCAGCAGATGTTTGCCAATAGAAGAACCCTTGCAGTTTGGCATTCAACCATTAGTTCCTGTTATTAATAACCGTACAGGTGAGTAGCAGAATTTCGTGTACAAAGCGTTTTTTTCCTGGGAAGCCAGTAGTCGATATTATATAAATGCGTGAACAAGAATTTCAGTTGTGGATGGGTTGAGATTTTTTCTAGTTGCCTAATATTCTAATCAAATGAAAGAGAGATAGGGTGGATTGATTACTTGCGATTTTCCCGTGAACACTGAGTCCATAAGAAAGTCGAAGTGTCGGATGTTGCGAGACGTATGGGTAAAATTCGTCTGCGAATGTTGCTATGCTTGAGTGCGCGGTAGGAGCAAAGCAGTTAGGTAAATATTTCATTAAAATCCTGTTTACCAACGATAATATAAAGTGCAAGATGGCACGAAAGCTTGTTTGAGGGCCAAGCGTCTTCTACTATCACTACTGACTTGTCAGCAAGAGTGGTTGGCAACGAATGAGAGCGCAATAGTGATATACACTTTATCTTCACACGTCAAATCAATGTCGGAGAACGACGACTTGCTTGCGTGTATAATGCACGCCATCGTAATATTGGTGCTTGACTGTATCTTAGCGCAGGAATCGACTAACAGCAAGTTTAAGCAGCGTATTCATGGGATACATTCCGTTTCTGTTCTCTGTGTCTTTTGTTTGCTCTTGGATAAACACCCGTCCTCTTTATGCCGAAATAGGTCGCCGTTAAGCAAACAAACGACAGCCTCAACCAATGCTTCCGGGTAGTGAAGAGCAATACATAAAGCTTAAGGATGGTTCATTTCGGTCCACAGGTACTTCAGGTCATGTCTTATTAGTATACTTAAAACATATCCGGCATGAAATGCGCACCAGGACTAGCCATTAGCTGGAAGGCTGAGAAGCATAACAGCTTAAATCGCTGACGTCATGTTATATCAGTCGTTTTGCTAATGCTGCGTCATTTATGTTACACCGTTATGAAATGTATTCGTGAATAGGCTGCTTTTAGCTGGTTGTTTCTACGGTGATCACTATAAGATTTATTTCGCAGTTTTAGTACATTTCTCATCTCATAATTTGCTCGAGTTGAATATATCAAATTGTACCATATTGACAAACATTGCATTGATATTAAAGACAACAAAACCCACTTTATAAGTCTGCAACTTAACATTAAGTTACTAGCGATAAACGATTGGCCACGGGGGGGGGGGGGGGGGGGTGATTGCAGTGGATTGTATTTACTTGCTCATTTGATGATTGTGAATTCTACAAGCGTAAAGATGCGTGGGAGCACCTTATTCCCCTGGTCGTGAGGATGTAAGAAATGCTAAATTAAAGCTGCCATCGCCTACATTCGTTAAATCGACAAAACGTCGACCGGATTACAGCTAGATCTTCCACCTAGTATATGTCATCATTCGTGAAACATTGGTTTAAGTATTCCCGCATGTATACAAAATGATATCAAATGATTTAGTTAATGGCATTCATGTTAGTGGTTTTAAAAAGGTGAAAGGCTCTTTATCTATGTTTTTACTGATACTTGGGAGATCTAACTCGGCGAAAAATCAGATCATACGAATATCTAAAACAGTGTTTGGCTAAGTAGCTTACACGACTAAGCAAAACTTTCACTAAGCCGATGACATTCTAAGTGATATTCTTGCAGATGTGTTTAAAGTATTAAGTAACACAATGTTCAGTCTGTCGCAGCATTGAAGATTGGTTGGTCATTAATATGCATTGCATGTAGGTAGATTAGCTTTATGCGAATGCAGTCAAGTTTGATTACTAATAAATGCCTCATCATCTGACCATACTGTAATTGGCTACTAGAAAATAGCACAAAAGGAGCTTGCTGTTGATAAAATTATGTGGATAACGCACCTGCACATTGAGACTGGATAATTTTTAGTGTGATGCCATCTGGTACATCTATAAATAATATTACTGCATTCATATCCCGATATCCCAGAAATGTTGTGCTCGAGGGGAATATTGGGCAGCATCCGGATATATGCGCTTTGCTGTCATTCATATACAGCGTCTGTGTTCGCACAACAACAGGTAGCGGATATTCTTTATACAGTACAACAACTGCCCTGAACTAATTCTGACACGACACGGGCATAATTGACAATAACAAATGCTTCTTTTGTTGATTTGTGTCTCTATGTAGATTCCGAATAGGCCACAATGCATTATGTGGTGGACCAGCAACATCAGTGTTCAGGACTATGTGTGTGCAGCCTAAACAAGGTTTAAAATGTGTAGATAAATGATGTTGTTTATATTCTACATCCTAAATAACTGTGCAATACACCGGGGTTTTGTTCCAAAATACTTCGTTATTTCTCCTAGTCCTACTTTGAAGAGAGGTAACATTTTTGGATAATCAAAGAGCTATAGATAAAACCAAATGGCATTGGCACTGCACATATTCCTTTAGCTTAGGTATGACTGATATTGCTTACATTCGGATGGATACATTTCAACGATGGATACATACAGCGATACTGTTGAATGCTGTTAGAAAAAAATGCTACGCGGCATTTCATTCCATTTAAGCGTAGCATGTACACGACTTGAAAAATCTGGAGAAGTTATCAAATAGCTGATATTCACTATTAGGACCTCTCTTACCCACTTAGGTTGCATAATTGAGATCTTACCTTGTCTTCAGGGCTGCAAAACAATATCTTCTAAGCTATTTTGCTGTCGATTAGCTATTGCCAGCGTACGCACAGTTATAATGCTTTGGTAGATAGCACGAACTATCAACAATCGCAAATGGTATATATTTATGAGCTTCTACTCATGACACAACACTTCGCATATGATGACATCTACAATTTGAAACAGACAAATGCCTTTGCATATCAATGATGGGCAAGCTAAGAATCTCGCACTTACATCAACGGTCCGATATATGGTAACATCATCGCCTTTATTCTTGAGCCGCTGCGCATGGGTTGACACTTTGCACATCAAAAAGGTCGTAACGAAATTCAACTTTATCTGACTAGTTTCTAAGCACAATGAATATAATGTTTGCGTCGACATTGCATCTGTGGCAGCAGAAACTTCATGGTCAATATGCTTGCACTGCATATTTAAGAGCACTCAACATAACCCGGAAATTGCGAGGGATGAGTGACATTCAAGACGCATATGCCGATTCTCGATCGTTGAAAGGTTTCCTAACGAGCTCGTTACATGGCAAGAACGATCATTTTGAGCTGATCAATTTGAGCCATGTATTTACTGTTGGTATAAATATGCGAGCAACACTGCTGGATGTAGAAAATAAGGCATGAAATATGATACTAAGCAGAAGTTAACATGCAAAGTATTTTAGTACAATCCGCAATGAACTATCCTCTTCAACTTACGACGATCAGATTTGTGGCAAAAAATATGACTAGAGATAAAGTCATTGATTTGATATACTGCTAACGTATCGATTAGCTTAAGCTATGAGATGCAGAGTCTGTGCGTAACAATATGCCATGCAGAATGTCTCAGAATAACGAAAACACTCACAATAACGTACAATGTGGTACTGTGAGTTCTAGTTACTATCCGGGATAGGTAAAGATATTTCCCATAATATAATACGTATCATAACGAACAACAAAACAACATTTCTTGCAAACGAGCTGGAGCATTTTACGTAGCTGGTCTCAACGGTACAATATAAACTGCTCTGTGGTAAATAAATTACAGATGTCGCGACGGGATAATTGCAGGGAAGATGTCGTTGCAATGAGGGAGATTTCAGTTGCACAAGAGGATGACTGTGATAATTTATCATGTCGTACTCTTGGCACTCAAGTGAATATCGAGTGCTCTTTTCATTTAATTGCGAACCTAATCACGGCCAAAGAAGCTCTCGACAACCTCAATCGCAATCTCATATCTATGCCTAGATTTTGACATAAAGCCTGGTAGCACAAACACAAAACAACACATTCCCATATTTTTTTAGCAAGGATTAATACAGATCGGTGTAACCTGTTACATGCTATGATCGATGTAAAATGAGATATGTAAACGCAAGCTTTCAGTCGCACAGTCGGCTATTGCGTAATGATATGCTAACGCATGCATTTGAACATTTATCGAGCAGTTTAGATACAAGCTAAATAGTTTAGGGAAGGTTATTGGGTGGTAAGGAACTGCTGTAAAAAATACCAATCTTTGTAATATCAATATATCGATTCAACGAAAGAACACTGATCTAACATTCATTTCAAAAGCGATATTACTTAGCTAAGTTATTAAAAATTATGTTGAGCCTTTAACTCAAATGTTTGTGAGTAAAGAATGTGATCAACAACTTCCTCTCCCGTTTGCATGCTTAATGATATTTGTCCAAAACACTAACTGCAACATTATTAGCAGCAGATTTTCCTCAACGTTTTGCTTGCGAGGAGTTCATTCTAGTCGTGTATGCCCAAACCCGGTCACTATAAGTTAATCTACACAGCTCATTACATGGCTCATCGACAAGAACTGTAATCAGAGGAATTTATGATGAATATATATTTGCTATATCAACCGAATCAGACTTTTCTCATTGTTTCTCAAGTATGCCTTACTCGTTATACGTTTGAATATAGAGCGACGACCCAAAAATTGTCAGGGTTATGACGACTAACTCAACGCTCGTCAAGTCATCAAGGATAGTACTTGAATTATTAACATTCGGTCTAATAATTCCCGATCAATAAGTGCAGGCGATCTGCTGCATCGTTCAATATGTGTTCTCATAGTCGAAATGGGGTTTGTGTCTGGTAACACATCACCAAGAGGATGGCTCCTCGAAATCGTTGCGAATGCATACGATTGTAAGGCTGCTCGCCACTCACGCCGCATTCATTTATTTTTGGTAACCCGCACTTGATAATACGTTGTCAGGGTGAAACAGATATTGCGAAGCACCACAAGAAATGAAAGCTACAGAAACCATAGATACAGGCATTGCAATAAAATTTGATTCGTTTGTGAAGGCTCGGATTGATACCGAAGCCAATATGAAAAATTGATGTGCGTATAAATCAATTCACGGTGGAAACCAACGATCAAGAACCACACCTATCTTGTTGCAGTATTAACTACATATGACGCGGTCTAAGGGTCATAATTACCCAAATAGCTGCTGGCAGGGCCTTATATTTTACGATGGGCGCATGAATACCGAACTGCTGTAAATGGTTATGCACACGCTTGATTAACCAATAGCTTGATGACGTTTTGTGTGTAAAGGTTATTTGCTTTCAATATGCATTTGGCCTCGAACAATTTCGAAATGAAATAGCCAAACGTTTTCACCCATGAGTCATAGCCAGGAGACGACACAGAATCGAACCCGAAATGGACAGAAATGATATACCACTGAACGCGTTGTTAACGAGCATAGTGCGCTTGTAATGCGCTCAGTTAAGAGAAAAAAGTTTGTAAAAATAAATGTAATGCTCTAAATCAGGCTATAGCATATGTAGCTAATGTTACGTTCCATTGTTATTTCATCATGTATAGATAAGTGTTGAGACAAATAGCCTGCGCATCTCGAGGACTCTGAATTTGGAAATATATATGTATATATATATATATATATATATATATATATATATATATATATATATATATATATATATATATATATATATATATATATATATATATATATATCTATATATATCTATATATATATTATATATATATATATATATAGATATATAGATATATATATTCTATATATATATATATTTCTCTATATATATTTAAATTTATATATATTAATATATATATATAAATATATGTACATGTGTGTGTATATATATATATACAAATATATATGTTTATATATAACTATATATATGCATATATATATATATATATATATATATATATATATAATGTGTGTAAACAATGCTTTTAAGGTAGATAAATTGCATTTCTGTGTGTGTGCGTGTGTGTGTGCGTGTATGTTTGTGCGTGTGGAAGCATGTGTCTGTAAATGATATTGTGAATATATCTTTTGAACAAAGTAAAAACAAACCTAGCGCTCCACAAATCTAGCCATTTGAATGTATTTTACCTTAACCACCTGCATAAGTGGTGTATCCGCTGTTTTAATGTCCCGCGAGACAAGAGCGAAATTGGCCCGTCATTGTGAACTTCTCCCAGTTAATGTATGAAACTACTCCTGCCTGGCACATTTACAATGCCATGCCTAGCGAGGAATTTACGCTTATTATTCATTATCGATGGATTACCATAATCTTTTACAATTGTGTCTTGGCTTTTTATGCCATGCTGCAACTACTTTTGAACTATCAGCAGGGTCTTAAAACCGTGTTGATTAAACAGGGCTAAGAAGAGTAAAAACAATCAAGCTGCAGTTGCTCGTGTAACCAACCACGCTTGCTTTCGCCACAAATGATGGCACAAAACCATATGAAATACAGCTCTTAAAATATAATTGATAATGTCTAAGCTAAAGACAGTCAGCACACGTTAGAATAATGGCCATCAAATGCGAGTCACATAAAAGAGAAAAAAAAGCGGCCCATCACGGATTTCTGATATTTATTCCAACTAAGCTTTCGGATATCCTCATAACAACTTTCAAAGGCGTCCCTTATGCAAACAGCCCAGCGCCAGCAAAGCAATTCTACTAATAAAAACCTTTCGAGATACCCAATTACGTCTCAGCAGGTTGCATTAGCAAACAGCAGTACAAGCGAAGGTTTTATTCCGTTACACTCTGCTGATAAACTTTCTCGTTGTTGTGAAATCTAAGAGACCCGCAATAATTTCAAGCGTCTTCGTTGTCAATAAATTCATGTCTGGTGTTTTCAGCTGCTACTAAAATAAATATAAACGCAGTTGTCATGTGTTTGCTGCCGAATGGCTGGAAGCGCGTTTTCGCTTGAGATGGCGAGCTGTTTCCTCAAGCTAACGCGCGCATGTCGATTCACAACACTAAGGACTGAGAGCTTCTCTCCCGTCGTCGCATTGGTGTGTCTCTAGCAATCACCTATCATTAGGCCATGGCATGCGATTTTTACATTTAAAGTGAGAGATACATGCATTTGGCGGCAGCCGCAGATAATAACAATACCATTGGAACATCACAGCATCTGAGAGAATGAAACCACCTCTCCTCGCGTGTTTTACCAACATTGAATTGCTCATTTTATAGTATCTTAACACAGTCTCCACGGCACTGCTACGTGTCCGAAAGCCCCAGTAAACTTCCTCGTCCAATATCAAGCGACTGGATATATCATTGGAGACCTGAAACCACATGAAATTGCAGGTCATTTGATTTGCGACATTCTTTGTAAATTTTATCATGAGGGCATGTGTTAATATATATATTTTAAGTGCGACGGTTTACTGCCGCGTCTTAATCGGAATGCTAGCATAAAAGTAAAGATATGTTGAGTGTTTTGATAGGCAACATAAGGGTGACATGCTGTTTGCACCCGACAGACTAGTGATCCGCGTAATCACGCAAAATCTAGCGTTTTCGTTTAAACCGGTGCTTTGAGCAAAAGTATAGGTTTGATTCACTGGTATATGTCATGCCGTTTTAGGTTGACACTGACGGATCCCTAGTAGATCAATGATATGTCTCGTCACAGCACATGGACGTCAACGAGTTTCAGCCAATAGCCATACAAACGTGTTCTACAAAATTCATCTTTTCTGTAGTGTCTCAATTTAAGGCGACGAACCTATGAGGTATTATGTAGCACATTTAAGTCTCTGTTTGGGATATAGTTCATTTAAAAACATTAAAATATCACCTATATAGATGTCGAGTTTTGTGAACGGAGCATGCGACATTCGATCCCACTGTTGTATAGGTCGAGCAACCACTCACCGACATTGAAGCATTGAAAATTGAATGTTTTGTATGTTATTGCATCCGATTTCAGTTGGGCATATTCAAAAGTTTTTTTGAGCAGTGACTAGTTGAGCTCCCTCACAAACATTAAATCGTGGCTCAACAAAAGTTAAAGGCGATGAGTTTTTGCGCCGCACACAAGTGAATTTTTGATATCTTTTATAAAACCCATGACTTGCTCAAATGAATCTTTGAGTGCATCACATAATCTGTCATTGCCAAAAGAGGAAACAAAAGACAATTCCAATGACCAAGCATCTGTTTCAAATACATACATTCGATCCCACTGT
Organism: Urechis unicinctus; assembly: GCA_034190875.2. Lineage (NCBI taxonomy): Eukaryota > Metazoa > Annelida > Polychaeta > Xenopneusta > Urechidae > Urechis > Urechis unicinctus. The sequence goes on from CM067343.1 coordinate 51,174,993, forward strand.
TGTATAGGTCGATCAACCACTCACCGACATTGAAGCATTGAAAATTGAATGTTTTGTATGTTATTGCATCCGATTTCAGTTGGGCATATTCAAAAGTTTGGCAGTGACTAGTTGAGCTCCCTCACAAACATTAAATCGTGGCTCCAACAAAGTTAAAGGCGATGAGTTTTTGCGCCGCACACAAGTGAATTTTTGATATCTTTTATAAAACCCATGACTTGCTCAAATGAATCTTTGAGTGCATCACATAATCTGTCATTGCCAAAAGAGGAAACAAAAGACAATTCCAATGACCAAGCATCTGTTTCAAATACATACATTCGATCCCACTGTTGTATAGGTCGATCAACCACTCACCGACATTGAAGCATTGAAAATTGAATGTTTTGTATGTTATTACATCCGATTTCAGTTGGGCATATTCAAAAGTTTGGTAGTGACTAGTTGAGCTCCCTCACAAACATTAAATCGTGGCTCCAACAAAGTTAAAGGCGATGAGTTTTTGCGCCGCACACAAGTGAATTTTTGATATCTTTTATAAACCCATGACTTGCGCAAATGAATTTTTGAGTGCATCACATAATCTGTCATTGCCAAAAGAGGAAACAAAAGACAATTCCAATGACCAAGCATCTGTTTCAAATACATACCGATCAATAAACTGGCTTTAACACATGAAACAATTGTTTCGCCGATTTATGATACAATATTGACGATGCCAGTTGTAAGATCAAATGCTGCATAGCAGTCGGTTGTATTCCCTGGGGTACTATCAAATAAATCCTATAAGTAAGACATATACCCAGATTAGTATCAGCAGACTTGCTTTTGCTTTGAGGGTAGCATTACTTTTCAGGTTTTGTAGCTACTTCTTATTGGTTCAGTGACAGTATACTCTCTTTATCTATCATATTTTTCAAATTATTCTGAGCTTAATGCTAAATACGCGTCATCCATTGTAGAAAATACGCTCTGTTATCGTGAGCATTGCTGTGAAGTTGTTTTAAAAGCATTATTTATGTTTATGTGTCCCTGCTGTCTCGTGGTCATGCCATATTTACACACAGCAATTGTATTTTGAATATTGTAACATCATTTCATTGTGATCGGATGTTTACCGATGTATTATTTTCAGTTATTACACTTGTCATGGGTTTGAATTAACGCGAATTCGCTGTAGTCGCACTCCCCAAAATTATAGTATTGGTATAATTTGGGTTTAATGCCTCTTACAATGACATCGCGACGACAGTTTTTAAAGGTGATAATGACGTTTGTAGAGCTTCCCTTACGTACCAGCATCTTTATGGCACAAACCTGATACCCTGAACAGGATGCACAACCCCGGCTGTTGGGATGAAGGTCTAGAAAGAAATCATTGAGCGGCTAGGTCAAGTGATGAGGCCGCCATTAAACGTGATTATTTGAGTCAAGTTAGAAATAAAATATGCTATGGACCCACCTCATGAGGGTCACTTGACAGATGTCTTGCATAAAGCTGATATAGAGATATTCATTGGTTATTTTGCAATCCTTATAGACATCAAGATTACTACTTATCCACTACTATACAATTATTTCCCTATGGGCAAGATCACAACTGTTCTTGGCTATGTCACTCAGATCGGGCGGAGCATAGACAAGATATACCACTTTTATGTCAAGAAATCATTGACGGACGCCTCAGGGAAGTGGTCCATGTGGCTTTTATGGGCTATATGCAACGCTGCGTAGAAATAGGGCAAGACAAGGGGATTATTTTCTGTGTCAAAAAGTGCATTTTGCTACTGTGTATCAAAAACCATTGCCCGCAGTTTGAAGAAACTCCTATATTTTTGCAGCTATATTTACAGCTAGAATTTACTACCGGCCGGTTTCATGCTTAAGGATTGCAAAGCATTAAACGAGTGCCATAAGACGCCAAAATAAAAATTTGCCTACGATTCATATGTTTTGTAATCCGTGCCAACACGTATGCTAGCCAGCCTTTTGAACGTTTTATATTATTCTACTTCCGTCGATATGCTTGATTTGTAGTGTCATGGATCTATCGCAATGTGTTAGGCTACCTGGAAACATGCCTCATTATATATGAATAGTCACAGGTTATTAAGATCTCAATAATAAATCGGCGTAATTGAAATTACATACAAGAAAGAAATGATGTTTCAGATCCTGACCCATGCATTTTAATTATGGGTTGAACCTGCCTCCCAAATATACTCTCAGCAACTTATAATCTGGCTAGTCTTTTATCCCTCCGCCAGAAATCTTGCCGCAACAAGAATAAGAAAATGCAGCTATTCAACAAGTGTACAAGAGTGGCACAAAGGCATAAAAAGCTCACAAACTGCGAGGTTTTAATGGGTTCTAAGAAGCAGGGCAACGTCGTCTCGCATTTTGCATGGCAGCTTTTGTGTTCATTTTAAGACCTTCTTGCGTCACCTTTTTTCGATAAAAAAAACTAGTTCAGAAAGGTTTGCCATCAAATGTTTCAAAGGAACAATTCCAAACTTTGCGATGCTAGCGAGTCCCATAAAGGGAACCGAAAGCTGTCCATCACTGATTTCCGATGATTATTCCACTTAAGCATTCGAATATCCTCATAATAACTCTCGAATGCGTAGCTTATGTTTACAGCCCAGCGCCCGCAAAACAATTCTACGTATAAAACACTTTCGAGATACCCAATCATGTCTAAGCAGTAAATAGCAGTACAAGCGACATTGCTATTCAGTTTCACTCGTCTGTTATACGTTTTTCGTTCTTATGAAGTAAAGGAGACCTGCAGTAATTGCAAGCCTATTAGTTGCCAGCAAACTTATGTGTGCTGTTTTCAGCCGCTACTAAAATCCATACAAATGCAGTTGTCCTTTTTTGCTGCCGACATGAATTTGAACAACGCACACAAAAGGAAATGTATAATATCGGGAAAATGACTGGAAGCGCATTTTCGCGGTAAATGGTAATCTGTTTCCTTCAATAAAGAGTGCATGTCGATTCACAACACATACGACCCAGTGATATTTGCTGGTCGTCTCATTGGAGTCTCATGCATTCAGCTATCAGTAGGCTTGCGCTTTTTTATTCATAGGTGAGAGTTACATGCATGTGGTGGCAGCCGCAGATAACCACATTATCATTGTGACATCACAACATATGAGGTTGCAGTCACATCTCATCGAGTGTGTCACCAACATTTAATTGGTCGCATTATGATAAATGCCCTGGAAAACCGATATGACCCAAAGAATGTTAGCATGATAATTTTAGCGGCTGTAGTGGTAAGGTCGCATCTCGTCGGCTAACTCCATTAAACAATTAGAGATCTATCCATCAGGTACATCAATGGATTATGAAGAGAATGTTGAAGCTGTACAAACAAACTGAATCTTCACCCGCGTGTGGACTTCAGTTGGTCGTCAATTTCAAAGCTTAATTGAAAATATAGCACATCAAGCTGTTATTCAATATTCATTCCTCTCTACATGGTGAACCAGGCAAGATTCGTTCGTCCTACATTATCTAAAATCCTGATAGGACAAGTATTTTCTTAACCTTTCATAGATTCAAATATCCAGAATTAATAACAAGACAATAGTATTAAGCATAATTGATAAGGCAAATATCTTAAAAGCTCTCACTGAATTTACCTAATAAAGCAATCAGCCATTTTTGTGCCATAAATGGCATGCGATCAAGACAATCACCCCCAGAACGGTCGCTGGCTAAGCGGTTATTAAATTTATGGTATGTATCACGCTAGCTCTCACAATGTATAATAAGCAGAAGCTTGTCGTTATTTTCATCGATTGAAAACGGTATGCGGATGCTAAAAACTAGTAAAGTGCATAAGAGCAGAAAGGTTTGCGCAAATCGTTGGGTACACATTTAATGAATCGATGTTATGTATCACATTAGCTCATATAATGTGTTACTGTCGGCAGTAGATACAATAAGAAGCACACACACACGGTTTTTGGTTGCTTCCCATGCGCTGTAACTGAATTCCCCTACTTTTACATTTGATATGATTGCATTTTTTTCGAATCTAAAGCAATCATAATACATATGATTGAACGACATATCTTCATTGTTATACGTAAAGATATAGAAAATACCTAAGAGACCGACCATGTCAAACGATGTAATTTAGCTCATTGTAGCGAGGTTTCTCAACTGTATCAATGCGCCTGCGTCCGTTCACGACAGCTTGTCGTCTGACGTGGTCAGAACAAGTATTGGGATTTGCGGTTCAAACCATCCCACAGAGATTTGCATCCTAGTGAGTCCAGAGCAATTTTTCCCAGATTACACATATGCTTGAAAAGGGTCATTTATTTAATTAACAGTTGCACCGCCGACTGTGATGTATGCCGTAAGCTGATTGAAAATATGCATTATATGGAACAGACCGTAATCATGACTTTACTTTGATATATAACAGGGTAGCATATACCAAGTATCAAATGGTCGTTCATCGGGATTATTACCTCTGCACTGTCAGGAATATTCGGTGGTGTATGTAAAATTGCCAAACAAGTTCACGAACCGAATAATTGGAAGTTATATGAAGATATATATTGGTCGATCAAAGGCCTCATAGATAGCATTTGTGTTCGTCCGTGCAAAAGAATGCGCTACCACTTTGCTGCGTAAGAAATAATGAAATATGCTTAATGGATGTGCTTTTGTGTACTTGAATGTGATACGGGACACTGTCAAGTGTAGCCTAACGGAATTTATTATAGAGGCAAAGTGATTTGTTTGCATAGCACATACTTGACAGTGCAGAAGACTTTATATTAAACAAGAGTGTGCTTATTGACAGCGCACAGTAATGAATATTTTTTCTGTGAGGGTTCATACAGGGTCCAGTAATTCTAAGATACAGAACATAAACAGGGATTCTTTTGACGTTTTGAGGGATACTCTCCTAGCACTGAGTTAACTGCCGATACATACATTAACAAACTGTCAGAACCATCAATTAATGACCGGAAGATATCGATCACGTTTATACTTGACCTGAAAGCCGATTTTAGGGTTTGATTAAGCATTTAGAGTAAGTCATAGTTTTGCAGCTCTCAATCTTCAAATACGCACTAATTGTTCCAGTTCATGTCTCTTTTAGGAATCGAGATGCTTGATTGAACAACGGACCAACTCTGACTGCCAGACGTGAGACCTTCAATCGATGATTATACTGATTGAAGTTGCAAATACAGGATCAAACGCTTCCACAAATAGCATTGTGCATGAAGTATTATTTGATAAATATTGTTTCATGTTATTCCATGGAAGAATGCAAGGGTATAACTCGAACAAGAAAGGCAAAACGAACGGTACAAAATACGTTTAAACCACTGCAATATGCATCTAAGTTGATTGTTGTCCCATTATTAAGCAACATTTAAAGACGGATTTACTGTTGGAATAATGTTTTCAGTATGATTCCTGCGTAATGAAAAGTTGTTAATTTCTTTGAAAGCGATTTTAAATCGTGCTTGTTCAAATCTGTGAATAATGACTATCTAAAACTGAGTAACATTCGTGATCACCTGCAAGTACCTTGTAAACCACATAGGGTGGGTTTCAACGCACGTCAAGTGAGTTTAGCCAATTAGAGCCCATGTAACACCGGCACCATACAGTTATGTCCAGCGTGCATTCCAGTTGTTTTCCCCGACGTTACTGCTGGCAGTTGGTGGGGATCAACGTAAAAAGGTCCTAAAACATTAGACACTATTTTAGCTTAAAAGGCTGATAAAATATGCCATAGACAAGAAAAACGCCGCTGTGCTTGTCTAAAGTATTCGAAACATCCCTTGGTACCGAGCATTGAGTTGAATGTCTAACCGTAATCGCATCATGAATGATGAGCTAGTCTAACGGCTCATCTCTACCACACCTCTATCGTGTAGGAATCTTGACAAGCATTCAATACAGACAATTCTGCGTCACTAGTGGATTTCGCGCAAAAAAAACGTTTATGGATACTATAAATAGACCACTTCTTTTTCTGACGATACAGTTACATTTTGAAAATTTATGTCGCTGCAATACAATCCGTCGTTTCCGTAATGTCTCGTTTGTATGATGAGAATGATAATGATAATTATAGCAACAATAACACTAACAATAAAGATACAACCAATTAGTGTTTGGTTGATTAATAAGCACGGTCACAATTGTTCTACGCCGGAATGATACGGGAAATAATTCTTATATTGCAGTACAAATGCATTTACCCCAATTTATATCAACAGTATATTCCTTACCAATTTCTTATAGGATCAACATCACATACCTCACTTTTTGGTCCTAAGACAAATATGTCATTGCCGCTGTATTGTCAGTCATTTCCTTGCATTGCGCATGCAATGCCGTATTTGGTCACGATGGACATTTGAATTCAAAGCAGGTGACCTGATGACTGCATGTACGAATAACCTTGTTCTTATGGGAATCTCTCGACATTGTCAACAGTCAACAAACTGGCAGTAAATATCAAGTACCTCTTACCATAAGCCACACGCGACTATCTTGAACCAAAACATGGTCGGGGACGCATTCTTACTCGCCATTTCGCGGCCGATCACATATAAACATAGGTAATGAAGGTCCAACCTATTTGAATTGCAACATATTTACAGCTCATTTCAGCGTGTGTGTTTCTGATTCCTCGCTTCGATGTGATATAGGGTACTACACATGTATAAGTATATTGGACGTCAGCTTTAGAAGCCAGACTGGCAAACAGCTGGCAAACAGCACGGACGCAGCGGTTTCCCACGAGACGTTATATTTGTCACACGGGATCAACATCAGACATACGCTCCCATATGACCAGACAATAATATCCCGCAATGATAGGATAAGGGTGCCCCAAAGGATAATAAATACGGCAAGGAAAGATGATGCTTGCATAACTCATTTTGATAACGATTAGGACGCAGATTTTTGCTGCATCATGACCGATATTCGTCCACAACAGCCCTGGAAAACGTTGCAACCTTAATCAATTGTGCGAATTGTCAGAACATTGGCAATTACTGATTTGGTTAGAGCTTCTACCAGGAATATCACAGAATGGGTCATTTTGCAAATGTTCACCAATTTAGCTGGTGATTGGGACACTAGGCTGCTTCAGACAGTCGAACTGTGTTGTTCACGGTGCCACGTTACTCGCTCCTCATACATCGTCATAATAGCACACAGAGATGAGCTGCACATAGGTAAGAACACGATAATTTGGTCTATCACTGCTTGTAAACAGATTGTCCGATTAAATTTAGAAAAATAGTTGACATTTGCTTGCTAAGCACACCCTCGGTCCAGTTTAAAAAATATGATGCAAATATGTTGTATTTGTAAAAGATGAGACAAAGATTGTGTTCTCTAATTTGCCATTTTGAGAGATTAAGTGTGCAGCAAAGCTATCATCGTACCAGGTAAACTAGATATCTGAAACTATTAACGCTCGAGGGACCATACTCACCAACCCGCTCAGACATACGTGAAATGGGCGACAATGACGGCTTAAAACATCTGCATAGTGCCCTCAGTACCGTCATTGGACATAGTCTTCAGACTTATCAACAACTATAGTCTACCAGCTCATCCAAACATACAAAGCTTAACCTAATATACGTGATGAGACACGCTGTCGAAACTGTGATCCTGACAGGCTTATACGCCCTGCGAAGTATAGACGACCTGTGACATATCCGTCAAATCATGCCAAAAGTAAACATATCCATAGAACCCAAGCTGAACGCATTCCGATTGAATGCTATCGATGTCGATTACGTTAGGGCCGAGTGACGTCACTCGGCAGTATGTATCCAAAACACATCCATAACAGACCATACAATTAGTTTAAAAACACGCCGGTTTCAATCGATATTAAATCCCGACCAATAAGGTTCTAACTATCAGGAAAATCTTCCACGTCCAGGGAACTTACCAAGATCACAAACGTATCCAGCGATATGATGCAGTCATCGAGAAAGATCGTCTCGTTCAAAATGTAACATCCTTGAAGTTTCTTCTCCATCAGTGCGTCGATGTTTTCATAAACTAGTATCAATACTTGCTTGCTGTTCATTGTATTCATTTTATGGAAAGACGGAGAAAAAAAGAAACGTGAAATCCCTTGTTCAAATGCAGCGACACAGCTTAAAGCTGGACAATTACTTAATATATATAATTTGTGTTAGGAATCCCCTTTCAGAGTTGAGGCCGCCACAAAAGTAGATCACTCAGCTTCATTGATAATATGGATAGTGCCTTGCAGGTAGCTGATATAAAACAAAAACATTGGTAAGCTAGCATTCCATATCATCGTCAGGATTACTACCTATCCACTACTTTGTAAGTTTTCATTCATAATGGATGAGCAATTTCACCCGCCTGGCACTATCGTTACAGGCCGGTCGAAATAGCAACTGGCCCCGGCATTTTGCTACTGTGTATCAAAAACCATTGCCCGCAGTTTGAAGAAACTCCTATATTTTTGCAGCTATATTTACAGCTAGAATTTACTACCGGCCGGTTTCATGCTTAAGGATTGCAAAGCATTAAACGAGTGCCATAAGACGCCAAAATAAAAATTTGCCTACGATTCATATGTTTTGTAATCCGTGCCAACACGTATGCTAGCCAGCCTTTTGAACGTTTTATATTATTCTACTTCCGTCGATATGCTTGATTTGTAGTGTCATGGATCTATCGCAATGTGTTAGGCTACCTGGAAACATGCCTCATTATATATGAATAGTCACAGGTTATTAAGATCTCAATAATAAATCGGCGTAATTGAAATTACATACAAAAAAGAAATGATGTTTCAGATCCTGACCCATGCATTTTAATTATGGGTTGAACCTGCCTCCCAAATATACTCTCAGCAACTTATAATCTGGCTAGTCTTTTATCCCTCCGCCAGAAATCTTGCCGCAACAAGAATAAGAAAATGCAGCTATTCAACAAGTGTACAAGAGTGGCACAAAGGCATAAAAAGCTCACAAACTGCGAGGTTTTAATGGGTTCTAAGAAGCAGGGCAACGTCGTCTCGCATTTTGCATGGCAGCTTTTGTGTTCATTTTAAGACCTTCTTGCGTCACCTTTTTTCGATAAAACTAGTTCAGAAAGGTTTGCCATCAAATGTTTCAAAGGAACAATTCCAAACTTTGCGATGCTAGCGAGTCCCATAAAGGGAACCGAAAGCTGTCCATCACTGATTTCCGATGATTATTCCACTTAAGCATTCGAATATCCTCATAATAACTCTCGAATGCGTAGCTTATGTTTACAGCCCAGCGCCCGCAAAACAATTCTACGTATAAAACACTTTCGAGATACCCAATCATGTCTAAGCAGTAAATAGCAGTACAAGCGACATTGCTATTCAGTTTCACTCGTCTGTTATACGTTTTTCGTTCTTATGAAGTAAAGGAGACCTGCAGTAATTGCAAGCCTATTAGTTGCCAGCAAACTTATGTGTGCTGTTTTCAGCCGCTACTAAAATCCATACAAATGCAGTTGTCCTTTTTTGCTGCCGACATGAATTTGAACAACGCACACAAAAAGGAAATGTATAATATCGGGAAAATGACTGGAAGCGCATTTTCGCGGTAAATGGTAATCTGTTTCCTTCAATAAAGAGTGCATGTCGATTCACAACACATACGACCCAGTGATATTTGCTGGTCGTCTCATTGGAGTCTCATGCATTCAGCTATCAGTAGGCTTGCGCTTTTTTATTCATAGGTGAGAGTTACATGCATGTGGTGGCAGCCGCAGATAACCACATTATCATTGTGACATCACAACATATGAGGTTGCAGTCACATCTCATCGAGTGTGTCACCAACATTTAATTGGTCGCATTATGATAAATGCCCTGGAAAACCGATATGACCCAAAGAATGTTAGCATGATAATTTTAGCGGCTGTAGTGGTAAGGTCGCATCTCGTCGGCTAACTCCATTAAACAATTAGAGATATATCCATCAGGTACATCAATGGATTATGAAGAGAATGTTGAAGCTGTACAAACAAACTGAATCTTCACCCGCGTGTGGACTTCAGTTGGTCGTCAATTTCAAAGCTTAATTGAAAATATAGCACATCAAGCTGTTATTCAATATTCATTCCTCTCTACATGGTGAACCAGGCAAGATTCGTTCGTCCTACATTATCTAAAATCCTGATAGGACAAGTATTTTCTTAACCTTTCATAGATTCAAATATCCAGAATTAATAACAAGACAATAGTATTAAGCATAATTGATAAGGCAAATATCTTAAAAGCTCTCACTGAATTTACCTAATAAAGCAATCAGCCATTTTTGTGCCATAAATGGCATGCGATCAAGACAATCACCCCCAGAACGGTCGCTGGCTAAGCGGTTATTAAATTTATGGTATGTATCACGCTAGCTCTCACAATGTATAATAAGCAGAAGCTTGTCGTTATTTTCATCGATTGAAAACGGTATGCGGATGCTAAAAACTAGTAAAGTGCATAAGAGCAGAAAGGTTTGCGCAAATCGTTGGGTACACATTTAATGAATCGATGTTATGTATCACATTAGCTCATATAATGTGTTACTGTCGGCAGTAGATACAATAAGAAGCACACACACACGGTTTTTGGTTGCTTCCCATGCGCTGTAACTGAATTCCCCTACTTTTACATTTGATATGATTGCATTTTTTCGAATCTAAAGCAATCATAATACATATGATTGAACGACATATCTTCATTGTTATACGTAAAGATATAGAAAATACCTAAGAGACCGACCATGTCAAACGATGTAATTTAGCTCATTGTAGCGAGGTTTCTCAACTGTATCAATGCGCCTGCGTCCGTTCACGACAGCTTGTCGTCTGACGTGGTCAGAACAAGTATTGGGATTTGCGGTTCAAACCATCCCACAGAGATTTGCATCCTAGTGAGTCCAGAGCAATTTTTCCCAGATTACACATATGCTTGAAAAGGGTCATTTATTTAATTAACAGTTGCACCGCCGACTGTGATGTATGCCGTAAGCTGATTGAAAATATGCATTATATGGAACAGACCGTAATCATGACTTTACTTTGATATATAACAGGGTAGCATATACCAAGTATCAAATGGTCGTTCATCGGGATTATTACCTCTGCACTGTCAGGAATATTCGGTGGTGTATGTAAAATTGCCAAACAAGTTCACGAACCGAATAATTGGAAGTTATATGAAGATATATATTGGTCGATCAAAGGCCTCATAGATAGCATTTGTGTTCGTCCGTGCAAAAGAATGCGCTACCACTTTGCTGCGTAAGAAATAATGAAATATGCTTAATGGATGTGCTTTTGTGTACTTGAATGTGATACGGGACACTGTCAAGTGTAGCCTAACGGAATTTATTATAGAGGCAAAGTGATTTGTTTGCATAGCACATACTTGACAGTGCAGAAGACTTTATATTAAACAAGAGTGTGCTTATTGACAGCGCACAGTAATGAATATTTTTTCTGTGAGGGTTCATACAGGGTCCAGTAATTCTAAGATACAGAACATAAACAGGGATTCTTTTGACGTTTTGAGGGATACTCTCCTAGCACTGAGTTAACTGCCGATACATACATTAACAAACTGTCAGAACCATCAATTAATGACCGGAAGATATCGATCACGTTTATACTTGACCTGAAAGCCGATTTTAGGGTTTGATTAAGCATTTAGAGTAAGTCATAGTTTTGCAGCTCTCAATCTTCAAATACGCACTAATTGTTCCAGTTCATGTCTCTTTTAGGAATCGAGATGCTTGATTGAACAACGGACCAACTCTGACTGCCAGACGTGAGACCTTCAATCGATGATTATACTGATTGAAGTTGCAAATACAGGATCAAACGCTTCCACAAATAGCATTGTGCATGAAGTATTATTTGATAAATATTGTTTCATGTTATTCCATGGAAGAATGCAAGGGTATAACTCGAACAAGAAAGGCAAAACGAACGGTACAAAATACGTTTAAACCACTGCAATATGCATCTAAGTTGATTGTTGTCCCATTATTAAGCAACATTTAAAGACGGATTTACTGTTGGAATAATGTTTTCAGTATGATTCCTGCGTAATGAAAAGTTGTTAATTTCTTTGAAAGCGATTTTAAATCGTGCTTGTTCAAATCTGTGAATAATGACTATCTAAAACTGAGTAACATTCGTGATCACCTGCAAGTACCTTGTAAACCACATAGGGTGGGTTTCAACGCACGTCAAGTGAGTTTAGCCAATTAGAGCCCATGTAACACCGGCACCATACAGTTATGTCCCAGCGTGCATTCCAGTTGTTTTCCCCGACGTTACTGCTGGCAGTTGGTGGGGATCAACGTAAAAAGGTCCTAAAACATTAGACACTATTTTAGCTTAAAAGGCTGATAAAATATGCCATAGACAAGAAAAACGCCGCTGTGCTTGTCTAAAGTATTCGAAACATCCCTTGGTACCGAGCATTGAGTTGAATGTCTAACCGTAATCGCATCATGAATGATGAGCTAGTCTAACGGCTCATCTCTACCACACCTCTATCGTGTAGGAATCTTGACAAGCATTCAATACAGACAATTCTGCGTCACTAGTGGATTTCGCGCAAAAAAAACGTTTATGGATACTATAAATAGACCACTTCTTTTTCTGACGATACAGTTACATTTTGAAAATTTATGTCGCTGCAATACAATCCGTCGTTTCCGTAATGTCTCGTTTGTATGATGAGAATGATAATGATAATTATAGCAACAATAACACTAACAATAAAGATACAACCAATTAGTGTTTGGTTGATTAATAAGCACGGTCACAATTGTTCTACGCCGGAATGATACGGGAAATAATTCTTATATTGCAGTACAAATGCATTTACCCCAATTTATATCAACAGTATATTCCTTACCAATTTCTTATAGGATCAACATCACATACCTCACTTTTTGGTCCTAAGACAAATATGTCATTGCCGCTGTATTGTCAGTCATTTCCTTGCATTGCGCATGCAATGCCGTATTTGGTCACGATGGACATTTGAATTCAAAGCAGGTGACCTGATGACTGCATGTACGAATAACCTTGTTCTTATGGGAATCTCTCGACATTGTCAACAGTCAACAAACTGGCAGTAAATATCAAGTACCTCTTACCATAAGCCACACGCGACTATCTTGAACCAAAACATGGTCGGGGACGCATTCTTACTCGCCATTTCGCGGCCGATCACATATAAACATAGGTAATGAAGGTCCAACCTATTTGAATTGCAACATATTTACAGCTCATTTCAGCGTGTGTGTTTCTGATTCCTCGCTTCGATGTGATATAGGGTACTACACATGTATAAGTATATTGGACGTCAGCTTTAGAAGCCAGACTGGCAAACAGCTGGCAAACAGCACGGACGCAGCGGTTTCCCACGAGACGTTATATTTGTCACACGGGATCAACATCAGACATACGCTCCCATATGACCAGACAATAATATCCCGCAATGATAGGATAAGGGTGCCCCAAAGGATAATAAATACGGCAAGGAAAGATGATGCTTGCATAACTCATTTTGATAACGATTAGGACGCAGATTTTTGCTGCATCATGACCGATATTCGTCCACAACAGCCCTGGAAAACGTTGCAACCTTAATCAATTGTGCGAATTGTCAGAACATTGGCAATTACTGATTTGGTTAGAGCTTCTACCAGGAATATCACAGAATGGGTCATTTTGCAAATGTTCACCAATTTAGCTGGTGATTGGGACACTAGGCTGCTTCAGACAGTCGAACTGTGTTGTTCACGGTGCCACGTTACTCGCTCCTCATACATCGTCATAATAGCACACAGAGATGAGCTGCACATAGGTAAGAACACGATAATTTGGTCTATCACTGCTTGTAAACAGATTGTCCGATTAAATTTAGAAAAATAGTTGACATTTGCTTGCTAAGCACACCCTCGGTCCAGTTTAAAAAATATGATGCAAATATGTTGTATTTGTAAAAGATGAGACAAAGATTGTGTTCTCTAATTTGCCATTTTGAGAGATTAAGTGTGCAGCAAAGCTATCATCGTACCAGGTAAACTAGATATCTGAAACTATTAACGCTCGAGGGACCATACTCACCAACCCGCTCAGACATACGTGAAATGGGCGACAATGACGGCTTAAAACATCTGCATAGTGCCCTCAGTACCGTCATTGGACATAGTCTTCAGACTTATCAACAACTATAGTCTACCAGCTCATCCAAACATACAAAGCTTAACCTAATATACGTGATGAGACACGCTGTCGAAACTGTGATCCTGACAGGCTTATACGCCCTGCGAAGTATAGACGACCTGTGACATATCCGTCAAATCATGCCAAAAGTAAACATATCCATAGAACCCAAGCTGAACGCATTCCGATTGAATGCTATCGATGTCGATTACGTTAGGGCCGAGTGACGTCACTCGGCAGTATGTATCCAAAACACATCCATAACAGACCATACAATTAGTTTAAAAACACGCCGGTTTCAATCGATATTAAATCCCGACCAATAAGGTTCTAACTATCAGGAAAATCTTCCACGTCCAGGGAACTTACCAAGATCACAAACGTATCCAGCGATATGATGCAGTCATCGAGAAAGATCGTCTCGTTCAAAATGTAACATCCTTGAAGTTTCTTCTCCATCAGTGCGTCGATGTTTTCATAAACTAGTATCAATACTTGCTTGCTGTTCATTGTATTCATTTTATGGAAAGACGGAGAAAAACGTGAAATCCCTTGTTCAAATGCAGCGACACAGCTTAAAGCTGGACAATTACTTAATATATATAATTTGTGTTAGGAATCCCCTTTCAGAGTTGAGGCCGCCACAAAAGTAGATCACTCAGCTTCATTGATAATATGGATAGTGCCTTGCAGGTAGCTGATATAAAACAAAAACATTGGTAAGCTAGCATTCCATATCATCGTCAGGATTACTACCTATCCACTACTTTGTAAGTTTTCATTCATAATGGATGAGCAATTTCACCCGCCTGGCACTATCGTTACAGGCCGGTCGAAATAGCAACTGGCCCCGGCATTTTGCTACTGTGTATCAAAAACCATTGCCCGCAGTTTGAAGAAAAACTCCTATATTTTTGCAGCTATATTTACAGCTAGAATTTACTACCGGCCGGTTTCATGCTTAAGGATTGCAAAGCATTAAACGAGTGCCATAAGACGCCAAAATAAAAATTTGCCTACGATTCATATGTTTTGTAATCCGTGCCAACACGTATGCTAGCCAGCCTTTTGAACGTTTTATATTATTCTACTTCCGTCGATATGCTTGATTTGTAGTGTCATGGATCTATCGCAATGTGTTAGGCTACCTGGAAACATGCCTCATTATATATGAATAGTCACAGGTTATTAAGATCTCAATAATAAATCGGCGTAATTGAAATTACATACAAGAAAGAAAAATGATGTTTCAGATCCTGACCCATGCATTTTAATTATGGGTTGAACCTGCCTCCCAAATATACTCTCAGCAACTTATAATCTGGCTAGTCTTTTATCCCTCCGCCAGAAATCTTGCCGCAACAAGAATAAGAAAATGCAGCTATTCAACAAGTGTACAAGAGTGGCACAAAGGCATAAAAAGCTCACAAACTGCGAGGTTTTAATGGGTTCTAAGAAGCAGGGCAACGTCGTCTCGCATTTTGCATGGCAGCTTTTGTGTTCATTTTAAGACCTTCTTGCGTCACCTTTTTTCGATAAAACTAGTTCAGAAAGGTTTGCCATCAAATGTTTCAAAGGAACAATTCCAAACTTTGCGATGCTAGCGAGTCCCATAAAGGGAACCGAAAGCTGTCCATCACTGATTTCCGATGATTATTCCACTTAAGCATTCGAATATCCTCATAATAACTCTCGAATGCGTAGCTTATGTTTACAGCCCAGCGCCCGCAAAACAATTCTACGTATAAAACACTTTCGAGATACCCAATCATGTCTAAGCAGTAAATAGCAGTACAAGCGACATTGCTATTCAGTTTCACTCGTCTGTTATACGTTTTTTCGTTCTTATGAAGTAAAGGAGACCTGCAGTAATTGCAAGCCTATTAGTTGCCAGCAAACTTATGTGTGCTGTTTTTTCAGCCGCTACTAAAATCCATACAAATGCAGTTGTCCTTTTTTGCTGCCGACATGAATTTGAACAACGCACACAAAAGGAAATGTATAATATCGGGAAAATGACTGGAAGCGCATTTTCGCGGTAAATGGTAATCTGTTTCCTTCAATAAAGAGTGCATGTCGATTCACAACACATACGACCCAGTGATATTTGCTGGTCGTCTCATTGGAGTCTCATGCATTCAGCTATCAGTAGGCTTGCGCTTTTTTATTCATAGGTGAGAGTTACATGCATGTGGTGGCAGCCGCAGATAACCACATTATCATTGTGACATCACAACATATGAGGTTGCAGTCACATCTCATCGAGTGTGTCACCAACATTTAATTGGTCGCATTATGATAAATGCCCTGGAAAACCGATATGACCCAAAGAATGTTAGCATGATAATTTTAGCGGCTGTAGTGGTAAGGTGGCATCTCGTCGGCTAACTCCATTAAACAATTAGAGATCTATCCATCAGGTACATCAATGGATTATGAAGAGAATGTTGAAGCTGTACAAACAAACTGAATCTTCACCCGCGTGTGGACTTCAGTTGGTCGTCAATTTCAAAGCTTAATTGAAAATATAGCACATCAAGCTGTTATTCAATATTCATTCCTCTCTACATGGTGAACCAGGCAAGATTCGTTCGTCCTACATTATCTAAAATCCTGATAGGACAAGTATTTTCTTAACCTTTCATAGATTCAAATATCCAGAATTAATAACAAGACAATAGTATTAAGCATAATTGATAAGGCAAATATCTTAAAAGCTCTCACTGAATTTACCTAATAAAGCAATCAGCCATTTTTGTGCCATAAATGGCATGCGATCAAGACAATCACCCCCAGAACGGTCGCTGGCTAAGCGGTTATTAAATTTATGGTATGTATCACGCTAGCTCTCACAATGTATAATAAGCAGAAGCTTGTCGTTATTTTCATCGATTGAAAACGGTATGCGGATGCTAAAAACTAGTAAAGTGCATAAGAGCAGAAAGGTTTGCGCAAATCGTTGGGTACACATTTAATGAATCGATGTTATGTATCACATTAGCTCATATAATGTGTTACTGTCGGCAGTAGATACAATAAGAAGCACACACACACGGTTTTTGGTTGCTTCCCATGCGCTGTAACTGAATTCCCCTACTTTTACATTTGATATGATTGCATTTTTTCGAATCTAAAGCAATCATAATACATATGATTGAACGACATATCTTCATTGTTATACGTAAAGATATAGAAAATACCTAAGAGACCGACCATGTCAAACGATGTAATTTAGCTCATTGTAGCGAGGTTTCTCAACTGTATCAATGCGCCTGCGTCCGTTCACGACAGCTTGTCGTCTGACGTGGTCAGAACAAGTATTGGGATTTGCGGTTCAAACCATCCCACAGAGATTTGCATCCTAGTGAGTCCAGAGCAATTTTTCCCAGATTACACATATGCTTGAAAAGGGTCATTTATTTAATTAACAGTTGCACCGCCGACTGTGATGTATGCCGTAAGCTGATTGAAAATATGCATTATATGGAACAGACCGTAATCATGACTTTACTTTGATATATAACAGGGTAGCATATACCAAGTATCAAATGGTCGTTCATCGGGATTATTACCTCTGCACTGTCAGGAATATTCGGTGGTGTATGTAAAATTGCCAAACAAGTTCACGAACCGAATAATTGGAAGTTATATGAAGATATATATTGGTCGATCAAAGGCCTCATAGATAGCATTTGTGTTCGTCCGTGCAAAAGAATGCGCTACCACTTTGCTGCGTAAGAAATAATGAAATATGCTTAATGGATGTGCTTTTGTGTACTTGAATGTGATACGGGACACTGTCAAGTGTAGCCTAACGGAATTTATTATAGAGGCAAAGTGATTTGTTTGCATAGCACATACTTGACAGTGCAGAAGACTTTATATTAAACAAGAGTGTGCTTATTGACAGCGCACAGTAATGAATATTTTTTCTGTGAGGGTTCATACAGGGTCCAGTAATTCTAAGATACAGAACATAAACAGGGATTCTTTTGACGTTTTGAGGGATACTCTCCTAGCACTGAGTTAACTGCCGATACATACATTAACAAACTGTCAGAACCATCAATTAATGACCGGAAGATATCGATCACGTTTATACTTGACCTGAAAGCCGATTTTAGGGTTTGATTAAGCATTTAGAGTAAGTCATAGTTTTGCAGCTCTCAATCTTCAAATACGCACTAATTGTTCCAGTTCATGTCTCTTTTAGGAATCGAGATGCTTGATTGAACAACGGACCAACTCTGACTGCCAGACGTGAGACCTTCAATCGATGATTATACTGATTGAAGTTGCAAATACAGGATCAAACGCTTCCACAAATAGCATTGTGCATGAAGTATTATTTGATAAATATTGTTTCATGTTATTCCATGGAAGAATGCAAGGGTATAACTCGAACAAGAAAGGCAAAACGAACGGTACAAAATACGTTTAAACCACTGCAATATGCATCTAAGTTGATTGTTGTCCCATTATTAAGCAACATTTAAAGACGGATTTACTGTTGGAATAATGTTTTCAGTATGATTCCTGCGTAATGAAAAGTTGTTAATTTCTTTGAAAGCGATTTAAATCGTGCTTGTTCAAATCTGTGAATAATGACTATCTAAAACTGAGTAACATTCGTGATCACCTGCAAGTACCTTGTAAACCACATAGGGTGGGTTTCAACGCACGTCAAGTGAGTTTAGCCAATTAGAGCCCATGTAACACCGGCACCATACAGTTATGTCCAGCGTGCATTCCAGTTGTTTTCCCCGACGTTACTGCTGGCAGTTGGTGGGGATCAACGTAAAAAGGTCCTAAAACATTAGACACTATTTTAGCTTAAAAGGCTGATAAAATATGCCATAGACAAGAAAAACGCCGCTGTGCTTGTCTAAAGTATTCGAAACATCCCTTGGTACCGAGCATTGAGTTGAATGTCTAACCGTAATCGCATCATGAATGATGAGCTAGTCTAACGGCTCATCTCTACCACACCTCTATCGTGTAGGAATCTTGACAAGCATTCAATACAGACAATTCTGCGTCACTAGTGGATTTCGCGCAAAAAAACGTTTATGGATACTATAAATAGACCACTTCTTTTTCTGACGATACAGTTACATTTTGAAAATTTATGTCGCTGCAATACAATCCGTCGTTTCCGTAATGTCTCGTTTGTATGATGAGAATGATAATGATAATTATAGCAACAATAACACTAACAATAAAGATACAACCAATTAGTGTTTGGTTGATTAATAAGCACGGTCACAATTGTTCTACGCCGGAATGATACGGGAAATAATTCTTATATTGCAGTACAAATGCATTTACCCCAATTTATATCAACAGTATATTCCTTACCAATTTCTTATAGGATCAACATCACATACCTCACTTTTTGGTCCTAAGACAAATATGTCATTGCCGCTGTATTGTCAGTCATTTCCTTGCATTGCGCATGCAATGCCGTATTTGGTCACGATGGACATTTGAATTCAAAGCAGGTGACCTGATGACTGCATGTACGAATAACCTTGTTCTTATGGGAATCTCTCGACATTGTCAACAGTCAACAAACTGGCAGTAAATATCAAGTACCTCTTACCATAAGCCACACGCGACTATCTTGAACCAAAACATGGTCGGGGACGCATTCTTACTCGCCATTTCGCGGCCGATCACATATAAAACATAGGTAATGAAGGTCCAACCTATTTGAATTGCAACATATTTACAGCTCATTTCAGCGTGTGTGTTTCTGATTCCTCGCTTCGATGTGATATAGGGTACTACACATGTATAAGTATATTGGACGTCAGCTTTAGAAGCCAGACTGGCAAACAGCTGGCAAACAGCACGGACGCAGCGGTTTCCCACGAGACGTTATATTTGTCACACGGGATCAACATCAGACATACGCTCCCATATGACCAGACAATAATATCCCGCAATGATAGGATAAGGGTGCCCCAAAGGATAATAAATACGGCAAGGAAAGATGATGCTTGCATAACTCATTTTGATAACGATTAGGACGCAGATTTTTGCTGCATCATGACCGATATTCGTCCACAACAGCCCTGGAAAACGTTGCAACCTTAATCAATTGTGCGAATTGTCAGAACATTGGCAATTACTGATTTGGTTAGAGCTTCTACCAGGAATATCACAGAATGGGTCATTTTGCAAATGTTCACCAATTTAGCTGGTGATTGGGACACTAGGCTGCTTCAGACAGTCGAACTGTGTTGTTCACGGTGCCACGTTACTCGCTCCTCATACATCGTCATAATAGCACACAGAGATGAGCTGCACATAGGTAAGAACACGATAATTTGGTCTATCACTGCTTGTAAACAGATTGTCCGATTAAATTTAGAAAAATAGTTGACATTTGCTTGCTAAGCACACCCTCGGTCCAGTTTAAAAAATATGATGCAAATATGTTGTATTTGTAAAAGATGAGACAAAGATTGTGTTCTCTAATTTGCCATTTTGAGAGATTAAGTGTGCAGCAAAGCTATCATCGTACCAGGTAAACTAGATATCTGAAACTATTAACGCTCGAGGGACCATACTCACCAACCCGCTCAGACATACGTGAAATGGGCGACAATGACGGCTTAAAACATCTGCATAGTGCCCTCAGTACCGTCATTGGACATAGTCTTCAGACTTATCAACAACTATAGTCTACCAGCTCATCCAAACATACAAAGCTTAACCTAATATACGTGATGAGACACGCTGTCGAAACTGTGATCCTGACAGGCTTATACGCCCTGCGAAGTATAGACGACCTGTGACATATCCGTCAAATCATGCCAAAAGTAAACATATCCATAGAACCCAAGCTGAACGCATTCTGATTGAATGCTATCGATGTCGATTACGTTAGGGCCGAGTGACGTCACTCGGCAGTATGTATCCAAAACACATCCATAACAGACCATACAATTAGTTTAAAAACACGCCGGTTTCAATCGATATTAAATCCCGACCAATAAGGTTCTAACTATCAGGAAAATCTTCCACGTCCAGGGAACTTACCAAGATCACAAACGTATCCAGCGATATGATGCAGTCATCGAGAAAGATCGTCTCGTTCAAAATGTAACATCCTTGAAGTTTCTTCTCCATCAGTGCGTCGATGTTTTCATAAACTAGTATCAATACTTGCTTGCTGTTCATTGTATTCATTTTATGGAAAGACGGAGAAACGTGAAATCCCTTGTTCAAATGCAGCGACACAGCTTAAAGCTGGACAATTACTTAATATATATAATTTGTGTTAGGAATCCCCTTTCAGAGTTGAGGCCGCCACAAAAGTAGATCACTCAGCTTTATTGATAATATGGATAGTTCCTTGCAGGTAGCTGATATAAAACAAAAACATTGGTAAGCTAGCATTCCATATCATCGTCAGGATTACTACCTATCCACTACTTTGTAAGTTTTCATTCATAATGGATGAGCAATTTCACCCGCCTGGCACTATCGTTACAGGCCGGTCGAAATAGCAACTGGCCCCGGCTGTGGCATCCGTATCGGTTGGAATGCCAAGCTATGTCATTTTGATGCCAAGAAACCGCTTGCGGACGTCGATAAAAAGCATTAACACCGCTTGAGATGGGTCATGTGCAGTGCTGGGCATATTCAGGGTGCATAAAGGGATACATAATCAACAAAGTGTGTTTAACTATTATCTATGTGTAAACCAATGTACGCGAGCTTCTTTAAATCTCTAACTTTGTAGTGTTGTTAACAATTTGCGATTCCTTCTGCTTGTTCACATGCATACAAAGCGAATGTTATTACAATCTGCTGTTATTCGTGTTTTTCCTCCGTTCAAAGTAGATCTGCCCGTCGTTCAGTTCCAACTAGCATTAATGTTTCTCGTTAAACTGTGTCCTGTTTCTCAATAGATGGCAAGGTGGAAAGTGTACGGCTTAATACACCTCGTTGCATTTCTTCGCCAAAACAGGCTGTGTTATTGGCAGCAAATAAATGAGTTTTGTAAGGAAAATTGGTTCATTATTCAGCTTCGCTTAAGGCAGCCAATCAAAAGGGTGAATAAACGCCGCCAAAACTTAACTTAAACAAAACAATCACTGATTTCGGACACTGACCTGTCAGCTGAGCTTGTGAGTAAGCACAATATCAACGAATTTAATGTCACTGATAGCAATAAACGTAGCAGACTTCGGCGTCCACACATGTCTTGCTCTGCATGGACGCATTATAAAGGTCCAACCACTCCATGTCATAATGCATGAAACAACCAGCACGGGCCATACAATGATTATCTCGCTAGGAGTTGCGTCACATATTTGGCTCATGGACCTACTTCATTTTTAGACAATAACAACGAAATCCTCCGGCTGTTTTATATATCTACCCTAATCATACGAACTTCAACTCCTTGGCATCACATCATCTACGCGAATTGAAGAAGCCGCAAAAACTTCATTTACTGTTTTACGCGCATAGATGCAATGCGCGCGCCGATAAATAATGGTGGCCGACAACAAAGAAAATATATGTTATCAATCTGCTTCCGTCAGAAAAAAAAAACATGCAGCAAGAGCTCTGTATTAGATACAGAAACAAGCAAAACGTTTATGTGGCGCGATTTGACATGGAAGCGATAGACAAAATTGCAATCAGCACATGTTTTAACTAAGAGGACATAAACGAATTGTATGTAAAATGGCAATGCACTAACTGGTGGGAATATTAACAACAACGCTTGTCACATATATTATTGTGTGTACGCATATAAATCGTTGTCGCTGATCGTAGTATATTATTTGCTTATGTTGATGGGCCTTTTTCCTCCTAAGGTCATACTCTGTGAACCACGCCTGAACATCAAGACTGAGTTCTTATTCAATCTTGTTTATCGAGTTTATTAAATCCTCATGAAAGCAGCAATGAAGATAGGATATCTAGTGATTGTCATATTGGCTTAATATACAGACTTAGTAAATATCTGAACGATAAATAGCATCATATATTGGTAGGATAACAGGTAAAAAAGCTAGCAAGTGGACTATGGCTGTTAACATCTGTCTCGTCAAGTGTTTTGACTACCCTGTGTGTGTATGTGTGTGTGTGGGTGGGGGGGGGGGGGGGTAATGGTGGGGATGGTTGATGTCAATAACAAGGAAGCAACTAAACGTGTACAAATTGTACACGAACAATGGAATGCATATACATATATATATGCAGATCAGCAAATATATACCAATTAGAAAACACCGCAGTACAAATAGCCCAGATGTCTCAATAACAAAGTCATAAATGTTATCAACAGAATAAATAATCTGTAGCGACAGTGAAAGGGAACCGAACAAAACCAGTATCTCGTATTAAAACCGTCTTTATGGAATTTATATATAAGTGATGCCGTGCACAATAGTCTGCAACGCAAAAAAATATTTTTATGATGGGACTACAAAGACATGTAAGTAATGGTCACATAATATAAGTATTATGCTCATCTTCTTGGCGTATAAAGCTTTTACGAAAACGAGATGCATTGAAGAATATACATAGTGTTCCTCTGTTGGTACTCATCACTGAAGAGCAGTCACGTTTCTCATATGATGAGGCTCGGTCATTATATTTTGTAGCTTTCTGCGTATTTGTAGCGATACAACGTAAACGTGATAAGGCTTAGCCACTATATTTTATTTCCTGTAACCAAACTTAAGCGTAAGTCATGAATCGTGCGTTTATATAGCATGTTACACTTTTACGCAAATAACCGGGTCGCATTTAATGTGAGCTTTTGTTAATTCATAGGCTCATTCCCATAAAAGATGGGTACATGTTGCCGCGTAAGTAGGTACTTTCAAGATATTTACTATCGATGGGATGTCGCGCGCACCCATATTTTCTGACAGCTTGCAGAACGCAGTATATGCAACATACACAGAACGCGGGATGCTGCCGGGTTAAGATAGTATTGTTCGTAAAACTCACGGCCCCTATTTTTACCGCGGATGCTGGGTGATTTTGTAAAGTAAAACACGTTATACGTACAAAAATAGCATTCCTGTGTCCACATATAACGAAATGTAATTATGGATAAATGGTCAACATTCCCTTTGATCCCTTTGTTTGACTGCAAGGAGATCGACGCAGCAAGTTGGTTCTCAAATTAATAAGCTTATCTTAAAAGGTGGGCGGTTCTGAACGATAAGTTCAAGCGGTGCTTCAATTCAATGCAGACACAAGACAGATATTCAATGCAGACACAAGCCGGATATTCACTTTATAGGCTGCAACTTATATTCCTGTAGACATATCTTGTGGTTACTTCAGTCAAATCAGATTACGAATCGGACAACTTACACCCAAGCGCCGAGGGTGCAGTACGCACCACTTCGTACATAATGTTGTAAACATGCTATTTTGCCAACAATATATCAGCCACTAAGTTGTTTTGCGTATACACGTGAAGCTTTCAGCCGCATCGGGCACTTTACATGGACGACACATAGCTAATCAGCATGTGTGACTTGCCTCACATATGCAGGACACTACTGGAATAACGCTGTCAAAAACAGGGAATACATGTTTCTTTGCCAGGAAAATACCTTTTATGTCCTGCCCTGTATCTCAAACATAAATTCAACCAGTAAATTTTGAACAGCAGCTTTAATCATTCCCTGCATCGATGATTTTGCTTGTTAGCAAAAACGATGACAGATTAATGGCGACTGGATGGCGCAATATGTTTCATATGATTGCAATCTATTAATATCTATTTGTCAAGCACTGGCCACCATTATTAGCTTATTGCTGCCCATTGCCATGACATAAATCGTTTGCTTCATAATTGTTTTCAAAAATGTGTGAACTCCGCGAGTTAAGATTATAAGTTAAATTGTACGAAAGCAGTTCTAGCCTTTCGTGTAATTATACATTTATATAGATATATATACATATATATTTATGAATAAATATATATATATATATATATATATATATAATATATATATATATATATATATATTTATGTTTACATATATATATATATATATATATATATATATATATATATAATCAAATTTGTGCCTTAATATGTATATGCCTTTATATATATATATAAATATATATATATATATATGTATATATATATAAATACACATATATCTATATATATATAAATATATAGATATAGATATATATTTATAAATATATATATAAATCAAATATTTGTGCCTTAATATGTATATGCCTTTTATATATATATATAGATATATATATATATATATATATATATAGATATATATATATAGATATATACATATATAAATATATTTATATATATGCTATATAGATATAGATATATAAATATATAAATAGATATATAGATATATATTTATAAATATATTTACATATTTGCATATATATATATATATATAAATCTATCAAATATTTGTAATATATATCCTTTATATATATATATATATATATATATATATAGATACATATATATTTTAGATATAGAGATATAGATAGAATAGATAGATATATATATATATTATATATATATATATATATATTCTAAATATTTACATATTGTGCCTTAAATATGTATATATGTGATAGATGCCTTCATATATATATAGATATATATATATATATATATATATATATATATATATATATACTATATAATATATATATATATTATCTATATACATATTTATATAAATATATTTACATGTATGCATATATATATCAGCGCCATATATAACCATGGTTGTTTGAATGACAGCCGGCGCCATTCAATTTTATAGGACTAGTATGATCTTAACATATTTTTGCTTCTTCCAGAAACGTAACAGAGCGTCTATGTATTAATACTATATATATATATATATATCTATTCGGATGCCTGATATCAATCTTCATCTCTATATATATATAATATATATGTTATTCTTCCCCATGTGTGTGTGTGTGTGTGTGTGTGTACGTACATACATACAAAAGGCAAAAGATAACACTCAGCACCATCACGTAGACTACTGGGTTTTTGAGTGACAGCCGGTGTATTCAATTTTAGCTCCGGTCGAGAAGTAGTATGATCTTAACCGTTTTGATTCTTCCTTAGTCAGCATTAGCTGATTAATCGACGTGTTACTGATGGAATATTCGGATGCCTGATTCAACTTCAATTATATTATTAATAAGTGTTTTCCTCCCCATCACACATGTGCATGAAATGGGACAACTCTAATACACTTTACATACCTTAATTGTAACAGTTGAACACTGTATCAAAGAGTCGAGACAGGGCTTTTAAACTTAAAAAGTGTAACGCTGTAAGCTTATCAAAACTTAGCAAGTTGAGAATGGCAAAAAGTATACTCCGTCGTACAAGGTATTATGCGAATGTATAACCAGTCGTACAAATCGAGAGGCCGAAATAATATACTCCTTCGCGCGGCACATGTATACTATCTCTATACACTTAAGTGCCCCCCCCCCGGGATTAGCATTAGTCGTCGTCGTTCTGAGCATGCACAATGCACGGGGTCTTGAACTTGAAAACAAACATGTTGCTGTGTTTCGGACTTTTTACTGCTTCCCAAATTGATCGAGCTATAAATAATTACCATGCATGAAATCCCCTGCCGAAAAGGGATAAAATTGTCCGTAAAACATCGTTGCATTCTATAACTCCATCACTTGGGTATGTTTGGTGTTTGGTAGTTGTCTGAATCGATCTAAAAAAAATTTTTTTTCATTGCGTCGTATTAAGAGAAAGTAAGACGTCTACTCAGACGTCTTGTAGGGCAATCAAAACTAAGCATTTAATGTGGCTGACTTTATTGTACCAGGCAGCAGACGTAATATATTCAATATTCGTTCACCACTCCTGACTTTCATTGGGATTATTACTACAACACAGCCAGGATAATTGTTCTTGTACATGGAATCTTGCAAAACCAGTACTCGCACTGAGTAAGTACTGTTTCCATGGATGTATATACTGCTCCATAAAAGTTTACACAGATTTCATTCATAGCAATTAAATTAGTCGAGAGATTGATATATATATATTGAGGGATATGGTCCTAGTGCTGGGTTAATATTGTACTTTACTGTATTCATCCTCCAACGCTCGAGCCATCAATTGATGAGCAGAAAACAAAAAGATACTGGGATTGCACGTCGGTAATGGACCGGGAAGCCGCTGGTAGAGTTTGTTTAAAGCAAGAAGCGTTGCTTACGCAAGGGTAAGTATCGAAATAAATTTTGTTCAGAATTCTACAATGAGGCCCGATCACTGCAATATTTAGTCCCCATTATGCACGCGGTTAGCATTTAACATAATTTCCATATTCATTAAATTTACAGCAAATGTCAAGGACCAATTATTCAATTTCGAATAGCTTGTCACCCTTCGAACGTATAATCACTACTTCCGCAGCTCACCGTGAACATGATAAATACTCATGGAACCTTGCCAGTGGCCGAAGTGCAAATTTGACAGCTATCGTTATCTTGGTCACACTGTCGTTGTATCAATCTCCGAGTCTATAGTCTTACGGGTTATATGACGAAACATTTACTGTCGTTACTTGTTTATTCATAGAACATTTCGAGCCTATGATACGGGTTTCCTGAAAAGACGCCACTGATTTTCCGCACGATCATTATTTTACTGAAGGCCTACCAAGCTTACAGCTAGTAATTGACTTATCAAACCTCTCTGAAATGATTTGAACTGGCAAGCTTACATTGACATAAGCAAATGGAATAGTTCAATGCGGTAAACCGCCTAAAGGTAATATACACGACTGAGGCTTCGAGAATAAGAACACCCACAAAAGCAACTTAAATAGTGGCTTCTTATGCATTAACGCAGCGAATGGGAACAAATATGTGTTAAATACCATTTTAGATTTGTATTGTTCTGTGATTATGAAACTTACGCGAGGCCTTATAAATACTAGCAACTTGATGGTTCGAGAATACGAGATCTCATTCTAATAGGATTTCGGAAACAGAATTAATAATGATTCCATGATATATTTGTGTTCGCAATACGAAATCAATAGAGCAAAGATCATTTTTAGTATCGGGTACGTAGCTCGGAATGACTTTTTTGTAATCATGATTATATGTTAGCTTTATACGGGTTAAAGTTGTCCGATGTTGTGAATTGAAATTTATATTTAAAAAAATAGATATATTTTATGTTGAAGTGATAGTGAATAGTTGTACTGTCGTGTCCGTATTCATTACGGTGGTAGTATATCAAACATTATTTCTTTTGTTATCGCAGTATACATAATGTTACGCATAAACTAACATATTGCTTGCGTCTTCGGGACTAATTAATTCGCGGTTTATAATGCCGAGAGCCCGTTATGTGCTTATATGTGGCTTTACAGATGCTAGATATTGGCTAAAATGGAAGCTTTTAACATGAAGTTCCACCTAATACAGATGTGTACCCATTTATTGATTCAATGGATCTTCCTAGGATGAGACAAATGAGACAACTCAGCAAAACTTATTCTCATGAGCGAAATATTGGATTTTATTGTTGTTGTCTCAGGGCGCAGTTCAACATGCGCAATATATAATCCCCACTCGCACCCTTTAAAAGTCTTAAAAGAGTCGGCGAGATCCCAAATACGCGCAGGTATCTCCATTTAATGCATGACCAGATATTTGATGGGGTTGGAGGGTACCAGTACGTTATCGAAACTTTCCACAATAAGAAGACACAGATTGAACTGCCTTGTCTGGCCTATTCGAACTATACGGACATACGGAGGATCTTTTTGCTGTCGACCGTGCCAGCCATCGTTCATGAAAATGATGGTTCATGTTTCCATATATAGCAATGAAAAATTAATTACCAATCATAGATTTATATCCACGTCTGAATTTATTCATGCGCACTAATAGACAAATTATCATCCACAATGACTAAATTAAATTCGATTTAAGCTTACATTAGCATTAGATGTAGCAATCGGATTTGATATAGCCATGAAATGAAAGGGAACTTCATATTCTTTATCTATCAGCAGTCGCCTCGGGTTGTAGTTGTGCAGCTTGTGTGTGGTAAGTCGATTGCCAAGGTTGTTTAAAGCCAGATCTTACGATAGTTTTTGCGAAACAAGACATGCTTTTCACTTTTCCATAGTGCCAATATGGTGTACCTGTTATAGCCGTCTATTCTCGGACCAATTGTAAAGAGTTTATCATGGGTTGTATGAGGACGCACAAATACTATTAAAGCAGCTAGCTCAATAACAGTAGCAGCAAGAGGTGTTTACAATATTAGTTTCTAATAAGCCAAATAAACCGAATATTTGATATAAGGATATATAATAGATTTCGTTTTCGACATCTATGTTCCACTACTTACAGTTAATGATTGTAACACAGCACTGGTGACCTGCGTCTATGTATAAATTAGAAACCAGAAAGTAATAGAACGGTGATTCTATATCACTGCGGTCGATTCTGGGCAAAAAGAAGTAACTTGCTTTATTGCTTGTTATAAAGCTTCGCTATGGGGTTGATTGGAGTTCTTCAATAATATGTATGAGGATTGTAATTGTGATTCGTCAAAAGAAGAGCTCAATTATAACGGGACTTTTATGAGATTCGCACAACACGGCCTTTAATTTAATTCTTTCCGAGACTGTACGAGAATGTCACTTGAAAAAACAGTTGACAAAGTCAATACATAGCAGGTCAAAAAATACGTAGCTTGCTAAACTCGAAGCACTGATAATTCAACGATGATATTTTCACACATCGAGGATATTTCTTCGGTATTTGTGTTGTGCCATTCGTATTTCGTCCCAGATTACGTACTGAATAAAATTTAATATGCCCCATCGAATAATCCGAACACGGAATTCAGCATTATGCTTGGTACCACTTTCTCTTTCTGAACGAGGGCATTGATTTTATCTACAATAACAACTGAGGTACACAGTGTAGCCTATTGGCAGAAAATGTTAGTTTGGATATAGCATTGCACATTTAGGTGCAATCAATGAAATAACATGTTACGCAATCATTTGCATGTCGGTGTCAGATAACGGTTCAGTAAACGCAAAATCATATCTGCTTCCAAGCTGCAGTTTATTCACCCACACGCGCCACAGACCTTGTGGCATTCTAAGGACATCTTTTACCCACAATCCACTATAGACCTAAGATGGAATGCCAACCAAGCAATAATATCACACAAAGAGTCGTAAGTGCAGCAAGATATTGTTCCCCAATGTATAATAAAAACGGAAACGATGCATAAATAAGACATACATCATTTTGATACGGAGCAAGACGCAGGTTTTATACCGCTGCAGATTGTATTCAGGCACGATAATCCATGATATATATGTTGTCTACGTAAACAGTGAAAGTGCTTCTGCCGGGTATAGCATGCTGAAAACCGACAGTAAGTAAACAGCAAAGATAAAGTGCGTAGTCCTTGTTTTTATTGGACACGCAGTGAGGGGTAGCTTTACAAACCATACATTAATTGGTCCATACGTGTTTATACGAGCAGGGAAGTTATCACAAAGGATTGGCATGTTTAACATCGGCCGCCAACCGACATCCTAGTTTGTTTGCACTTGTGCTGTGTTACAAACCATAGAGAGTCACACAATCTATCAAAGCCATGGTGAATAATGAAAATGTCACCACTCAGATTTCGGGGAAAATAACTGATCAAAAATTCATAGGACGTTAGCATTTCGCAATCAAGCACAAGGATACTAAAGACTCAATTTGAATCGCAAAGGATATAAGAGACTAATCATGCCCAGCATAATGAATCGGTCTCAAATACACCAATTGATATCTAAGATAGAATGTCTTGTAGCACATATGATTTAGAAGATTCTAGCTGAAAATGCAATCATGTATTGTTACAGCTGCAGTCGTTGACGTTGGGCTTATTTAATAATGTGCAATACAGATGTATCACATAAACCTTACCTAGCGTAATTATCCTTGTAAAGATGTGTAGCATTCATAAGCTATGGCCTAGCCACACCCTCGGATACGAATTAAATTTTATCACGATGTTCCTCTAGAGTTAATTAGGTTACCGTGTTGATTACTACTGCACTAATGTTTGAATATTGACGGAATAATATCGTCGCCTCAGATCGTTCGCACGCGTACAATTATGAACTAACCTACAAAATATCACAGAATAGACGACATAACTTCCCAGGTTGCGTTGCAAGCTAACATATACTCCCACATCCTTCGTTTCGTGTAAAATTAATGCATGATGGTACCACCGCTTGTACATTTCAATGCATTCTATTTGGAAACTTTGTAAAGAGATGGCTGACAATGCGTTGCCATCGAAACGTTTATTGGAGTTAAATTCTGTAGTGTGCATCTTAGTTGAATGATACCCCAAAAAACTTAAGGGGGCCTTAGGTATCTGATTGAAAGAAGATTCGGCGGTTTAAGAAAGCCTTAGGTAACCTAGTTTAACTGTCATGATAATGATAATCTACAATATCGTGGGGACCACAAAATACTTTTCAAGTGGTCAATGCCACACCGGGGACTAGATAATCAGGACACATGTAACACTGGAACCATGCCAGTATGTACAGTACGGTTATCTCTCGGTGGCAGCAGAGCAGCGAATAGTTTACGGGGACCAAGTCGCTGAATCAGCCGTAAAAGGCTGATAAACTGATGCGCTTTGACTAACGTTAATCCGGAAACTGTGATGCCTTTCCCGATAAGACTACGCCCGTTTAAGCTAAACAAAAACAATTAATCAAACTTCTGCTACGTATAACAATTGTGTCACAGAATGGTTTTTCCAATTAACATCCAGGACGTAGTAACAACTGTTGCATCGTTCAGTGAGCTGGTATTCGTACCACACAGGCATTTCTTTGGTTTTTCGACCCACAGGTCATGGCTTCTGATATTTCAGAAACTTCCTATCTTTGCTGATCATATATAAAAGAAGCTTGCGCTGCATATGATTGTTAAATGCAATTTCTGCCTATAGCAAGAATTTAACATGTGAATTGAATATCACAGCGACAGTGATCATTCAGAGCATTAATGCTACGACAAAACTCATCCCCTTAAGTGAATATATTTATGTCATGCTGCACTTAAAATCTAATGCAGGCCACGTTGGATATTCTCATACATCGGCTGTGACCTGATAATGAATAACGTAGCGTTTGCTGTTACATACAACTTTGGATGACATGGAAAGTTTTACAGGTAGGCAACATGCAATGAATATCAAGTGCTTCGTAACATTAACTACCCAATCTGCGACAATCTTGAACACAAACATAGGCAAGGACGCCGTATTAATTATTATGTCGTCTCTGATCTCTTGTAAAGGCAATAGAAACGGGATCACACACATGTGTGAATACTATGATCCTACGTAAATATCTATCTAGAGTATTCAGCGCAAGATATCAACATGCTAGCGCATAATTTAGGGTTGCACTTTATATTGAACTACCTTGACGTTATATTGATTAGCAATGTATATGTGAACATTAACTAATTGTATATCAGCCCTTATCTATTCACTAGCGCAAATCGCAGACACATCAGCGTCCTTAGAGACTTCACACGCTATCCATACCGGCTAACGTACCCCCAGACAATAACATCCTGGATTCGTAGAGTATGTTTGCCGAAAAGTTTTATAAATACAGAAACAAATGATAATTCATGCCACATTCATTTCGATAAAGATTTGCAAATTCGCCTTATGCTGCGTTCGGCCAGATATAATACGACCACAATCGTCCCTGCAAAGAACAGATGTTTTAATCAATCTCTAGAATGAGTAAAACTGCCTTTTTGTCGTTTGGTTGGATCATACATTTCTCTGTTACCCTTACTGTTGAATCAAGAGCGAGTGAGACGAGTGGCTCATAGATACCAACTTAAGTGGTTCTTGCAGACACTTGATACCCTTGAAACTCCAGATGTGTTGCTTGGGACACCAAGTGGTTTTCATTTCATGCACCGTCATAATTAAACACAATGATGAGCATGATTTGTACAAGCACATCATGATATTTTGCAGCATCTTTTGTTAATATAAGCTTTGTAAGGCCTAATTAGATTGATGTGATGAACTGTGCAACATGTGATTTACAAATAATGGGGTCATTTGCACAAGATACTATTGTTGGTTAAGAGTAAATTGGAACTCACGAATGAACAATTACTTTGCCAATTGACCCAGACTTGTCAACTGTATACATTACCGTCTAATACATGAACCATTTATCTCAGCTGGTATCAATAGCATTTCTGCAATTGCCTTTACTTGCATCTTTACCTATGAATTGGTTCCATATGATGCGATATAATTTCAACACAGTCATGTAGCTGGTTTCTTGCCTTCAGTGCTGTAACTGAGCATGGTGTATTTGGCGTATGTTGCAATGCAATGTATGGCCTGGTAACAATGCCTTTGAGCATTCTCGTCTCAGCGTAATGGATAAAGCATTGATTACAGGTGCGGATATTGTGACCAAAGTGCTCTCTTTTTTCTATCAGTTCGAAGTTTTCTATCCTGCCAAGGTTTTAAGACTGAAGGATGTGCTCTTTGATATATTGATGCCGGTTATAACAATCAGATGCTTTTTGTTTTGCAATTATATCACTTAACGATAGAAATACGTAAGAACAGAGATCTTGTATAATGATGGCATTATGCTAAATTTTTTGCCTATGGTGCGGAAGTGCTATTGGCCAAAAGAAACATAATTGTCTGAAGGAACAAATCAGATCCTAATAACAGTGGCATCGTGCTCGTCTTGAAAAAAATCTAACGGGTAAAGAATTGATGGGGATACTGAGTAGCATCATGGAGGGTATATGTTCTGGGTAGAACGCTTACCTGTTTATGTCGATCTCTTTATCTAGCATTTAAGAATGAATAATGAGTGCAACTACCTCCAGGGTAGGTAATGAATATGACCTATGTAGAGGTTCCTTTCCATATATATATAAATATATTTATATATAACTTCAATAGGGTTTGTTAGTAAGTATAGGGTTTAACGGCACACCAACACTAGTTTGTTATTTAGTGCCTTCAAAAATGATATATGCCCAAATCTGATCTCTTTCGAGCAGTGGTTAACCTCATCCGTTATCCATACAACAGCCCTAAAAGAGATTCAAATTATTTATTGATGTATTAAATCCTCAGACCAAGGAGCTAAGGGCCACAAATACGGCGTGTGCCTCATTCAAGCGAATGGTATGCACTGGCTTATCACCACCGAAACACGCTTTTTGATGAACACTTTCTATCTGTAAAGCATTACCGGTCGATTTTATCAATCGAAAGAGCAAACACTTTGGCATTAGAGAATGTTATGTAGCATCAACGCGAAGTGTAAACTCAGCTACCATCTGTAGTGTAAACTGACAATATTGCAACATTTGCCTGTATTCAGCTGCCTTGTGCATTATTCAGCGTTTATAGGTGTTTAGGTTTTAGAAACACTTTCTTGTTCTTGTAGAAGTATGTTTACAAATATCTACCTAGTTGCATCAAAATCATAGTTATGGCCATGTCTCACCCGCAGATACAAATCAACTGTGAATACTATGTGGGTAGCTCCCAGATGCATTTTACCCGCAAAGTAAGAACAATGAGTCAATCACGTTGAGCACACCCATATGCTACATCGTGCTATCAGCTGGACCGTATAATCATACGAGTAGCGGAAGGTGCTAGCGGGCCAGGATTTATTTGATAATGATAAATTGATAGACAAATAACAAAGTTTTCCTGGACAATCTTTCCGCGTCAAACGTTTCACTTTCCATACGACAGACAAACATAAAATCCCTTCTTCAGTGGCAGCTACACTGCCGGACAAATTCTTAATTACATTCCACATTTATTCAAATCCATCTCGTAAGTTGACTCAACAGTCCAATCGAAATTCGCCGACTTGAAGCAGATTATCTGCTGGAGAATTAAATACTGTGGGTTATCAACCATCAGTATTGCAGATAGATATGGCATCCGTTTTCCTAAAAGCATGGCTTTTAAGTAAAGTAAGTCAACCCAGCTGGTCTTTTAAACGTAATGATGTGTAATGACATTTACCCGATAAAGGGAGGAAGATAACGTGTCTATACGAATCCAAATGAACGAGGTGTTTATGTGTAATTGATATCCAGCCTATGAGCGTCCTTGACGAACAATGGCTTTCCATCTTATTCACGATATGCATGGTGTTACAAACGCCTTATGGGTGTCCAAAATATGGTGTAAACTCAAACCTATTTAATCCTTTTTTTCAGCCTACCTTATTTGCTAAAGGATAGTTGTATTAAAAATGTGTTTCATAAACATTTTCTTAAGGCGTCATAACAGATTACATTTCGCAAGAGTGGGACGTTGGGACGGGACATGTTTGTGAGAAGAATTATTGTCCCCGTCATATATAAATATTTATAACAAATGTCAAAGCATAACCACTATCTGAAGCCATTTGTAGTATGGCTGTATTGGCACAGCTGTTCTTTTGATCGATCACAAAAACAATTTTTTATTAAAATTGATCCAAATGATTAGAAGACCAATAAGCAAACTTAAGCTCTGACACAATGTAGCCAGCAACAGTTTCCGCTCATTTAGGGCTGATTGTATCAGCTTAAAGCCAGTTACATTTTTTTTAAATGTATGGCGTAATACGCACTGTATTGTTGCAAGTTTGGTGCCAGATATAATACCTTCCATGGTATATGATTAGTATTTGCTATAAGGCTGGTTCAAACGTTCACTTTACAGCGTCCGTTTTCTTATGTAGACCATTTGTAATACTGACAATGCTATATGCTTGACTTCGCAATAAGTCTTGCATCAGTGAGTTTGATGGCTTCCAATCAAATAAATGTTTTCGCTGCTTCTCTGAACCGAACATTCCTCTGAGCAATGAAACCATATTATTCTGAGACGTACTTATAGCTGCACGGCGAACAGTTACGTCGGCTGTACAAGACACGGATGTACAACCACCTTTATCATTTAAGCAAAAAACGAAACGAGTGTTCGCATCACAACTTATTGTTGGTTATTTTGATCGCTTATCAAACTGTCACCACCCAAACTTGTCGCCACACAAGTTGCAGGCAGCCTCACAAACTAAATCGCGAATCAATGTTCAGTCGGAATAAATTACTTTACAATAGTTCCACTGTATTCCATGCAAGTGATATGCCGCTTGACAAATAAGTGTTAGGAGAGGTCGAATTCTAGCGTAAGGTATTCGCCATGTAAATCTCTACAACGCAGGCCTATTTGATATTCCTTCTTATGAATATGATAATGGATATCGACTCATTTCCTGAGTTCCATTCTTCAATTACTGCATTTATCATGGCATTGTCTACTCACGCCTAAACGGTTATCTTCAAAATTTTGTTGATGCTCATATTGCACCCTGATTGTTTTCGCTCATTCCTCTGTGTTCATGTACGTATCAAAGCGCACAGTTAAGAGCATGTAAAACATGTAATATAATGATATTGATTTGCTTGGAGTAATCCTTATGAGACTTTCTGCAATGAATAATTTTCCATACAGTGCCCGTATTGTGCAAATAGTTTGCTGAGCAACTAGCCATTTACGCCTACAAAACAAGAGTATGTCTTTGAAGATGGACTCGATATTGTGAGAGATCAAATTGGCTTGGGGATTTCTCAACACAGCCAATATATTAGCGAATTTATCGCAGTGATTTATGGAGAAAATAATGCCTCTGTTTGGCTTGTGGTGCCAGTCCTAGGGAAGTGCGTGAAGAGATTGAACACCCAGCCTATATTGCTGCGTCAATGACAACGTAGTGCATAACGTTCTTATTGGCATCAAGCTCTGTCAACAACCCCAATTGCCATTTCGCATGGTATACGTGTTCTTAACATCATCATGATGTGCCCGGCCGACTAAGCGTGCTGAATTCGCTCTGACGCTACTCCGGATGAAGATTTATGACGCCAATTCATTTCCGGGAGTTTGCTATGTCGTCAACATAGAGCACCGATGTGTGTATTCAGCAACTGACTCTAAGGTTTCTCTTCAATCTGGGCTAAGTGATATTGGCACTGTGACACCCGTTGTGCTCCTGGTTTGATTAGCTTGAGCTTGGTCAAATTGAAGGGGTATAATTTAATCAAATATCACTGGACGTGAATTTCGCCTTTTGACAAAGGACGACGAACCCCGAACACAATTACACCACTTTAGGAAATTACGGCTACAAAATGAACTGCAACAGTCGTCACAGATTCATCTCTTGGTAGACCTTGGGGGAACATTTCGGGTACAAATCATCGACACAGCCATTGCTATTCTTCAGTTGCGACTTTGTTTCTGATTGTTTGTGGTTGACTGTCCGTCTCTGTAATGAGATCACTACATCGAAAGGAAAGTCATCAGCATACTATTTGCAGAAGCTTACCATTCGGCGTTAATATATCGATCCCATAGATTATCTCAATATGTGGAGGCGAATTGTGCCCTTGATACCTTTATGTGATTTAAAGGTTAAGTTCCTCACGCTACACGCATTCTGCATACTTGCACATTAACTATAGCCTTGCACAGACAACAGTATAGTAAATATCTTCAGTAGTTTAATTACTCAGGAGTTAAGTCAACTGAATACATTAAACGTATGGGACGTCCATAGCTATAAGTCTGCAACTTCAATAAACCAGCTAACCATCTACCTTCGATCGGTTGCACCTGCGCAGTACAATTATATAACAGCATTGTAGGAAGTCACTTCTGTTTTCAAACCATTCACCTTCATGGAAAAAGTTAGCATCATTATATTTCAGCATGCAGTTTTTTCCGGGCGAGCGTTGAATATGGCCTGGCTGAGATATTGAATACACAATGGCAATGGTAGCACAAAATCGTTCTGTGGAGCGGATTATCATAATATTTGATACGCAGACGCAAATCTTTTCAATGGCATCCATGTATATTGCAGAACTGATTCGTAATTGGTCGAACTCATGTATAATTGGGTGAGATAATGCTGATACGTATGGCATTAGACTCCAATATTCGATGTGTAGTAGTAAAAGTCTATTCCTAAAACGCATTCCCTAAATTTGAAAAATAAAAATTAATGCCTATGAATGTCATTTTTAATCGCCAGTTGGCGCTGCCTTATCACAGGATACAGCGGTTGAAGTAATCATCGCAAGTGCGTGGATTAAAGCGGGCGTGCAATTTACAAGTTACCACGAACGATTGAGACCGCTCAACCCTTAATCCGTAATTGCTATGGTCACTTAAATCTATATCACCTCAACTGATGAAGTGAGTGATATTGCCCAACAAGTTAGTTTAGCTGATGCGTGATCTGTTGAAGGTGTGACGTAATCATCATAGTGATGTAGGCCTTATTGACATTTGCACTGATAGTTTTCTACACAAGGCACGGCAATAAGTGACTGAACCATCTTTATCGCTGTAACATATATGGGCGGCCGCAATCAACGGTTCATATTAAGATATGCAGACAGAATTCCTGATGCACAGTCAATCATAACAGTTGCGACACAGAAGTCTTATCAGACACGACGCTGAGCAATAAAAACTATGCTCAGGCGGCGCCACAAAGCCCTTGGGGACGTAATGTTGCAGAACTTGAGCAGCCGATAAGAAAGGCATCGCAACTTTGCCCTGATAATAGTGGTAGGACTAATAAAATACGATTAAACAAATCCGGAAATATGCAGCTTGCATTAAACAAAGGCGGTGACTTAAGGATCATAAAGACATAGCACAACCCTAATGGCGGTTGACCCGATTCACCGTCCTTTTGTATTATATGCTACTTTTCACATTATATACTGGTGACTCCAGAGTCTACATATTGATTTCAAGTGGAGCCATT
This sequence comes from Urechis unicinctus, assembly GCA_034190875.2. Classification (NCBI taxonomy): domain Eukaryota; kingdom Metazoa; phylum Annelida; class Polychaeta; order Xenopneusta; family Urechidae; genus Urechis; species Urechis unicinctus. The sequence goes on from CM067343.1 coordinate 51,214,229, forward strand.
GGTACAGTGCTTGTTTTACGCCCGCTTTAGGTTAATGCTGAGATCATTAGATACAAGTTCTTCTAGACTTACAAGGCCACTAATTCAAAATATAATGACGTACTTACTTGCACGCAAATACAAGCAACCACACATACACATGCATAAGCAGTAGCAGTCTGCTTGATAGAGTAATCATTCATTCATAGGCTTCAATCATAGGCTTAAGCCTTATACAAACGAAGACTATCTCTGGTGCCTCATCTTCGTCCCTGCATTATTACTCATTCAACGCCACTCACTGTTTGCAGTTTCTTTGCATGGATAATCGCTAGCCAAAACGTGTTTGTCTAAAAAATTTAACTGCAGATCAATATTTAACCCTTTATGAATCAATGGCACCACCATCTCATAATACTTGTCGTCGATGCGCTATTACATTGATGTTTATTCAATGATCTCGTTGACACAGTGCATATATGCCGAGCTATGGAAGTGTTGTTTATATAGCAGGGCCTACTTATTCCATTCAACACTACAACAATATACGATGTGTTGGGCGTCCGTAATATATCGCTTTAAGGTTTTAATCATATTCACTCGAGTAAAGGCGAGTGGAGCGATCGGTGTAATACGGTCATGGCGCTGTCTTGTATACCGAAAGCGTCGTCTTTTGACATGCACCAAAACAGAGCATTCAATGACATCTTAATGTGCAATTAGCATTTAAGACAATACCAGCGTTGCTTACAAAAGCAACCAATTCGGTTAATATGACTGCACATTTGAATAACCTGTCCCATACACCTATATTATGCGAGGACCTATGGTGATGTGGAAGCAGATATCGAAATGTACGAGTCGGGTGTTTAATGTGGCCGATGCATATCAAGGGTTTAAGGCATGGGTAGTCAGATATCTTGGAGAATGCCATGTTCCTATATACATTAAATAAAGCGGTCTTACCAGAACAGCCGAGCTCTAACCGCCTCCGAACGCCAAACATGTAATTAACTTATTACTATATGGTAAATGTAACGGATCATATATATATATATATATATAGATATAGATATATATAGATAGATATATAGAGATAGATAGATAGATAGAGAGATAGAGAGATATCTAGAGATTTAGATAGATAGATAGAGAGATCTAGAAAAGAGATATAGAGAGAGAGAGAGAGAGATCTCTCTAGAGAGAGAGAGAGATATATAGAGAGAGAGATCTCTCTCTCTAGATATCTATCTCTCTATCTCTCTATAGAGATATATATATCTCTCTATCTCTAGAGATATCTCTCTCTATATCTATCTATCTATCTCTAGATATCTATCTATATATATCTATATATCTCTCTCTCTCTCTATATCTCTCTATATATCTATATATCTATATCTCTATATATATATATATTTGCTTCAGACAATGCTCCAGACATTTGTGTGTTCGGCAGCAATTTTTTTTTCTAATTCCAATAAATGCGTTTAAAGATGTTTTATGGGATACTCGTAAGGCTAACCTGCCTGCTTCCCTATCGGTTTATTGGTAAGTCTGTTTGGTTATTGATCCGTTTGCATGTATCAAGTTTAATAGGTCGTTACTGCGCTTTAGTTAAATGCTTTCAAATCACGCTTTTACATCACTTTAATCCTAGTTAGGGTGACATGAAATTTATGACCCATTAACCTTTCTTGCACCTTCAACATAAGGGGCCCATGTAGGGTATTTATTTCCGGATATTAAGAAAATTGATAATACATAGAGCTTTTATATTGATCATAAAGTAAAGCTTTACGTCATAAAGTATCAACGCACATAACAAGGTTTAGCTCTCTAATGTAATAGCGCAATTAGTTCCCCGTTTTACCTAGCAAGCACTCAAGTATACTATGTCCCGTGCGTGACCTTTCCATTGTGAGCCCAGCGACGCCTGTGTTAAATAATTATTCGGGTTATTTCTTCCATTGATAAGTAAGTCATTATCTGCTTATTTGAATTAGTGTTACTACGAATTGAACTCTCAAAGTAAGAGGTGGATTATGGATGAGCATTTGGAACGGTGCGATCCCGAAAGCAGTCTTGTCTGATACCCTCAGCAAACGGCACAAGGAAAACGTTTGTTCCGTAATATCAGGGACCGATACCTAGCTGTTTGAGGTAAGCGGATAGTGCTTAGTTTGAATTGCGCACATGGTGACCACCTCCAAGATGAATAAATCGAACTTGACAAAATAACTCGATTAAGCACAGAACACAGTGAGGCTGTTTTAACGAAGTCAATTTCAAAAGAGATTTTTCAATAAAATCATACTTTGTACGCAGTTGCTTGATATTGAATTCTCGGAACACACTCTCTTTGCCTTATATACACCTACTTTTGCACTTGACAGAGATACATTAAATGCTTGCTTGTTGGAATGCTGCATTATAACGCATGTTTGTGTTCCCACAAGAGTTGATCCATTGTGCCAACACGGTGAATTATTTTGACAAGTGATTTTGCCCAAGGTGAAACTGTCAGGGCGTAGGGGATGTTTTTTGATGGCAAGTGATTATTAGAGTGGATTTGCTGTCATTAACGGTGGTATTTAACTCCTATATTCCGCGTGCTTATCATGAAAGCCAACTCGGGTTCATTGCGTGACAGGACTTAAGAAGCTAAAAGCTTCCTCTATAGTCTTTATACCGAACTATAGCTATTTTTTAATCGAAAGTATCTGGTGAGAAAATAAGCTGAGAGCTAGGAAAGGTATTAAGTATGATCTTAGACCACTACAAAGAATGCCCTAAGAATGCAACAACGGTTAGATAGGCCGGGCATGTAGTGGTTGAATAATCGTTTTTAACAAAGAAGCAATACAGAAAGAGGTTTAAATATAACAAAGCATTTAGCGTGATAAACACCAAATAATAGCCATGTTTTTTCAAAAAAAAAAAGCAACAATTGACTGTATTTTCGATTGTGATTGCCAACTCGTGTGGCATGCTCTATATTGCCGCACAAACTATGCTATTGCATGTCAAATGCATTGATTATTTCAATACCATTTACCACTGATTTACGTTGTGTTACTCGTGTCTTGGTTTACGGTGTATGGGAAGTGACAAACAGCTTGATAATATACTTACATGGGCCTCAATGTTTTGACGGATGGGTATGAACCGTGAATACGGTGAAATCCAATTACTTAGCGGACCATGCGGCATACAAACAAGCGATTATTCATGTGCTTGGATCGTTGTAATTCTAAAGCTTGCTTGCCATTCATTCACCTCGATGTCCGGGTCACTGCTAATAGAAATTATTATGAGTCTCCTGGGATCGAATAATTCCGAGTCTATCATGTTGTGGCCTGAGTCAACACGTGACAAGCATAACAGGACAAGCATGAAGCTCAATTTGGCACCCCTATTCGGATCACGCAGTACACATTTAAGATTAATCCGCTGAAAATCCTATGCGTTTCAATATCGTTATTAGAACTGTGTCGGGCCTCTTTTTTCAGGATATGTGCATATTCGGCTCATTAGGGAACAAATGCCTAATTCTTATAATGACCAGTTCGCAAATACCGTGAGTCACAAGAAGTAGGCAGATGAACAGTACACATGCCTATAGTATAAAATAGCTTATTTGTTTGTATGTTTCTTTTTTTGAAAATAATGCTTAAGATATTTAAACGAGGGCTATCTTGATTTTGCTGCATGTAAGCAAACATTTTCATCCGTTCAAACCAATGCATTTAGGATATAAAAATATTATTAAATCAAATCAATTTTAGAACGTGAGCTCCCACAAGAAGCAGTTATGCCATTACGAAATAGTAGAAATAGAGCATTGACAATAGCTAATGGTCAAAAAGAATATCAGTATATCCGAATACAGAATTAAATGCGAGTCAATTTGTCCCAACATGGAGGTGGTCTCTGGTGTTTCCTTCTGATGACTGTCGGGATGAAAGATCGACAACGAAGGTGAACTGTCAACACATTTAATAGGGCTGCTTGTTTGATTGCTAGACCAGTAAATTAATAAAAGGGTTTGATCGCTGGGAATCTTGATAACTTAAGTTAAGTGTAGACAAAATTCAGAGGGGTTCTTTATTTGCGCGAATTATCATGTCGCGGTGTTTAGGGGCTATTCAAACAGAGGTTGCATTCATTGTTCAGTCTATATTTCAGGTTCAGTCGTGACTGTTCCATATTTGGATGCAAACCCAATAGTGTTCAGGCACAGCTTCAATATTTGACACAAGTTCAATGAAATCGTTCCTCTAATCAAAGGCAGCCTCACCCAATCTGTGACCGACACAGCAAAGAATAAGATGATAATCAGTTTACCAAAAATCTGATCTGATGTTTGGCTTGAAATGATCGAGCTATTACATATGGCACATATAGAATACAATTGACATTTTACCGAGTTTTGTAAATAATCAGGACTACCGATGTCCACTTTGATGCAAAAAACCTAATCCAATACTTTGCGACCTAGAGTTATCCTACCATTTGAATGCAGAATAAATTCATCGCCTCGCATAATTCCGTTCCGTGATATATGCTACTGGGCCAACCAAGCAATATCACTCCCATAGATAGCATGATGATTAAATCGGGTGATTGTCTTTTCAGAGGTGAAGCTTTGAACTTCCTTACTCCCGTCGGCTGTTCAATATCGCACACTTGTTATTTCCTTTTACTATTTCAGACCAAATAGCAGAATTGCATAATAGCGTAATAAATGCAGCCAGAAATATATACTACTGTATAAATCCACATTAAATTTGATATATTAAACCTCCATTACATTTTAACTCCTTCGTTACGACGCATATTGTAGATTCTATCGCGCTAAAGATGGACGCAGAACACAGCAGCATTAAATAGATTTTCGCTATTAGTAAGGGTTTGTTGAACGAATTACTTTAGTCTATATTATACTCCGACTTATTATCTCATTTGTTTAGTTTAGTTGGCTCATCTTTACCTTTAACCATTTGGTGGAAAGATAACGTCTGTGGCATGAGCTACTACGTTACTCGACTTTTGCCATCTTTACACAACATCTCAGTACAATAATATTTATAAATTGAAGTACACTATTCAAGAAGCGGAAATGCTCTTTTAATTTGATCCACTATATGGCGAAGGTTTCGCGGCCATATAAGGGACAATTCACGGGCAGTACTTTTACAGGGAGATGCGGGCACCTATCAAACCTTATTGTCAATGGCAAAGCTGCGCCTTCTGGCAATCGTATAGATTTATTCATACCATAGACTAAGAACAAAGACATATTTAGTCATTCATCAATGCCAACCCGTTAAGTACACGCAAAATGACATGGTTTGAATGGCAAATTTTACATATATATTGAGGATGTCATCCGAGCAGTGCATTTGAGCTCAGAAAGCAGCATTGTGTGAGTTCCTGCGTGACCTCATCTGAGAGGCCCATCTCAACGAGGCGATGTGCTTGTTGTGACCATTTGTTCTATTTCTGATTGCAGTCCCACTTAACAGCCAGACTAACGTCAACACTTGAAGTCAAAGTGCTAGGTAACGTATTCTGCGATACTGATCGTATCCTAGGCGCCTCGGTTGCGTCTAGAATGTTAAAACTGACCGAACAATCCCAGTTCATACTATTTAGCTACTTCTCGCATTGTCCCATGGTTCAAGTTGTTTCAGCTGGAGAGGTAGGCTGTCTGAATTATCGAAGGGGACATTGTATATGACAATTCAAACATTTTCAGGATCAGTTATGAATATTGCCTCGTTTGTTACAAACATCGAGAGCGACCGTGGTTGCTATACGCACATGGGAGGCACGAGCTTATTTTTCTACCCACACTGGTGACCCTGGTTGCTGCACAACCGAACTAAACATGTATGGTTATTTGAAAGGCGGTAATAAACGAAACCTCTTACACTCTAACAAAAAATAATGTTCTTTTGTGTATAGTGGGGCTCTTGATTCAACTAGATATATATTGGATGGAATGGAAAATCGATGACCAATGCAAACTTGCTGGTGCATTATTGCGTGATATGTTTTATTGAGCATTTTTAAGCAATGCGTACCGGTGTAAACGCAAATAAATGACCCCCACCAAAGCTACTTAAACGAAATCTGAATGAATGCAAGCCATACGAGATATGCACAAATGGATTAGAGTTCTGAACTCATGCACATCTTATTGTATCTTCCACTGCAAGTCACATGGTATCATGTTTTACAGATAAGTTTGTCCATGCTGTTGCTATCGCATACTGACAATGTATATCAGTGCCCTTCTGACTTCCTGGGGGGGGGGGGGGTTGCATATCCTGCCAGCTTTAGTCGTCAAGGCCTTTCAGAGTACACACTGTACCTTCAGAATGCATGCAATGTTTGCAGCGTAAGTTTTCGCATAAATCACTAGAAACATTGTCGATGGCTGTGTTTTTACTCAATTGGTTGAATTGAAATGAGGGAAAAATCTGGGCAGTCCTAAGCAAAAGTGCCGAAGCATTAACTATAATGGAAATGTCCTATGTGGCCATGATTGCTACCAGTGGCATCAACCTTCTAATATGCTGGACTAAACCAACATAGACGATAGTAAGTACAGGCTTCACGAGAAGGGTTATTGCTGATTTTGGCGGCTCTAGGATGATTGATGGTCTTTCAACAATCTCTATCATTTGATGCCTTTCCAATTTTTCCCCCAATTCATAGGACTTACCAAGATTAACTAGGCCTAGTAGAGGACGTTCCCAAACCAAATAATGGCGTTCGATGGGCATTATATTAAGTTATTGTTCTACAAAAGCAACGACAATACAAATAAGACAAGCGTTAGCAGTTACTTGATCAAAAACAGATCCATTGACCAGGGCCTAGCACGTGATTGTTTATGAGCCTCGGATCCAAATTATACCGAGAGAATATAGCTGACGCGATATAAGGTTCAGTGTGTGCAGATTTGAAATGTACCATTGAACGACTGTTGCGGTCGGAGTGTTAGGGCACGTTGCATTTTTTAGGAGTATGAATTTGCATGCTAAGCTGGTCCTGGTTGGGTGGTTGGGGTTCAATTACAGAGCTGTTTTTTTTTTGTTAACGCTGACTAATACTTGACGTTTGTCATGTTTATATATTATCATTAGGCGTCCCTATGCTGACAAAAAATGTGCTGCGTCAGGATGCATACCCACTGAGATTTGATGTACAATTATTATTCAGCCCTATGGCTTGGTTTACTGTTGATGTGAGTCTCGATGACTAGCTATATCATGGAATCCAACGATATCTCTTGCACCAGCACGTGACATACATATCAGATTTTTCTTTGGATAAACAAAATAAGCCAAGTTGATTAAGCTCGAAATAAGAACATATCTAGTTTCAATATCTTTATCTGACCAGTGTTGAGTGTAGTGTTAACAGAACGTACACGCAGGTAAGTCGCCGATCGAACTCCTGGCATTAACAAAGCTCATTTGGATATTAATACATAACGGCATCATGAACATTGAGGATAATACGATGTACTGCTTTTCGCACACCGCATGAATTTGTCATAAGTCTGACTTTGTTGTCTAGTGGATGTACACATATACCAATTAAAAATGGAGACGTAAACATATACCAATGACAAATGTAGACGTAAACATATGCAATTGAACAATAGAGATGTCAAAATGTGATTAAAAATAAACGCATTTCACTAAGGCAAGGCGCCTTCTGGTTTTTTTATATGATTGACTTCATTCCCATTTTAGTGTTGCCCTCCTTACACATCGAATATCAATAGACTTCAAAGATCATGGAACACGATGTAGCAAGTGACACGTGCAGGTAATGTTCTAGTGGCGCATAATCGTTTTTTGCACCCAAAATGTACAGAGTTTTTAGAGGTAGGACAAACAATAAACGCTTGATTTAGTATTGGGATCGTTGATTATCCAACAATGGATTCATCGGACAACTGCAGGGAGGAGTTGCAGTCCCAAACATATACCTTTCATACACTGTGTTGGCCTGAGGCTTGATGTACTGTTCACGTGCATCTTAAATCTATCTTTTTTGTCATCTTCATTTGTTTTGGAGATGCTCCAGGACAGTATTGCATTCTCTGCCCATGATTGCCAACAATGTGCAACTTGGACCGGCTCTGACTTTTGGGCAGTTCTGCTGCAATAGAATAGTTTTCATGACTCTTTCTGAAGTGTGTCCAGTTACTGTAAGTGTGTCACCTGTTGTAACCATACATTGTGGGGCTGGAACTTCCGACATGTTGAATTGTTTTGATTAAAAATCCCTCTTCTGACACCATGAAACAACTTGAAGCATGTATTTACAACAGTAAGCAAGTCTTTATTTGTGGAATACCAAACGGAACCTATGCGAATTACATGTGTACAGTGCTTTCCATATAATAGAACAGAGGCGACGTTGCATAACACGTGTCTCAATGCGGTAGGTAAACACAACATGCCTCTGTTCTATTTTATGGAAAGCACTGTACACATGTAATTCGCAGGACTTGTCGTATGATTACCACACAGCCAAATGGGTCGGGATTACTGCTAATGGATTATTTCGCGACAACGGTAATATCAATTATAGCTATCCTCTCAAACAGAACATTTGACGTAAATCGACTCATTCGCTTGGAAAGTACTTCCTTAGTAGATAGACAATCACAACGTCATCTGAATGTTTCTTGGAATTAATATATCCTCGATTGATATATCCTTCCTTGCTGTATTTTGTTTAAGGCAATTTCCCACTCTGTGTTACAGGTTCTTATTGCAAAAAACCCATTGGTAATTTTCGCATGTTAGCCACGACAGATAAACTTCTTGGTGCTGCTGCATGCACATCTTTTGATGACGCTTAGTAATTGAAAATAAGTATCCATTTTTTTCATGGGTGGAATGAGATGTTAGCAAGAATGTAGCTACGTAGTGCAACAGGAAGTTATGCTATACTAACTCATCACTGTGAACTAAGAAGATAAGCGTATGTTACCCTTCTATCCTAACATACAAGGTAATCAAATCGCCGTCTTGCATGTGCCACAATTTGTAAAATACAGGTTAATCTGTGTTTCATGAAATACATAAGCGCCTACATATGTCTTACATGCGCATTGTTAGTCGAGGAATTGTATTGCGTACATAATCCCCATTTTTAGACTAACCTACGTGCGCTACTCAGAATATATCATCTACTTATCTGCATAATTGGCGACAGTAAAGCGTCGCTCATAAAAAAGTACCACATCAGACGCCATTTTTTAGTGTATACCTCGTTCACGTGATTGGGTAGCCACGCAAGTTTTTACAAATGCCTGGTGTATATCCGGGTAAATACCTAAGGGTAAGTTTCGCACTGGTTTCACCTTACTCTAACTTCCATCAACGACAAAAAGGCGTGACATACTCCAGTGATTGAGAACAACACCTACCTCCCCAAATACGCACGTACATGTCGCAGATACCGAAACAATGCTTTCCAGCCGCTTTTCGTAATACTATTGTCTCATCAGAATTTAAGCAATCAGAGTTATGTCACGTATGAAAGGTCATGCGTTCAATAAAAGTACAGCTTATCAATAGATCTACGTTGTGGTGATGTGATTAACTTATGGACTCCTTCTTCTTACTTTGGCCTATTAAATAACAGTGACTTGACCACCGTATACTAGTTAGCGACTCATTAATTTTGGAGGCGTTCCGTTAGTACAGGGATCTTTGAGAGCCGGAGGGTTCGTCAATCATTCTTCATTCTTTACCGGTTTTTTGTTCTATATACTATCCAACCACATCTATGATGCAAAAAATAACTGGATAGCACGCGCATGTCCTTCAGATGTCGCGTATTATAAAAAAGTGAAGCTCACAGCACAAGGTTATGGTTTTGTGTTTTCGCTTTCAAGTGGATTAAAATTACATAAAGCAAGATGTTTGACATGCTAAAAATACCTATAACCATTTATCATTCTTCAAATACCCAATTGATATGCGCGGAAACACATTATTCTTATTTGAACAAGTGGCAAAGTTTACATACACCTGTAAATAGGCGCCGGATTTTCTTCTGCATCAATATATCTGAAACCTATAATTGCTGTCTGTCGTGATTCGCCTATGTAGTTAGATAATGCAATGTCTTTCACTCTTTCGGCATCCAAAACAGCAAACCTTTTATGACATGCCTAGAAAAGATCACTGCATATATAATATGGTCAACTAGTTTGCTTGCATTATAAAAATTTAACTAATCATTTAAACCTCTGTTACACTGTATCGTATTAATGCACATCCATTTGTTGAAACAGGAACGAGTCAATCACTACCATAAATGAGTGATTTCAAACTGATCATTCCCCTGGCAACATTATTTTCACAATCAAGTACCTGATGTATAATGCTGAAACTGGACGATATGTCATCGCATCATCTCCAAGCAGCTTAGCTAGCACAGCAAAAGATGATCTATGTTGGTACACCATTATGGTATTTCGACTAACATTTTACAGCATACAGTTTTCCGATCTTTGCAAACAATTTCCGAGCAAATACTGATATTAACATGCATGCATATTGCACACTGTCGTGTTTATCTTGTGCTAAAGTTTCATTATGACTTTGCTACTAAATATTTTACCAATATTGCTGGTACAAATTCGAAATAGGTCATCAGTGCACTAACCTATCTGAAATGCTCCCCTCATACGATTAAGCTTTGTTACGCAAAGGTGTGAAACTGATTTCAAATGTAAATTTGAATCAACATTTATTAAATGCCAGTGGCAGCTTGAATATGTTTACACACACACTTAAGCCATGTGCAGTTGCATCGTTTGTAAACTCGAAACAAGCCTATTACGTTACGTCCCTGAAATCCCGGGATTTGCGCAATGCTCCTATCCGATCGCTTTGGTGAAGTGTCTAATAGATTGAAACCACATCGAATATTTGAGCAGCGGTATAAGATCAATTTACAAACCTGGCTTCTTAATGGCGAAGCATTGCACAATGATGAGAGGAACGAGAAATTACATGATTGGTCGTGGGTTTTTCGTCAAATGCCATTGGAGATGTGGATGGCACGATTGTCATAGCTGGCCTAATCGCTGTATGGACTCGAAAAGAAACGTCTTATAACAATGACGAAAAAGCCGATGCTCTTCTAGCGGCGTCAATTTGACCAATAAAGCGGCTTTTTTATATAACAGCGCAGAAACTCTAAAAAGGCATTGCTGAAAGCAACCAATATGAGAACATAGTCATTGAACTTTGAAGCTGAGTTTATTTTTCAAATGAAAAACATTTGGGTTTTACCAACCAACAGAGCAGGGTGCTGGTTACATTTGCTGTGCTTAATTATAGATATCCATGATTTGGTCGATCATTTTGGTAACGTTTCTAATATATGTATAAAAAATTTCTCCTTGCGATTTTCTATTATGCAATCAGTATTGAATATCGTATAATAAAAGCGACATGCACCAATCAGTGTCTGTACGTGTAAAGTTCACAAACGTATAATCCACCATCAACCGCAGCTTTCATTGGAGTAAGAGGATGCAAAAAAGTGGATTATATCAAGATATCTGGTTCCAACCCAATGATTACATTGTGGCACATGCTCACGTGGACTTCATACATTTCGGAATGCAGCCTGCACAAACATAGATAAAAATGCATTAACCTTCAATATGATGACTCGAATAAGATGTTGTGGTGTTTAATGTGAGGCCTCAAATAGCTAAACGATCAAAGCAAATGAACGAGCCTTGAGATACAGCTAGATAATTAGAACGTTATAACCTTAAAATCGACCAGAATAAGTCAATACATTGGATGCAGCGACGCAACGGCACTTTCGCAAAGATTGTCGCTAACGATACTGGGTTATGCTTCCACTTCCCTTTAGTAAGCACATCTTGAAATGAATCCGATACGAGCTGTCCACTTGAGTTGACCATCCATTGCTGCTACCGTTTGTCTTAGTTATGCATAACACTATTGGGCGCGCTAATGCAACAGCAATACTAGGTCATGCTTTGAAGACTTCACCATCTACGAGAACCCAGTTATTTTATTCACATGCTCGACTAAAAATGCAGTAAAAATGCATACAAAAACTGATTATGATGTATAGTTCATACTCCGAACCTGACAGCACCGATTTTACCATAAGCGTCTTTGAATTCAGCGCTGCCCCAGTTAGCGCGTGATAGCTACTGTTTAACAAGCAGTGGAACTTAATCACCTCTTTACATGAAAGATAACTTGCATGGATAGACTATGGGTCACAGTGATTGCGTAAGACGTGGTTCTTGCACTGTTGTGATATTTCTGTGGACCCGCTACATAAAGTTATATGAAAGAGATGGTACAAACACTTAAGTGTGAGAGAGGTTATTTGCGACGCAAATTGGTCACGAATCCCTTACATTAGGATGCTGAGTTTTGTCTTCGCAAGATGAGGAGCAGTTGATAATGTACCTGTAGCAATAGGCAGAAACATTTGTTTCCGCTATATTAAGCTTGAGATTGGTAGAATATCAAGTTTGCATAGTTTTCTACTGGAACCGAGAAAAACCAGATCGCCACCGATTGCACAAGGACCAGTTTCGTTCCTGACGACAGTATTACAATAAGCGCGGATCTAAAGTAGTACAACATGCGCGGTAGCTCACATTTGAATGCACTTTTTAAATGTGAATAGTTAAGGAAGGGATAATCAAGCAAGTTTTCTAACAGTGGTCTCAGACGCATACACATAAAATGCATCCAATATTTGTCCATTTTACTATCTCTAGGAAACAAACTCGGGTGATGATGATTAGAGTTTAGTTCGCAAAGCCAAGCATTAACTGACACGCAAAACGTCGATGACTTTGAATTTTCTATAATCAATCCTTTGGTTAGATATAGCTTGATATGTTTGTCGTCGGCTATAAAGCTTTGATGAATGTATCGATAAATACCGATGATTTTTTAGATTGAAGGGTTAAGAAATAGCATCAAATCAATGTTGAGATCAAGTTGAGGCAACATGATTTACCCTTATTTAAATAGCATGTGTCTATCTTTGACATATTGGCTTATTGTATGGATTGTGCGGCTTATAATTTACACAGCCATTACGGCCACGTTTCATTTAAACTGCTACATAACTCGGGTATTGAAATGTTGAAAAAGAAGTTTAGCGCCAATCTAACCGGAAGCTGTTAAAACTAATGTAACAACTACTTAGAGTACAGTTGACCTCGTGACATTACGTGGAAGACCAGGCTTAATCATATACACATGAAGTGCGAGGTATTCTGGATTTGTGTTTTTGTGGCTTCTATAGCTAACAGTTCGAAAGGATTATCTGTTTTTATATTATGTACACGACTTTTTGTCGAACAAATAATATGTGATAAATCAGAGGGTGCTGGGGACATTGCCTCGTCAATCCAATACCAACCGAGTATGTTCGCCAGCGGAATAATATGCATCAATGCAGTGAATTATGACAATGACGATGTTGTTTATGTTCCTGCAAAAATAAGTTTGCATATACTTACTTACGACGACAGCGGTAATGCGGATGATGAATGTGATAAAAGCGATGATGTTACAACATTTGAAGTAGCGAAATCAATTAATCGATATAAGTGGCGATAACCAAACACGATACATCATAATCAAGTAATGTCCCAGATGCCAGAAATTTTTACTTGCGATGCCATGGATTAAATTGTATGCTCTGATATGTTTTCAATCACATTAGGCAATTTCCGAACCGGGATACATACCCTCTCACCCCTTGCAACACATTACTGAATTTGTTAGCAAACGAGGTTACAGAGAGAGCGTGAGTGAGTTAGAGAGAGAGAAAGAGAGAAAGAGAACGAGAGAGCGAAAGAGAGAGTGCGAGAGAGAGATAGAGAGAAAGAGAGAAAAAGAGAGAGACAGAGAGAGACAGAGAGAGACAGAGAGAGACAGAGAGAGAAAGTGAGTGGATGAGTGAGAGAGAGAGATATAGCAATGTATTGCAGCATCACAAGCGTTGTAGGGTGCATGTTAATATTTAAGATGTAATGTCGATGGAACTAGAACGCTCGTGTGTAGGGTCTTTGAAAGACGAAAATACAAAACTTACAGCGTGCAAGCTGAATGCTGGTTAGGAGGCCAGCCTCCGTAATTAGTGTCTTGGAAAACTGCTGTCTTGCCTCAGGCAGTTTCTAGTTAACTAAGCTCGTCACATAAATACCACTTGTGCAAGACTTGATGACAAAGAACAACTGCGCTCGTTCATACGAAAGTAGGGTTGTGATGATTTACAGCAGTTCGGCACGATTCTGCATTTGGCCATACTGAAATGGGTTGCCAGAACATGTACAGCTTAAGTGTGTAAATGGTCAATACCTTTTTAACTTCAATGACTGTTCAATCAACGTTGTGCTGCTAAAAATGTTTTGACAAGAGCAACAGGGTAAGAGCTGGTTGTCGAATGACCAGGTAAAATAGCAGAGTGGCAACAAGAAGACCTCTTAGCTCAGTACTATTTTGTCACATGGAAACGTGACACACCAAGTTATGTTCGGCTAATAAAGGGATCAAACATTTGAAAGACCCCTCAATTAAAAAACATCAAGCAATAATGTTTTGGGTGGCGGTAATCTACCTACTGAGCTGGTACGCATTATGATAATTATGGTAATGCTGTGTTAATACTACATTAAATGATGTTGACGACATTTGGAATTTGCTGATGGTGAAAATCATGTTAATGTTAGTCGAAAACAAATGCCATTTCTCGTATCATAAATCAATAGACTTGATGACATGCAGAATAAAATCTGATATCGGAAGTTATGATATCTTTGATATCTATGGATTAACCTTTGTGCTTGAATAAGCTTGCCATTGCAAAAAACTGTTATGAACAGAGCCTCCTAACCTATCGCCCCATCCCATTCATCTCGCATATCGCGATGTCCATGTACCATTGCGTAGATAATATAGGATCGAATAATTGCATTTCGTGGTTAAATTAACAATTATGTTGCAATCAGCGACACACCTAACCGTTACTGCAAGATCAAACTGATGATCAATTGAGATTCTGAAGACGTTTATTGTAATATGGCTGTGGGTTTTGGTAAAGATAATTCAACAACAAATGAAACATAAATCGATTGTTTAATGAATGTTTAGCAATAACAGGTTGGAGCACAATTGCGGCCGTAGCAAATTATGACAGCACGACAACTGTAACCCGATCAGGGTAATCTCGTCTAAAATGACTACATTGTTCATGCCTGCGAATAGTCAAAGCTAATTAATATAATGTTGAGCTTATCGTAATGATTAGTATACTAGACTAGGATAATGCAAAAATAAGTGCTGCATTTATTGACATATTGATATCTTGTTATCAGTTGTTGGGGTCAAGCGAGAGTCATGCTTCATAGATTGCAATCCGAGTGCTCATTGTCAGTAATTCACACTTGCATCATAATATGTTGTATTAACCATGACTTGGCAAATGCGAATTTCTATGGCAGTGACCAGCATGACTGTCGAAAAGTACACTTGCTACTATTACTGCGTACACTAGCCATCCCAGTAAATCATATTACAATCGACGAAAATGTTGATGACCAGTGGCATTTTTAAACTGCGCCCCCTACCAATTCGTAAAACTGGGGAGTTACATCCCACAAAAATGGTCATAAAGCTGACTTGCATATGAATAGCTACCTTACGAGACATGCGATGTGGATACTGATAGGAATGTAAACGTCTCATGAGAAATCACCAGACGTATCAGGCAAACGTCAGATAGAGATTGTGGATATTCCACGGCTTAATGTAAACTAGTGCCATAAATCTACGTCGCTGTTTGTCGGTGACGGGTCTTTGACAAACAATACAAATTGACAATGCAGATAAAATAGAACTTCCGGTACGGAACAATTGTGATACACTCGCATTCGCCGTATCCGTAATAAAAGCTTACTTTAAGCTTCCTGTATCCCCAGGTAACTTTAATTAAATCAACGAAGATGGTAAGCCAAGCGAATATTGTAAAAGGACACGTAGCGATAAGAGACTTAATTGGTAATGGCACGCCAATGTCAGTATCAAATGGGTATGTGAGCCGGGGGCAATACATACAAACCGCCACTTATGGTGACGATGACGATGGAGTTGTTGTGATGGGTAGGTGGTTAATATTACACACGACGACCAGAGGATATTGATGATGAAAACGATCAGAATAATGATGCTTATTTCACAAACCCATCTATCAGTCTTAGTTGTAAACACCAAAATCGATTCAATCTTATCTAGCTATGTGTTAGATACCAGAAAATATTACTTGCACGCCATGGTTCAACGCGTCATGCTCCGATGAGCTCCCATCATATTGCGTAATTCATGAACAGAGGTTCTTACCCTCTCACTTCTTCTTACTCAACTCTATTTCAGCAATGTTAGTGTTCTTATACCTTATTTCGCACACACGCACATACACACAGGCATTCATGCATACATACATACATACATACATATACATACATACACATACATACATACATACATACATATACATACACATACATACATACATACACATACATACATACATACATACATACATACATACATACATGCATACATACATACATACATACATACATACATACATACATACATACATACATACATACACATACATACATACATACATACATACATACATACATACATACATACATACATACATACATACACATACATACACATACATACATACATACATACATACATACATACATACATACATACATACACATACATACATACATACATACATACATACATACATACATACATACATACATACATACATACATACATACATACATACATACATACATACATACATACATACATACACATACATACATACATACATACATACATACATACATACATACATACACGTACATACATACATACATACATACATACATACATACATACATACACATACATACAACAGAATACATTTACAAACATACATACTTCTTCCAGACATACATAATCCTACCAAAAGAAGGCATTTCAAAGGGTCTTCTTCCAGAAATTAATCCTCCCAAAAGGTGCATTTAATTGTTTTGCAGGTAATACGTCAAATTATTCATGATTTTCGCACTTATTCACAAGAAATGACATGAGATAAGATTTATTTCTGTTCCCTCTGGGGACTTGCAGCAGATGTTCTCAATAGAATAACCCTTGCAATTTAGTATTCAACCATCAGTTCCTGTTATTAATAGCCATAAAGGTGAGTAGCAGAATTTCATGTACAATGCGGTTTTTTTCATGGGAAGCCAATAGTCGATACTATATAAATATGCGGACAAGAATTTCAGTTGTGGATGGGTTGAGATACTTTCCTAGTTGCTTACTATTCTAATCATATAAAAGAGAGATAGGGTTGATTTATTACTTGCGATTTTCCCGTGAACAACGAGTCCATAAGATAGTCGAGGTGTCCGGTGGTTGCGAGACGTATGGGTAAAATTCGTCTGCGAGTGTTGCTATGCTTGAGTGCGCGGTTGGAGCAAAGCAGTTAGGTAAATATTTTATTACAGTCCTGATTACCAACGCTTATATAAAGCGGAAGATGGCGCGAAAGCTTGTTTGCGGGCCAAGCTTCGTCTACTATCACTACTGGCTTGTCAGCAAGAGTGGTTGGCAACAAATGACAGCGCAATAGTGATATACACACGTCAAATTACTCTCGGGGAACGTCGACTTGCTTGCGTGTATAATGCACGACAACATAAGATTAGTACTTGATTATATCTTAACGCAGGAATCGACAAACAGCAAGTTTAAGCAGCGTCTTCATGTGATACCTTCCGTTTCTGTTCTCAGTGTTTTTGTTTGCTCTTGGATAAACACCCGTCCTCTTTATGCCGGAAAAGGTCGCAGTTAAGCAAACAAACGACGGCCTCAACCATTGCTTCCGGGAAGTGAAGAGCAATACATACAGCTTAAAGATGGTTTCATTTCGGTCCACAGGTACTTTAGGTCATGTCTAATTAGTATACTTTAAACTTATTCGGCATGAAATGCGCACCAGGACTAGCCATTAGCTGGCAGGCTGCGAAGCATAACAGCTTGAATCGCTGACGTCATGTTATATCAGTCGTTTCGTTAATACTGCGTCATTTATGTTACACCGTTATCCAATGTATTATTTTGCTGCTTTAGTACATTTCTCATCTCATAATTTGTTCGAGTTGAATACATCACATTGCACCCTATTGACAAACATTTCATTTATATTAATGACAAAAAAAGAATTGAAGAGTGGTCGGTTATTAATATGCATTACATTACATTAGTGGTTTGATTAGATCTTTACGAATGCAATCAAGTTTGATTACTAATAAATGCTTCATCGTCTGACCATACTAATATTGGCTCCTAGAAATAACAAACAAGGAAGTTGCTATTGATAAAAGTCTGTTTATGTGGATCATACCCCTTCACATTTGACTGGATAATTTCTAGTGTGATGCCATCTGGTGCATCTATAAATAACATTACAGCTATCAAATCCCGATATCCCAGAAATGTTGTGCTCGAGGGGAATATTGGGAAGCATCCGGATATATGCGCTTTGCTGTCAGTCATATGCAGTGTCTGTGTTCGCACAACAACAGGTAACGGGTATTCTTTATAGAGTACAACAATTGCCCTGAACTAATTCTGACAAGACACGGGCATAATTGACAATAACAAATGCTTCGGTTGTTGACTGTTGTCTAGATTCCGAATAGGCCACAATGCATCATGTGGTGGACCTGCAGCATCAGTATTCAATATTCAGGGCTATGTGTGTGCAGCCTGAAAAAGATTTAGAATGTGTTTTAGTTTGTAGATAAATGATGATGTCTATATTCTACACCCTTAATAACTGTGAAATACACAAGCGTTTGCGCTTCTTCAATGCAGAATATCGGCGATAAAGCAAAGCTTAATAGTTATTTTTTCTCAGACCTACTTTGAAGAGAGATAACATTGTTTGATAATCAAAGAGCCATAGATAAAACAAACGGCATTAGTCTTGTACTGCGTGTTGTATGAGCAAAAGGAGGAGTGTAAAAGGCATCATGACATCTTACTCCCCTCCAATCCACTCACCATATTCCTTTAGCTTAGGTATGACTAATATTGCTTACATTCGGATTAATGTAGTAAGCACAAGGTACGGTTAAGCCGAAATGTTAAGTGAGTTTCTAATCTAATTGCATATTGTTTTGTCACTTTCGAAAAGTTATAATATCAACGATGGATAGATACAGCGGTGCTGTAATAGAATGCTGTTAGCCAAAAAAAGCCATGCGACTTTTCATTCCCTCTAAGCGTAGCACGTATACGACAAAATCTGAAGAAGTTATCAAAATGATGATATGCAATACCATGACCTCACATACCCACTTAGGTTGCATAATTAAGATTTGAAATTGTCTTCACAGCTGCCAAACAAGATCTGCTAAGCTATATTTTGCCGGCGACCAGTGAGCACTACGCCTGATCCAACACTTCGCATATGATGATATGTACAATTTGAAAAGACAATTTCACTACGCCTTTCATTATTAATGATGGACAAGCTAAGTAATCAGGTAAGTAGAATCTTGCAGCTACATCAACGGTTCGATATATGGTAGTAGCATCGAGTTTATATCTGAGCCGCTGCGCATGGGTCGAAACTTTGCACATCAAAAAGGTCGTAAAGAAATGCAACAATCTAGTTTCTACACACAGTGAATATAAATATTTGCGTTCGCCATTGGATACCGTATGTTCATTCACAGCAGATGCTTAATGGTCAATATGTTTGCGCTGCATATGTAAGAGCTCTCAACGTAATCCGAACATTGCATGCGTGAGTGAAATTCAGGACGCGTATGCCAAATCCTGATTGTTGAAAGCTTTTCTAACGAGTTCGTTACATGGCAAGAACGATCATTAGGTGCTGAGCGTCGTAGGCTTTTCCTCTCGCATATAACTTTGACCCATATATTCACTGTCGGCATAAATAGTCGAGCAACAATTTTGGTCGTAGAAAAGGGCATGAAATATGATACTAAGCAGAACTTTACATGCAAAGTATTTCAGTACAGTCCGCAATGATCTATCCTGTTCAACTAACGACATCAGATTTGTGGCAGAAAACATGACTACAGGTAAAGTTATTGATGTGAGGTACTGTTAATACAATGATTATCTTAAGCAACAAGGTGCAGAATCTGTGCTTAAATATATGCCATACAGAAGAATGTCTCAGAACAATGCAAACATTCACAAAAACGTGCAAAGTGGCACTGTGCGTTCTAGTTATTATCCGGGATAGGTAAAGATATTTCCCATAATATAATCAGTATCATAACAAACAGCAAAACACCATTTCGTGCAAATGAGCCGGAGCATTTTATGGTAAAACATATAATGCTCTAAGGTAAATAAAATCATGGATGTCGCGGTGGGAGAATTGCAGGGAAGATGCCTTTGCAATAAGGGAAATTGCGTTTGCTCAAGATGATGACTGTGATAATTGATCATGTTGAACTATTGGCACTTAAGTGAATATCGAGTGCTCTTTGATTTCATTGCGCACCCAATCACGGCCATAGAAGCTCTCAACAACCTCAATCGAAATTTCATATGTATGCCTAGATTTTGACATAAAGCGTGGCAGCACAGACTCAAATCACCACATTCCCATTTAAGTCATGTATGCCAAGCCCGGTCATTATAAGCTTATCTACCCTGCTTATTACATGACTCATCGAAAAGAATTTTAATCGAAGGAATTGGGGATGAATATATATTTGCTATATATACCGAATCAAACTTTTCCCATTGTTTCTCGAGAATGCTTTACTCGTTATACGTTTAAATATAGAGCGACGACCCAATAACTGTCAGGGTTGTGACGACAATCTCCGCGCTCGTTAAGTCATCAAGGAGTGTACTTGAAATATTAACATTCGACCTAGTAATTCCCGATCGCAACGAACAGCGATATGCTGCATTGTTCAATATGTGTTTTCATAGTCGAAATGGGCTCGGTGTCTGGTAACATATCACCAAGAGGGTGGCTCCTTGAAATCGTTGCGAATACATACGATTGTAAGGCTGCTCGCCACTCACGCCTCATTTATTTGTTCTAGACCGCAATTGATAATCCGTTGTCAAGGTGAAACATATTATGCGATGCGCCACAAGAAGTGAAAACTACAGAAACCATACTAGCAGGCATTGCAAAAAATGTTCATTCGTTTGTGAAGGCTCGGATTGATACCGAAGCCAGTATGAAAAATAACTGTGAATATAAATCAATTGATGATGCAAACCACCGATCAAGAACCACACCGTATCCTCCTTATTTTGGTGCAGTATTAACTACTTTTGACGCGATCTAAGGGTCAACATTACCCAACTAGCTGCTGTCAGCGCCTTATATTGTACGAGGGGCGCATGAATACCGAACTGCTGTAAATTGTTATGCACACGCTTGATTAACCAATAACTTGATGATCGATCGATCGCAATACCCGTCTGATAATGTATAGTTCATCGAGTATGGCCGTTAGGTAGATTCAGCCACACATTATCCGGTATGCATTTTGTCGACATACTGGTTTCGAAACTTTAGGTTTGATTCGCAAAATGCATGATTTGTGCTTTTGAATCACAATATCTCTTTGTAGTGTTGAATATGCAGCTTACAAAGAATAATCACATAGGGTTCTAACGGAGTTAGAGCAAACATTATTTAGTCATAGACGATCAGTGTCGACAGGGGTACAAATGTGTGAATGTTAGCGTGCCTTTTGGCACATTGGTTATCTTTCCGAGCCGATCATTGTCCCAGACTGCAGAATCTAAAATTATGTACAAATGATCATATGATGATTACATGATTTAAAAAAATGGTTCAATATTAGGGTCATAGGGAGACCAAGAGTCAAACATATTGTGAGGGTGCCAATAAAAACACATTGATGTATGTTCCCTTGGCGCCTGCGATTAGTTGCGCGAGCTCATAATAAACGCAGCAAGCGCGATTCGCCATATGCCACCAGCGATGTACATTTGCCACAGAAGCACTAAAGCAAATAGAAATAACACACGCGGGGGCTCGACATATCCGATAGTAGAATACAGGATCACAACGCTGTTATTGGGTGAGCAGATTTAATGAGCAGGATCTACATGGCTGTCACACAACCGGTTTTGCCAATGGAGGGTCGCAACATCCTCTTCTTTTACGGCTGGCTCTTTCCAACATATTACCTCAACGATACGGGTAGTTAGTACTGAATAGGTTGGTAATTAATGGAGAGCAACTTTTTGCTGTGAAGTGAGCAATCCCAAACCAGTGCATTCAAATATTTTGTTAGGTGCTTAAAGGGACGTTTAATACAATATGCTATTTTCGGTTTAATACTTCAATGAGCATTATTTGACTTAGAAAGGCAGGCTCGTTGCGGTTATTTCCAAGCATCCGACGTGTTCTATGTTAATATAAAACAATACACTTTTATATCAAACTGAGGGCATGATATTGGACCAAAATCCACATTTTGCACTACATAGCAACGTATTCAATCTGTGGCTCGTCGTTCCTAGTCAGTAAGTGTGTTTTACCAATAATAATCAGTGCCATCTTAGAGGGAATTGACCCATTAAGACGCCTATTTGCTATGCACTTTAAACAGTGTCTCAAAAGTGCGATTCAAATCACATGAAACTATGCCAAGTGTATAATATGTTGCTGATAGATTTTTAATTATCTACAATCCATTAAACTTTTGCAAGTGCACACCAGCACGTGAGCGCTTTATTTCTGATAATGCGCACTTTTTGGTTCCAGCTGCCCAAATCGTCATATGCAGCGAATTTTGACAGACGAAAGATATACTCCCCGAAAAATGTTGCTCTTCCTCATTCAATGTGCTATAGTTAAGAAGCACCAATTATACTTACCTACCAACCCATCCGGCCTGATCATTGTCTTGATTGCAATCAATAAGTAGCTTAATTCACCGTATCCTCAGCGAAATGCATGTACACTAGAAATAAAAGTAACTATTACACGGAATATTGTCCTCCTCTGGCCCAAACATTCATCAACACCTGACGAGAATATGTGGCATAAAAAACGCTATTTTATCGTCACACACACTTTATGGTATATATGTATATACTTCCGAATTCAGCCTTATTTCACAATCGAATTTAACCAAATTGAGGGGGTATTCTAGCAACCGGCGATATGCTACATACTTTTCACACTGTAATAAGGCAATTTAGAAACAATTATGCATAAAGTATGCATCGACAGGACCTTGTTGTTCAGATAAAGGGCTCTTTACTCCGGTCTAATCAATTGAAAACTCGTAACTATAGCGGGGATATTGGCAATTTGAGGATATTAGTTAAGTGTCGTAAGTGCGTATCATGGTTATAAGTAAGCATCGCTACAACGAAAACCCTGCATTTAGCACCTTTCAATCTATCTTCAACATTGTGGCCACACTGCAAAGCCAAACATGTCTCGTCGGGGTTTAAAGCGCTTGCTCAGTTTTCTGCGTAAAATTTATTGGCTTTCAGCATGCATTTGGCCCCGAACAATTTCGAAATGAAAGAGCTAAATGTTACCACTCATGAATGACAAAATCAGAGACGAAATGGACAATAATGGAATACCACCGAACGCGTTGTTAACGAGCATAGTGCAATTTTAATGCGCTCAGGTGAGAAAAAAACGCTTGAAATACTTAAGCAAGATTGTTTAATAAATGTATTGCTCTTAAACTCAGGTTATAGCATATGGTGCTAATGTGTCGTTTCCTTTTATATGGTGAACAGAAAAATGTAGAGACAAATAACCTGCATCTCAAGGGTAGTAAATTTCTATGCTAAGCAATTTGGGAATACCAGTTGTTCACATCCTCGCTCACATTGATTTAACAAAGAGCTTTAAATATTAACCTATAATAAGCTATACTACAGCACACATACAGACACACACACACACGCACACACACACACACACGCACACCCACCCACACACACACCAATACTCACACACACACGCGCACACATAAATATGTAGATATATATATAAAATGTTTATATATATATATATATATATATATATATATATATTATATATATATATATTTATATATATATGTGTATATATATATACCATAAATATATAGATATATAGAGATATATATATATATATATATATATATATATATATATAATATATATATATGTATATATATATATATATATAAAGATAAATATA
Source organism: Urechis unicinctus (assembly GCA_034190875.2). Lineage (NCBI taxonomy): Eukaryota > Metazoa > Annelida > Polychaeta > Xenopneusta > Urechidae > Urechis > Urechis unicinctus. The sequence goes on from CM067343.1 coordinate 51,238,625, forward strand.
TATTTTATATATATATATATATATATCTATATATATAAAATAAATATATATTTATATATACATATGCACATCCCTATGTATTTATTTATATATACATATATATACATATACTATATATGTATATATATGCATATATATGTATATATAATATATATAAATATATATATATATAAAATAAATATATATAAATATATTATATCTATATATATATCTATATATATATATATATATATAATATATGCCTATATAATATATTTATATATATATACATATAGTATATACATATATACTATATATAAAATATATATCTATATATATCTATGAGCTGATATATATATATATAGATGTATGTTATATGCCTATATAAATATATATATATCTATATATAGAGATAAGATATATATATATATATATATATATATATATATATGTATATATATATATATATATATATATATATATATATATATCTATATATATATATATTTATTATGAACGAGCAATCCAATCTATATATATATATATATATATATATATATATATATATATATATATATATATATATATATATATATATATATATATATATCTATCTATATCTCTCTATATATATATATATATATATATATATATATATATATATATATTGGATTGCTCGTTCACCCAATGAAGGAGCGTTGATATATCACAATCATTCACATGAAATGGTTAAGAAAGTCCAGGTCCATCATTTGCTTTAATATGCAATTAAAATAAACAGATGTAATAATAACTTTCAATAATGTGTGCTAACAATGCTTTCATTGTAGACAAATTGAATTAATCTGTGTGTGCGTGCGTGTGTGTATGTGTATGTGTAATTTTAGCTCTGCTTATCTCGTAAGTTTCTCGCTCAGGGAATGGCTATCATTATGCCTTCTCATTCATCTGCTCACTTATAAGGGATGTATACGACTGTTAGGTTACTTTCGCGAACTTTGCAGCGTCAGAAAAAGAATATATGGAGGTATTATGTTTTCATCTTTCACCTTATGCATGTACAATCGCCTTTCCGTCGTATCAATGGTTTGTAGGAGTTTAGAACAACATTGCACTCGTTCACCAGTAAATCCAAGCTACTTTGACATGAAAACATGTAAGATAATAGAATAAATAAACTGGCTTGATATCAACGGCAGATCACGGGATGACGCCACTGCGCTTACATACACATGATATGAAGATGAATGTTGGTGTCGTGAATGCTTGTGTTTGATATAGAGGCATCAGCTAAACCTAATTCGCCAGAATCCCCTCATTGCTACTAAAACGTATCACATATCGCTGTTGATTATTCATTCATGCTTAACCGGCAATTCCATCGCATTAATCATTTCATGGATAGGCCTACCGCAATCCTAATTCCGTTGCCTCAAATGCGGCAAACACTATGTATGGCCAGTATAATCATTCTTATACACTCGACATAATTCTTGCAGTGCACATATTATTCGACCGAAAGAGAGTGGAACATTTAGTCTGTAATCCTTTTCCAGCAACCATGTAACCGAAAATATAATTGATGGGACGCATTAAGATGCTTGGTCGACGTTCCTATGGCGACATTGCTCACTTGACATAAATATTTGACCACGATAGGCATGCAAATGCCTGCCAATAGTTGATATGTGTCAGGTACTACCAGGTATTTTGATAGTACATATGTCGAAGTAGTGATGATTTAAATTAAACCGAAAATGATGGCCTTACAAATGAAATTATGCCTTCAATTACAGACTTCAATCTTATACATCTAAAATTTAATAAATGTCGTAACCCTGTATCATTGCACCAATCAGTGCCTATTGTGTTAAGCATAGCTCTCATCTATCAGTAATAGGCTCATGCAGAGGTAGTAGCACCGCTGCAGTCTGCACAACGATTACTTCAGTCAGTCTACTACTGTATGCCAAGATAATGTATCTACTATGGCATTTATTCACAAGCCTTTCCATAAAGAGCATACCGACGATTAACGATTTTATAAAGCACAAAACGTGTCGATATATAGAGTTGCACCTTTAATATTGATCCGTCCTTAACAATAAGTGCGTTTGCGCGGGTATTTTGCTACTAATGGATACCATCAATTCGCATTAATCGTCATCAGACGCCTTGGTCTGCGGTCGTTCATGCCAGTAAATAATGTTTGACACCGTTATTATGGTTATAAATATTTTGAAAACGTAAAAATACGAGCAAGCGGGTATAAGTCAAAACCTTTTTCTCTCATTCTGCAGAGCAATTGTGATTTTTTTTACATTCTGTCGGTTATTGTAAACGCCAAAAATGAACTTCGTAGAAAGCTAACGCTGGACAAAGCAGTAAGTTGGTATTGTAAAGCGAGTTAGATATTACTTTGGCTGGATAATGATGCAGTCGATAAGGCGGCTTTCTTGTTAAAAAGAGCTAATTTTGACTTTGCAGGCATTATACGTGGAGGTTAAATAAGACACAAAAGCGTTGTCAGCATCAAGGTAATTGCAGTTTCATAGTGTATTACAAAGCAACTGTTCGACGAAAAGTAACAAAAAGCGGTTAAAGCTGCTTTGCTCTGAGATTTTCAAGACGACTGATATTCTGCCTCGGAAAATGCAGAAAGGATATTTCAATCATTTAAATGCTCAGCTAGCTTACATACTACTAGCGACCAACTTGCTGAACCTCTCTAAGACCATCCAAATAATCAAGATACCATTCAGGTTGGTTTAATACATCGACTAGAATACTGCCAAAGGCTGATAGATAAACGACGTAGCAGATTCGTAACCACGAAATAGTATCAAATTTGTCTATAGTGGTTGTTTTTGTATAAGTATCACAAAATGACAATCACAATGTTTAGATGCGACATGAAAACTTGTGGATTTATCGACTTCAAAATGTGGCCCAGGAAAATAATATTGTGGTACGATCCTGCTTAATAACAGGAGGACACGTTACAAATCTAGTTATCATCACAAGATAGGATTTATTGATGGGACCCTGACCATTGTAATATTACTGATTCCATCGCTATTGCATTTTCGCAATACACGAGCACTAATGCCAAAAAATTGTTTCAATACGCCGCAGAACCGAATCTACGGCCACAACTTTGTTGTTAATAATACATGCAGGTCACTGTTTTATACAAAACATCCTTGTGTATTAGCTATGAAACATATTAGCAGGTTTGATGCTGCGCGTTGCGTTAATTAACGGGTGTTAGAAAGTTCCTTCATAAATGCGTTGAGCGCGAAGTACCAGTAATATTGACAAATCCAACCAATTATTGATCGACACTGAATTCAATGACGTTCTTTGAGCAGCCGCACCATTAATACCAGGAACATAAAATGGTCTGAAGATTAAACACATGACGCTCCATAATCAACCAAAAACATCTCTCAAACTAGTAATGACGGCAGTGGTAATCATCATGTATGCAAAGAACGTCTGGCTGTGGCCTGTGGTAGTTGTCAGTGTGGGCGACAATAAGCGAGAATATAACCTAGCCTAAGCGGATTGAAACTCAGCGAACATAATATTCCTGCTTCATAAGTGAGTAATCAGTCCAACATTGAAACATACGTCTCATAATCTGCGACCCCTACAAAAATATCACACTCATCTGTGAGATTCAGAAACCAGCAAATTGGCTTTATGTTGAATGTTATTCTATATTTGCCGGCCTAAGTGTTGCAGGATAAACAAAGAAGTGGTAGCCTGAGCCGAAAGACAGAGTTGAAATGAGGCGATTATATCAATGGTACAATTGTAAGTGAAAATGAGAGGTTTAGATATATTGAAGCGCTGTGCAGATCAACAAATAGCATTTTTTCCCAGTAACATTCCTCTGTGTATTCAAATAGATAAACCAATCGAACTCGGTAATCTTTGATTTGATGTAATTTATGGGCTTTGTTAGCATTTGGGTAGTGTGTGACATAGTTTGATAACACGACCATGCATGCATTGCTTTTGGCAATGCTTCTGCAATACAACATCTAGAGATTAATGAATCATAGTTGAAGGGGCCCATCGTTAAGATACCGACACTTCACATCTCCTTGAAATCCCATACCAAGAAAGGAATTATCTTTAAGAGCCCACCTTCGGCACTTGAATTCTCGGTCGAACCTGCCTCCCTTTTATTCGCTAACCAACTTAAAATCTGTGTTGTGTCAACTCTTTTATCATTCCGCCGGGACTCTTGCCGCAACAATGATAAGAAAATGCAACAATTTAACAACGGTACGCGATTAGCACAAAGGCATTAAATTTTGCGCTGCTCACAAACTGCGAGGCGTCAATGGATCGTAGAATCAGGGCAGCTTTTGTGTTCATTGTTAGACCTACTTTTAGATAAATCAGGTTTATAACGATTGCCATCAAATGCGAGTCACATAAAGTAAACAAAAAGCTGACCATCACTGATTTTTGATAAATATTCCCACTAAGCATTCGGATATCCTCATAACAACTCAAAGGCGCCCCTTATGCAAACAACCCAGCGCCAGCAAAGCAATTACACTAATACAAACCTTTCGTCTAACCCGCTCTTGTGAAGTGTAAGAGACCCGCCATAATTCTAAGCGTCTTCGGTGCCAGTAAAATCATGTCTTGTGTTTTCAGCTGCTACTACTGCTTTCGTTTGCTGCCGAATGGCTGGAAGCGCGTGAGATGGAAAGCTGTTTTCTCAAGCTAGAGAGCCCATGTCGATTCACAACACATAGGACTGAGAGCTTTTCTCCTGTCGTCGCATTGGTGTCTCTAGCAATCACCTATCATTAGGCCATGGCATGCGATTTTTACATTTAATGTGAGAGATACATGCATTTGGCGGCAGCCGCAGATAATAACAATACCATTGCGACATCACAGCATCTGAGAGAATGAAACCACCTCTTCTCGCGTGTTTTACCAACATTGAATTGCTCATTTTATAGTATCTAAACACAGTCTCCACGGCACTGCTACGTGTTCGAAAGCCCCAGTAAACTTCCTCGTTCAATATCAAACGACTGGATATATCATTAGAGACCTGAAACCTCATAAAGTTGGAAATCAGTTGATTTGCGACATTCTTTGGTCATTTATGTATAGTATAAAAGAAGTTACAAAAGAACTGATGGCGTTTATGTCAAGAGGGCACGCGTTACCACGGATACTTTAGCAGCGCCCTCAGTCGCTCTCAATATAAGGCTTATAACGCAAAATGTAGCCGTTGGTAACACATTATATTTCTCAATCACTGCAAATATTGAGTCAAGCACAGGTGGCCTGTCAATACTGTTAAGAGAGATTGTTTTTCAGCGAGTGGTTAATGAACGGTCGTTAATTTTTAAGAGATGTAATTCCTGAGTTTTGAATGGAAATATAGCGCTTCGAGTAATGGTTCAAGTTGATTTTTTTCTTTATGTTAGTCCATTCTGGACATTGTTCATCCGACTCTGTTTAGTCACTAAGGGTATTTGCTCCACTTAGCAAGCTTTAAGAAAGACGTCATTACTGCACAAAAACGTCACACAAGCTCACATAATGTGTAAATGTCGATAATGCAATAACAAGAGATAGCTCTTGCTTATTTACTATGATAAGAACGGTTTGTGTTTGCCAAACAGTGGCTGTCACTAAACTCCCCTATTGCTCTACGTATCGTATGGAGGTATGACATTCCTTGATACAATTTATGACTGCATGTGCCGAATATAAATCAATCGTAATGCTTATAGAGGAACGACATATATTCATCGTTATACGTTAAGCAATAGGGTAATTAGTTTCGTGACAGCACTTGTGAGTCGATGTGATTGTTTTAGTATGCTCCCGATAGATTAGGCCAAATGTAGTGACGTTTCTCGTATGTAGCAACGGTTCTGTATTAGTCAACGATAGCTTTTCGTCTAAGATGGGTCAGGTCAAATATTGTGATGTGTGGTTCATATTGTTCCAAATAGATTTACAACCAACAAAGTTCGGTGAAGTTATTCTCAGCTCATCTCACATTAGCTCCGGTCATAACGGTAACATGGATTTATACCGTTACGATACGACGGTTTTAGCGCTTCATTAAAGAACACGTTTTGGTCTTCACGGTTTTGGGTGTTCCATTACGCATCCAAAAAGTGACATTTATCAAGAGCCTGTACAACAAACAGTCTTCACGGTCAAAAATACTTATACAAACTCGACGCTATTCTTCAAGAAATGCCATCGATACATCATTTCCTAAAAGTCCAGATACCATGATCGCCATTTTGAAAAATATTGTGTCGCGTGATTTACCGCCGCCTCATTTGCATTGCCTTAGCATCCCGGGGGGGGGGGGGGGCACTTGACCCTAACTCGGATAGGGGTGTACCGCGGGACCTCGAAAACCCGTACCTGTTGTACAAGTTGAGAATGGCAAAAAGTATACCCCGTCGTACAAGGTATTATGCGAATGTATAAACCGTCGTACAAGACGAGAGGCCGAAAAAACATACCCGGTCGCGCGGCACATGTATACTACCTCTATACACTTAAGTGCCCCCCCCCGGGTTTAGCATTAGTCGTCATTATTGAGGCATAACAGTTTGTTTGTACAGCACATAATGAACTTGCTTTATGCGACAGTGCAGCGCACATTACATTCGCTCTGAGTTTTCTTATTCATCTTGTCCTGCATTGAATGGCTTTACTATTTCAACTTAACGTATATACGCATTGTTATCTTGCTATTCTCGCACATATGTTAACGTTTATGCAACATCCGCACGCTCACGGACTCACCAGCCTTAAGTACCACAATGTGGGTCGTCATTTCTACTGCCATTGACTCTCACTGAGAAGTAATTTACAATTGTGCAGTACTCAATATGGATGCAATCCTCAAATATCCAATTAAATTGCTTCAGTCCTTGCCCTTTCACGGATAGAAATGATCAATTTAACAACAGACCGACTCTGACCATTAGAAGTGCGTCTATCATCTTATAATGTGGCTCATTCGAGCAGTAACTTTAGGTTTTAAGGCTTCAACAAATACTTCAGAAGTGGCAATTTCTCAATATTGGATTCTAGAAACTGTAAAATTGAAAATTTCAAGATTCATATATTTTGCAATACGAGACCATTAGAGAAATATTGGTTTCTGGATCAGATACGCAACAGAACATAATTTACTGCTACAATTTTATGGTTCGGAATGTAATCATTACGTCTAATATATGTATAGAAACAATTTGTTGGACGCTGGGTTTTGAAACGTAACAATATACGTATTTTATGGCAAAGCAATGTAACAATATATATATATTCTAAGTGCGACGCTTTACTGCTGCGTCTTTAGCAGAATGCAAGCAATAAAGTAGAGAAATATGTTGCATAAGGGTAACATGTTGTTTGCACCCGACAGACTAGAGATCCGTGGTTGTTACACGCACCTAGTGTCCTTAATGTGATATTGCTTCACAGACGTTAGAAAGTGACCAAAATTAAAGCATGATGGAGCTTTCTGTAAATAAATCGCAAGAGAGACCGATAAGCGACATTCATTCTCATTAGCGCACTCCACACGGTCTGTTTCAATACGGGGCTTCCTGAGATTCCTCTGTCTTAAAGCGCATTTGGGTATGCGCAGTTTTAAGTCTCCAGTCGCGCTCTTCACTGCTCCGAATTAAGTCCCCGAGAATACAAATGCGAGCATATAGCCTGCAGGTTTGACGAAGGAAGCGTTTATAAATTAATCAACTTAAGATTATCAAATATCAGAATATAAAAGTCCAGTGATAGAAAACATGCGTTACCATCTGCCGGAAGCATGTACTTTTATTCTAGTAACGCTCCAGCAGCAAGCATCATATGCGCGAATCAATATGGTTCAGTCCGTTGGTCATTCTTAATTGACATAAAGAGGAAAGTAAATGTATCAACACCAGTGAAGATATCAATGCCAAATGCATTCGCGTAAACAGTGCATGCTTGTGGATCTCCGGTTCATCTTTAAGTATTTTAACTTATTACCGACCAAAACGTTATCAAAGTTATTGCTGTCAAAACAACAAAGGCATTATGTTTTTTAAGTAAGTCACTAGTAATGTATATAAATGATATACTTAACTGCATATGTTGCTTGTTTACAACAAGCCTAACAACGGCGTATTATTTATATCCAAGCGCTTGTACATATTATTCTGTGATTTTAAAAGTGACAAAATCTATGTTGCTGCTTATTTTATCTTGCAATTTGAGGTGTCATCGACTTATGGATGTTAGAAAGTTCCATTAATAGATGCTTGTGGCGTAAAATACCACGAATATTGGCAAAACCAACCAACTTTTGTTTGACATGAAATTCAATTGCATTCTGACAGACGCAATACCATCGATACAAGGAACGTATAGTGGTCCAAGGATTAATCACAATCAGACTTGCTTTTGCGCTTTAAGGGAAGTATTACTTTTCTGGTTATGCAGCACTTTCTAATTGGTTTAGTGACAATATACTTACTAATTAAAATTAATAGAAATAGAAATTCTCCATGATATTTTGTCTCTTTATTTATCATATATTTCAGATTATTCTGAGCTTAATGCTAGATACGCGTCACCAATTGTAGGGAATACACTCTGTTATCGTAAGCATTTCTGTTAATTTGCTATAACAGCATTATTTATGTTTTTTGTATCCCTGCTGTCTCACGGTCTTGCCATAGTTACTTAGATCATTTGTATTTTAGATATTGTAACATCAATTCTTGGTGATCGGATGTTTACCGATGGTTTTATTTTCAATTATCACACTCGTCATGGGCTTTGATTAACGCGAATTCACTGTAGCTGCACTTCCCACAATTATAATAATGATATTATTTCGGTTTTATGTCTCTTACAAAAACAAAACGACATCGCTACGATAATATATACAGGATGATAGTGACGTTTGTAGAGCTTCCCTTAGTCACAGCATACTTATGGCACAAACCTGATACCCTGAACAGGATGCACAACCCCGGCTGTCGGGATGAAGGTCTAGAGTGGCTAGGTCAAGTTATAAAGCCGCCATTGAACGTGATCATTTGAGTCAAGCGACAAAATCTATGCAATGAACCCATCGCATGTGGGTCACTTGACAGGTGTCTTGCGTGTAGCTGATATAGAGATATTCATTGGTAATTCAGCAATCCTTATAAACATTAAGATTACTACCTATCCACTACTATGCAATGTTTTCCATAAACATTGACTGATACATAACAAATCACACACCTGACACGTTCTTTTTCCCTAAGGACCAAAATAACAACTAGTCGTGGCTATGTCATTCAGATCGGGCGGAGCACACACAAGATATATCACTTTAATGTCAAGAAATCATTGACGGATAAGAAAATGCAGCTATTCAACAAGTGTACGAGATGGGCATAAAGGCATTACAAGCTCACAAACTGCGAGGCTTCAATGGGTTCTAACAATCAGGGCAATGTCGTCTCGCTTTTTGCATGGCACCTTATGTATTTATTTTAAGATCTACTTGCGTCATATTTTTTCAATAAAACTGGTTCAGAAGGATTGCCATCAAATGTTTCGAAAGAAACAATTCCAAACTTCACGATGCAAGCAAGTCCCATAAAGGGCAACCAAAAGCTGTCCATCACTGATTTCTGATGATTATTCCTCATAACAACTCTCGAATGTGTAGGTTATGTACACAGCCCTTTTGAGATACCCGATAACGTCTAAGCAGGTTGCATTAATAAATAGCAGTACAAGCGACGCTGCTATTCAGTTTCATTCTGCTTGTATACGTTTTTCGTTCTTATGAAGTAAAGGAGACCTACAGTAATTCCAAGCGTAATGGTTGCCAACAAAATCATGTCTGCGGTTTTTAACTGGTACTGAAATCTATAAAAATGCAGTTGACCTGTTTTGCTGCCGACATCGATTTGGCCAACGCGCACAAAGGAAATGTATAATATCGGGACAATGACTGGAATCTCATTTTCGCGGTAGATGGTAATCTATTTCCTTCAATAAAGAGTGCATGTCAATTCACAACACATACGGCCCAGCGATTCTTACTTGTCGTCACATTGGAGTCTCATATATTTAACCTATCAGTGGGCTATGGCATGCGCTTTTTATCTTTATTTTTATTTCTCATCGCGTGTGATACCAATATTTAATTGCTCGCTTTATAATAAATGCGGCTGTAGTGATGAGGTCGCATCTCGTCGGCTAACTCCATAAAACAATTAGAGACAGATCCATCCGAAACACCAATGAAGAGAATGTTGAAGCTGGCTGTACAAACAAACCGAATCTTTACCCGCGTATAGACTTCAGTTTGTCGTCAATGTGAAAGCTCAATTTGAGTGCTTAATCGAAAATATAGCACATCAAACTGACATTCAATATTCATTCCTCTCTACATGGTGAACCAGGCAAGATTCGTTCGTCCTACATTATCTAACATCCTCGTGTGACAAGTATTTTCTTAACTTTACAGAGTTTCAAGTTGTAATTTTCAAGAATTAATAATAAGTTTATAGCATAACGCATAATTGATTAGACAACTATCTTAAAAGCTCTCTATGAATTTACCTAACAACGCAATCGGCCATTTTTGTGTCATAGTGACATGTCGTCAGTAGATGCAATTACTCTTTTATGCTACTATATTATCATAAGAACGGTGTGTGGTTGCTTCGCATCGGCTGTAACTGAATTTCCTATTATGACATTCTTTGATATGATTGCATTCGTCGAATATAAAGCAATCATAATATATATGAAGGAACGACAAATCGTTATACATAATGCAATAGAATAATAACCTCTTAGGGACAGCTCTTGTGTATCAATGCGCCTGTGTTCGTTCACGACAGCTTGTCGTCTGACGTGGGTCAGAACAAATATTGGGTTCTAATCATCTCAAATAGATTTGCATCGAAGTGAGTTCATTGACCATTTTTCCCAGATTACACATATGCTTGAAAAGGGTCATTTATTTAAGTTAACAACGGTACCGCCGACTGTGCTTCATGCCGTAAGCTAATTGAAAATATGCATTGAATTGGGCAAACCGTTATCCTGGCTTTGCTTTGATATATAACAGGGTAGCATATACCAAGTATCAAATGGTCGTTCATCGGGATTATTACAACTGCACTGTCAGGAATATTCGGTAGTGTATGTAAAATTGCCTAATAAGTTCATGAACCGAATAATTAGAAGTTATATGGAGATATATAGATGTGGTACAACTTTGCTGTGTAAGAACTACTAGAATATGCTTAATGAATGGGCCTGGAGGCGTTTTGACTCTAAAACCATCATGAACTTTAAAGAATATAGGGCTGCAGCGAAATCACGTTTGGCGAGAGAGAAAATTTGCTTTGGATCAATTTATTCTATACTGAATTTCATCGAATTCGGGAAATTGAAAAACTGATGATTCCATAATGCATTTGGATTTACAATCAATATTGGATTGTGGATATGATACTCAACAGAACAGAACGATTGCATTTTCTATAACGATAGGGATATATATATATATATAGAGATATATATAGAGAGAGATAGAGATATATATATATATATATATAGAGAGAGATATATATATATATAGATATCTATATATATAGATATATATATATAGGAGATAGAGATATATATAGATATATATATATATATATCTCTCTCTCTCTATATATATCTATCTCCTACTATCTATCTCTCTCCCTCTAGATATATCTATCTCTCTCTAGAGGAGAGAGAGGATATCTCTCTCTCTCTCTCTCTCTAGAGAGAGAGAGAGAGAGAGATCTCTCTCTAAGAGCTAACAAAAGATCTCTACTATCTATTATCTATCTCTATGTCTCTCTCTCTGTCCCTCTCTATTTGGTGTCATATATATCTCTAGGATATGAAATCTCTATACTCTCTATATCTCATCTCTCTCTCTATGACCCCTCTAGATAATCTCTCTCATCTCTCTCTCTCTATTCTTCTCTCTCTCTATCTCTCTCTAACGTCTCTAAATATCCCTTATATCCCTCTATAGGCTCTCTCTATATCTATCTCTCTCTCTCTCTCTACCCCCTCCCTCTCTAATATCTCTCGAGATCATCACTCTCTATGGATTTCTAGCTATATATATCTCTCTCTCTCCCCCTCTCTCTGGATACCATAAATAGATATCTCTCTCTGTTTCTTCTCTAACTGCTCTCTCTCTCTATCTATCTACATCTTATAGAGAACATTTTGATATATATAGCGCGCGCTATAGTGTATATATATCGAGCGCGCGCGCGATAGATATGTAGAGCGTATATATAGAGCGCGCGAGAGATAGATAGAGAGAGCGAGATAGAGAGAGCGCGAGAGAGAGAGAGAGCGAGAGAGAGAGAGAGAGAGAGAGAGAGATAGAGCAATACAATCTCTAGCGCGCATTCCAGACGTTTTCCCCGACGTTTCAGCTGGCAGTTTGTAAAAAGGTACTTAAAATGATAATGATGATTATATCAATTAAAACACTATCAATAAAAAGGCCACCGGTTAATGTTTGGTTGATAAACACGATCAGAATTGATACGGGAAAAGATTCAAAAATTACAGCACAATTTATATCAACAGTGTATTCCTTTTCAATTTCTTATAGGATCAACATCACATACCTTAACTATTTGGTTCTTCGAGATATATGTCATTGCCGCTATATTGTCAGTCATTTCCTTGCTTTGCGCATGCAGTGCCTTATTTGGCCTTAGCAGCACCAGTTATATCTAGAAAGTAGCACACGCTTTACATGATTGTTGACGATAACTGTTGCATATTGTGCAACTTGTATTGTGTTATTTGGCCGTGCCAGTACGGGTTATCATTCATAGCCTACATACACTATCTAAGCGCATCCTAAAAGCAAAAGACCGTGGGTCATGTGGAACGAAACATCTAAAGCTGGTCACGTTCGCCATTTGAATTCAACGCTGATGGCTACATGTGTGAATGACCTTGTCCTTATCAACCTGGTCAACAGTCAACAAACAGGCAATGAATATCAAGTACCTGTTATCATAGGCTTCACTGTTTGCGACTATCTTGAACCAAAACATGGTCGGAGACGCATTCTGCTTAGCATTAAAGCAGGTTAGAGCTTCCACCAGGAATATCACAGAATTGAAGGGGTCGTTTCAAAATGTTTACCAATTTAACTGGTAATTGGTCAACGGACACTAGGCTGCCTCAGACGGCCGAACTGTGTTGTTCACGATGCCATGTTACTCACTCCTCACGCATCGTCATAATAGCACACAGGGATAAACATCAAATATTGTACACAGAGTATGAACACCAAGTCGTCTGATGTATCGAAGTGGTTGTACGCTATTATCGACGTTATCTCATACAGGAACCAATGCGTAAAGGTCGAATCTGGTAAGGTGAGAAAGGACAAGTTGACAAGTTTGAGGTAAAAATAATTAGATAAACAGTCGCGGTATGCGCTTTTACAAATGACGTTGTCAAATGTCCCAAGTAATACAAATAAATCGAGTATATTTAACATATTCCGCATATTAATACAAAACTGCTTCGTTCAACGTCTCAATGCTTATGGCAGACTGATTTATCCAATTCAAGGTTCCATATGGTGTTTATTATATAATGCATTCGCATGCCAGTCGGGTGATGTTTTCACTACCTTCAGTCGTTATGACATATTAAGGCATGTGACAGTGCAACGCACGAACATAGTGACATTTCCTAGCAGCGATCATATGTTATGGGGTAATGATGTTAACCAGTAAATGCCGCTGCCGCCAAAGCGTCCGCGACTTTTCTCCCTGAATATTGACAGCAGAATCAAATACGATATATAAAAGAACATATAGGGACTCATAATACGCACGTTAATGCATCACATCACTAAGCGTCAAACGTTTAAGCCTGATTGATAATGCTTTGCCCGGACTATCAATTGTTTAACTTTGAGGCTCAAAAGCATTCTGCGGAGAAAAGAACATGACAGTCGTCGTTATCTTGCCCAATCCTATAAATAACAGATATAAGGTTTACAGCTTCTCGTCGATTAGGAAAATAATGATTAACATATCTTTGTTTAGTTGCAGTCGGGGGATACATGTACATATGTGTGCTCATTGTACTTCATTGTATCTGCGCGTAACAGCCGCAGAATTGAATAGATAGTTGAATCAGGAGAATTCTGCAAGGCCCGTGACGTTTACGGTGACGTCATTGAACTGTAAGATGGATTGGTGCCACGACACAATGTCTAATGGTGCTTTTTACGAAACAGAGATTAAGTTGTTCAACCTCAATCAATTTTTCCTGCGGTATGAGAAAGTTAATATTACGTGTGGCTGTTCAATCTATTTTGTCTGTAATAAATCACTGTTGCTGGGTATAAGAGGTAAATGTATTGATGAATTGTCACCATATAATGAACTAAACTCAAGTATCATACAAAGTGCGGAATAAGCTGGAGGTGTATAATTCAGAGTAACAGAAAATTACAGCTACCTTTCCATGTGAATTTTGTTGTTGCTGACATAATGAAAAGATTTCCTCTGAGGTAATACCTACCACACGGCTCATTACTTCCAACAAACTGCACTGGAAACATGATCGTCAAATGCTAAGGTACTAAGTCAAATGACATAAACTGCACATAGGTAGGAAAACGATATTTTAGTCTTTCACTGTTGTAAACAGAATGCCCGATTTAATTCAGGAAAATAGTTGACATTTGCTTGCCAAGCACTCCGACGGTCCTGTGTAAATTATAATACAAATACATTGTATACCTGACGAGACTCACGCTGTCGAAACTGTGATCCTGACAGACTTATACCCCCTGCGATGTATCGACGAGCAACCTGTGACAGATCCGTCAAATCATGCCAAAAGTAAACATATCTGTAGCACCCAAGCTGCACGCCTTCTGGTTAACTGCTATCCATGTCGAGACTACAATAGGGCCGAGTGGCGTCTTTCGGCTCTATGTATCCAAATAACATCCATAACATACTATACAATTGGTTAAGCAACACGCCTGTTGTATTCGATAATGAATCGCAACCAATAAGGAGCAAATTATCATAAAAATTGTCAGGCAATCTTCCACATCCAAGGAACTTACCAAGATCACAAACGTATCCAGCGATATGATGCAGTTATCGAGAAGATCGTCTCGTTCAAAATGTAACATCCTTGAAGCTTCTTTTCTATCAATGTGTCGATGTTTTCATAAACTAGTATCAATACTTGCTTGCTTTTCATTGTATCGGACAAACATGAAATCCCCGGTTCAAATGCAGCAACACAGCTTATAGCTGGACATATACTTAACGATACAATTTCTTTTATTAATCCCCTTTTAGAGTTGAGGCAGCCACAAAAAGTCACGAAGAACCACTCTGGTTAGAACCCATCACCTGTGGATCACTTTGCTTCATTGATAATATAGATGGTGCCTTGCATGTAGCTGATATAACAAAACATCGGTTAGTAAGCAATCCATATCATCATCAGGATTACTACCTATCCACTACTATGTAAATTTTTATTTCACAATGGATAATGTAAAACCATTTCACCCGCCTGGCACATCTCGCCGGTCGAAATAGTAACTGGCCTTGTCTGTGGCAGCCGGATCGCTTTGAATGACAATCTATGTAATTTTGATGCCCATAATCCGCTTACGGACGTCAAAGAAAAATATAAACACCACTTGGGGTAGGTTATGTGCAGTGCTAGGCGTATTTAGGGCACAAAAAGGGATACATAATCTCTGTGTCAACAAAGTGTATTTAACTACTATGCATGTGAAAACCAATGTACATGCGCTTCTATAAATCTCTAACTTTGTAGTGTTGTGAACAATTTGCGATTCCTTCTGCCTGTTCTCGGCCATAACAAAAACGAATCTTTACTCTATTAGGAGAATTATTCTTTTGATCACTACAATCTGCTGTTACACATGTTTTTCCCCCACTTCAAAATAGATCTGCGCATTGTTCAGAAACCCACCTAGCACTAATGTTGATCGTTAAACTGTGTCCTGTTTCTCAATAGATGGCAAGGTGCAAAGTGTACGGCTTAATAATCTCGCTAGCAGTTGTATCACATCTTCTACACGATTTGAAGAACCCGCAAAAAATCAAAAATTGCTGTTGAACGTACATAGATGCAATGCGCGCGCCGATAATCATTGGGGGCCGAGCAACACAGAAAATATATGTAACCAATCTTGGCTTCCGTCAGAAAAGAAAAGAAAAGCAGCGGGAGCTCTGTGTTAGATGCAGAAACAAGCAATACGTGTATGTGGGGCGATTTGACATGAAAGCGAAAAACAAAATTGCAACCAGCACATGTTTTATCTAAGAGGACATATAGGAATTGTATGTAAAATAGCATGTCGCAAACATGTGGGGATATTAACAATAGCGTTTGTCACATATATTTTTCTGTGTACGCAAATAAAGCACTCAAAGTTATCGTTGTTGCCGATCGTAGTATATGATTTGCTTAAGTTGTTGGACCTTTCCCACCTCTATGAACCACGACTGGACATCACGACAGAGTTTGTATTCAACCTAAGCTAAATCTCCCTTGTTTATCGATTTCATTAAATACTCACAAAAGCAGCACCGAAGAAAGGATATCTAGTGATTGTCATATTGGCTTAAGATACAGACCTAGTAAACAAGTCCTTTGACTACACCGTGTGTGTGTATGTGTGTTTGTGTGTGTGTGTTGGGGGGGGGGGGGGGTTGTAATGGTGGGTGTCAATACCGATGAGGCAACGAAACGTGTACACATTGTACACAAACAGTAGAATGCATATACATATATAGACGCAGATGCTAACATCAAATATAAGCAATTTAGAAAACACCGCAATACAAATAACCTAGATGTCAGAATAACAAAGGCATAAATGTTATTAACAGAATAAATAAGCTGAAGCGGAAGTAAAAGAGCATCACCAGGATCTCGTATTCAAGCCGTTTTTATTGAATTTATATATAAGTGACGCTGTGGACAATAGGCTGCAACGCAAAACATTTTTATGATGAGACTGCAAAGACATGTAATTTATGGTCATATAATACATGTATTGTGCTCATCTTCTTGGTGTATAAAGCTTTCACAATAACGAGATGCATTGGACAATATACATAGTGTTCCTCTGCTGGTACTCATCACTGAAGTGCAGTAACGTTTCTCCTAGGATGAGGCTCGGTCATTATATTTAGTAGCTTTCTGCACTTTTATAGCAATTCAACGAACATGTGATACGGCTTAGCCACTATATTTTATTTCCTGTAATCACACTTAAGCGCAAGTCATGAGTCGTATGTCTACATGTTACACGCAGAAAAACGGGTCGCATTCAATGTGCGCTTTTGTTAATTTATAGGCTCATTCCCACAAAAGATGGGTACATGTTGCCGCGTAAGCAAGTACTTCCAAGATATTTACTATTGATGGACTTTCGCGCGCACCCCTATTTTCTGACAGCTTACAGAACGCAGTATATGCAACATACACAGAACGCGGGAAGCTGCCGGGTAAAGATAGTATTGTGGCCCTTATTTTTACCGAGGATGTTGGTTTTGTATAAGAAAAACAACACGTACAAAAATAGCATTCCTGTTTCTACATATAATAGAAGGTAATTCTGGATATTTGTTCAACAGTCCTTTGTTTGATTGCAAGGAGCACGACGCATAAGCTTCTCTCGAAAGTAGATCTGAACGATAAGTTCAAGCCATGCTTCAATTCCATATCGAATGCAGATACCAGCTGGATATTCACTTTGTATGCTGCAAAAGTTAAACAACTTGCTGCAGACATATTTTGTGATGACTTAAGTCGGACGATCTGTCTTTTCCAAACATCATTTAAAACTAGAACTTATCCACATAAAAACACGTCTAAGCGGAAGCATTGATAATCGCTGATACAAGAACGGTTTATATTATGTTTCACTTTACACAATTCATGTTGGCTGCTGTCATCTGCTGCTAAAATACATGAATATGCACACGATAAGATTTTGGTAATGAAATCAACTATACAAAAATGAAATATTTGGCACACGCAAAAACGAAATTACACATCAAATCCACGACTGGAAGCCCTTTTTGCGCGAGATAGGGAGCCGTGTACTCCAATCAATAGGCCGCTACCATCTTGCATATTAAAAACACATTACATCAAGTGCTCCGCTCTGGTCGTCTGATTGGGCATGCTATTTTAATCTTCATTGGTGAGAGATCTTAACGTTACACTTCAATATCCTTGCGACATCCCAACATCTGATATTGCAATCAACTCACCTCGCGTGTTTGACCAACATTGAAATTCTCTTATCACTTGGATGCTTTGTAACGGCTCCACAATCTTGATAACTGCATTTTCAAAGACGAACAGGGCAAAATAATGTTAATAATTTTGGAGCGGTTGAGATTTTTGTCTCATCGGCTTGCTTAATAAAACAATCCTTGTGAATCAACGGTAGCCTCAGCAGATGGATGCATATCACAGTCTTCAATATCATGTGACATTTCCGACAGCCCCAGTAAAGGTCGTTGTCCATCATCAAGCGACATGGATCCACGAGATCTCTCTCTAGCATATTGTGCGATTATATCAGCGCTGCACATTACCATTGATTGGCATTCATCAGTGTTACGGTCATGAATGAATACTATTACGAATTGGACGACTTACACCCACGCGCCGAAGGATTAGTACGCACCACTCCGTACATAATATTGTAAAAATGTCGATGCTATTTTGCCAACACATATCAGCCACTAAGTTGTTTAGTGTATGCACGTGAAACTTGCAGACGCATCAGGCACTTTACATGGACGATACATTGTTATTCATCTTGACATCTTCACGAAAAACGATATAGAGGCGCAGTAACGGTTCTCTGTGTAGCTCATGGTAACTTCGGTTAGCTAGGGTAATATGTTTTGAGGTCGCTGAAGTTAGCATGGCCGGCTGCTCGGTATATACCGTATCCGTTGAATTATTGTTTATCGAGCGATGCTTAACTTCGCCGCAGCAGTTGGGACATGTCTTCAGACGCAGTGTCGTACAATAATACCATACAAACACTGTGTTGGAAGATCATACATAATTTGAAATATTTTAAAAGCTACCATTAGCTAATCAATCAGGTGACTCGCCTCACATATGCTGGACACTACTGGAGTAACGATGTCACAAAAAAACCAAACAGGGAGAGCATGTTTCTTTGCCAGGCAAATACCGATTGTGTCCTACCCTGTATCTTAAACATAAATTCAACAGGTAAATTTTGAACAGCAGCTTTAATCATTCGCTACATCTATGATTTTGCTTGTTAGCATAAACGATGACAGATTCGTGGCGATTGGATGGCGGCAATTTATTTCGCATGATGCCATTCATTAATATCCATTTGTCAAGGCCTGGCCACCTTTATAAGCGTATTGCTGCCCATCGCCATGACATATGTAGTCGATAAATCGTTTGCATCATAATTGTTTGCAAAAATGTGTGACCTGCCCGAGTTGAGTTCACAAGTTAGATATATATATTTATATATATATATATATATATAGATATATATATATAGAGAGATATATATATATATATATATATATATATATATATATATATATATATATATATATATATATAGATATATATATATATATATAGTAGATCTATATATATATATATACATATATCTCTATATAGATATATATACATATATAGGATATATATATATATATATTCTATATATATATCATATATTATATATACTCTCATATATATATATAGATATATCTCATCTCCTCTTATATATATCCATATATATCCATATATATATGTCTCTAGAGATCTCTATCTCTGTATATACCTCTATATATCTACACATGTATATATACATATATATATCTATATATATACATATAAATATATCCATATATAGATATATATATATATATATATATATATATATATATATATATATATATATATATATATATATATATATATATATATATATAGATTGGCTAATCAACCAAGTGACTCGCCTCACATATGCTGGACACTCCAGGAGTAACGCTGTCACAAAAACGAACAGGGAGAGCATGTTTCTTTGCCAGGCTAATACCATTTGTGTCCTACCATGTATCCTAAACATAACTTCAAATATATATAGAGATAGAGATATATATATATATATATATATAGATATATAGATATATAGAGATAGAGAGATATATATATATATATAGATATATATATATATAGAGATATATATAGATCTCTCTCTAGATATAGGGATATATATCTATATATCTATATAGATCACTGAGATATCTATATATATATATAGATCTCTCTCTCTATATATATATCTATATATATCTACTACCCCAGATATATATATATATATATCTCTATATCTCTATATCTATATATATATATATATATATATATATATATATATATATATATATATATATATTGAGGATTGTTATAACAATACAGTTGCGGATCGACGTCAAACAGCCCATAGGCACATGGGAAAAATATAATAGCACCGGTAACTGAGTTGGCATTTGTGCGCTTTCTGCTATCCTTTTTGGGCGAATAGTATAGACCATGTGACAAGCATCACATGTCGTTTCTGTTTCGCAATGATATTTCGAAGCTGAAAGAGGGGCATAGAGGTGGGAGGGGTAGAGGAAGGTGCGTAAGAGGGGGAGGTGTAACGAAATGATGCAGAGTCGTGGGTGGTTATCATCAGTGCCTTCGCCATTTCATTCAAAGACTACATACTTGCAATTGCTGGCAGGCAAAGTTAATCTTTTAGGACGTTGCAAATTATGTGCACGTTAGATATAAATAGCTTTTTAGACTTGAATTAAAATGATCTGCCAAATGTTTTGAAATCGTTAGAGATGCTCAACCTGATATCTGAGAATGGAAACATTCGAATTGACAACGTTTGGTTCTCAATTGTTGGTAAGTGAGTACTGATTATGGCAAATTAGAAAACTGGATGTGATTCCATCAAATTAATAGGTGGTCTCTAATAACAGATAAAGTCACTAACACCTGCAGTTCAAGGATTTATGTTGCGCTCGTTCATGCGTGAAATATTGCAGACGATTCATACATGTACTCATTGCCGAATAAGAGCTTCTGAATTATGCAGCCGGCCGCAGTTTTATAATCAACCTAACCCCAACAAAGAAGGTATAGACATAAAACCAAGGCCTACAACGGCTACAAAACGATCCCTTAGATGTTGTTTATGTCTTCATTAGAATTTTGAATGCAAAAGAACGCATAACAAATCTACTTATGACCCACGAGACGTGATATTCAAACAAGATAGACTTTGCAGTGCTGTAAATATAAAACAAATATAAATGGATTGTTCGGTACGACCCGAATGGGGCAAATATTTGTTGAACGTAAACCAATCGAACCACATTTATACTGCCTAAGCCGCAGAAACTAATTACATGCAAACATAATTGCATGTTTATTACTAACGACTATAATAAACATTTTATCGTCCCATCAACATTAGAACTCATGCATGCACAATGAATAGTTCTTACAATGTGCCCAATCACAACACAAATAATTAGTTTCTTTTAGGTGACATGGCTTTATGAGCAAGTAATACAACGCTTGAGAAGCAGACCGCTCGAATTTCAGGAATTGACCAAAGTATTTTAAATAATATTTCATCCCCACGATCTTATATCCGCGAACCTCACAAACCACTTTAAATATAGCAAATCCAGATGGAACTTGGCAGTAGTCGAAATGCAATATTTATCACTGGCGTTATATGGGCCACGTCGTCTTTGCATCAGCCTCCGGGTCTATAGTCTTACCGGACTCAATGGCTTCATGAACATTTATAACTAAGCACCAACCGTAATATCTTGCAGGTTTTACTATTCGTAAGCAACGATGATAGAAGACAAATGAATTGATTTACTATTTCGGTCAATCCTTTTGCGTAGAACCACCCTATATCATAGTTCTTTATTGAAATGTTTTGCACCGTTATCATTTACAAAAACGAAACTCTTTAAGGCATGACAGATAGCCTTACATCCCACAAAAAAGAACCTTAAGCAAACTATATGATTTATGTAAGTCTTAGTGCTCTGTCGAGTTATGATGGCTGGCTGAGCAATTAATGAGATTTCGTTCGGAGATAATCTGTTAACTGGGTTGATACGGCAAATTATCCATGCATATTGTTTAAAAACATCTTATGTATAAAAAGAATTACAATACGCGGCTAACATTCTGAACACAGTACGTCTCAGAATTACATGGCTGGATTGTTCAGAGGGATATACGATTTTGGAAACTATCAAACAGGCTTTATTGGAAGCTATCAAAGACTTTCGTTATCGAAATCAATTTTCATAAGAATACGGGTTCCGTGGAGTGAATACTTGAAGTGAATTATTTATAAGGCTAATACAAGTCATTTACCACGGAAGATCAAATAATTGTCATCAAAACTTCCACAAAGGATTGCATTATGTCACGCCTAACTTGTACCTTCAACGAAATAGACAACGGTACCGTTCATTATTTTATTGTTGACCGAATTGCATCAGCGCTTATAAACATATATGTCTTGTTGCATATGCGTTTTGAAATAATTTGATCACCAAAACTTCATTGCAAATATTGAGTTGGGTACTATAGACGTGTATTGTGTATTGTTTGTGCCAATACGAGAACACTGAGAACAGTCGTTGACATAACCAATGTTTTGATAGTGGTAGTACAAATTCTTTGCAAAATTATATCTCTTTGAAAACTTATATCTACTTAAGGATTCAGGAGTAAGTGAGAGGATACAGCTTATCTCTCACTGACGGAAAGCAGAAACAAAAATACATCCCTCTTTGGGCAAAGCAACTCTTTTGGTTGTTATGACTTTAACAGGAAACCCAAATAATACATTCTGAATCTCATAATAGAAGATAATATATCTCACGTATATGGTGTTGGACGAAACTATACATATCGTGAACAGGATAATAATGAACTTCCGTCATAAATGCAAATGTACATCAGGACGCTTTTTTGGCAACGTCCCTCAATTTGCACGTAAAGACAATATTGATTTAATCAATTGATTTCCTTCCTGCCGGCTAGTTTTGACTGGGCTCATGCATCAAGGTAAGAAATCGATTTGAGTAAATGTGAAGTGCAATTCAGATGAAAGCACACGCGAACAAGTACTTGCCTGGCGTTAAGCTGCCATTGATGCAGGGAGTTCCTGTTTGTCTTTTCATGAAATGGTTACGGCAATATAAAGAGCAGCATCTGATAACGATATTTGAAAACATCGACGCATTGTTAGGGAAGAAACCAAATAGAATTATATCTTTGCTGTGAATACTGGGAGCTTAGCTCGCAAATTGACTCGATGAAACTTTTTAAACGACAGCGATGGAAACCAAACATAATTATCGTCACTTCTATTATCTTACCTGTTAAACACCCTCTACGAGATTCCATCATTGATCTTGTTATATTAAAATACCCGACTCGTCAGCTTGCCCGACAAATTTCTTGACACCTCGTAGGTTGCGCCCCCTACTTTTGTGGAAGCTACTCGAAGCACAGCAGCCAACCAACTTTGTTATGACTTGCGAGAATGTCTGACTAGAAGTTAAACACAAATGGGCATTTCTGCGCTGCAATTAACTGTTTGAATTGACAAACGCCTTTCCAACCAGGAAGTGAATGCTCTAACATATGTCTCTGGCTATATTGCCCGTAAATTAAGTTGTGTGCAATATGCAGAAACAAAATTTCTGTAATCAATGATATACATGACCAGAAGAATTACCGGAGTGCAAAGGAAAGGCTCGTTGTCCCAAGCAAATCACTAGAAGATGCATTATGCAGGCTTAAGGAACATTGCCGCAAATTCATTGACACAGTATTTTACAGCAAGCGAAAGCCAGGGTTGTAAGCATTCTAGCTAAAGAGGTCTCATTAGAGAAACTCCAATTTGAATCATGCAGGTGTCATGTTTCTGTAATATGTATTATGGTGAACATCAGGGTTGCATCATTCCCTGAGAGAGGCTAACTGTAAGTTAAGAGACCATAAGGAGAGAACAAATCGTAAGACATTGATATTTTCCCACGCATGAAAATTTGTGCCCTTATTTGTTTTAAGTGCTGTTGTATGTGTAGATTTCCGAAAAATCAAATATTGATATTTGTTTACTTAGTTCCTTGAAAGCCCTCTATGGCAGATGTACAAGGACTATTCCATCATAAATCCACACCAGTATATAGGACTACTGTACCTTTGATTGTAGTGGTGGGGGGAGATTGTCGAACAAAGGTGTCCCTGAATAAACTGTTAGAATGGTTGGTTGCATGGTACTCTAATCAGATGTGTGTGTAAGATGGGGCAGAACTATGTCTGGCTGCTTTGGTGTGTTTATTGGCATACCACAGGGAGGCATATTGTCAACCTATCAGTTCAGTGGATGAATTGGGCTCTGGTTTTAAATTATTGTTTTAATGTGCCTTTTGTTAATCTTCTAATGTATGCTGATGATCTCATTTCATATGTGGTTGTTCTGAGTAAGCTTTTCAGACTGAGAGTTTTAGTTGTAATGACCTTTATATATATATATATATATATATATATATATATATATATATATATATATATATATATATATATATATATATATATATATATATATATATATATATACATATATACATATATATATATATATATATATATATATATATATATATATATAGCGAGAGACAGAGAGAGAGAGGGGGAGAGAGAGAAAGAGACAGAGACAGAGACAGAGACAGAGACAGAGATACAGAGAGACAGAGACAGAAATACAGAGAGAGAGAAAAGGGAGAGAGAGAGCGGGAGAAAGTTAATGATAATTAAATTAATGCTGCATAATTTTTTTCAGTATATGCTATATCCTGAAATAATTCATTATTATATTGTTATTCAAAATAAGCAAGAATACATGTTACAGTACTACATAATAAAATCATACGTCTGCACAGGGCACCCCATCAACCGACAATGCAGCTTGTTGATTCGTTCGGAGGCTCGGCTTTTTTGGTAAGACCGCTTTATTTAATGTATATAGGAACATAGCATTCTCCACATGATGTAAACACTTTGATAGGCATCGGCCACAATAAACACCAGGCTCGTACATTAGTTACGAGCTATCATATAATCATAGCCTCTGCTGTATCTATATCTGCTTCCACGTCACCATAGGTCCTCGCATAATATAAGTGTAAGGGTTATTCAAATGTGCAGTCATATCAACTGGTTTGGTTGTTTTTGTAAGCAGCGTGTAATTGCACATTAAGATGTCATTGAATTCTCTGTTTTGGTGCATGTCAAAAGAAGACGCTTCTGGTGTACAAGACAGTGGCATGACTGTTTTACAACCATTGCTCCACACTACTTTATTCGAGTGAATATAGAGACACTGCTAGTCTGAATCGAGAAATTAAAGCCTTAAAGCGATATATATCGGACGCCAAACACTTCGTAAATTGTTGAAGCGTTGAGTGGAATAACTAGACCCTGCTATATAAACACACTTCCATAGCTCGGCATATATGCACTGTGTCAACGAGATCAATGAATAAACATGAATGTAATAGCTCATCGACGAGAAGTATTCTGAGATGGTGGTGCCATAGATTCATAAAGGGTTAAATATTGATCTGCAATTAAATTTGTCAGACAAATGCGTTCAGGCTAGTGATTATCATTAAAGCACAAGTGCAAACAGTAAGTGGCTTTGAATGAGTAATATGTTCTACTCATGAATACAAATGCAGGGACGAAGATGAGGCACCAGAGATATTCTTCGTTTGTATAAGGCTTAAGCCTATGATTGAAGCCTATGAATGAATGATTACTCTATCAAGCAGACTGCTACTGCTTATGCATGTGTATGTGTGGTTGCTTTTATTTGCGTGCAAGTGAGTACGTCATTATATTTTGAATTAGTGGCCTTGTAAGTCTACAAGAATCTGTATCTAATGATCTCAGCATTTACCTAAAGCGGACGTAAAACAAGCACTACACCAATGACACCACTCGTAATCAATATGTAGACTATGAAGTCACCAGTATATAATGTGAAAAGTAGCATATAATACAAAAGAACGGTGAATCGGGCCAACTGCCATGGGGTTATGCTATGTTTATATGATGCTAAAACCACCGCCTTTGTTTAACGCAAGCTGCATATTTCCGCATTTGTTTAACATTATTTTATTAGTCCTACTAGTATCATCAGAGCAAAGTTGCGATGCCTTTCTTATCGGCTGCTCAAGTTCTGCAACATGACGTCCCCAAGGGCTTTGTGGCGCCGCCAGAGCATAATTTTTAATTGCTCAGCGTCGCGTCTGATAAGACTTCTGTGTCGCAACTGTTATGATTGATTGTGCCTCAGGAAGTCTGTCTGCATATCTTAACGTTTTATTATAGTCTGCTTCACAGAACGATTTTGTGCTAGCATTGCGAATGCGGATTCAATATCTCAGCCGTACGATATGGAACGCTCCCCCGTAGATTTGGTGTGACAACAACATGATGCAGTATAATTCACGTCCAGTGATATGTGATTGGAATCAAATCATACCCCTTCAATTTCACCAAGCTCAAATTAATCAAACCAGATGCACAACAGATGTCACAGCACCAATATCCCTTAGCCCTTATTGAAACAGCAATGTATTGCTTAAATATGGTTATGCAAGCATCATTTTGATTGCCAGGCGTAAATTCATCTGGTTGAAGTGAAACCTTAGAGCCAGTGGATGAATACACATATCGATGCACTTTGGCGACGCCATAGCAAACACCCAGAAATGGATTGGCGTCATTAATCTTCATCCGGAGTAGCGTCAGAGTGGGCACATAATGATGATGTTAAGAATACGATGCGACATGGCACTCGGGGGTGTTGACAGAGCTTGGTGCCAATAAGAACGTTATGCACTACATTGTCATGGACGCAGCAATATATTTGATGTTCAATCTCTTTACGCACTTCCCTGGGACAGGCACCACAAGCCAACTCTATTCTAGACTATTTTACTGTTTGTCACATTGAAATAACTGCAATGCCATCTTTTAAGAATATTGTACGAAATTTAATTAATGAGGGAAAGTAAAAGTCCATATTGCGTAAATGATACTTACTTCCTTATGCACCTTTGGTCGATCAATAAATTGCTGTAAGAAGATGATGGAGCGCACAAACGCAATCGAAAACAATCAGGGCGCAATATGAGCATCAACAAAATTTTGAAGATAACCGTTTTGGTGTGAGTAGACAATGCAATGAAAATGCAGTAATTAAAGAATAGAGCCCAGGAAATGAGTCGATATCCATTATCATATTCATAAGAAGGAATATCAAATAGGCTGCGTTGTAGAGATTTACATGGCGAATACCTCACGCTAGAATTCGACCTCTCCTAATACTTATTTGTCAAGCGGCATATCACTTGCATGGAATACAATAGAACTATTGTAAAGTAATTTATTCCGACTATACATTTATTCGCCGATTTAGTTTGTGAGGCTGCCTGCAACTTGTGTGGCGACAAGTTTGGGTGCTGACAGTTTGATAAGCGATCAAAATAACCAACAATAAATTGTGATGCGAACACTCGTTTCGGTTTTTGCTTAAATGATAAAGGTGATTGTAAATCCGTGTCTTGTACAGCCGACGTAACTGTTCGCCATGCAGCTATAAGTACGTCTCAGAATAATATGGTTTCATTGCTCAGAGGAATTTACGGTTCAGAGAAGCAGCGAAAACATTTATATGATTGGAAGCCATCAAACTCACTGACTTATTGCGAAGTCAAGCATATAGCATTGTCAGTATTACAAATGGTCTACATAAGAAAACGGACGCTGTAAAGTGAACGTTTGAACCAGCCTTAAAGCAAATACTAATCATATACCATGGAAGGTATTATATCTGGCACCAAACTTGCAACAATACAGTGCGTATTACGCCATGCCTTTTTGTTGTAAATGTATCGGGCTTTGAGCTGATACAATCAGCCCTAAATGAGCGGAAACTGTTGCTGGCTACATTGTGTCAAGCTTAAGTCTGCTTATTGGTCTTCTAATCATTTGGATAAATTTTAATAAAAAATAATTGTATTTTGTGATCGATCAAAAGAACAGCTGTGCAAATACAGGCATACTACAAAGGACTTCTGATAGTGGTTATGCTTTGACAATTGTTATAAATATTGATATATGACGGGTACAATAATTCTTCCAACCAACACGTCCCGTCCCAACGTCCCGCTCTTGCGAAATGTAATCTGTTATGACGCCTAAAGACAATGTTTATGAAACACATTTTTAATACAACTATCCTTTAACAAATAAGTAGGATGAAAAAAAGGATTAAATAGGTTTGAGTTTACACCATGTTTGGACACACATAAGGCGTTTGCAACACCATGCATATCGTGAATAAGATGGAAGGCCATTGTTCATCAAGGACGCTCATAGGCTGGTTATCAATTACACATAAACACCTCGTTCATTTGGATTCGTATAGCCACGTTATCTTCCTCTCGTTATCGGGTAAATGTCATTACACATCATTACGTTTAAAAGACCAGCTGGGTTGACTTACTTTACTTAAAAAGCCATGCTTCTAGGAAAACGGATGCTATATCTATCTGCAATACTGATGGTTGATAACAACGTTCTCATTCACGCTCATATTAGTTCTTTGCATATCCAGATAGGAGGAGAGTGATGCGGTTGTGGAAAAAAATACGTGAAAAAAGTGTGTCACAAAAGGTCGGGATGAGCGGAAAGATACCCACAGAATTTAATTCTCCAGCAGATAATCTGCTTCAAGTCGGCGAATTTCGATTGGACTGTTGAGTCAACTTACGAGATGGATTTGAATAAATGTGGAATGTAATTAAGAATTTGTCCGGCAGTGTAGCTGCCACTGAAGAAGGGATTTTATGTTTGTCTGTCGTATGGAAAGTGAAACGTTTGACGCGGAAAGATTGTCCAGAAAAACTTTGTTATTTGTCTATCAATTGATCATTGTCATTTAAATCCTGTCCCGCTAGCACCTTCCGCTACTCGTATGATTATAAGGTCCAGCTGATAGCACGATGTAGCATATGGGTGTGCTCAACGTGATTGACTCATTTTTCTTACTTTGCGGGTAAAATCCATCTGGGAGCTACCCACATCGTATTCACAGTTGATTTGTATCTGTGAGGCTTGGACATAACTTTGATTTGGATATAACTAGGTAGATATTTGTAAACATACTGCTACGATAACAGGAAAGTGTTTCTAAAAACTAATCACCTATAAACGCTGAATAATGCACAAGGCAGCTGAATACAGGCAAATGTTGCAATATTGTCAGTTTACACAAACAGATGGTAGCTGAGTTTACACTTCGCGTTGATGCTACATAACATTCTCTAATGACAAAGTGTTTGCTCTTTCGATTGATAAAATCGACCGGTAATGCTTTACAGATAGAAAGTGTTCATCAAAAAGCGTGTTTCGGTGGTGATAAGCCAGTGCATACCATTCGCTTGAATGAGGCACACGCCGTGTTTGTGGCCCTTAGCTCCTTGGTCTGAGGATTGAATACATGAATACATAATTTGAATCTCTTTTAGGGCTGTTGTATGGATAACGGATGAGGTTAACCACTGCTCGAAAGAGATCAGTTTTGGGCATATATCAATGTCCAAACAGTTGGTGATATACCATCCCGCCACGATTACAGATGACATTGTGCTTTTCATTCTGTGACTCATATGTCGATTTCTGTCAACAAATATGATCATAGGAAAATCAGACAAGCAAAGTATCTGCATCATGTTTAGCATGATTGCATTTAATAACACAGTGTTCAGCAGTGCCGGTTCTTTTGATTCGTCAGCGATAGAAAGCAACCTAATATTGACTCTGCGTCGCCTTCCTTTTCTAAAATAAACATCCTTCCTACCCAGATTTGTAATCCGCTGAGGTTACCTTATCCTATTGGGTGTATGACCCAATGGTTGAATATCGTTGCCTGGTCTGATGTCTATCTTACGTCTGGTTGAGATTGTTGATGACAAACTCTACTTTTGCTTCCACAGCGTGAGCAAATGGCGCCAATGTGTCGAAAGATTGGCGATCTGAAGCGGCTAGGGCTCTGCTATTTTGGCTAAAGTTGTGTTATAACCTTGGTTGATGGTCCAAAACATGATGTATGTGTTTAGAAGGCACCAAATAACAAACTAGTGTTGGTGTGCCGTTAAACCCTATACTTACTAACAAACCCTATTGAAGTTATATATAAATATATTTATATATATATGGAATGGAACCTTAACGTTGGTCATAATCATTACCTCCCCTGGAGGTAGTTGCACTTATTATTCGTTCTTAAATGCTAGATAAAGATATCGACATAAACAGGTAAGCGTTCTACCCAGAACATATACCCTCCATGATGCTACTCAGTATCCCCATCAATGCTTTACCCGTTAACACTTTTTTTTTCAAGAAGAGCACGATGCCGCTGTTATTAGGATCGGACTTGTTCCTTCAGACAATTATGTTTCTTTTGGCCAATAGCACTTCCGCACCATAGGCAACTTTAGCATAATGCCATCATTATACAAGATCTTTGTCAGTATTTCTATCGTTAAGTGATATAATTGCAAAACAGGCTTTGAGTTATCCGCATCAATATATTTAAGAGCACATCCTTCAAGCACTGTCTGATTCTTTATCGATGATTTATTTCCATTGAGCGTTTTTTGTGAATATGGTTGTGTTCTTACTAAGTTATATATAGCGTTCGTCGGAAACAACTGATCCGTGTCGGTTGCGACATAGTTGCCAATGCGAATAAGGTTTTAACTGGGTGACTTGTTTGTTAAATTGATTTGTTTGGAGACGGCAAAACGTATGCTTAGCATCATCGCTTTATTGTCATATTTGTAACCATAGAACTCATCCAATCTAATCAATTTACTGTGGGGATTAAAGTCGGGATCACGGCCATCATTATAAGAAAATAGAATATACGTTTTGCGTTTACTACTCCTTGGCCAGCCAACCTGTACTTGCCAGCTAAGCGACGAGGCTGAATACTTCACCTATATGTCGAATCTACTAGATTCGATCGCTCAGTGGGCACACATATGTACTGATATGTACACTATGATAGCCGCCAGCTTAATGACATATTTATTGTGTCAGTCTTAAAACTTGGCAGGATAGAAACTTCGAACTGATAGAAAAAAGAGAGGGGGTCATGATGACTTTGGTCACAATATCCGCACCACATAATGCAATTGGGCCTAAGCTAATATTATTCCAGGCAGAACATTATCAATCATGCTTGATCCATTAACGCACTTAACTCAATACCTCTGCGGACATATATTTGACCATATTTTCCATTAACTCTGTTATAGGAGCCAAAGTATTGAAATGTATTTTGTCTGATAATTAAAAGTGAGATGGAAATAACTCTCTCAAATGAGATATCTGGGATTGGCCAATCATTATCTGATTGTTAAGACAGGTGCGCGCATAATATGAATCTATGTCTACCTCATATTGTATTTAGCCTAAATGGTGATCAGTCAAGAAGGCCTTGACAGCTAATGCATTAGGCCACTTATCTTCCATATCCCTTTCCCTGTTCTCCATTACTGCTGAGACGAGAATGCTCAAAGGCATTGTTACCAGGCCATGCATTGCATTGCCACATACGCCAATACACCATGCTCAGTTACAGCACTGAAGGCAAGAAACCAGCTACATGACTGTGTTGAAATTATATCACATCATATGGAGCCAATGAATAGGTAAAGAATGTATTATTGCCAGGCAAGTAAAGACAATTGCAGAAATGATATTGATACCGGCTGCGATAAATGGTTCATGTATAGACGGTAATGTATACAGTTGACAAGTCTGGGTCAATTGGCAAAGTAATTGTTCATTCGCGAGTTCCAAATTACTCGCGACCAACAATTGTAGCTTGTGCAAATGACCCCATTATTTGTAAAATCACATGTTGCGCAGTTCATTACATCAACATAATGAATCAGCCTTACTAGCTTATTAACTAAGAAACGTTTAAAAATCACTGCAAAATATCAGAAAACATGATCATTTGCTCTGTACAAAGCAAAAGATGCTCATCATTGTGTTTAATTATGATGGTGCATGAAATTAAAAAACACTTGTTTTCCCAAGCAACACATCAGGAGTTTCAGGTGTATGTTGTGTCTGCAAGAACCACTTAAGTTGGTATCTATGAGCCTCCCATCTCAATCGCTCTTGATTGTACAGTAAGGGTAACAGAGAAATGTATGTTCCAACCAAGCGACGAAATGCAGTTTTACTCATTCTAGGGCAACTTGCACGCCGGATTAAAACATCTGTTCTTTGCAGGGCTATTGTGGTCGTATTATATCAGGCCGAACGCAGCATAAGGCGAAGTCGCAATCTTTATCGAAATGAATTCGGCGTGCATTATCATTTGTTTCTGTACTTTACGGCAAACGTACGAATTCAGGATGTTATTGTCTGGGGATACGTATGTCCGATATGGATAGCGTTTGAAGTCTCTAGGGATGCTGATGTATCTGCGATTTGCGCTAGTGAATAGATAAGGGCTGATATACAAGTAGTTAATGTTCGCATATACATTATTTATCAATATCACGTCAAGGTCGTTCAATTTAAATGCACTCTAAATTATGTGCCATAATGATGATATCTTGGACTGAACACTCTAGATCGATATGTACGTAGGATCATAGTATTCACACATGTGTGTGATCCCGTTTCGACTGCCTTTACAAGAGATCAGAGACGACATGATAATTAATAAGGCGTCCTTGCCTATGTTTGTGTTCAACATTGTCGCAGATTGGGTAGTTAATGTTACGAAGCCCTTGATATTCATTGCTTGTTGCCTACCTGTAAAACTTTCCAAGTCATCCAAAGTTGTCTGTAGCAGCAAACGCTGCGTTATTCATTATCAGGTCACAGCCGATGGATGAGAATATCCAACGCGGCCTGCATTAGATTTTAAGTGCAGCATGACATGAATATATTCACTTATAGGGATGAGTTTTGTCGTAGCATTAATGCTCTGAATGATCACTGTCGCTGTGATATTCAATTCACATGTTAAATTCGTGCTATAGGCAGAAATTGCATTTAACAATCATATGCAGCGCAAGCTTCTTTTATATATGATCAGCAAAGCTAGGAAGTTTCTGAAATATCAGAAGCCATGACCTGTGGGTCGAAAAACCAAAGAAATGCCTGTGTGGTACGGATACCAGCTCACTCAACGATGCGCAGTTGTTACTACGTCCTGGATGTTAATTGGCAAAAACATTCTGTGACACAACGTTATACGTAGCAGAAGTTTGATTAATTGTTTTTGTTTAGCTAAAACGGGCTTAGTCTTATCGGGAAAGGCATCACAGTTTCCGGATTAACGTTAGTCAAAGCGCATCAGTTTATCAGCCTTTTACGGCTGATTCAGCGACTTGGTCCCCGTAAACTATTCGCTGCTATGCTGCCGCCGATAGATAACCGTACTGTACATGTTACTGGTCATGGTTATTGACCACTTGAAAAGTACATATTGTAGTTATCATTATCATGATTATCTAAGGCTTTCCCCCGAATATTCAATCTGTCCTAAGGCTAAGTCTCAACTAAGATGCACACTACAGAATTTAACTACAATGTCAGCTATCTCTTTACAAAGTTTTCCAAATAGAATGCATAGAATTGTACAAGAGGTGGGACCAACATGCATTAATTTTACACGAAACTAATGGATGTGGGAGTATATGTTAGCTTGCAACGCAACCTGGGAAGTTATGCCGTCTATTCTGTGATATTGTGTAGGTTAGTTCATAATTGTACACGTGCGAAAGATCTGAGGCGACAATATTATTCCGTCAATATTCAAACATTAGTGCAGTAGTAATCAACACGGTTAAACTAATTGACTCTGGAGGAACATCGTGATCAAATTTAATTCGTATCCGAGTGTGTTGCTAGGCCATAACTTATGTATGCTACACATCTTTACAAGGATAATTACGCTAGGTAAGGTTTATGTGATACATCTGTATTGCACATTATTAAATAAGCCCACCGTCAACGACTGAAGCTGTAACAATACATGATTGCATTTTCAGCTAGAATCTTCTAAATCATATACTACAAGACATTCTATCGTAGATATCAATTGGTGTATTTGAGACCGATTCAATATGCTGGGTATGATTAGATTTGCGTCAAGTTGAGTCTCATATATCCTTGTGTGATTGCAGAAATTGACATGTTTGACACGTGGCTCCCCGACCTTGTCGCTTGAGGTCGTC
This sequence comes from Urechis unicinctus, assembly GCA_034190875.2. Taxonomy (NCBI): domain Eukaryota; kingdom Metazoa; phylum Annelida; class Polychaeta; order Xenopneusta; family Urechidae; genus Urechis; species Urechis unicinctus. Next base: position 51,273,187 of record CM067343.1, read on the forward strand.
TTTCGATGAATGTTAACGTCCTATATCTTTGAATTTGTATTAATCCGATTATCGGCAATCTAGAGTGGTAAAATATACACTTTTATGAAACCCAATACTCTGGCCTAGATAGATTGTGTCGCTCTTTATGGTTTGTAAAACAGCACAATAGCAGGATGTCGGCTGGCGGCTGATGTTAAACATGACAATACTTTGTGATAACTTCCCTGCTTGTATAAGCACGTATTGACCCATTATTGTATAGGTTTGTAAAACTACCCCTCACTGTGTGTCCAACGAAAACAACGACTACGCACTTTATTTTTGCTGTTTACTTACTGTCGGTTTTCAGCATGCTATACCCGGCAGCCATTCTTTCACTGCTTACGTAGACAACATCTATATCATAGATTATCATGCCCGAATACAATCTGCAGCGGTATAAAACCTGCGTCGTGCTCCGTATCAAAATGATATATGTCTTGTTTATGCATAGTTTCCGTTTTTATTATACATTGGGGAACAGTATTTTGCTGCGCTTATGACTCTTTGTGGGATATTATTGCTTGGTTGGCACTCCATATTAGGTCTAAGTTGGATTGTGGGTAAAATATGTCCGTAGGAGGGCACAAGGTCTGTGGTGCGTGTGAATGAATAAACTGCCGATTGGAAGCCGAAATAATTTGGCGTTGACTGAACCGCTATCTGAGACCCACATGCAAATGATTGCGTAATATGTTATTTCACCTCAGTTGTTAATATAGATAAAATCAGTGGACTCGTTTAGAAGGAGAAAGTGGTACCAAGTATGCTGCGTTCCGTGTTCTGCTGATTCAATGCGGCATAATAAATGTTATTGAGTGCGTAATCTGGGACAAAATACGAATGGCACAACACGATTACCAAAGAAATATCCCGATGTGTGAATGGCTTACTCAATAATTGTCATAACAGACTATATTTCGCAAGAGCGACGTTCTCGGTTTTTACGCATGGAGTTGGACGGGACGCATTGTTTGGAAGAATTATTGTCCACGTCATATATCAATATTTATAACAATTGTCAAAACATAACCACTATCAGAAGCCCTTAGTAATATGCTTGTATTGACACAGCTGTTCTTTCGATCGATCACAGAAAATACAATGTTTTTTTGATAAAAGACCAATAAGCAGACTCAAGCGCTGATATAATGTTGCTAGCAACATTTTCCGCTCGTTCAAAGCTGATTGTATCAGCTCAAAGCCTGATGCATTTTTTTAAAAAAAGGCATGGCACTGTATTGCTAAACGTTTGGTGTCAGATATTATACCTTACATAGTATATGATAAGTAGTTGCTATAAGGATGGTTCAAACGTTCACTTCACTGCGTCCGTGTTCACAGCAAGACTCAATGGTATTTTTATCCGTATATCACCGCAGACTCGCACCTCACTACAAATTATATAAATGTTGTATGGGGGGCTGTCGTTATTAAAGTTTTGCAAACAATATTTATTCCGTACAATGACTGGTTTGTTCTAGTAGCTTGCTGAGCAACTAGCCATTTATGCCACCAAAAAGATGAGCAAGTCTTGAAACATGGCTTCGATATTGTCAGTGACCAAATTGACTTGATGATTTCATTGTACCGTTAATATTGTAAGCTTCATTGCCGTGGCGAAGCAGGGAAAAAATAATGGCTTCTTTTGGTACTTGCTCATACAAACTATTTCGGCAGATCTGGTCGGAACAGTGCAACGTTGTAGTTGCATGGAATTTCGCAAGCATCCCCAGCTTCGTCAAGGACAACGTGATGCATCCCGCTCTGTCATTAACCCCAATTGCCATGTCACATGATAGACGTTTTCTTGAAGTCATGACGCTGTACCTAGTCCTATTGAACGGGTGTCATGATGGGTGTTGATGGAAAGCTAACGATCTTTTGATTATCACCAACGAACACCAATGTGTGTATTCAGCTACTGACATTAGGACTTCTCTCCAACCAGATGAATATCAGCATGACAGTCAAAATGTCTATATTTAAGCAATATTTTGCAGTTTCAACCTGAGCTATGTGACATTGGCACACTAATCTAACTATCCAGATCGAAACTGATATGTTACTTTACTCATCACATCTCAATATACGTCGTGCTCCTGTCATGATTAATATAAGCTTTGCAAAATTGAACGACGATCATTTAATTTCGATCACAACTATTTGACCTTAGTATTGACAACTTGTATTTACCTAAGTAATGCATAAAGCGGTCAACACACACACACACACACACACACACACACACACACACACACACACACACACACACACACACACACACACACACACACACACACAGAGAGAGAGATATATATATATATATTTATATATAGATATATATATATATTCTCTAAATCGGGAAAAAATGAGAATTGATACCAATAATTGTCATTTGTAATCGCTAGATAGCGCTGCCATATCACAGAATACAGGATAAATATTGTGACTTACCTATAGCTCAACCATTAATCCGAAATTGCCATGGTCACATCTGATGAAGTGAGTCATATTGCTGATGCGCGGTGCGTTGAAGGTGTGACGTATTCGTCATTGTAATGTGGGCCTTATTGACATTTGCACTCAAATTGTTCCGCACAAGGCTCGGTAATAAGTGACTGAACCACCTTTAGCGCTTTAACATTTATGTGCAGCCACAAACAACGGATCATGCAAAGATATGCAGACAGACTTCCAGAAGCACAATAAATCATAACAGTTGCGTCACAGAAGTCTTATCAGACACGACGCTGAGCAATAAAAAACTAAGCTAAAGCGGCTCCACCAGACCCTTGAAAACGTCATTTCGAGCAGCCGATAAGAAAGGCATCGCAACTGTGCCCTGATAATAGTGGTAGGACACATAAAATACGATTAAGGAAATCCGGAAATATGCAGCTTGCGTTAAGCAAAAGCGGTGGCTTTGGGATCGTATAGCCATAGCATTACCTTTCGAAAATTCTACATAATGCATCAAAGTATTTAGGGTAGTCGTGAAGTACCATGAACGTTAAATGGCCACTATTACTACTGAATACTGATGAACATTCATAGTAAACCACAATATGAATAATCATGCTTATTAATGTTGCACCACAATACCCAATTTTTATGAATTATCAGTAATGTTTATCGATAATGGTCACACGGGAAACCTTGAGCATTCGTAAACTACCATGAACGTTTGATGGTCCCTTTTACAACTGAATATTGATGAATATTTATGGTATACCACACCATGAATAATCATGCATATTCATGTTGCCCCGCATCATTGAATTCATGAACTATCAGTAATGTTCATTGATAATGGTCCCACAGACAACCTTGAGTATTCGTGATCTACCATGAAGGTTAAATGGCCTCTTAAACAGTTGAACATTGATGAATATTCATGGTAGACCACACTTTGAATAATTATGCATATCCATGTTTCCCCCCACAAGTTTAATTCATGAATTATCAGTTATGTTCATTGATAATGGTCATACAAACTGTCGCGAGTATTTGTATCACCTTCCTTGCTTCTGATTGGATCATCCCCAATCTAGGATGCCAGCTCAGTTCAAGAGGTCTTAAAAACAGGGCCCTTAAACATGTAAACAGGGCCCGCAGCCAAGGGGCTAGGGAACCTTGACTAACTTCTATCTAGCACGGCAGGTTCAATCAGGAGGATGCCTCTTTGGGAGCTCAAAGGTAAATGTACATATTTCTATATTTAAACAGTTGTCTGATGTTCGAAGTACAATGGTACAGTCATGGAATTCAGTCGGCGATAGTGATCGATAATTACGAGCAATTGCAGGTACCAGGGTACTGCGAAAGTAGGCAAGGCACTTACCCCTGGTGTTTTGAAGATCTGATGCCACCGTAGTATAGCAGAATCTTTAAGGCGATAAGAAATGCAGACAAGGGGCACTTATGCATTTTTATATCCATAAATGTCTTATCATCAATCGTCCCTAACGTGCAACAGCAGCCATGCTTTTTATTTAACAAAATCATCAAAATCCAACAAAATTGAAGAATTATTGTCCAACATGTCTACCGTGCTAATTGAAAACGATACAGAGATCACAGCGAATTATCAAGAGGAAGCAACATGTTGGAGCAGTGGATAATCATCTGTTTGGTATTCTTGGCGCAAAAAGGATCAGATGTGGCAATCCCAAGTGATTTGTCCTCAAAACACATGATATAGCATGAAACAATAGGCATTGATACTACTGAAGATTAACACTAACATTATTAGCCTTATAAATGCTTCACGTCAAGTATTCACTCCACGGCGCCGGTATTCTTAATAAAACTTATTTCGATAACGAAAGTCTTTTATAGCATCCAATAAAGCATGTTTGCTAGTTTACAAAATCGTAAATCCCTCTGAAGAATCCAGCCATGTTATTCTTAGACGTACTGTGTTCTGAATAAGACCGCGTATTCGTCAATCTTTTTATACATAAGATATTTTTAAACAATATGCACATATAATTTACCGTGAAAACCCAGTTAACAGATTATCGTCGAATAAAATCTCATTAATTGCTCATTAATTGCTCAGCCAGCCATCATAACTCAACAGAGCACTAAAACTAACATCGATCATTTAGTTTGTTTAAGGTTCTTTAAGTGACATTAATGATTCGTTGATTCAGCTACATGCAGAGTTTGAACCTGAGTGGTGTCCCGTGATTAGAATGGTCAAGTTTAATGGCGAGCTATCTCTGAGCAGGGATGCAACCGCCCTAGTGGCAGCATCGTGCTTGACTTCTGTCCTGACAGCGTGGGTTTTTGCAGCCCGTTAAGGATAAGAGCTTGGTGCCAAATTGGCGTTTACTTTTGACATTGCATTCACCATGATTCATCACCGTCGCAATTTTAATCATTTATCACAAGGAACGTAAAACATTTACATCACAAATACTATGATCATAGGAAGTATAGTTACAATGGACGAGATGTAGTAATTTACGGACAGATGACAGTTCATTGCATCCGTGTTAATTCAATCAATTTAAGGGTTTTACAGTCAAGAGTGTAACAATGCTTACTATCTGACATACCAGTATTGATGTTACAGTAATCGAAATGCCATTGTTTGCATCATCCTCATCATCTCCATCATCATCATCATCCGTGTTTTGATTATACAGGCCTAATTGCGACAAGTTATATTGAATCCGTATAATTATTGCCTTTGTGTGAGGCGTGAGGAAAGGTACACAAAACAACTTGCGAGGCATTGTTTTTTAAGCGTCCCGATTTTATGACACTTACCAGACAGCAATTAGTCGAAACGTCCGCATTTTCTTCGCAGTATACTTTATCAATGCCGTGGTTTAAAGAAAGGTTCTATGTCGGTACGTTCTATATGGAACATGTAACGAATCACTTTTGGAGTGGCTCGTCCAAATAGCCGATTTAGACGGATAATACACAAATTATAAAAACGACTGACTGTAATACACGTGGAAGTACAAGGAAGTTATACTGCTTCCTATATCATACATATGCTCTGCAATTGGTACTGCACCAGGACGCTGCATGAAAGTACTTAAATCATTACATGCCATATATGGGTTTAAAATACATATACATATATATTTACATATATTTAAACATAGATATGTGTTGACATATGTATAGATATGCATATATATATATATATATATATATATTGTCTTTATACATATATATTATAAATATATAACATATATATATATGCATATATATATATATATATATATATATATATATATATGTCTATATATATATATATATATATATATATATATATGCATCTATATATATATATATATATATGATATATATATATATATAATATATATATATATATATATATATATATATATATAGATATATATATATATATATATAGAGAGAGGCTATATATAGAGATATATATATGTATATATACATATATAGATATATGAGAGATATATATATATATATATATATATCTCTATATATATATATGAGATATATCTATATATATATCTCTATCTTTCTCTCTCTCTCTATCTATATAGATATCTATCTATCTTATATAGAAAAGAGATCTCTCTCTCTCTCTCTCTCTCTCTCTCTCTCTCTTTCAGGCACAGGGCCTCAGAGAGTATCTACTATAGATCTATGTATCTATAGAGAGAGATATCTATAGAGAAACAGATCTCCTATAGAAGAATTAATTTCAGGCACAGGGCCCCTAGTAGATCCTCTATCTAGAGATCTATCTCTCTCTCTCTAGATAGATCTCTATCTCTCTATATCTAGAGAGAGAGATCTATATCTCTATATATATATCTCTATATATATATATCTATAGATATATATCTTTCCTCTCTATATATATATATTTAGATATATCTGTAATATTTATCTCTCTATCTCTCTATATATACATGTATATATATATCTATCTATATATATGTATATATATATATATATATATATATATATAAATGTATATATACTCTAAATATCCCTATATATATATATATATATCCATATAATATATATAAAAATATATATATATATCTCTCTAGAGATAGATATATATATATCTATATATATATATCTATATATATATCATATCTATATATATGTATATCATATAGAGAATATAAATATATATACATATATATGTATATACATATATATATATATATATTTATATATATATATATATATCAAGATATATATATCTCTTTCCTATATATATATATATAAATATATATCTCTCTATATATATATATATATATATGCATATATATATATATATAATATATATATATATCTATATACATAGATATGTATATATATAGGATAAAAACCTCGCAAATTGCTGGCGAACATATTTATATATATATGTGTATATATAGATATATATATATAGAGACATATATATATAAATATGTTCGCCAGCAATTTGCGAGGTTTTTATCTCTCCCTCCCTCTATAGAGATATCTCTAATTGCAGTGCGTTAAAAATATGTTTTATCTCTCTCCGTGCTCTTAAGGCTTACCTTTCTGCAGTCTACCCCTTTGTCCCTCGCGGTTTATTGATAAGTCTGCTCGGTAAATGGTCCGCTTGCAAGTTTTATTAGTCATTACAGCGCTTCGGTAATTGCTTTAAATCACCTATTTACGTCACTATCTCTCTATATATCTCTCTCTATCGCCCTTTGTCGCCATTTCCGAGGTCTACCCTTTTGTCCCTCGTGACATTGATAAGTCTGCTCGGTAAATGGTACGCTGATGTTTTATTAGTCTAAATCACCTATTTACGTCACTATAATCCTAGTCAGGGTGACATGAAATTGATAATCTATTAACCTTTCTTGCACCTTGAACATTAGGGGCCCATATGAGGTATTTATTTCCAGATATTATGAAAGTCGATAATGCATAGATCTTTCATAATGATTATAAGGTAAAGCTTTACGTCCTAAGGAATCAACGCACTCTACATAATAAAGTTTTGCTCTCTAATGTAGAAGCGCAATTAGTACCCCGATTTTACCTAGTTAGCACTCAAGTATACTATGTTCCAATGCGTGAGCTTTCCATTGTCCAGCGACGCCTGTGTTCAGTTATTATTCGGGTTATTACCTCCATTGATAAGTAAGTCATTATATGCTTATTTGAGCCAGTATTATAACGAATAAAACTCTCAAAGTAAGAGGTGGATTATGGAAAAGCAATTGGAACTGTGCGATCCTGAAAGCAGTCCAATTGCTGCTTTCTATCAGTTAGTGACATTAAATCCAATAAGCAAACGTGGCATATTGCAAGTATTGACAACCTACATTCGTGCCAAATTCTTTTCAGGCCACATAAGTCAGTTTCTGCCTCTGTTTTCGCAGAAGACAATGACATAATCCTCTTAATGTATGATTAAATGCAACTAAAATTAAAAAGTACAAATATTGCGAATAGTGCGATCCGTCTCGTTAGAAATATAGCCCAAAATGTAAGATATGCAAAGAAATGTAGTTCAAAGATGCTTGACGGTATGTTCATAGCGAGTCATAAATACTGACCTCCCGCATACTAAAGCATTCATGATGGTCGAACATCTAAGATATCTTTGATCGATATACTAATGCGGACATCCTACACTACTACGGACATCCCTAGCTTGATTATGATCCCCGGAATCAGTTTGCGGAAGCAGAGTGCATGATTTAGCAAATACGAGCTGTATATGCTAAAAGGCACACAATCCTTGTGGTAAAATTGTGACAACTGCTTTTGGTGAAATCGGCAAGAAAAGGCATTAAGGCACATGCACATCGAGCGGTCTACTTCACAAGCGACGTATTACTTGCTCCAAAAGCCATATCACCTAAAAGAAACTTATTCTTTGTGTTGTGATTGGGCACATTGTAAGAACTATTCAATGTGCATGTATGAGTTCTATTGTTGATGGGACGATAAGACGTTTATTATAGTCGTTAGTAATAAACATGCAATTATGATTGCATGTTACAAGTTTCTGCATTAAAAATTCTAATAAAGACATAAACACCATTTGAGGGATCTTTCTCTAGCCGTTGTAGGCCTTGGTTTAATGACTATACCTTCATTGTTGGGGTTGGGTTGATTATAAAACTGCGGCCGGCTGCATAATTAAGGAGCTTTAAAGTAATATTCGGCTATGAGTACATTCATGATTCGTCTGTAAATATCGATTGCCTCATAATAGATATCACTCTCCCTTCGAACTGGCTCAACCAAAATTCTAACATGTAAAGTAGCTGTTTAAACGCATAATATAGAAATTGCGTTTTTACGACTCAAAATTGCAATATTTCGACCATGAACGAGCGCAACATAAATCCTTGAACTGCAGTTGTTAGAGACCACCTATTAATTTAAAGAATCTTGTTGAGGGAATCACACCCAGTTTTCTAATTTGCCATAATCAGTACTCATTTATCTACAATTTAGAACCAAACATTGTCAATTTGAATGTTTCCATTTTGACATATCAGGTTAAGCAATAGAAAGGGTACTCTCTGACAGTAACTGGCAGTGCTGCATGTTCCGTTCTCCGAGTCGACTTGCGAGCCAAAATTGAATCACTGAAGCTACCTCAAGAATGATTTATTAAAGTATCCTTGATGTCCTACCTAAATGAGTAAATGTTACACAGTTACCTGTGTAATATATTTAAGGAAATGATTTCATTATTCTCCAGAGCCTTTTGTTTGTGCTGATTTGCAAGGTAAATATTGAATCAGGGACTGATAACTAGCTGTTTGAGGTAAGCGGATAGAACTTAGTTTGAATTGCGCACATGATGACCACCTCCGAGATGAATAGATCGAACTTGGCAATATAACCCGGTTAAGCACGGCACACATTGAGGCTGTTTTAACGGAGTCAATTTCAAAAGTGGATTTGCTGTCATTAACGGTGGTATTTAACTGGTTCTATATCCGAGTGCGCGTCGGGTTCATTGCGTGACAGGATTTAACAAGCTGAAAGCTTCCCTTATAGTCTTTATATCGACCTATAGCTATTTTTTAATCGAAAGTATCTGGTGAGAAAATAAGCTGAGAGCTAGAAAGGTATTAAGTATGATCTTAGACCACTACAAAGAATGCCCTAAGAATGCAACAACGGTTAGATAGGCCGGGCATGTAGTGGTTGAATAAACGTTTTTAACAAAGAAGCAATACAGAAAGGAGTTTAAATATAACAAAACATTAAGCGTGATAAACACCTAATAATAGCCATGTTTTTCCGAAAAAACAAGCAACGATACACGGTATTTTTGATTGTGATTGCCAACTCGTGTGGCATGCTCTATATTGCCGCACAAACTAGCTATTGCATGTCGAATGCATTGATTATTTCAATACCATTTACCACTGATTAACGTTGTGCTACTCGTGTCTTGGGGGACAGTGTATGAGAAGTGACAAACAGCTTGATAACATAGCTACCTGGGCCTCAATGTTTTGACTGATGGGTATGAACCGCGTATACGGTGAAATCCAATTACTTAGCAGACCATGCAGCATCCAAACAAGCGATCATACATGGCGTGTGCTTGGATCATTGTAATTCTAAAGCTTGCTTGCTATTCATTCTCCCCGAAGTCCGGGTCATTACTAATCGGAATTGTAATGAGTCGTTTGTTTGTTTGTTTGTTTGTTCGAATTATAGTCGATTTTAGCAACGTAGGCTATGTACGACTAGCAGTGAGTGTATCTCTGAGGGTGGTCATTGCCAGGGAGCACGTCGTCCTCCGAGGATCTTTAACAACCCCTTTCAGAGATGGGACCGCCATCTTGGAGTCGAACCCACAGCCTGTGGGTCGAAAGGCGAGGCAGTAAACCACCACGGGGACCGGCTTAACGTAATGAGCCTCCTGGGATCGAGTCTATCATGTGGTCTTAGGCAACACGTGACAAGCATTACAAGACAAGCATGAAGCGTGGCAATCCGGATCACTCAGTAAACATTTAAGATTAATCCGTTGAAAATTGCATGCGTTTCAATATCGTTTTTAGAGCTGTGTCGAGTTTCTTTTTTTCAGGATCTATGCATATTCGGCTCATTAGTGAACAAGCTACCAAATGCCTAACTCTGATAATGACCGGTTTGCAAACACTGTGAGTAAGAAGTAGGCCAATGAACAGTATACATGCCTATAGTTTAAAATAGCTTGTTTGTTTGTAAGTTCCTTTTCTTTGAAAATAATGCAGAAGATATATGTAAGCAAACACTTTCATCCATCCACACCGATGCATTTAGGATATAGAAATATTATTAAATCAAATTAATTTTAGAACGTGGGGCTCCCACATGAAGCATTTATGCCATTACGAAATAGTAGAAATAGAGCATTGACAATAGCTAATGGTCAAAAAGAATATCAGCATATCCGAATACAGAATTAAATGCGAGTCAATTTGTCCCAATATGGAGGTTGTCTGTTGGGTTTCCCTTTGATGACTGTCGGAATGAAGGATCCAAAACGAATGTGAACTGTCAACACATCTCATAAATTAATAAAAAAACGGTTGATTTGTTTAAGTCCGATCGCTAGGAACATTGATAACTTAAGTTAAGTGTAGACTAAATTCAGAGGGGTTCTTTATTTGCGCGAATTATCATGTCGCGGCGTTTAGGGGCTATTCAAACAGAGGTTGCATTCACTGTTCAGTCTATATATTAGGTTCAGTCGTGTCTGTTCCATATTTGGATGCAAACCCAATAGTGTTCAGGGTCAGCTTCATTATTTGACACAAGTTCAATGAAATCGTTCCTCGAATATTAAGCAGCCGTACCCAATCTGTGACCGACACAGCAAAGAATAAGATGATAATCAGTTTACCAATAATCTGATCTGATGTTTTGCTTGAAATGATCGAGCTATTACATATGGCACATGTGGAATACAATTGACATTTTACCGAGTTTTATAAACAATCAGGATTACCGATGTCCACTTTGATACAAACAACCTAATCCAATACTTTGCGACCTAGAGTTATCCTACCATTTGAATGCAGAATAATTCATCGCCTCGCATAATTCCGTTCCGTGATAAATGCTACTGGACCAACCGAACAATATCACTCTCATAGATAGCATGATGATTAAATCGGGTGATTGTCTTTTCAGAGGTGAAGCTTTGAACTTCCTTACTCCCGTTGGCGATTCAATATCGCACACTTGTTATTCCCTTTTACGATTTCTGAGCCAATATCAGCACCGCATAATAGCGCAATAAATGCAGCTTGAAATATATACTACTGTATAAATCCACATTAAATTTGATATATTAAACCTCCGTTACATTTTAACTCCCTTGTTACGACGCATATTGAAGACACTATCGCGCTTAAAGATGGAAGCAGAACACAGCAGCATTAAATAGATTTTGCAATCAGTATGAGTTTGTTGAACGAATTACTTTAGTCTATAATATACTTGGACTTTTCTTCTCATTTATTTAGTTTAGTTGGCTCATCTTTACCTTTAACCATTTGGTGGAAAGATAACGTCTGTGGCATGAGCTACTACGTTACTCGACTTTTGCCATCTTTACACAACATCTCAGTACAATAATATTTATAAATTGAAGTACACTATTCAAGAAGCGGAAATGCTCTTTTTAATTCGATCCACTATATGGCGAAGGTTTCGCGGCCATATAAGGGACAATTCACGGGCAGTACTTTTACAGGGGGATGCGGGCACCTATCGGTTTATTCGTTCCATAGGCTAAGAACAAAGACATATTTAGTCAGTCATCAATGTCAACCCGTTAAGTACACGCAAAATGGCTATGATGGCATTTTTTACATGTATCTTAAGGACGTCAGCCGAGCAGTGCAGTTGAGCACAGAAAGCAGACATTGTGTGAGTTCCTGCGTGACCTCATCAAAGAAGCCCATCTTAACGAGGCGATGTGCCTGTTGTGACCATTTGTTCTATTTCTAATTGCAGTCCCACTTAACAGCCAGACTAACGTCAACACTTGAAGTCAAAGTGCTAGGTAACGTATTCTGCGATACTGATCGTATCCTAGGCGCCTCGGTTGCGTCTAGAATGTTACAACAACAATCCCAGTTCATTTATTTAACTACTTCTCGCATTGTCCCATGGTCCAAGTTGTTTCAGCTAGAGCGGTAGGCTGCCTGAGATATCCAAGGGACATTATACATGACAATTTCAACCTTTTTTAGGATCAGTTATAAATATTGCCTCATTTGTTACAAACATCGACAGCGACCGTGGTTGCTATACGCACATGGGAGGCACTTATATTATATTGTTCTGATAGCGACGAGACACAGACGCAACGGGATAATTATTTGTGGGATATCGTTTTCCATGTCTGTCTGTTATAGGCAGCGGTTCACAGATGAATATGAATAATGAACCAGTTATAGCGTTTCGACATACGTTATTGCAATCTGGAACAATTCTTCGGTTGGATCATAGTTTTTGCAATTCTTCTATTAATCGTCTTGTAAAATATCTACGGATTAATAGGCATAGGCAGCAGTTACTTTGTAAGAATACGATTATCTAAAACAATGTCCTGGACAACTACTTTATTCAATTAATTACTAGGACACTTGATTTTAAGCGAATTGTTTATATAAACGTGTAACACAGTACAGATATTTGAAGAATACACAATGTATAACAGTTGGCTCCAACTTCAGTGTATAACACTCTAATATGCGCTATTGCATTCGTTGCGATGACAAACGTCGGGTAATATGTGATTGTTGGAAGCAATGATAAATAAGGTGTAATAGTATTCGGCCTTTTCCTGAACAGTGTGTTATAAGTAATCTGTAGGCGACTGAGTATGCACATTTCATTGTCCATTGTCCTGTATTAGCGAGATACGAGCGTGCTTAAGCATATTGTTTTGTGTCAGATGCAATATCCGATGCAGGATGTCAACAATGAATAATGCTTGTTCCCTGTGAATATAATAAGAGCCATGAAATATTAAGAGCTGAGGCGAAATATGCTGACGTTCTGTATATCTAACCAAACGTTATGTGTTAGTTATCGCATGGTCACGTGGGTGATATGGGGAAAGAACCCCCATTCGGCCTCAGCTGCCTGTCATGATGGATTCAACTAAAGGAGATCACGGAGATTAATCTTTTTTCGACTCTATGCTTCGATAATTGTTTTGTGAGACCTGCAGAAATTTCCTAATCAGAGCTCCGCCGACTTCGCCCTTGTATGATGTTAGCAACGCTGTAGCGCAGTAGACACGGCTCGGCAGATGTTACAATTTCGCGCCGCAGCATGATTCCGGGGAGATGGGATAATACCGTGACTTCCCGATGAGCGCTCGCAACCAGATAAGCGGCTGGCAAGCAAATGACTCTTGAGAAAACCTTCGTTTTAAGACTTGTAAAGTGTGCGTGATATTAAGAACATCCGTAGTGTTGCCATGCTAGAGCAGCGGTGCTCTGTGAGGGACCATCTCAAGTAAAGTTGTTTCTCGGTGATATTGCGACACGGTTGCAGTTAACTGTGCGTTTAAGGTGATATGAGAATAAGACCGAGCTTTTTCACGAGCTCGGATTGGCTGAGAGTAGGGTGCCATGCAATAAGTAGCTATAATATCATGTTTAGGTCTACTGTACAATTAACACTGTATTTTTCTACCCACGCTGATGGCCCTGGTTGCTGCACAACAGCACTAGATATGTATGGTTATGTGACAGGCGGTAATAAACGAAACCTCTTACACCATAACAAAAAAGAATGCGCTTGTGTGCTTACTTTTAAGACTCTTCACCCCCCCCCCCCTCCTCCTCCCCTCCCCTGCCAATCATGATATTTCTATTCTGCATAAGATATTCCTATGTGGCTAGGATTGAAAGTTTTCCGATTGTAACATAGGTTTAAAGTGGGGCTCTTGATTCGTTTAGATATTTATTATGGGAATAGAAAACCAATGAACCAATGCGAACTTGCCGGTGCATTATTGCGTGATATGTTTTATTGAGCAATTTTGCGTAATGCGTACCGGCGTAAACACAAATAAACGATCCCCATCAAAGCTACTTTAACAAAATCTGAATGAATGCAAGCCATACGAGATATGCACAAATCGATTAGAGTTCTGAACTCATGCACAACTTATTGTATGTTCCACTGCAAGCCCTATGGTATCATGTTTGACAGATTTGTTCGTCATGCTATTGCTATCGCATACTGACAATGTATATCAGTGCCCTTCAGACTTCTTTGGGGGTTGCATATCCTGCCAGCTTTGTCAAGGCCTGTCAGAGCACACACTGTACCTTCATAATGCATGCAATTTTTGCAGCTTAATTTTTCGCATAAATCACCACAAACATTGTCGATGGATGTGTTTTCACTCAATTGATTAAATTGGAATGAGGGAAAATTCTTGGCAGTCCTAAACAAAAGTGCCGCAGCATTAACTATAATGGATATGTGGCTATGATTGCTACCAGTGGCGTCATCTTTCTAATATGCTGAACTAAACCAAGATAGACGACAGTAAATACAGACTTTACTAGAAGGGTTAATGCTGCTCTTGTCGGCTCTAGGATGAATGATGGTCTTTCAACAATCACTATCATTTTATGCTTTGCCAATTTTTTTATCCAATTCAGAGGACTTACCAAGATTTACTAGGCATAGTAGAAGACGTTTCCAACCAAATAATGGTGTTTAATGGGGATTATATAAAGTTATCTTTCTGCGGAAGCAACGACAATGCAAGTAAGACAATCGTTAGCAGTTACTTAATTAAACAGATCAATTGACTAGGGACGTAGCATAATTGTTAGCTAGATGCGGCACAACCTTTTGTTAATGATCTTGATTCAGTGTTTATTAGGAAAAATATTGTCTAACCATCTTCCTACGTTGCATTAAGTAAGAAGAGTGATTACGCATTGTAACGGGTTACGTTCTTTTTACGCCCCTTGTATTAAGTAGTATTTTGTTACGTTTGGTCCTATGGACATACTGATTTCTGCAAAACAACGCGATGTTGCTTATAGATACGCACCTGACAAAATGCTGACCGATGTTTGCAACCGGACAACTCAACATGCCCCTCTCTTGCTGATACAACATTGCTAAAACCGGCTAAATATAACATGTACTAGCAATGAATCGGGTACACTTTTGATGGTAAAGCCATTAGCCGCTTAAAATTGAATGTAAGGATATGGAACCAGCACATGGTAGTTATTTAATGAGCCTCGGATCCGAATTATACCAAGAGAATATAGCTGACGCGATATAAGGTTCAGTATGTGCAGTCTTGAAATGGACCATTGAACGACTGTTGCGGTCAGGGGGTTAGGACACGTTGCATTTTTGAGGAGTATGAATTCGCGTGATAAGCTGGTCATGGTTTGATTGTTATGATTCAATTACAGGGCTGCTTTTTTGTTAACGCTGACTAATACATTACAATGTTTATATGTTAGCATTAGGCGTTCCCATGCTGGCGAAAAAATGACAGCGTAAGGACATTAACTCATTGAGGTTTGATGCACAATTATTATTCAGCCCAATGGCTTGGTTTACTGTTGATAGGATTTGTACTGAGTCTAAATGACAAGCGATATCATGGAATCCAGCGATATCTCTTGCACCAGCACGTGACATACACACAAGATTTCCCTGGTATTTCTTTGGATAAACAAAACAAGCCAGTTTGATTAAGCTCAAAAAAGTACTTATCTAGTTTCAATATCTTTATCTGACCAGTGTTGAGTGTAGTGTTAACAGAACGTACACGCAGGTAAGTCGCCGATCGAACTCCTGGCATTAACAAAGCTCATTTGATATTAATACATAACGGCATCATGAACATTGAGGATAATACGATGTACTGCTTTTCGTACACCACATAAATTTGTGATAAGTCTGACTTTGTTGACTAGTAGACGTAAACATATACCAATGAACAATGGAGACGTTAACATATACCAATGAACAATGGAGACGTTAACATATACCAATGAACAATGGAGACGTTAACATATACCAATACAAAATGTAGACGTAAACATATGCAATTGAACAACAGAGACGTGAAAATGTGATTGTTAATAAACGCATTTCACGTAGACAAGCGCGCCCTCTGGTTCCTTTATGAATTGATGTTTTTTTATATGATTGACTTCATTCTCATTTTCTGTTGCCTCTCTAACGCATTGAATATCAATGGACTTCAACGATCACGGAAAACGATGTAGCAAGTGGCACGTGCATTTAATGTTCCAGTGGCGCGTGTTTTGCAGCCAAAATGTTCAGAGGTGTTAGACGCAGGACAAACAATTAAGGTTTGTTTTAGTATTGGGACCGTTGATTATCCAACAAAGATTTCATCGGACAGCCGCAGGAAGGAATGCTGATGAAGTTTGTCCTTTGACCGATTGTGTTTGACGCCGAAGTTACACCTTAGCATACCAGCATCTTTTGCCGAAGCTTTACAAAACAAGAATCATGCATAAAGAGCTTAAAACCCGTCATTGCTCATTTCCGTGTCGGCACAGGAATTACAAAAGCACAGTTTCCGTTGGGGGCGTATGTAGGCAATGCGATCACGGTCAACGGTGATCGTCTAAGATTCAATATTTTGGAAGCGTTGATAAAAAGATATGGTATCCTAATCAATCGTTCTGAGCATCGATCTTGGTTGTTATCAAACTTATCACATCTTATATGTCATAAACATTGCATATCTCCTACCTTAAGCGACAAAATACACAAATAACTTCTCAAATATTTGCCAATCTTACTGCTCCGTAACTTCTGCTTATATCTATATTTCGCCCCACAAATTATTCATACACGCCTCGGTATAAAAGCTTTTAAAACCGATCCCTTGACAGTTTACGCGATCGCAGCCAACATCGTTTATGATTAGCGTCAATGGCATCAATGTCTCCATATGATTGATAGATATAGGGGGCTCGTACATTAATGAACCTGCGAGTTGAGGTCCATCCATCCGTCATAGACCGCTGCTGCAATGCAATATTACTTAGCAATGTGCATAATTTAATGCTCATCAAACATGTGTTTATGCCTCCACAGTACCGGTGCCTCCATTAAGGGTCTGCTCACAACTCGCATACGGCTGCTCTCGCACAGGTGCACTCTTCAAAGACTACATCAGCAACCCGTGAGAGATAACAGGTGCTTCTTGCGTTTACGCATCAAGGAATATAGTTAAGCTGAACCTTGTGACACATGTAGGTGTAGCAAAGCTTCAAAAGTCGTATGCTGCTGCATGCTTTAATCTCATCATGTATGAAGACATAAATGTTTGCTTCCTTTGAAGTCCCAGCGATAGTAAAATTAACATTCGGTTAACATTTACCTGCCTGAGGCCGATACACAATAAGGACAAACCACCAGGACTCGGGAGATTCATAGAATTGGAGCAATACGTGCAGAACGGTCGTAAATGCAATATAAACTGAAATCTTTCTCTATAGCCTGTCTGGCTTCGGCGTACTCTAACACTTAGCATATTAACGTCCGAGCTCTATCGTCTCCAGAAATGTCAGACGGATGAACCCACCACTGTATCACGGTTTCTCGCCCTATCTAACGAGAGTTTTTACAATCACTTTGAGAGCGAATGCATTTTAATGGTATTGTTGTCGTGACGACTTTACATCCTCAAGTCCCTCTCATGAACCTCAAGAAAGCCAACAATCTAGAAGAATAATGAAGTGTGCGACATGATATGACATGACAGAAATAGCTTGCGTAGAGCAATACATTTCTGTATGCATTTGATGTACATGGCATTGCCGCTGCCTTCTTCTTTGTAAGTTAACAATGGGTACCAAATGCAACTAATCTGACTGGTCAATGGGAAGTGGAGCTAATAAGACTGTTGTAGATGGTCGGTGTCATCATTTTGAGTTTCAAATGAATTAAGCGACAGTAAGCAGGCTTCCCATTCCTCACGTCTTTTTGTGTATAAATTATGCAGTTCCTTTATTGTGAGACTTGATGATACCAGCACATCCTGCGTATGGGCTCAGTTGGTAGGATTATCATAACTAATCAATTAACGCTGGTGTATTTTTACATTTACCGACAAATTATTTTCGGTATTCTTGGTGACTGACCTTATTGCTTAATGTTTGGTAAGTGTTTAATAAAAGACACGTCGAATGTTAGTAGAAATATCAGAGTATTTAAATAAGTTGATTCTTTAAAATTGCGATTTGACTAAATGTATAGTCATTGTACGCAAGATTCACATAGAATTCTTCCTTTGAAGAAATGTGATCCGGCGTTCGATGTCTTTTTTTAAGTGACATGCTGTCCGAGATCCTATGCATACTTTGTCATCGAAATCAACTTGGTTACAATCTCAGAGAACCAGGCACTTGGAGAAAAATGGCGCTTAGATAATTGGTTATTGACTCATCAATATAGCACCTTTGAGAGAGCAAACATGCTTTATAAGGACCTGAGAATCCTTACGTATCCATAATCGCACCGCTCTGACACTAAAAGCAATGTTACACCATATTTAGCATAGTTGTTATTGTTTTGCCTATTATTCGCCAGCAAAACGCAGAATCATATCACATAACTGAATCACAATATTTATAAATGTGGGTCAATACTTAATAACTTCAATGGGATAACAAATAATTTCTCTGGTCCCTTATATCTAGAAGAATTCTAGGTAATTGTGTTACTTTAAGCTGCGCAGGCAGATATAATTCTAATGAGCTGCACCTTCATTAAACAGCGACTAATAACTAATCAGTTTCATAAACGAACTCGATGTAATTTGAAGTGACATTGTTTTGAAATACTGATTTAAAGTAGTCAAGGTCCCCTAGCCGATTGACTGCGGGCCCTGTTTAAATGTTAATGATATTCATTCGTCGCAACAAGGGTCTAGGCTAACGAGATCTCTTACACTGGACTAGCATCCCAGATTTGGGATGCTCCAATCAGAAGCCGTGTCTCTCAGGTACTTTTGAGTCATTGTCTTTCATTGGTCAGTGCCACATTTCTGAAGATTCGGCGCCATATTTGTCTTTGTACGCTCCGTTTTACACCTCTTTTCACCAGAACTGAAGTTTATTCTCTTGCTTAACATGGAAATGACTACTACGGAAGCCCTCGATTACGCGCATCAGTCGCATGGCGCGGCATAGAAAAACTGCTGCTTGATGGGTCGTGACTGTTTTGTGAATGTGCCTGCGGGGGCGGGGACACATTTTGCTATAGCTTGTTAGCTACTGCTCTCGATGCAGTGCTTGAAAGAGGTCAGGGTTCGACACCAATGGTTATACGCTTTCCCGGGACAAATGATTTGTCATGTTGGACAAGTGACTTGCCTAGTAAACTTGTCCAAACGGACGAGTGATTTTAATGAGCCGGGAACGCATTCTACAACACCCCGGTTTAATATTTCACGCTGAGCGGCACCCATAACCACACAGTCGGCGAGAGAAGCAGCCATACAACTGATCTCTTTAACTGACTGTATTACGTAAACATACTATTATGCAGCTGAGCGATTAAAGCACTTGTTGTGATGCCAATTTGAACTTTTGAGACGCATTCAGTGTGTTCTCATTGGACGCAGGCCACAACAATGTTCATGATGTCACATAAAACCGAGGGTGCGTATCACAAGCCAGTTTCATTAGCAAGATGCGCACAACTAAGGCCAATCCGGGTCACAACTTTTGCGTTGGGCTGTCACGAAGATAAACGAACATGTCTACTAAATATTCGGACGCACCAGTTTTAGACCTTGACTGTCGTAGACTCTAGGGTGAGAAGTGCAGCAGAACCCCTGGAGTCTGGGACGCAGACTAGATTTCAAGCGAAGTTAATTGTTTCAAATCGTGGTTAATCCCCAGAGTTTGAACAATGAGATAACGTGATTCAGTGTGTTGTATTTTCCCATGAATAAATGAGGTCAAATCTAAAAATGTTCGTCGTAAATTCATCTGTTATACTAAACAATAACGGGGTAGGGGTATTAAGGAAACATACAATGCATATCACATATTGAACTTAAATCTACAGTTTCACATTGTTAATTCAACAACACTGTCCAACAAGTTAGAAGACAACAGGTAACACAAAGTACAAAATTGGAGCTTGAGAACATTCTAAGCAAAGTAAATTTAAACTCCATTCACAATTACATGGCAAACACTGCTTACAAAGTCTTAGGCATTTTGAAAAAAGGTTAGAAAAGTAATCTCATAGCATGTTTGTACATTGATGTGTGCACAGTTATTTATTGGAAATAGGGAAAAGAAAAGAAAAAGACTCGTTTCTCATCGCTGCTTGGTAACGCAATTCTATTCATAAAACCAAAATGGACCTCCCAGACACAATGGCCTTTAATCATGCGCTGCTGCAAAGCAAAAATGTTATCGTAGTCTGCTTTCACACTTCATTCAATCCATTAAGACTTCTGAAAATCGCCTTCGCTCTGTAAAGGAATATACTTCGGCTGCCAATTCATATTCTGGAATCTACAAATGTACTCAGAAATGCCTTAAACGTGAATGATGGCATGCAACCCTGAGTGATGTGCTGGTATAAATCGATATTACTTTCACTTAAGCCATATGCAGAATTCGACATTCATCTAAAAGCATTACAACATTGCTGCAATAACTTTGCATTCAGGAGTATATTAATCTAAGCACTAAAACTATACTAATCTGTATCATGGATTCTGCATCACGATTCTATGCAAATTTATTGCCCCTTGCTTCTTTAATACACGTGACTCCTTCATTTTTTAGCAACCGTAGAATGCAGTAAATCCAGTGGGAACTCAGAGAATGTAATTGAGCATAATACGCTGTATGTATTCCTAATGTGAACCAGTTGGCTCCATATCATGCCTAATAAGCACACAGCCGCATCTATTCTCGCATTTTTATGTTTTGAACATTTTGCCTTGCCTTGGAATATAGAATATGGCAGTTGTTTTGTAAGCAATCACTACTCCGAATATAGCGATACTACTAAGAAGCCTGTTTGCAAACAGGCATTAACGCAAGGTGGCTTGGGGCGATGCAGAAACGTTTAATTTGCGCTGTTACGGTTCTTTACTACAAGCCAACACTGGTTAACTGAATTCATGTGCGCACTTCAAACTTACGGGATGAGCCTTGCATCATGACTACGCACTTACGGGATGAGCCTTGCATCACGACTACGCACTTACAGCACCTCTGAAGAACGAGATGCAGATTAACAACATATTTAGTATAATCCGTATTTGACATTCAATTATCCTAACAAGCAGCATACCAGTATGATATCTTAACACCAGTTGTTTACATGTAAAACGCCTGATTGCTCTAATTAACTTTAATTATTACGCTACGCTATCATTTGTGTTGAAGATACACCTATTTTATCACGATTCGAATGCGTAATTATTGTGACAATAAATTGGGTGTTTTAAACTTCATCAAATGTTATCCATTCCGACTTCAACACAACCAGTCTTATGTTGACAAAGAGACATCTCTGATATTGCGCGTTCCGGGTGAAATTTTATTTTAAAATTAATTGGTTCAAATATTAGTAAGGCTCTCTAGATTGAAATATTCTTTAGGATTCGATTAATGATTATAATGTTATCACAACAACGCAGGTATTATTTTATCATGTGACGACGTGAATAAAGAGGTTGTCGGTTGCAATGAATGAATCTATCATGGCAATACAATTAACTCATTCCCCTTTTTCATGCATATATTTACACAAACAAACACGGGAAACGGACTATCAAGTGAGCACTCAATCCATATCTGATAATAATTTACAGTAAGAACATAGTTATGTCTCCAATAATGGCCCACAACATATATTTGCATTGGAGTGAGTTAGTTGACAGCTGGTAACACAAGTTACGCATTGAAAATGTCAAAAGACACAGTCGTCGTATATCGCTTGCAGCAGTCATGTCAGAAATGTTATCCGACTATGCATACACACAATCCATTGGGAATTGCCTGCACTCTGCTTGCACATATGGTTAAGGCTAATTTAGCGACGGAAAAATAACGAAGGCATTTGTTTAAAGCAGGATTTTGTTGTATTCCACTAAGTGAAGAGGCCGTACGGCAAGCATCTGGCATGAACGATTATATATGTTGGCAATTACCCCCACCAACAGTATGATCAACAGTACATCGACCCCAAACTTACCTGATGGCTGACCTGAAGCTAGTCATAGTTTGACATAGTGCGCCAGCTTTTAACGGCTTATGGCCATCGATAATCCTTCATGCTGCCAATACAGATGCCTGTTATACGTGGCCTTATGATAGATATACCTTTTCAACGCAGCCGGATATTGTGCTAACATTATACTACAACATTGCATCTTACAAGGAACAGTTACCACTCTTTGTGGGTATCAGCCCAACAAAAAATGAGTGTAAGGTTTTCTTTCCACAATCACCAAGGAATTTTATTTTGGCGCCGTGTGCACAACGGTATAAATCGAAACAGGTGTTGCAGTTTTTCTTCTAGTCTCTATTATGTACATTCTTCTGCATGAACCTAGTAGACAAAATGTTCCATAATATTGAGGTAGTACCCATGAGAAAGCTGGTTTGGGAAGATAACCCACCATGTACACGGGTTCTGTCGCTGCAAACTACGCATGGCAAAGATCCAGGGTCAAAGACATCTGGATATGACCCTCCCCCTACCCCTTCCCCGTGCTCGCCCTATCTTTGAAACTAAAGGAAATTCTAATCTTGCATTGCAGAGGGAAATGTGAATGGAGCAACAGCAGTGAATATTTGGTAAATATGGTCAAAGTCTGTTAGCGAAGTTAATATTCTGTTGCGATTTTGCAGTTGTCTACAATAATTATTACTTACAGCAGTTATATCTACATAAATCTTAATGGTATATTGTCCTATTGCATGGAATGGGTAATTGATTGGTAGGCCATAAGTACATTTAAAGTTAGCTTGCTTAGTATTTATGTGTGGCTTGAAGCGTATGCATTATACCAACAAGGCCAAACCAGAAACACAATTAAAGCACATTTGTTTGTTTTGACCAAACACCGGCAGGCATCCAAGACTACAATGTGGGGATCAGTATTATTAAATTAACCCGAACGCATATGATGGCGTAGCATATGATGATTAAAACTGAATGGCTTGGCGAATGCATATGATATGAATGCGTAATTAAAAACATCTTGCCAACATCCTGTCCAAGTATATTAGCCGTGCTTAAGTCCGACGAGGTTGGCGATTAAGGACTCATTTGTTTACGTTTAGAGTGGAGATAATAAAGTGGCATGTATTATTACAAATTGTTGTATGGCTGAATCATATAATTGTCTGGCAACAACGCAACGGCTTTCTGCTCAGCTTTAGGGGCAAATGTTGACCGGTAAGTGTGTTTGCACAATAAGCGATTTTAAATCAAAGCATTGACCCTACAGCTGTTGTTTTATCATACGACAAGACACGTAATCTCGTGTAGCGTTTAACACCCATGGTTTCAGAGGTGATGATTAATTGCCACAATATTTCTGTGATGCTGCGGACTACGTTATATTGTATGGGGCAGTGAATGCCAAGCCAACAGAACGGAATTTAACTTAACATTTGCGATTCTTTTGCTACGCTTTAAAGGTTCTAAAGTATATCCATTTGGCGAAAGGGTTGCCCAAACAATTTAGCGATTTATAACATGAAACAGTTATGTGGTATGCGGATGCGAAATGTGTTCTGTCAATGTTCCAAATAATCATGCATAAATACCGTCGAAGTCAATATAAGGTAAGTCAGTACATGTGCACCGGCTACAGTTAATGCCATTCAATGTATTCCCATTGTTCACAAGAGATTATGGTTTTTTCTATGGTATGTGGAGAGATAAATTCAACTTTCAATCACCTCTTGGTGTCGGTTGAATAAATGTTATTTTTGAAGAATGTTTTAACGCATAACGTAATATAAAATGGTGACAAGAAGAAACCAAACAATACAGTTTTTTTCCAGGTAATTGCTAGGTGAGGGATTTAGTGAGAAATATTGAGGGGGAATATTAAAGCTACTCAGCTGGGTATTATTTAAGATGCTTTGCTATAAATTTGCGCACGCGGCCCTTGAAGTTGCGATGGTACAGAATCCTTGAGGATGTTTCTTGAATGTTGCCTTTGGGAAATAACAGCGGCTTCTGCGAACATCTGCTGAACCACCCAAATGGATTTCGTAGCCATCGCATGTCTGACTATCGTCAGTTGATACGTCATCATCGGTGGATTTGCCTGTTGACTAGACGGCGCTCTGTTCAATTAACCAAATATTTACAACCAATAACGTAATAACAAATCTGAGTGACTGCAGTAATCTTTAGATACAAGTGTAATTTTCAGTTGCTTACGTAATTAGAGAATATGTTTAATGAATTGTGTTTGCCTCCGGTTGAAACATGATCTTACGATTAGTATGGCTTATTTTGTGCAATCGAATTATTCGTTGTACTCATGAAGTCACTCCACAGCTTGGCATGTCCTACATAAAGCCAGTTAGAAGACATCCTTGGCAAATGCCTACATGCTTCTCAGCGGTATCCTCGTAGTGGGGTATCGTTTATTTTGCCATTTCTAGCGATTCTGTTCACAATACTTGTATTTGGGTAATGATTGGTTTATTCAAGACCGCGACATCGAATACTTTTGAAAACAATCATACTTAAAATGCCATATCAGACTAGAGATGTCAACATCTTTGCTTTCAATTGCATTCAATACCTTTGCGGTTATTGCATTTTAAAGTCAGAGAGGAATCGCGTATTTATAACGCAATAGCGGGAAGGGGATTTATTGGCACAATAATATGATGATGGTAATCACACAGATGACATTTTCAGCATGGGTGGAGTTAAGTCAAGCTCGTCGTGAATGTTATTGCTATCAGTGCAATTGCATATAGCACACAACGAACGGGCAACTACTAAAAGCTCTCAACAAACGTATTGATTAAAATCACAATGGTTAAACTACGATAATATTGAAATAATGGTCACTTTGAAAAATACTTAAAATAGAAATCTGGCCTTTGATTTATGTCCGGATCAAATTACCTAGCCTTTGATGATATCATATGGCACCATGTGACAGGGCTGTCATATGTATTCTTCCCTCACCATAACTACGACTACTTCCGCAGTGATAGAGGCACTTATTAACATACGACGACCAATACAAATTCATTACCTAGATGCATCGCATGCTTATAAGAAGAGGTGATGACTTCGTGATGATCACGAAGATGACGAGAAAAGTTCTGAGCACCCTGATATGTGGTACATAGCTGCAACCTGACATTCAGGGTAGCAAAACACTTCACGTTATGCTCTTCTGTGTTCTGACCATTGTCCATCAGCAAAATGCAACGTGAAATTCAATAATATTACGATATGACAACCGTTATCTTGATTATTATTTGAGTATACAAGGGGTACATCTAGTGCCTGCTTCTTAAATGCCTATTGCATCTCTAGCGGATAAATACTTGTTCATGATGTTCGGAAAAGATTCCTTGCGTTTGCACCTGTCACATTCAAGGTTTATATTAAGTTGCGCTGGCACAAATGCGTCAATATCCAACAGCTTGTACTTACCAAGCAAGTCTCTAACTTTTGCAAGTTCTCTGTAATCTTAACTGATACCTTTTGAAGCGATGCAATAAGTTGTGGTATGTTTAAGCGCAATTCCAATAGTGTATATGTATTCACGCTCTTTGCGTAGTTCTGCAATGGCTCACCTTTGGTTTTCCCATTTCACAAGCGCAACTGTTGCCTTAATATAACCTTTCGTGCTGGGTCTCAATGATGCAGTCTTCCACAAAGTTGCAAATGCTTTCATTCTTTTGTATGGTAACTATCATCCGTGCAGTTAGGGCCTTTACTGTTGACGCACAAACGTTCATACAAACAGAGAATCGTAGCTTTGCGTCGCAGAAACTATAGTTACATTTATCCAGATATATATGTTTTCTTTTGTATGGCTTTCTTACGGCAAAGGTGCAACCTAATGCGCTGCAGACAACCAAGGACAATGTGCCATTTATTGTGATATTTGCTTTGCACATGAGGGAACATGTTCAATTTAATTGTCACCGTAACTTTCCATTTGGTGATATATATTGCTTATCAAATTGATTTGTTTGCTGATATTCAGTGTCGCAAGCAAACGGATACCTAGTTGTTGAACATCCCGAAGATTTAAATAATTAGGATAATTAACATAGAGAAGTCTTATTCTTATGTGTATTTGTTTTCCTGCGTTGAATTACGCCAGTTTTCGGTATTGCCGGTATGAAATAATAACGGGAAATCGGGGAAATATTCGAATAGTCGTAAGTTATAGAGGACGATTTATATTACACATATATCCAATTACTACTCCAAGAAGTTGGAAATGACTTGTTGCTCAAAATGCACTCACTGAGGTAAAATATCGACACTTGATAGGCATTAGCCATCTTATAGTATATCAAACGTATAATATATGTATTCGGCTTACAAATGTACGCATTACCAAATCATACATGTTGCTGGGATGTTGACACAGCAAATGACTAAAAAGATAACGGCACAAACGCGTTAGCTTTTCTGGCTCAACAATGTCGGATTAATACCTTGCTTCGGACAGATAAGGCAATATAATAAGCCACCGAGGGTGTCCAAGGGCTAATATAGCGGGTGATACATTATACAGACCAGCAAGTTAACTGTATCATTCGTCGGTTGCAATTTGTGCATGTGATTCAAGTTCGTCTGTTTCATTTAAATATCGCTACTTATGCAATTATGGTCGATATAAGATACAGACTCGCTCATGATACAATAGTTGGGTAAAATAGTCGCCTGTAAATACTTTGTCGTCGCAACCACGATCGACAAAGTGATAAGCACGCAAATAGAAATAGTACTATTTGCTATTCACCGACCGATAGATTGTACGACTAGCTATCTATCTTAGCTAGCTTAAACGGCTGGTCAAATTACCATTTGATTATGACAGCTGTTGTATCACCAGCTTTCGCGCAGCTTATTGCTGGTTTGCAGTACGTAGAATATATTTAGCTAAAACAAAGTTGCATTACGCGTAGAAATAATATAACAACCCGGGCAGCCAAAACGAAATTGATACTGTGCCAAGAATATTTAAGTGGTATTCGTAAAAAGCTGGTATTTGCAACATAAGAGAATTATCAGTTCATATGATTCATCCGCATCTTTTACATGCGCGGCTTTCAGGGTAATTGTGGTGCACAATCCATAAGGACGGATGGTGAATGCCGCCTGTGGGAAATCATAGCTGCATCTCACGCAACCACTGACGGTCTTAATTGGATCGTCTATTCAATACATGTCCGACCACCGTCATTGGAATGTCTTTCACTGATGATTTGCGTGATCAAGGAATAGCATTACGCTTATTAGGTTACAGATGGGAATATGAATGGGTCAACTCTGAAACAATGGGACAGATTTCAGGAGCAGCTACTCTTCACAAGATTCTATAAATAAATGGGCACATCTCACATTTATAAGTCATTTCTTACTTTACTGTATTAAAGTTTAACAACAAGTAAATTATTTATTTAAAAGCTATAGTCATTGAGCAGCAGCATGCGTTCTAAATCTCGAAAATGTAGTCAATAAGTCTACCTCCAATGAATTCAATCGAAATTGATTATTTGTTATGCATATAGATCAAAATATCGATACGATCTAGTGTGCGTTGGGGCACTTCCTAAATGCAAAGACCTTTCCAAAACACTATCATACTAACTGTGAGTCGTATAACCTGACATCAACAAGAAAACTTTGCTAGGCTTGCTCCTCTTATTTACACCCCTACTAAACCTCCACTAATGCATGTTGTTGCAACAATCCGCCTCACTCTTGCACATAGTGCTGAAACTAACTTAATTAACCTGGGTACAAGCAGCATCATTATATGTTTGATGTTAAGCCTTTATTAAAAAATACAAAGGATAAATTCTTCACTATTATCGAAAGAGATACCCTTTCAACTCGTCGCGTCCCATGGTAGCCTGGTTCTTATGTATTGACCGATAGCTAATGATACTAAGCATAGTGAATGCTTTCAAGTGGAAAATCTATGATATGAAAGACGAAAGCCGGTCACAAAAAAATATGCGGTAAAACTGTTATTCTCATCTGCCACCAAACATTTCTCTTCCCTCGGTGGCAATTTCATTACTATGCAATGGTTGTTGAGCTGCATGCGTGTACTAGCCACCGACATAATTCTAGCCAAACAGCATGCCTGAACAGAATAAAGGGATATTAAAAGGGTGCCAAACTAACAATTTAAACATTACAATAACGCACATTTATGCCTCTCATAATTTACTTCAGAGCTAGTTTATAATATTGGCATGTAGTCGGTGTAGTAAATGGTTTATGTACAGCTTGCAATGTAGCAATCCATCATGTGGATAACAGAGCATTACGTCAAAGTTAGCATCACTAATGTGAGCTGGAACAAGCGAACACCGTCAAGGAGACACGCCATCATCATTGAATACACCCACAGACATCATATGCTATAATAATTTTAACAAGCGATTTTGAATGTCCGCAATATTGCCGAAGAATAAATGCATAAATATGACAGCATGAGTAAAATATATGCTATATCTATCAAATAGTAGATAGTCACAGTTGATATACGGTATTAATTTTCCATTCCATGTGAAGTAAGCAGCTGTTAAAATGAGCAGATGTACGATATTCGGAATCAGTATTGGAATGTTCACCGAGAAATTCGCTTTGTTATCTTAAACAATAGGTTAGTAAATGGACAAATTATCTCTCATTCAAGGGTTTAAACGTTAATCAGATATCCGATAAAGTGCCATCAAAAATAATATTAAAGTTTGCTAATTACGAAACTAATGCCTCACCAATTCAAGCACGAAATAAATAGGGCTACCATAGAAGCAAGACTGTTAACCATATGTTATTGGGTCTGCCTAGCCATGCATTAACATAACACTGAGGGACAAGGTCACATAGCAATCAAAAATCGTTCCGAATGTACAGTTCCATTTGTCAAACGGGTGATGTGGCCCAAGAAAATATATGAATCGAAATTGAAAATACATTTCTTGCACGGATTCAACCCATAGCGAGGAATCGGTTTCTGGAACAAGCAATGGTTAAAGTGAAAGACTTACAGTGACAGAGATGCACTTTTCTGGTCTCGTTTCTAGTCGAAGTAACTAGAACTGAATCAGTTTATTCTCCGGTGGCTGCACTATTACTTTGTCATGCGATGGGGCCTAATCCAGCAGAAAACAGGGGAGGGCCCAATGTACGGCTACCATACACGGCACCGCATGAAGACTGATTCAATAAACCTTTATGATATACTTGTCGTTTAGATGAACAAAGGGTATCCAACAGCCGGACGATTCCTCATCAATTTGATCAATTTGTTTAAAGTGCATAGTGTCTACCAGCCGCATATATCCGGTTTAAGTGATCGGTCTCCATGCTCACAGCATATGATTCGAAAATTAAAAAAGCACGGGTAAAGTTGTTTGCTCTGTGGATATTGGTGTTGAATATCTGATCATACTAGTAGCACTGTCAACTTGATGTAAGGCTTATGTCTATCAGCTACGCCATAAAAACCAATAAAGCGTATGCCATGAATAGCAATCGCCTGCTTCAATGTTGAACTAAGCTGCTATTATTTGGGTCTAGGTTATGTGGTACGATCGCGCGTGCTCTGTTCGTAGGGGTTGTCTGGCTGAGTTGTGCTGCTTAAAAAACGACCCACTGGATGTATTAGTGATTCCAAGTACAATGAGATTTTTGTTATTTGATCAATAAGTCATGAGGTGCTATAAAACGTGATGCCTTTGATGTTGTAAGTTTTCTTCAGTGAGTATACTGTTTTCTTTTCAGGCGCACCAGGCAGTTTCGACTTTCAGAACTCGATCTGCATTACAACATCGCATAATTACAGCTGTCGAGAATGCCAAACCATTGAGGAGTTTTAACATTATGCGGTCGATTAATGTGACGGGCCTCGATTTTCAAGATGGAAGCGGCTGGAGTTAAAAGGTGACACCATCAGTTCTGTCTGGCATGCTGAACAGCATCACTGTGAAATATAGCATTATCATTTTTGGGACTGGATGACTAGTTACGGTTTTATGCAACCTTCCTTCACGCATATACTCCTTCCGCAATTTGCGATGTAACCTTATACCATCGTTTATTCGTTTTCCGTTTTGAACAAATTGCAATTATTTATTATTTCATGACAGAGCTGAATATTTTGGATTGCGTTATAACCGATTAAGTAAATGTTCACAGTGACTGTTACAATGGATTTAGTACCAGTGGCACTACAGCTGTTCCAAAAAAAACCCTAAGAGTATCGCAAATTTTGTTCTTGCATGCCGATGTTACAATTGTAACAAAATAGCTACGGAAGTACCAATTAGCCTTGATGTCACTTCTCAGATTTGTTTCATAAAGAGATAACCGGTTGGCATAATTATTAGACAAGAATATTACAAAAATATCACAAGGTTTACAAGGTGCCTGTCATTGCATCAACAACAGCACTGTGTTCCAATTAGGTTATCTTTCCATATAAAGCTGCGATCGGATTACGTTTGTGCGCTATGTAACTGTGCCAGACACAAGTACAACCGACGGGTTAAAATTCGATCTCTTTGTGTGATTTCGTTTGCAGGTATACTCGTTTGTAACAACAAATCCGTTAGCTCGACCAAATAGCGTCGTCGAAATTTGTAATTGCGGCTTGTGTGTATTGAAAAGGACAAATTAACAGTACGGCGGATTTTTGAATTTGGGATGGCTGTAAAAAGCAAACGCTTCCTGGGTTCCTTTGTAATGAACGCGCCAGTGTTATGAACTTGCGGCATGATCATATATTACGTATGCGTCAGCCGCATTGCTCGTGAGCTTATCTTCAGAATCAGAATTTGCTTAGCATCAATTATGTTGTAAGATTAACTAAACAATGCCTGTTGGTGTAAACGTAAATACCACCGAATCATTCCTGACATTTGATGAATATGTAAACGGACCTTTTGCATCAATTGTATTTCAAATCTTTTAGCCGATAAACTATATATAATGTACTTTATACCGCAAAAGAGCAACTCATTTGTCATATCACGTGAACGTGGCGAACGAATAATCTTACACATCGTAAAGATTGTAGATGTGAAACTAATAAATTTATTTAGTTTAGTTTGATACAAACTAATTGTACACTTCACGTGACTTGCAGTGTGTAGGTATTATATTATAAAGTCTTGTGTGCTATAATAGAAGGGCAGAATCACCGTAGTCGACGTCTATGCGGCTGCTCTGGGGTATAAAAGCTCACCCACCCACAATGTTGTCCTCAACGCTGTAAAAGCTGATGTTGCGTGTGTCATCTTGCGTGTAGCGTATGGGATATTTGGTGTGTCCAAAGCGTCGTCACTTGTCTGTGATCACTACTGCGTAGCGATTCACAAAGGGACAGCATTAGCAACATTGTAAATAGCATCACTCAAATACATTTAATTAAAGAGCCAGTATCGTTCTTCAATTACATGACCATTCTTCAGTAACAATCTCGTTCAATATGTCAGCATAATAAGGGACAAGATAACATACTTATGTAAGAGTATCCTCAATTTCATTTACTGCTGACAGACCAACATATATTTTATTTAGGCTGGCACAATTATCGTAGAGGTCGAAATGCGATCAAGTTACTTATTTGTTGCTGTTAAGCACAAGCAACAAAGGATATTGTATTATTTTAATACATTTCCTACTAATGTAGCTATGCTATTATTTATATTTAAATGTTATCCAATCTGTCTATTCATTTTTCTCATTGAAATTCGATGCAATCAAATCATTGCCAAGGCTGTTGGTCACTCAAGTTATCAAAACCAGTAGCATTGTAGTCTCAATTCTACCTCGTTTCTGTTTCTAGAGTATGCATTTGTTTTTGCAGTTGTTTGCACTATGGAACATTATGCATTGCCAATAATTTACCAAGGCCATACATGTCATATTTGCATCAGCCGCTTCACTGGTTGCATGATTGATTGAATACGAGTGCAGTTGGCAACTTGATACGCTGGGATGGTATATTATAAGCTAGCATGGTAGACTGTAAGATACGGCGGTTGAGGAGACAACTGACCTTCATAGTAAAAAAAACGATTGGGAGGAAAAAGGCTCTGTAACAAACAGCGTACAGCATTTGCTCATTTGGCCAAAGAAAAATTAGCGATGCAAGACGGTGAGTCAAGATCGAGAGGTTTATATCATTGCTACGTCTCCATTCGAATTCTTAAAATCAGTTATATTATATTCATAATTATTATCAGAATATGCGTAAGGTTTTTGCGTTGATATATCGCGTATTGTAATGAGCGAATATACACAGAGATCAATAGCATACACTCGGGGTTGATGTACTTCCGCATTAGATACAGGCGTTCTCAGTAAAGCAATCGATCTGTATGTTTCACTAGACGCCCAGGCACATTGCCTCTATAGCACAGCCTTAAAGTTAATATATATTTACATAGGCTAGTCGATCTATCACATAAATCAAATTGTTCAATTACTCAGATGGATTCCTATAATCGAACTCAGCGTATGACATGGCAACCATTTTTATAGTCCGATGAGAAGCCGTAACGTTCCGCTGATGGCAGCTGGAATGATTCTCTATGCGTATATTACTTTTCCCTAGCATTAGTCGGTATTACATTGGCTACAATTTTCATGGATACCGAAATCCGGGATGGATCTGTGTAAGAATGAGGTGGCTTCCCGGCAACAAGAGGCAAATATGTTTGGGTAATCACCACGGCATAATTATTCATTCTTCATACCCGGATCAATCGCAGAGCATTTTCTGTAAGTGCATTGCCCCAAACCGGTATTTTCTTGAATAATCAACCAATAGTATGACGGATATAATTACCGACCAATGTTATCAAATGTCTTTGTTATCACACTTCAGCAAACATTGTAATATGCAACACACCCTATATGCTTAATGGCGTGTTAATATGGCTGCATTAAGGATATTTGCGCAAATATTAATCAAACTATGAGCCATGTCAAATTGCGAAAGGACTTCACTTATACAAATTCAATGATTAATTATGTTAAGATAAGTGTTCGAAGATCGAAGATGAAATAATGTGTCTTTCTAGTCTAATGCTCTACTCTTAGCATTTCTAATGCACTAAATTCTATTATCAAGATTATTTCTCACGATTTGTGAAGTGTGAACATTTTTATCTAGATTGCAAATTAGACTTTGCCAATATTCTAACAAGACCAAGTAGGCCATTTTCACAAGCATTTTACTGGTCGCATAACAAATTAAATGGGAGAGATGATAAGCTGGGGTGGAATATGACGCAGCAACAGGCTAGGATTACATTTGACAACGCAAAGGACGATGAGAAAAAACTGTGCGTTGTTAAAAGGAATTAATGCCATTGACGAATTTCATCACATGAACATAAGTGCGACTGTGAGTCAATTGGGAGAGGATTCATTTATAACCACCACCAACCACTCAGAACAAAACACTTACTCTGTGGAATATATCTAACAAGATTATGCTATTTCATCTCACGTCATGTGTACGTGTACACAGCAACGATGCTTCCAGACAACAATACTACGCATTTGTTTATCCATGAAAGCTGTTAGTGTTATTGCTTCTTATGTCATCCATGATTATGGCCTGAGGTTTGACGGATTATTTTTCTCAACCGTGAGGTGTTAGTAGCATAATGTGATTGTGTTTGTTATCAAATAATGTGGCATTAATGTAGAATAGGACAGCATTATCCGATATCAAGCAGCTTGATGACCTAGTGACTGGTTTTGAATGCTGCCAGATTATTTTGCCATGGTTATTACCGGAATCATTGTTGCAGAATAGATTATAAGCAGAGAGAAAACACTCGGTTAAGGTTATTTTCAGTTTATGGTTATACTGTGTGCTGTTGTGTATACCGCCCTCTGATTAAAGCCACAAAGCACGCCACAATGAAGCATACGCATACCGAAACACAAGTTTACAGCAGCAGAGTTTATAGCACTAAACTACGCCATAGTTTAATTGGCTATACAGTGGTGAAATAACCGATGTACTGCCCAATTTCGAGGTTATTGTCAGCAAAATGCATCAAAGCATCGAAAGGATTTGCTTTGTTGAATCAATTATGTGTCTTATTACTGTAACGAGTTTAGAATAAGCATAATCCACATCTGTTTGAGTGTATGCCTTTGTTAAAGGTAAAACGAATACATACTTCGGGATCCATAGAAAAACGATACCCCCGCCCCACACCCCCACCCTCCAGCTATTTGTGTAGCAGTGCGGCACGGTGAAAAATACTTAATGAATGCTAATGATACCAAGAATGTTGATCCGTCAAAGGTTGGCAAACTTAATGTTATGCCATCTGCCATCAAGATATCCCCCCCCTCCCCATCGGTGGCAATAAGATTACAATGTAATGGCTGCTGTGGGTGCAGGTGCTTTCTAGCTGCCGATACACTTCTTGTCCGCCGCATGTCTGGACAGAATTATGCGATATTAGATGGGTGCCATACATATATCAGTATAAACATTAAAATAATTATTGCTCAACGTACATTTATGCCTCTTCCATTTTAATCTACGGATACTGATCGCAACAGACATGTAAACGGCGTAGATAGCGGCGAACGCAAAGCATGAGATGCAGTAATTCATCATGTGGGAAATCGAGCATCACAGGTGCATGGCAATCTTCATATTACCTAGGTAAGCGGGAAATCGAGCGAACAACCTCTGGGAGTGCCCATCAACAGTGGAGTATTGTCAGCTAATGTTGCATTACATCTGTGAGCCGTAGTTAGCAAAACATATTCGTGTACCACAAGATAAGCCCCGTGTTCGACTTCGTGACGAGTAGCAGCAGTTAAATGATCAGATGTACGGTTTCTACACTAGAATGTTCACCGAGGAATTCACATTTATTATCTTGAACAATATGTAAGCGAATGTGCGACGAACCAAGGCCTAAAAGCAAATCGGACGACGTAAGTTGATAAAGCACAGACCGAATCCTGCGAAGTGCTCTAAGAAAGCAGCATCTTAGTTTTATACTCAACGACGTTTAATTACGCAACTAATCTCTCACCAAGTACAAACACGAAATCAATAGGGTTACCGCCATTACGAGCCATGCATTATCATCACTTAAAAGGACAAGGACACAAAGCAATCAAAACATTTCCTGAATGTACGGTCCCATTAGTCAAACGTGTAATGTTTACGCCTATCATATTCTCCTATGCTGGTTAATTGATCAGACAGCGGCAAAAGAGAAATGTCCCAGAAAATGAGTTCGTGCATGGATTCAACCTTAAGCGCGGAATCGGTGTCTAAAACATACAACTGTTGTTTTCTCTTCTAGTTTCTAGGGACATAATTTCATCTTCGATCTTCGAACACTTATCTTAACATAATTAATCATTGAATTTTTATTTAGCTGTCCATTTTGAGCCCGGCTCATTACATTACGGTCAGGGAACGTATCAATTCCTTCTCCTGTGGCTGTGATTTCGCAATTAAGTTATCATGCGATAGGACATAACCCAGGTGCATAAGCAGTAAACTGGGGAATGCCCAATCTATGGCTAGCACAAATGACACCGCATGAAGAGAGTGATAATAAAACCTATGTGTCACAGTTTGACAAATGGTATCCAACAAGATACATATGAATGAAGACAGCAGCAGAAATGATGTGTATTTACAGGTTGACATTGCGAAAGCATTCCTATAACTGGACCCATACAGCTAACGCATCAAGTGGCTCCGGCTTGATAC
This sequence comes from Urechis unicinctus, assembly GCA_034190875.2. NCBI lineage: Eukaryota > Metazoa > Annelida > Polychaeta > Xenopneusta > Urechidae > Urechis > Urechis unicinctus. Next base: position 51,309,725 of record CM067343.1, read on the forward strand.
AAGACATACATAACTACTATAGTCATTAGTCGATCAGTTAGAGCAGATATGATGCAATTAAGTGTATGCCATATAAACCTACTTCAATGTTGATCTAAGTTGCCAAATAGTGTCTCTGTTCATCTGGTATGCTTTACTAACATGGCTTCAATAATGAGGTGATGGATATTATCAGTGATTCCATGTGCGTGAAAGATGTTCATTTGATCTGCGAGCTACCATTGCTGACACACGGATATGCCGGGCAATTCATACTTAGCAACTGACCGGCGTTGCGGCACTATTAACACGATGAAGTTTTTCTGACACTGGTTATGAATTCGTATAGCCTATAGGACTTAAAAACGTCCCTTGCGTTTGTAAATTAGAATGAATGTCGAGACGCAGTTTTGGTACTAGCTGAATGCAACGGTTTTGTCAATAACAGGCGACGTATACAATTAGTAACAGTATAATTATGCATTTTACATTTTGCTAACGGTAATCGGGAAGCCTTAAATTAATTGTTTGCTGTTTTGTCACGATTATTTTTGTGAGATGCATCATGGCGTATGTAAATCCCGTTGACTAGTATTACCACGTTATGCGGCACTTAAGTCATTACATAATGATTGTCTAATGGCTGACTATATAGCTTACTGCTAACAGCTAATGACACGAGCTATCACCATACAAATCTATGTATAAAGAGGTATTGAGTAACCCGGCAGTTTCGACTCTTAAAATACGATTTGCATAATAACATCAAAACATCGCATCAAGCTGCTGAACATTTTAGCTGTTTTAACATTAAGCAATGGGGAAAAATATCCGCCGCTATCTCCATGATTGAAGCCGCTGGTGTTTAAAGGTGACACCATAAATGCTTTGTTATCAAGTGAACAACATCACTTATGTGAGATATCATGATGATGTAAGAGACAGGGTGACGTCACACCAATAACGCGAAATTCAAGCGCCCTTATTTTACAACCTACACCCAAGTCGTTTTTCGACCACACATCGCATAAATGTCGCATTATATATTGCAATATTACACCATATCACAATTAAACATATGTTATGGCGCTGTTAAAAAATGATGAAGTGTTCACAGTGGCAATGATTGGGGCTGCAGAGCCAGTGAGTTCATTATATCATGAAATATTGTTATTATTCTTTCGCATACAATAGTCAAAGTGGCTACAAATTGGCTAAGGGGATGCCAATTAGCCTGCATGTCACTTCGCAGTTTTGGTCCGTTCAAGGTAATCAGACAAGGCACCTGCCATTGCAATAAGAGGAGCATTGTGATACAATTCTGGCATATAAATATATATAGCTGCAGATCTGATTGCGTTTATATGCTATGTAGCTTTGTTGGAATTTGTTATCGAATTATTATTATTCGAACCCCTGTTATAATGTCGTTTACAGTTCTGTTTGATAACAACATATCCGTTTTGTTAGTCACTAGTGACATGGTTATATATGATGTATACACAAGTCACTTTGCACGTAAACTAACCAGAAATCAGTAATCCATACATGTTATCAACTCTGGCAGTGGGATCAGCAGTGACAGCATAATATTACGCCATTCGACGGTGTAAAAGAACGATGAGAGAGGAACTGTGCGTTGCTGTAAGGAATTAATACCTATGCCGAATTTCATCACATGAACACATGTGCGACTGCGAGTCAAGTGCGAGAGGATTGTATCATTGCTATATATAAATGTATATTATATGCGACAGGATATGTATGTGCGCGATATATATATATATATATATATATATATATAAATATATATATATATATATATATATATATATATATATATATATATATATATATATATATATTTATTTATTATTTATTTATTTATAAATATATATATATATATGGATCGCTTGGATGGGTAATCTTTTGCTGCCCTGCTAGACGTTGATATATCTCGCATCCCATAAATTGCATAGTTGTTTTTCATTCTAATAGGCATATGTAGCAGTGATAAATATCGTACACTTGGTTGGCCTTGGATGATATCAATTGATTAACAAAAGTTGTTTGTAATTGCTTAGCTTAAGCATATGTTGACCTATGAACGCAATAATGCATCGCCACTGTATATTATGACTCGTTAATGCCATATTAAGCATTTCCATGTGTAAAGCGTGCTACCCCCGGTTACAACCTTTTTTGTCATACAGTTCGCATAAAGATTTAAGCGTAATAGCCAATGATAATAGGCTATGCGCTTCACGTTAATGAGTAAACCCATTAATATTGATAGTCATGCTTTCGCTCAATAATCATCCTCTACGAAGTGAATTGCTGGGCCCAACCTTGTGCTGTATAGCATTTCTGGGCATGACCCGCCCCACATCTTGCGCTGTACGTTCAGAATGCCGAAACATGAATAATAATCATCAATATTTAGTTTGCAAAGCCCTGCCTAATAACGATAGCGGTAAATCAGCCCGCCCACGAACGCTGACGAATGCGATAGAACGATGATTTGTAATTGGATATTATGTCTATCGAGCATTGAGTTAAGACTATTCTAAGCGTCAAGGCCGATGTGGGGCTTTTTAATCGGAGATATTTCCTTAGGAACAGTCCCATCAGTCAAGTAATTTGTGTGAAATTGTGTTTTAGATGCACGTTGCCCTGATAATGTTCTGATCGATGGGCAAATGATCAGTCTGCTGAAATATCTTGGTATGAGCGGATCGTTAAGGTCATTTAACCTGTAGACATGTTTCTGTCCTATGATCTATTTGCCAGTGGATGGGAGTTGCCTTGTGTTAGTTTTTCTCAGTGTTATTCTTTACACTTTTGGCCAAATGATACAAAAGGATACGATTTTCGAAGGGAAATTTATTGCGTGTTATGTCTACTCCACCTCTAGGTGCTGCTCACATTTATCGAAGGCATATCCGGGGACTTACCTCACTAGTACAGCAAAGCTGAAACAGCATATCAGCGCTAATATGTTCTTATATACTGATTACTGTTCATACATCTACATGTAGTAGAACCAAACCTATTGCTTTGAGATAAACCATCCTTCTTTTTTTTTCGTAGTTTTAATCGGACTTACTGTTTTGAAATTCGTAGCTCATCTGCAAAACTTTGCCAAAATGTCAGCATCGTGTTTAGCTGTGGTGACCTTGCCCGAATTGCATATCTACATAGGACCTCGCGGGTGGCTCGCTTAGTTTGACAAAAGCTCCGTTCGAGCGACAGGGTAATAATTGGTTTTATTATTCTATTAAAACAACAAAGGTAGTCGATTCATTGCCTCGCTGTTGTTCATTACGATTGTTTTGCTCATATAGATGTATGATATTGTAATTGACACCAAAAAACCTTCTATTTGAAACTATATATAGGCTTTCGTGGAATAAGGAGGCATTATGTTGAACAAACATTGATAATAAGGTATGGCAATTTATGATAAGCTGGAACAGTAAATAATAAGATGCTGCTCCGTTGGTATATGAGGATGCAGTTTTAGAGCAGGTGATGGATGAATGTTATTAAATGCTGTATTAACGGGTCATAACATGCAATATTTATTGGAGAGCAATCATATAAAAATACAATGAGTAAAGCGATAGGGTTATATATGGTTATTACTTAAAAGTATTCAGCACTATTCATTGCATCGAGCACTTATTTACTGACCAACTATATTGTCCGTGTTATTCATAAAGGTTTACATTCTCGTACGTTATTAGAGTATCAACAACCATTCTAAGCTGTCTGCAACTAAGTTCAAACAGTGATGAAAAGTCATAGAGGGAGGCGCACTGGAAACACTCTATGGTGTTTATATGTATGACGTTGATCTTCTTTCTGAGAAAACGACTTACGTGCTAAGCTGGTATTCAATGAATATTGATTGACATTAAGTTGCCAGGGCAAATTAATGCGATCGCCGATCACGGCGTGGAATATATGTATATGGTTATACTAGTATCTCGGTCACATCGCTTGCATGTTCAATTGATGAGATAGGGCCAAAATTTGTTTCAGCGTACGCCATGAATGATAATTGCCTTGTCATTAATTGAGTTGCACTGCTCTTCCGTGTGACATGTTGGTATGATCCCAAGTAATGGCAAGTCGAATAAGGAATATTTGTTTGAATTTGCGTTACGCTTGAATGTCAGTGACTTATGATTAAGATGAATCTCTTCTAGATTGATCTCTTTCAAGGAGCCGTGAGCTGCTTGTGCCAGTTTTGCAGGGAGAGCATGTTATTCTCCTTCCTCGACGTCTAAGCCGACAGCGATGGTTTCCCATTCCCTCGCATTCCAGTCTACACGCAGGGCTTCATGGCAGCAGTTTTGGAGTCAACCCTGATTTATATATCTAAATCATTAATACATCCTCTGGCCAAACAGCATTCAGTTCATAGATTTGAACATTAGCTGTTCGTTCCCTTCTTAATATGCATCTGCTCTTGATACGAAGTTCCTTTCAATGCTTGAGCGTCGGTATAAGATGTGGCTAAATTGACGCATGCAACCGATGCATATCAATTGGTGACAGGAAGGGTCCGCTAAGGATAATGTCAATGTCTTAATAAATGTGCTTATCGTGTTTACCATAACATCATCGGAGGATTGGTAGCGCTGTGCGATATTACAGTTGAACGCTCCTATCCTTGCATGTCGTTTAAACTCATTCTTAGCATAAAAGTCGATCTCGTGTAATATATGTTTCTGTTGATTTAAGATTTAGAGACAATATTTCATTTTAAAACAGTTTTACTCCAGACAATGAAACGACAGCGTGTATTTTCTTTAGATTGAGTCGTAAATACTTAGCAAATTTACATGTCCTCATCTTTCTTTTTGTTTACTTAACGAGTACGATTTTGTTATTTTGTGTGATGCGGCAAACGCCATAACACACTTATTCCATCTGCAATCAGTGATTATATTTGATATAAGAACGTAAAACCACTGTTTCAAAACACACAATGCCTCACGGATCACAGATTTGATTAGTTGCTGTCATATTGACCCGGACGGATGATATGCAATGTGACCTCATGAATATTGCCGAAATGTTTTCATACGAAATGCTTTCTTAGAGTCATTGACTGTATCCGAACATCAATCAAAGTTAAGCGAAGTGATTCCACCCCAGACCAACATTATATCAAGGCGCAAGCCGATAGTCGTGCAACTAATCGCGCGTATCATACCATTAATTTGTTTGGCGCGCCATCAATTCATCCGCAAAACAGACATTTGACAAGGATCAAAATGCAATTGTAATGCGTTAACATAAGCATACATTTATTGTATGTGGTTCGTGATATATAAGCCGCTTGGTCCTAGAGTATGCTATCTGATTCCGCCACATATATGACCACAGTTTGCTTTCCATGCGTTAGACTATTTAAGGTTAACTGCATCGATTCAATAATGTAACAAATAGTTACCCAACAAGAACGCCAACAACTCTGTGTGTGATGGTTTCCCTTCCACTCGCATCGGTCTTTTATCTATCTTGTGATGGCCGGTAAACAAGGTTCGGACATAATCAAAGCCATATATTGCTTTACAGCTTTATGGCTCAAACTCTGCTGTGTTGCTAAGCTAGCTGGGATTTAACGCTGCTGATGAACATGACGGACAGGCAGACCTGACATTAGCCGAGAGGGACCTGGCAAGAATTGGATCGATGTGTTTATCATAATAGAGGTTTGATATTATTTTTGTGTATTCAGGTCGCTTTACACCTCGGCACGGATTGAGACAACTGTCCGTTTGATCCCTTGCAAGCCAGCTATTCGACTTATATTAAATAATCCTTCATGAAACCGTTAAACATCTTTTCTGTGACCGTCTTGTCGCAGCCTTTTCTGGTCAGATTGCTGAGAGCTATCCTGTCCAATCGTCAAGAAAACGAAGAGCGTTACACAGTGTAGAGAAGCCGAATCATTACATATAAAAACGAACGAGTGGTCGACAAAAGGGTAGGCTACTGCTTTTACGTTGTAAGAGTGGAGAGTTGCGGCGCTGCTGACCGGCGTTGGTTATTTACTAGCTGGTCAATCAAGGTGTATCTAGGGCTGCATTCTATCATATCTAAACCTTTTTAGAGGAGATGATATGTCTAGTACTGGTGATTCAGCACGGTGAATAATATCTCCGGTTCATATGCCTGGGTGAATACCCCTTGCATGAAAGCCGTGGATGTTTTAGTTAAATAACTTTATGTTTAGATTGGTATTCAATCAAGTTTTGCATAAAATGTTGTAAAATTGTACATAAGATACCTAATGATATGTGCTTTGTGGTTCGGGCAACAGCAGTAAAGCATTAGCAATTCAGATAATATAGCTGTCAACCAACACTTTGTTGACGTAACTAACCTTCTTGACAGAATACATTTGCTACAAAACATCTGAGAGTAAATTGGAATATTGCAGACCGAAAATGCATATTCCTTTCTTTCCCTCTCTCCCGAGCTATAAAGAACCACTTTATTTCTGCCAAGAAATTGGTTCGACGTAAGCACTAAGGCTAACAAGGCTATACTTGCTTGATGGTTGAAATCGCAGGAACACAGTCAATTTCGCTACCATGTACATTGGAAGTTATTGGGTTGGCTTAGACACGAACGGCTCCTTTCTTATGCACGTTAGTGTATCTTGCGTACTATATAACAGTCCATTCACGTTTTTGCCAACCAAATTGTCCCCGTACGCATAATACGAAGCACAAGTCGATCATTAGTCATAGGATTGCCTTTTTCGTGCGGCGTGGAAGGCCGAAGAGTCAATATTGCGCGGGAACCGATCAAATGTAAGTCCGCCTAAGGTCATTTGCAATGTAGAACGCTGCCGTGGGGGGCGACGCCACATCATCTAATGATATATACGGCACTTAATCTGTCTTTGTAAATAGCGAACCTAACGTATGTGTTATATGTAGCCGATCAGAGCAGCGTTTATATGCAATAGTTGCAATATAGTATTCTACTTCCAAAACCCTACAAAATGTCTTATGCACTGACAACCTAATGTATGTTCGAATCACACTATTTGACAAATATTGCACATATTTATATGGATACCCGTTAAGGACGTTATCGACCAGTTTCTTTGGAAGTTTGCGTTGCGTATGACGCAAATGTATTCGCCAACTCGGGAACTCTTACATAGAACAACAACTTATGTTGCGATATATGATTTGTTTTCAAGTGATATAGAGAGAATATATCTCGAAAACTTTAAATTGAGCTTATATCGTAAATGATTTGTGAACTCTCTAACTGTTGATACCACATTATCTGTTTGTGTTAGGGTTGTACTGTCCTAGCAATCAGATGGACTCTAATCAAATACTATGCCCCGTCGAGTGTTGGGTAAAGGACCAAAGGAAATAGCACAACTAAGGATTACGGGTTATGTCAAGATAAGTTAACATCCTACCATCAGGAAACTATGCAACTTGATTCGGACACTTAATTCAATATACTGCTCTTAATTGTTTGCCTTACGCAGTCGGTGTGTGTATTAAGTATACTATTGCAGAGGGTGTTATATTATCTACACGACCTAATCCGGCTAAAACTTCATGCTGTATACGGCTCCAATATACTGCGCTTAGCTGTTTGTATATCAAATATACTATTGCAGAGGGAGTTGTATTATATATACGACCTACTCGGGCTTAAACTTGATGCAGCGAGAGGGATGTAGCTTTTACTATGCAGCATACTATCGTCAATTCATCATGGTCAATACTTTTTTGTTTTGCATTGCTTATATACGACGTTTTGCAAAGCACGTGATTGTGTTTTTAGTGTGGTTATTCGCCATTCATCTTCTTGCAATATGGACGACAAATGTGCTCCGCTATAGCATTCAATATATATCGCGGGACCCAAAAGTGGCTTTCAATATTCGAATATTTGCACTTGCACGGTCTTGGTGCTGAATTTATATCTGATTATACCAGTAGTTCTTCCCCGTTGCTAACAGGTTTCGATTGATGAGATGGAGACCAAATTGAGTTACGCGTGTGCCATGAATACTAATTGCCTAGTCAAATGTTGAGCCGGACTAGCCTCTTGTGTCATCGCTTGGTATGTTACCATATGATATACTCAACTGATACAGTCTTGCAACCGCTCATGGCGGATTGAGAGCAGGAAAAATGTTCATTGTGTACGTCAAATACATTTGCATAAATCAACAGTTTAAATTGTTTTTCTAGCATACAGCGCCCGACAATAAATCATTCAGTAATTTGCTGGGGTCATTTACTGGACCAAGATTCAGCACTAAGCAATGGCAATTTGATTTTTGTATGACGTTGATTGGGTTGCATCGAAACCCATTATTGATGCTTTTGACTTTTGCCTTTGCGTTACACCTGAACGCCACGCCCTCATCTTAGCCATTTTTCACTGAAGAGGTTTTGTTTCACCCTAGTCTCTTTCGGAAATGCACCCAATGAAATTCATCGTTATTGTCATGGTGGGCCGGATGAAACGGCAATTGGCGTTGGCAAGTTTTGAGCAAATGTTTTAACACATCAGCTAGAAGGCAGTGGTGAGTTTGGTTATACTGATTGCAGCAGCCGCCAATAGCCTGACATACGTGCGATATAGATTCCGTGATTGTAGCCACCATCCAAGATCTCCCACAATTGGCTCTACAGCCTTTCCTTGGTGGGGAGTGTGGAATTAAACTTTTTCTAGCTGTTCATAACCCATGATCAACAGTTGCAGTCTCTTGGTGACTGATTTATAGTCAGCAGTCACAGGGAATAAATCGAGTTTATTTCGCTAGAACACATATGCTGTTTGAAGATTTAGCAGTTTTAGCGCATTTACGGTTTCAGCAATCCTTACTGCGAATCCTGCAATTGACGCTATTAATCGAGGAGAAAGGAAAAGGTTTGTTATAACCCAATATGATTGTCACATGTTTTATTCCGGTTAATGTAGGTTTATTACGATATGTCACTCACTTTGTACGCCAACTTTCGTTCTTCTCTCAGCATTGGACAGTTATATAACCGCATTATCTTCCTGCTGTTTGGACGGAGTGTTAGAGTGTGATGGTTTGGTTTACGTATTTCCTATTGTTTGGCAAGGAATCTTTGATAAAAATTGATATCTGCACAAGACACTTATTAATCACAAACCGCTTTACTCGCGCAATCATTAATTGAGTGCCCCTATGAAATTTATCCTCTATTATACCAAGTCAATGATTGTCAAATATCTTGCCAATAAATATAAGGTGAACTGTGTACCTAACTCAATAAAGATCCCGTTTCCCTTTGGCTTCATATTAACTGCAATGAGTTATTGAAGCTACACATTGGTCAGGCCATCTGCGATATTATCATGACATTTTCATAAAAGTTTACAAGGAGCATTTGTTACTGAATGTGTATAATAATCACATCGATATTTACGAGTGGGAATAATGTAATTATTGCCGGTATTATTCGATAACCGTCTGCGCATACAGTTACTTCTATACCGCTAGAATAGTAGTCTATACGTGTAGCAGTTGTTGACGAAGGCAGTTGAAGTATCTTCCTATTTCATACTCGGTCATTAGTATTCAACAAGACTGCCAACCAGCAGAGCGTATAATACGGCCTTGGGTATTAATTGGCACTGCATTATTAACCTCTGCTCGACTGCATTCATATTATAGTTTGATAGCAGCAAGATAGTGTGTAGTAGATTGACGATGATTTTAGTTTTATTCAGCGATACCACTCGTACAATGAATTGCACTATCTTTATACAACTAGCAGCTATATTCCCGTCAGTTACTTATGTCCAAAGATTGCACATGAAATTGTGCCCAAATATATGGTGCATACTTGTGTACTAAGTTATCCGTAGGTTTGTATAACCCGGGGTTATATATTAACGATTGGAATCATATTTAGCAAGATGGATTCGACTCCGGACTGAATGGGGCACGACTGGGTGATGTAAGTGTGATAAACAATATTGTTATGATGATGCGTGGAATGTTTCATTCAAACGGTGTGGTAAATTATCCTGCTCGTTTGATCGGACTGCGCGCCTACTGACCTTTAAGTTAACTGACATCTTGGTCGATGTATAGTTTGTGTGACCTGCAACACGGAGGAGTGTTCGATATCGTCAATTGAAGAACCATTGGGCTAGGGAAATTTTGAAACCCTGGCTGGGAATATTACTTAACTTCGTTTGAGCTAACATAATTCAACTTATGCCCTTTTTACATTTTCAAAACATATTAAAGTCTGTATTTTGTGAAGTCACTGTCTGGTGTTCAATACCATGCAAACTGAATCAAAGAAGCAAGAATGATAATCAACATGGCTCTGACATATCTTATTATCCCGTTCAGGGAGAGTATCAGCAATCTTCTCGAATGGTCGTTCCGGTTGATCCACAGGCATCATGGACCTCTTGTGCTGTGCTGCTTCATTTGTTCATCATGCCACAAAGTTCCCGATTATTTGTTTGATCTCATCCATCATGTTCGACCGTAAAACAGTTGTTTGCTCTACTAAGAGTTGTCTCCTCATTACGTTGAGACTTGCGAAGCAACAACTCATCTACATCAGCTTTGGGATTTCAACCCGCTTACAAAATATAATCATCCGTAAAAGGTGCATATTTTCTAGAGAGCATATCCATTGGAGGTTGTCAGTGCCTTCCTTGCATTTCAGCTTGAGAGAAGCGTAAAATCCAAACCTACGGACGCTATAGTCGTCTACCGTGGCGATCAACATCAAAAGCGCAATTCGTCACGTAGCGCGCAATGCGCCACGGTGCACTAAGTGGCTCATTTTTTCTACCCAGGTGTTAATTTTCATGTTGATTTTCAGAAAAATAAAGAAGTTACAGCACTCTAAAGATGAACAACAGCTTTAAGTTGCTAAATTTAGGGATCCACACCATCCCTATTGTTTTAAGCATAATAGCTATCACCAAAACAGGCCAAAATTTAAAATTCAAACACTAATAAAATTATAACGGCAAACCCGAGTTTCAAAATTCAAATAGGTTTTTGATCCTCTTGCTGGGCTCTAGATTTCTAATTTAAAATCAATTTGGTGTGATGAAAAATTTCATCTTTCATTGCTACTCTGACCATCTCTAATCAGCTGTCCCATGATCTCGGGAGCAGCGCACAGGATAAAACAAACAATGATACTACAGGTACCGTCATTTTTATCGCAGTTGTTTATATCTAAATAACATAGCATTTTTATTTTTGGAATCGACCGTCTAAAAGTTAACATTCTAGTATATAAAGTTTTGACGGAACGCTATTGCATAAGACGTTTTACGTTTTATGTCTATCCATCTGACGATTGCTGTTCATTCGTATGTCCATCTAACAAAGAATATATTATCGAGTTCAAGCTCCAAGTTGCGATATCCTATCCTCTAACGAAAAATATCTCTACTATTGCGGGCAGAATGAGAACAAATCACCTCTCTGCTTCACGTATAATTGATCGTCTTGAGTAGAACTTGGTTCAATTGCAAGGAGGGATAATGTTATATTAGGGGTGCACCATTAAATCGGTCAGATCGACGTATATCATGATCCCCCTACATCGATAGCTAAGCTTAACATAGTAATAACAACTATCGATTACTTGTGCAATGCAATCTCATTGTTGATGAAAAAACTTGCATTTGTCAGTTTGCGTGGAGAGCCCAAGGTTTTCACATTTCGTGACCTTTCATTGCACTGCAAATAGCGAATCAACGATTACCGTGATGATCTAGTAATGGTTCGTTTATTGTAATAGAATCAAAACGTTTCATTTTGTTCACGTAGAATTTGCAGCAAAACGCTTCAAGTTGGCCCATATGTTTGCACCCCCACCCCCACATCCAAGGTGCCTATTTCCTCTTTGATGTAGCTACATGCTATTGAAGAGCAAAAGGCAATCTTTTAATTCGGTCTCACGTTTTTAGGCGATTACTTCCGCAATTACTAGTTTTTGACCCCGAGAGAGATCACCATTACAAAAAAGCATGTGGCTTTTGAAAAGCAAAAGATGCTTCTCAACGTTGGTCGACCATGCGACAACGGCGATAACAGTCGTTAATGTCCACGTCTTATGCTTTAAATGCTTTAATTTGACAGCGGAAATCGTCACATCATGCCGCCTTTTCTTATCAAGATTTAGTTGGAAAATTGGCATGTTATATCCACGTTACCGGATGCATTACTTTAGCTGCGATAGCAAACCATGTAATCCTAGGGGATGGCAAATACTACGATCGTGGCTTGCCGAACAAATCCGACATGATGTGGCTTATGAACCGCAAGCAGACGGGCTATAAACTAAACGCTTAATATGTATGACCTACTATCCTGTGCTTTTCAACATTTGAGAGATCCATTCATAATCTTGATTTAGAAAGCATCAACAAGGAACAAGTTATTGTCAATTGCACCCGTTACTGAGGGGATGCTTATTTTACCTTAATGTGGTGGTAAAAACCGCAATTTGTGGAAACTTACATTCATGTTAATACGCTTAAACTACCGGTCAATACGTTGGAGAGCATTCCAACAAATAAATATTTGAGTTAATGAGTCCTATTTTACTGAGCAATGCAAAATTAACAGTTTAGTCATGCAGTCACTGACCCCACTTATACCACAACACATATCTGCAAAATCACACGTTCGCTTCTACATTTTCATATTGCTTTCTTACAAACACTTTGTCAGTCATCTTGACATAAATTTTCTATATTGCCACATGGATTGCATTGCTACTTTTTCCCACAAATCGTCGAACAACTCTCTGTCCAAAGGGCTACTGAAGCTGCGTTGACTAGATGTGCTTCTTGAGTATCCGTGTGTATCAGTTCCTATATAACGTATCAGTACAAGAAATTAATACGTCAAGGGTGATAGGATCAGTACATTGGTTGGGAAGTTGCTTAGTTGCCAAAGTTATTTTTTCGCCTGACTTGCGCAAATGCCAATCAATTCAATTTGGATTTCTGGTGAAGTGTATTTACCGTTATAGTGTGCGTTGTCTAAATGATTTGCTAGGATTTTGTCATTTTGTGCGAGGGTCCTCAGTATAGCCAAGAAATTGCTGTTATATTTGGTGTGTCCATGTAATGGTATGTTCTGCTTTGCACGAAGCACAATTACTTAAATAATTCAGGACAATGTGTATCGATTTTTGTTTACCGATTCTTTCGCACTGGGGGATACGGTTTTGTTTATCGATTCACATTTTCCGGACAAAATATCCATATAGCCTTCGGCACGAACAGACGCATCAAGATGGGATTTTTCAACGGCATGACGTTTTATTAGCATGGAAATATTCTTCCAATCCCATGTGCCGGCTGTAAAGGTTTTCTCTCGTCCGTCCATGCCTCCGAACAAACAGCAGTTCACACAAAAGATTGCATCCTTGAGTACCTCAACCATGGTGTTTCCATTAACCATTTTCCGCTGAGTTTTCGCAGCTTACTACTTGTTCCAATACCCTGGAAAAGAAAACAACAATAACAAATAATGGTATCCAAAATTAAAATTGTTATAAGACAAAGAATTAAAAATAAATAAGCCGGACAGGGAATCGAACCCGTTTTGCCCGGGTGCGAGACGAGCACTGATCTCCTACACTATTGTATCAGCATAACATTAAGTGTATCATATGTTATTAATGGAATGATTTGAACACGGCCATTTGAAAACAAATGTAGGATTACAAAAAAAATAACTGGTTTACATAGTAAATCTATCTTAACTTGTTTACATAATAGTTTCTTACGTAAGCACGCGGTTCAGATGGAAATATCCGTCACCGAGGGTAACTGTTTTGGCGGGAACGAGGCTCTGCCGAGTTCTCGCGAAACAGTTACCTAAAGTGACGGATATTTCCATCTGATCCAAGTATCTCATGGTTTAAACTTGTTCTTGCATACTGTTTTGCACTTTAAATTAGATATATAAAAATAAAAACTTATCGAAATGATGCATTTTGGGGGAGTGACGTCACGTTGTTTATAACGTAACGTCACAAGTAATTCACGCGAGTCGTCTTACATGGGGGGAGAGGAGGGGGGAGGGTGGTGGTAAGATGATATTTTCCAGCACTGGTAAAAACTGCAGATATCCCCATCTGGTATGCAAGAAAAATATATCTTAAGACAGGAAAAACCCACTTTAAAAATGTACCTGTGAGTTATTGTACTAAGCACACAATTTGATACAACTTATTAAAGGTTTGAAACTGAGAAAAAGATTGACCGTGCTGGCATTGAGGACTGAAGACATGATGGTCAGGTTCCATTTAACAACTTTTGTTTGGTGATTTCATCTACAGGAGGTTATGTAAGACATTCGATATCTGGATACTTGGGAATGTTTCGGTCATGATAACCTCTGTCAGGCTCTTGGTCTTTTTACATTTCAAAGAAACGCGCCCAGCAAATATCCTTTGAAATGTTTAAAAGACGGAACTTTGCAAAACGCGGCCTGCCCGAACTTTACAAAATGCGGGATCCAGTCGTTTGCACCCTTCCTTTGGGTATAAAGACTGTAAACATTTTTATACGTGTAGATTCCGACAAATCAATCACTGTCTGTTCTTGGCAAATCTTGTTTCTGGTGTTCCATTACCCCTACCCCCTCCGATTTTTATCGCATTTTTGGCATTTTTATTTTTTCGACTGTCTGGGGAAATGTGTAGGGGGCGGCCTATAGGAAGCTACGCCCCTGCTTTTGTAGAAACAAAAAAATTGGTTGGTCACTTATGCCGCTTCGGGCTGCTCCGCTGCTTAAGCTCAGCATTGCGGAATACCATTCTTTGCATTACTGTATATTTTTCGATATTTTGGAATTACAACAGCATCATTAATAAGAATTGGTGTAAATGTTGACCAACTTTCTGTTGAATAATGCAAAACTATTCAACCTATGATTCAGGGTGATATATGTACCGCTATAAATTGCAGCATTCGAATCGCTATGTTGCGCCCCACATCTCATCAAGATAGCCCTTTAATGGAGGGGCAGGTGCAGAATGACACCTCTTGTAAATAATTCCATATAAAATTCATTAGTTCAGAATAGGACCAGTTCTTTGATGCCAACCGGACTAGAAGGGAACAAGTTATGTGTCACCTCCCCTATCGGCAAAGGTGACAGATGCGTAACATAACCAAAGAGGTGTAAACCAGCTGGGTCGGAGTGATGTATCTCATGTCGGAGCCGATTAAAAAGATTCTCAGCCCATTTAGGTCGAGTGAAACAGGTGTTAGTCAGCAGATGTGATGCTATTAGGCGACCTGATACGGCCATGATTAACTTTTACGGATGAAGATGTAATCATGCGCAGTAAATGGAACTAGCTGAATAGATCAAACAAGCCGATCAAAAATGTGATGCCATTGGCAGTTTACTGGAAACTGGTAAACGTATCCGATGGTGTACACTCTTAATGTAATCTAGTCAACTTGAGTAACTTAACTAGCCATATTGACTGTCCACCAAACGACTTATGTGTTAGTTAATTTGACTAAAGTAGTTAGTCACATATTAATTAGTCAAAATGACTATCTACCTAGTCAAATAAAGAGTAGTCAATATGACTAATCTATTAGTCACTATGCCTATCTCATTAGTCACATTGACTACAGCGTAAGTTGTAATGACTATTGTACTTAGTCAAACTGACTAGAAGATTTGGTCAGTTTGACTATGATGGCTAGTTAGTTTGACGATGATTGAAGGTCAGTTTGACTATGATTGAAAGTCAAACCAGTGAAAGAACCAGTGTACAAACAAGTCAGACAACATAATATACAAAACAAGAACACTGAATTGTATATAAACATATAAATGCATGGCTTTGTTGATACTAGCCGTGACACAAAGAAGCTTCGCATCAACCTTAGCCATATCATCGACGACCAGCATAACCTTCTGATCATACCGAAACGTCTTTTTGGTCGATAATAGGTAAGGCACATACACATATAAATGGCAGCCATCACCATGTCCATGGCCATGGCCTCTGTTACATCCACAGCTTCTCCAACAGATGTTCCCTAAATGAAAACATGGAGTTGGGATTCAGGCAATTCTCCCCCATGCAGCAGCAGAGCAGGCAGGCTGTTAATGCTGGTGTCTTGCTGCGTTGTGACATTCTAAAACACATAGTAGACTTATGGTTGAACCTAAGCACTCATTAGTACTGACACCATTAATTGTACACAGCAATGCATACAAAAATACAGATAACTATATAATATATTCCCCTAATAGTATGGAGGCGATTGTCAGAAGATTTCAACTGAAGCTTTCAAATTTCCCGCAGCAACTAGTTAAAGAACCGCCGCAAAGGTATAGATTCCGGTATATCAGGGCATTAATCCACCGCTGCAGCTGACGCGATGCGCATCTGTGGTTATGTAAACAAACCCGTGTGATCCGCGCCTCGCGGTCTCCCAACAAGGAGAAGAGCACGCTCTCAGGGTGGTCAGATTGACTAGGTAACTATTAAAATACCACTGAACCAGCCTTGCTAGTCATTGTGACTATGTTGTTTAGTCGATTTTACCATGGGAGTAGTCGTTACAGAGTTTGACTATCTTCGATAGCTGAGTGACCAGGTTAGCTAGTCATTTGACTAGATTGGGTTAAGAGTGTATAATAGGATCTTATTGAGGCTTGCGTGGAATTAAGCAGAAATTAGCTAAAAATAATGATCTCATCGAGATCACATTGCTGTATATGATCGTAATTCTAAAGAAAGCGACCGTACCTAGGACATTTTCCCGGTATATATGCGTCGATACCCGTAGCGACAAATATTCTAACGGTGGCGTCACTGGTTACTTTTCCAGCTCGATTATTAGTAGGTACCACCCGTCATTGGCCCAACCAATGCAGGTCCAGATTTTGGTAAAATCGTACACGCGACCCTTCAAAACTTCAGTAAGTCACTCGCCAATATAAATAAATCAGATATTGAATAAAAGAACGCTACCTCGTTTATTACCCGATGCCTTGAACAATATGATCCAGGCGGAAGTTCATTGAGTGTCTGTGCACAGGAGAGGTCTATTAAATACATTTAAAGGGATTGTTATTGGGAATTTTATGATGGTCTCACGACAGACTTTACATGGAATCGCCAGCTGTTGTGATATCAGACGCTATTTTGCCAATACTATACGACAGCAAGCCAATCGATAGAATCGATTCATCGTGATACAATACGGTAATAGAACAGGAAAGCGTTGATGGAGAAGCCGCACACTTGCAGTGACATATCTAGTAGCTTGAAACAGTGACGTTAACGGACCTGATATCAGCGCTTTTAATAACCAACATAAGCAACCAATCAGAACGCGCGCAGCCGTCGTTCTATTGTTAGAAATGACCGATGTTGACCATAATGGAGAATTTAATTGACCATATATTATTATCAATCATCGAACTAATCATGATGATCGTGACATATATACTATATTCAGAATATGGAGTTAGACCAATAGCAGATCCCTACCTATTCGCCTATCAGTAAGAATCAATCTATAAGTTAAATAGATCACAAGTGGTTCATCGAACCATTCAGCAAACCACTCCAACATAGAGCTGTCAAGCAAACGTTTTCGCATTGCATCGGCAGAGCAAGAATTATTAGATTCTCAGTTGATGCGCGCAGTGAAAGACTAGTAATCGACGTGTGGTATGTCAATCATAATATTCCAAAAATAATTAATTGAGTATGGAACAGTGTAAATACGTCATAACAGACCTGTTCTTGTAACTTTGTTTACAGTCTTGTAGGGCAGAAGGAGTCATCCTACAGCGCCCCCTGGACTTCTGCACCTATACTTGGCGACGACCTCTTCAGTACAAATTCAACTCTGATTTGCGGGATAGGCATTCTGCACTCAAGCATGTCTTTATCGAAAGTCAGAGTCCTAACTATCAACGCTAGCTGCCGGTTCGTTTTGTGACACATGGAGACTTGCGAGCTGCGCTATTATCAGGCCACACTGAACAATACTCGAATCCTACTGCAACCGGTACTGGTGTTTTGCCCCCGTTGATTTGCATGTGTACCTTAAGCAGCACAAAACCGTCCATGGTGTGAAGAATGTAAATGGTGTGCCGTACACGGACAGAATATGCTTCTTCCGTTGCCATCTTTTGTGTTATGGGTGTTCCATTGGTAGGTAGGATTTGGAGATCTCGCTTGTACCGAACAAGCTTAGGCTTTCGCGTAAAGGGCAGTGGTACGTTGACCTTGACAGCATTCAAAACGCATTCACAGAGACAATTCATCAGTTCTGTGTTAGCCATCTAACAAGGCGCTTTGTGGACTTTGGGTTGAGACTTGACCATGTTCTTTAAGGCACCTCCGTTTTTTGTAAAAATCGACCCATTGTGATTCACATCGACATAGTAAATGTAGATCCAATGCCATCCATTCTTTTATTCATTTATCTTGAAGGTTGTTAGTCGGGTGAGATTGCCGCACGTGGCTTCGCACGCGGAAATGTTCGGCCGTGGGCTCCCGGCCGGCAAAAAATATGTTATATATAATATATATGTGAATATATATATATATATATATATATATATATATATATATATATATATATATATATATATATATATATATATATAGATATATATATATATATATATACATATATATACATATATATATACATATATATATAAATACATATAAATACATTTATAAGTGCAAATATATATATATATATGCATATATATATATATATATATATATATATATATATATATATATATATATATATATATATATATATATATATATATATATATATATATATATATATATATATATATATATATATATATATATATATATATATATATATATATATATATATATATATGAGATTTTTTTGCGAGGCCATATAAATCACTTCATTCGTGAAAGTTAAATTTGTAAGTGCATCGAAATGTTCGCCTAGGAGATATGGTAACACATCCTTGGGTAGACACTAAATCAGAGAACATGTGATATGAGAAGCTTAGTCCCCTCACGCATGTCGACTGGCTGATTTCGTGTTTGTGATTAATACCGGCCTAGTTTAATAACTTTCATGCACCGAATACTGCGTTTTGATGGCTGTGCTTTTGTCTGGCAATGTTCTTATATCATTTGTTTTGCGCTGTAAAGGGCATGTGGCATGATAACAACACAGAGTGACTGGTGCAGTAAGCCATGTTTTGAACAGCACGTTAGAGTGAAGGATTACTTGCACATCCACCATGTTCTGATTACCCACATTAGAAGATAAGCATGTTGTTTTTGTCGGGCAGCACCGGCATCATTCTTACATTTTTAAATAGATAAGACTATATCAATATATCTGCATCTGTACAGCATGGGTATATCTAGGCCAGTGTGTTTGGTGCTACGCAATACGTGGATGAAATAATTCCCGAAATATATATCACGTAGTATATGTAGTCTAACCTGACTTTTAGCCTACAATGCACAACACAAGCTGTTCATGCGCAACTGACCGAACAATATCGCTTGCATGTGAACATAATTGCTATTTTGCTGATAGCTACCACCACCCATTTTTTTGTCATCATTCCAAACGGCTACTGGCGGTTATTGAATTAAATGCTTGATGGTCAGTAGCGCAATAGATTTACTCTTAATCACTTATCAATTGCCTCGTTATCTTAACTACCATTGTGGTCATCACCATCATTGGCAACCATAAATGTAATCGCTGATAGGCCACTAGAATATTGTTTGCTCTTCATTTATCAGTACCACTTAAGTAACATTATTACCACTTAGATTTTTGCTCTATCTACAGAGTGAAACAATGATGTTAACTTCTTGGTGTCACCAAATAGTCGTAGCAGCCAAACACGACGAAATTCAAATTCTATATCGTGCTATTCGTTTCAGAGCCCGGTGATCACGTTTCCTAAAGAGTGCCACTGGCGTGTAATGAGATTAATGACGAAGCGTGAGCCAGACGCTAGGGGGCGGACTCGTCTAGAATGATACTAACTACTTTGCACAAGCAAACAACTGATTGTTTTACCTGCTTTTTAGCCTTTTTGTATTGCTGTTGCTTTGGATATATCGTTAACAGTGAGTTAAGCGTGCTTCGTGATTCGCCCACATGCAATATCGATGTAAGAAGTTTCCTTGCATCGAACGATTTCTATTTGATACAAATATATTGGCTATAACATATGTGAACATTGTTGTCTTATTGCTTTCGGTGATTGGTTTGCATTCATACAATCTTACATGTAATGGCTTCATACCCAAACAAAACAAAACTGAAATTGCGAGCGGTTTCAATTGTCAGCAGAATATATTCTATGTCACTCCGAATGGCTTGGGTTAGCTGGTGTCTACATCAGAATTCGCGACAACGTCATATCAAGACAGCCTACAACACATGTGGCGCCTTATTTGGAGTTTGTTCGAGTGTGACATATGAAACATACATCTTGTGTACATTTCTAATGGATCGTGTTTGCCACGGGTTGTGCAGAGATCTATCGAAAAACGTTTCTGCAATGTTATGACATCTGCGTTGCGAGAGGTTGACGCAGCAGCATCATAATGGGCAATCTGATATAAGCTGCATTCACTCACCCAAGGAGACACGTATTTGTTACTGAAGATTCAATGATACGTTTCCATGATCAATATCAGTGATAGTCTGACAAATCTTGTTTTTAACTAACTTTATTCGTTATAACTTGTAATCGTAAGTTCCCAATAGGTTTTCCCCAAATTGTATTATACAAATCCGTATTATGTTGCACAACATAGGCGTTATATACTTTGTAACGCTACATATATCACTATTCAAACGATGTAACTAGACGGCGGAGCGCTAGTTAAATATCACAACGGCATATGTAGCACTGAAGTCGATTGGCAAACTTGCGCCTTGTGTAGCGATGACGTAGGATCGGTAGATGACAGACGTCATATCAGTTGTGTCATATGAGTTTTTGACTGCTCATAAAGTGCAATAATTGTTTGGAACATTATCAACGTCCAGCTGTTTGTGATACAAATTGCCAATAAAATAATATGCAAGGCTTAGTTAACTACCGAAATAAAGTTTTTACATGTTGAAATAAGACTATAATCAGTAAATGCACATAAATAACGTCTATCGCGATTATTCAATGCGTTTAAGCTCAGTTCCCAGTGTTCGACCAATAACTATTTGCAATATCCACCACAGAGGTGTTTACTTCTAACGTTACGATCAATGATGAGTTCTTTTTGTGGCCTCTCAAAACAGCAAAGTATGCGACATAACTGGGCATATTTGTGCACGGGTATGAGAGTAAGGTGTCGCTTCCAACATGCTTATGATTGATCACATGCCTTCACAAACCCGCAGAAGATGATCCTGTCTGTGTGTTTTGAAAAGAATATTGATATCGATAGAAATGCGCAGCATCAATATTGTGATTTGTAAATAAAAGAACGTGAGCATGAAAATTGCATCATACTTGGCATGTGCGCTATACTTTTAACCCTAGAGGAACCGTGATTAGTTACTGCTAAAGCGTTACCATCACGCACGCCCATCTTCTCGAACCGTGCAATGCGGCTCTTCATCATCAATAAAGCATGATGTTTATCGACAAAGTCATCTGTCGCGTTTGATTCAGCCCCCGGTGAACAGCTAGATGTTGCTCGGTGCATTGCTGGAGAAAGCTGAGTGCAACTCAAATGACACAAGGCACGGCGGGTTGCACACACCACTACCTCTTTAGCCATTGCAAATAGGAGCAAGTCCTTTGTCATTGCCCTCAGGTACGCTGCTGTCTTGCCTGCATAATGAGATGCAAACTCGATCCCTGATCTGTAATAATTACCCATCGTGCAGCTGTAAATAGAGACTTAAATAAGTCGTTTATAAAATGTTGCAATTCAACGGACAGATTCGCTCCCATATAAGAAACCCGTTATTGCATGTTAAATTGCTAACGTTGAAGCCAAAGCCATTCCACAAACAGCCAAGCTACATCGTCACTCAAACGACGCTTTCGCCATCACTTCATTATTTGGAAGGCTACCATAGCAACCATTTTAATTAAACGAGTAAATGGGTATTCTACATAACGGATGAGCACGATATGCTTCTTAGATAGAGCAAATACTTGTGTATGGGAAAAAATATCAGCATCAATAAAGTTACATCCGGAACGTCATATTCCATCTGCATTGTTAACATTGTGAAATTAATTGTCTATACATCGTATTTTGCAGACAGAGACAGCGCTTGAATTCATTATGAATAAATGGACCGTCGCCTCGATACAAAACTATATATCAATTTAAAGTGGGATCACAAAGGACTGCACACGTCAGTGTGTTTTTTCCGTGGTTATAAGTCGGTCATTGTGTTAAAATGAGCTTTTATTCGGACCGCCAAAGTATAACCAGTGATAACAATGCTTCTGATGAATGGCTATGTTTTGGCTGGGCAAAACTTAGTGACAGTCTTATTTCAGACTTACCGCTTGACCATTAAGTCCTTAAGTATATCACTATCATCATCAGCAAATACGTATGTACAATGGCGACGGTTGACACTTAACTTCAGTTAACATCCGAAGTCATACCTGAAGGCTCTCCCGAATGAGTCCAATCACTATCTCGTGTATTGTATTGCACTGGACGGTTCGGTTCGATATGTGTAACATCTAGAGCGATGATGTGCTTCACAGTACGATTTATTGCAAATACTGGAAGCAAATTGAAGACTCGTCTTATCAATCACTTTATATCCTGAGTAAGGTCGGAACTAACGCCCTCAATAGCCACCAATATATTCCATTTATTGTCTTTTACTAAATATATCTATCATGACAGCTTAGTAAGTCATATCCCAAGTCGGTTTAAGTTACATTTTTTGATGAAGCGTTTTGCATCTGCATATATCTTAGCAATACCTTGATAATGATCCCAAAAACTCTTGTGTTGATTGAATTAGCTCTGAAGGTCAACCTCTGGGTACATGTATCTTTCAAATGCTTATACTACGGCAATAAACTACATGCAGCTTTCATTGGTCTCACTTAAAAGAGAAAGGGGAAGGTTGTTCTATTTTGAGTTAGTGTTAGATATGAATTGCCGCCGAGTACGGTTAGAATCGACAATACATCGATGCAGCCCCTGACGTCGGATGTGTCTTATCCGAGAATAACAGAAAGCTCATTAGCATTTTCACTCTGTTTTGTTATCATTTTGAGATTGCAGGCTATTTGTCGATTTTATAACCGCGCCATAATATACACTGTCAAAAGATGACCACATATTCTGTTCTGTCCGATCCTGCCACTCATTCACACTTGTTTACACACTTGATGAGCTGTTAAATATGAAGAATTACTGCATCTCGTTGATGGATATTTCTAGATATATCTTGGACGAAATAGATTGGAGGTAATAACGCGCTACGTTTGATCCAATTTTCGAAAGAGTTTCCTTGATTACTTTCAATTCGTCTCAGAAATGTCAAAAGAGCACTTGATTGCCCGATATAATTCTTTTAAAGTGACAGGTTGCCAACTTTGTGTTTGCTAAAATAGCAGTGAGGGGGAGGACAGACGGCAGCGACCAACAATACCGGTGGTTAAACGATGATCAAATGCAAGTGTTATTCAAGTTAGTGGCTGCTAGTTCTATACACCAAAGTATTATTTTTCTTTGTTCTAGCGTTGCACAGATATGCATATGCATGGCATCTTGTGATCTAGGCGTAGTCCCATAAAATGTTCGCTTGAATACCGAAAAACACCCGAGGTAAGACAGTATGATTGTCTACATTTTTGCCCAACAAAGGTTATTATCAACGCTGAATCATGGATGATCACATTCTCTAACTCACCTAGTCATGCAATGGAGACATATGTGAGGATTCACACGCAAACGTCACATGTAATACAACAAATATCCAGTAGATGTGAAATATCAGCGATATGTAAGATGATAATGAATTGTGTGATCTTTTGATATCAAATAAAATTGATCACTAGGGATTCCTCTAATTTATAGGACACTTCACGCACTCCTTCACGAAGGCCAAAGTTTGCAAGCCGTGGATTAGATTTCGCGAAAGGCCATAGTGTTGATGTGGTGCTCTACTGATGTCGTACCTTGTCGGAGAATACAACGATGCAGCGACTGGAGGAACACATCAATTAACTCAGTTTCCGTTGGAGTATCAAAAATGCCCACATGCGAGAGTCAGCGTTTATTTAATAAGCGGTCGTACAACGGGTGCAAAGCAATGCGTCGTGTATAGGTGACTATTGCAATAGAGGACATCGTAATGCCGACTTAGCGCATTGATTAAAGTAATGTTTATTGGGGTTCGAATTTCACTTGTCATACCTTGCGGCCAATGTGATAATTATGGTCGGCATGAACAATATAGCTATTCTCTCTATTTATAAAGTGGGTTCGTGAGTTTAATTACAAATCTATTATTTGACTCAGAATCCGATGCGATGCAATAATCTGATGCCCCCATAAGTCATTTTCTCTGTAGAAGGAGGAGGGACTGGCTCACTAGGCAGACATCAAATAAGCTTGTAGCGTATGATGTATGATGATAATGATGATAATGATGATGATAACTATGATGAAAATGATGATATTAAGATGATGATGATGATGATGTTGATGATGATGATGATGATGATGATGATGATGACGAAGATGTTGATGATGATGATGATGATAATGATAAAGATGAAAATGATAATAATGATGATAATGATGATGATAAAGATGATAATGAAGAAAATGATGATGAAAACTATGATGAAAATGATAATATCAAGATGATGATGATGATGATGTTGTTGATAATGATGATGATGATGATGATGATGATGATGATGATGATGATGATGATGATGATGATGATGATGATGATGATGAAGATGATGATGATGATGATAATGATGATAATGATAAAAATGATGATGAAGATTATGATGATGATGATGATGATGATGATGATGACCCGAATCAATCAAATCTGGCTAGGATGGATATGTATATCACACCAGTGCATTATTTATAAGCATATAATTGTTGTGTTCGGCATTTTTCATGTTTTTGCGGTGATAATAATTTTTAAGATTAATTGTGCTGTCTATGTGTTGATACCTTCGTTAGAAATCGGCTAAGCGCAACACAGTGATCTTAATGTATAAAGAAAAACTCACAATTTGAATTGGAAAGAATGAAATATCTACAGCCAGCAGTTGGCCTCGAAATACAGCCGGAAAATAAGAAGGTAATTAGCCGTCTAGCATGAGCAAAAGCAAACATGCGCCATGTTATAGCCGTTCATGTTGGACAAATGGCAATTGTGTTGATGGATCGCCACCAGTTGTAATGGTTGTCAAAGCGATTCTGCATTGATTTCGCAATGGGACGTAGATTGAGCACCTCTTCCCGAATTTAAATAGCGGTTTACGTTACAATAGACGCAGTTGACAGTGATGAATATGGCGCCTTTTATGTTGTATCATCTGGCCAGTAAACGTCTGGAGTTTGTTAGTAATCTATCATAGTCCTGTTAAAGATTACCTTCTTGATTGATATCAAGCTGCCAATGGCTGATCCATGGCTTCTTACGTGTTTCTATTTGCAGATCTTGGTAATCTGTGTGGCTTAATTTACCCAGGATAAAATGACTCAATTCAGCCTATAATAGTTAATCGGCACATAGCTGTGCTTTAAGCGTTGTGCGAATACTCCAAATTATCACCATGGCATACAATACAGTACTAGTTACATTGGTTACATAATGCTTAGTAGACATCTTTCTTTAGGGAGCAGCGAAATGTGCGGTAGGACTCAGGGGAGCATCCATTGGTCGTTGTGATTTGCGTAGTCGTGTGAGGCCCTATCCTAGAGTTATGGGATTTGGTTTACGCATTTTTTCGCGTAAATTGCTTGAATGGCCCAACATAAGAATTATCACCTGCTGAATCGGAAACGTTGATAACTTCCATGTCTTTATCGATAAAGCATACATTTGTCAGATGTTGGCCAATATATGTTTGAAAAAATCTAATATCGCTTGCATCCATTAATAAAGAGCAATTATCATGACTCAAAGCATACATGTGGCTCTTTATTTACCCGAATATCACTTTTATCTGCTAAGTCCCCAAACAAGTAGAATGGAAAAACCATTAAGTTTTAGCCAGGTGCGATTTTCATGGTAAACTTGGTACTTACAATTGTTTATGTATGTCGAGAGCATTTACAAAATAATTTCAGTATCAATCAGGAGCAAACCAATTGCTAGCTTGATCTGATGCTGCTAGGACAAACGACGAACCACGCAAGGTCTCCATGGTGCTAAGCAAACGTACACAATGATTCTTGAGAGGTTTTTAAACATAAAACAGTTATGGGGATGCTCAAATTAAGCGAGGTTTGCATTTATTTTATTACGGATTATTTGCATATATTAAACGGAGCTCTTCAACAAACGAACCATACACTAAATTATGTGTAATTTGTTTCAGATTACACAGCGCCGAAAAAGTGTATATTATGAAAGCACGAGTACCGAAGCACTGTTCCATGTACTCGTCCGGAAATGGCTAGCGCCAGTGATTTATGCGAAACGGTTAATGGCTTACTTCTCAAAAACAGTTAGTTGGTTATCATCCTTGTTATTGCCTGAATCGTGAAGAGGATTAAAGACGATTGACAGAGACGCAACAATGAGGGTTATGAGCTCAGTGCGTGCCCGGTGGCGGTAAAAGCGAATTATCAAGTATAGAATCGCTACTAAACGGACGTTGACCGATTTGGGTGCATTGAAGAGAGTCTGAGCCAAACACTGTTTCTCTCCTAGAAGAACGTTTATTGCTACAGCCGTGCAATTGGTGTAGCGTGTAATGGTAGTAGACACGCAAATCTGCAATGGGTGTCTCCGGGAAAACTAGGTACGATTTCATGATACCCGCTGTAGAACGATTTTTTGCAGCACGATTTGCAACGCCGCCCCCCCCCCCCCCCACTCCCCCTCCCAAATCCCCCTTTACACAAATGCGTATCATTCAGTTCAATTGCATGGGTTTCAAAAACATTAGCACAATGTTCGTTTGTATTGTGAATAACGTGTAACTGCATCGGAGAGATTATCAACACAGCACCATTTGTCTTCGTGGTCTGAGAGACAGATTCGTCAAAGCGTTTCTGTCTCCTTTAATATTGTGAAAGTGCATACAAATTTCCTGGGCGACGCAATTTCGCCACCGTTACTTGTTGATCAATGTCCACATTCTAGTGCTTCTATTTTATGTAGGCTTTACTGCAACTATCCGCATCACATCTCTTCGCGTCATTATCAGTGTAAGATTCCTTCAGTTCTGACTTCGTTCATTCCCGATTTAATAACTGTCGGCTTTATGCCAGACTAAGCCGCAATTATCTCTGTGAGAGAGCACATCTAATGTTCAACTTTGAAATGGATCCGGTCATTTGTTAGGCACCTACGAAGCCAGGTAAATGCTGTAAGCATTGTTACTACCGTTTGTCATATTTATCCACAGCACCATTAAAGCACGCTAATGCACGAGTTCATGCTTTTGGCATCCAACAATTATATGTTAATGTCTTAAGAGAAACGCCAGCAAGGCCATTAAAACTGCTGCTGCTGCTGCTGCTGCTGCTGCTGCATAATTCATATCTGAACATGGCAGCACTGAGTTTAACATATGCAAAGCTTCCTCAAATTACAATGTTAATTAAGCGCGATCATAGACTTGTAGCTGATGCTTATCGAGTAATTATACTTCCTGGTGCACGCCTGCTATCAACCGACCTTAAATCGCCTTAACACAAGACCGATAATGTATTTAAATAGGCTTTGGTTCACAGTGAGTGTGCACAACATAGTTTGTGTAGCGTTGTTATAATGTTCTGTTGCTATGCCAAACCAAGTTCTTTGAGATAGATTGTACAAAACACTGAATATTGAGCAGAAGTTCTTTCCAAGACAAATAGGTAATGATTAAACCACCCTTCTCGGTGAAATGATGATGTGTTCGATTTTTGCAAAATTGAGAGAAAATAATGATTTGCCTATACCAATTTTATAAATATTGATTTTAATCAGGCTAGAGCCTGGTAGAATTGTGCTTTATTATCCATATTTTTCTACTGGTACCGAGTCAAACAGGTGACATCCGGCGCCAAAATAAAACTCTGCTCGTGTCTGGCGGTATAAGTACAAGAAATGTACAGATGTACCCTCGTTATTCCAGAACGATGCAACATCCGCTGTAGATCAAATTGGAATGCGCATATCCATATGAACAACCGATAGAGCTTAATTTCTAACATAAAATGCACACAACTTCTTGTTAAAATGAACATAATCCCGTATTTCGCAGTGATTACTGCATCTAGCAAATATATAAGGGTGATGTTGGTTTGCGCTAAGCACGCGCATCCATACAATTATGAATACATTATTAATACAAGCTTTTTGGTCAAAAGGATGACAAGGGCCGCTACGGGTAGTAACACGGAAAACGTCGATGATTTGTAACCCTCCGCTGCAACCAATTTATCAGATATTGCTCGTTATGTTTGTTGTTGGTTGTAATGCAGTTGTTAATGTTAAACTTACGTCGAATATACCGGTAATTAACAACGATTCATTTAATTAATGTCATTAGAGATAGCATTAAGTAAACTTTGAGAGCTATTTACACTTTATGTGTGTGCGGTCTACGACATATTTTAAGGATTAATTGTAGGTAACCATTTTAACCGAACAAGCACCAGACGAGGTCTTGCTTGTTTTAGCCTTTCATGTTTCCAAAACTTCTTTATAGTTGATCGATGGGCATCTGTTGGCAGGGTCAACTATAGGAAAAGTCTTTCAACACACCACATGACATTGATAGATCACCTGGACCCGAGATTGCAAGGCGGCTTAACATTATAATTAAAGTAGCTGTTGGTGATGTGTTGTGCCACACTGACCGCAATTTATCAAGAATAAACACATCACCTAGCGTAGTTAATTATGGAATTAGCACACAAAAGTTTATTACACAATTTGCAAGATAATTTCATATTGCAGTCAGCAGTGGTATGCTTGTCAGTATTGCAATGTAAAGCTGGTGCATATTGTAATATATGCAATGCTCATCTTGGAATTCAGACGACTACCGTACGAGCACTGCTCAATGTACGAATATCATGGCATATTTATTCGTGTTATTGAACTGACAGTTGGCAAGCCATTATCTAGATGCGGTTTTGCAGTCATACTCGTGAATAAACCACCAAACATAACCGCTAATTGTAATATGTTGGGTAGGATTCTAACAAACTTGTCCCTTTTGAAATACAGCCGATATTGGTTAGGCCACTGGGTAAAAAAAGAATAAAGTATGTTACTAGTAGGTTTTTTGGTGGATGGTGACAAAAACGCCTCAAAATCGAAAAGAGGGTCTATTAAGCAACAATGTAGCTTTGTTGTTTAATGGAGCATATTCAGCTGCATCTATTGCCTTCTCAGTGACGGAAATGTTTTCCTTACCAATAATATAAGCACCTAGGTAAATATCAAACGCTAGGTGTCTTATTGGAAGTCGTGAACGTGGTATTTAATTTGCATCGTGCAGGGATCAAGTGCCGCACCAGTTAATCGCTAGCAATCATATATCAATTGAGCATCAAATTCTCGCGCTCGAAATGATGTGAATAATTAGGTTTTGGGGCGATAAATGATAACATGTACCATTGAAATGTTTGGGAACATTGATCACAACATTTTATGCGTCTAACGTTCATATATAAGTCAGGCATACAAGGTGACTAAATCAAATATCGCTATACAGCGAGAGGGATGAGCGTGGAATTGTGGTATTGATTATGGCTCTGTTATCATATTACACCACGGCCACTGTGAAAGGCTATGATGTTTAATACACACCGTTTGCTGGTTGTGGACTAAATATTAGGGTATGTTGAAGGAGGCAACATATTGTGCCTTTGTTCCATGTATGGTCTCTATATTTAACATATTGGGTCATTGACTGCGTGGTTTGAACAACATTCGAGTCTAACGCGAAATATTGCCCCGCTACACGATATCGATGTTGTTGCTCATTCAAGCATATGTATCATGGCTGTGTTGCTCATTCATGACGGCACGATGTGCGAATACAGATGTATAGGCGGCGCTCGACTCTGATTGATGCGATGTTCGCGTTAGCAAATGTAAGCCCGTTGTTGCTTTATACCAAGTAGAGGAAGTCGTTAATAAATTACAGCCCTACAAAACATGACATGCCACCAAAACGTTTGCTCCCAGCGCACCGTCGATGTCTATTAAAGCAACTGATACCTTTAATGATGCTTTGACTACCAACAGTAGACCCCGTTCTAGATTGCTTTGGGTCAGGTTTATTATATCTGCAATAATCGAGAAATTATGTTTTCCAGCTATATATAGATTGCAAGATCACTCTGTTAGGTGATGCTCTGTGCTGAAACTAAGTAACCTTTGATGCTTCTGATACTGCAGTAGTACGAGCATATGCGCCCTGTGCCTGCCTCTAGTGCAATAGATGGCCGAATATAGCAATGCTTCTAAGATTTGATCAGATATCGGATAATTACTCAAATCAACATAATAATAATATTCAATGGCATATGACAATAGGAATCAAATACTACAACTGCTATTGGGATCATCATCACGCGTGTTTGTCACCTACCTAAGTAGAACATCATCACGCGTGTTTGTCACCTACCTAAGTAGAACATCATCACGCGTGTTTGTCACCTACCTAAGTAGAACACCATCACGCGTGTTTGTCACCTACCTAAGTAGAACATCATCTACCTAAGTAGAACATCATCACGCGTGTTTGTCACCTACCTAAGTAGAACATCATCACGCGTGTTTGTCACCTAAGTTAAACATCAACGCGATTCTGTGCGCAAACAAAACATCCTATATTAACTTGAACGATAATTGCAGCCATATTTATTTGTATTTAATTGCAGACTCCGCTTAGCCAAACAAATGCTGATAAATAAGTAGGTGAAGGGGAAAAGAGAATAAAATGGCAATGGATCGTCAAAGCTATATCAAACGAGTGTGTTAGTCGGCGGTAAGAATTAAATAGTACCATGTATTCAGACGATGCCGATGACGGTATTGTTGTTGTAATGAAGAGGCTCTTGATAAGTTTGACGACGGCCGTTATAATAGTAATTAAAACGAATGGAAACAGGTATGCAAGTGTCAAACTAAAAGTCGAATATCCCATTGATGAATGTACATGGTAAAAACCTAAGCCGATCAAGGGTCACTAATTAATAGCTCAGATGTCACTTGAAAAGGGTTACCTTTAATGCTTATAAAGGTATATATATATATATATATATATATATTTATATATATATATTGATATATATATTAATATGAATATATATATATATGTATAAATAGATATATTTCTAAACATATATACGAGCATAAATATATATTTATATATATATATATACATATACATATATATTCATATATGTATAAATATATATGAATGTATAATATATGTACATATATTTCTATGTATATATATATATACATATATATGAATATATATATATTTCTAGGTATGGATATACTTATATGTATGTATATATATATATATATATATATATATATATATATATATATATATATTCATATATATATATGTATATATCATCATATATGTATATATATATATATCTACATATATATACATATATATATATCTATATATATAAATATATAAATTTATATATGTATATATACATATATATATATATAATGTATATATATATAAATATATATATTTATATATATATATGTATATATACATATAAATATATATATATAAACATATATATACGAACATCAATATATATATATTTAGATACAAATATACATATATATGCATTTAAATGTATGTATATAAATATATATATATATATGTATATATATATATCGTTTTATATATAGACATGTTTACACATATTTATATATTCGTATCTGTAAATGTATATATATATTGAGAGAAAGAGAGTAGAAAGGAGATATATTGAAAACTAAATAGAAGGAAAGTGATAGAGAAGGGTAGAGCAAAGGAGATAGAGGTTTAGAGATATTGAAAAGGAGAGACAGATTCATCGAGAAAGAGAGAGAGAGATAAGATAGGAGAGAGAGAAAGAAAGCGAGAGCGAGAGAGTGGAAGGGAATCATATAATAAGAGACAATGAGAACAGTCTTTGACAGTTGTTGATAATAAATAGCATAATATATGGCATTGGCGCATGTTATTGGTGATTATTGACGGGTATTTTGTTGGCCTATCGGCATTATAATATCCGTCTATGTGATATCTCTGATTTCCGGTCCGTCATGTTTACTGTTGATTTAACAACCATCTGCTTTACGCAAATATGCTTCGCCGTAAAAACCAATAAGCAAATATACGGCAGCCTCAACCACTGGCGTATGTTTCAACGAAAGGTGGTGAATGATACTTTAGGGGCAAACGAAAGCACGACATTTACCTCATTCCTCATATACTTGTACAATTCGTCGTTATGACACAATCGTCGAATTCATTTTCGATTGTATTATCAAAAGTAAAGGGAATTTCTTTGAGGTCTCAGTCCAAGCATACTCCATATAATGTCTGGACACTGATGCTGGGATAACATTTTCAGGCATAAAAAATACAATAATATACTCCAGCAGCTAGCATCTATTGAATCAGCCTTTCAAACGCGGAAAGCTCATTTTTCACTTCTTGCTCACCCTTGCAGTATCGCATGACTAGGTGGCTTGGATGCCAAAGGATAAATGTCACTTTGAGGGCCTTATTCGCATCTGATTTTGTAGCTCTCACAATGCTGTTTGTTATTTTGGTTTCTCGTGCAATCGTGAATAGTTTGTTACATGTACATATAATACATTATTTTTTGTATGAGCCTCCCGGGCACTGTGATATTGGTCCCTGACAATGCTCATCGAATGACAGGTGACTTATAACTGTATTTGGAGCGTGATAAACTCGACATAATGAACCAAAGAAGCTGAAAGTAGCAAATCTAGTGAAAATTAAGCAAGCCTGCAAGCAAGTCAACAGCATTTCATTGTTTTATAAAGCAAGTTCCGTCGGTGTCTCTTAGATATCGTTTCCCTCAGCTACTAATAGCTATATTTAAGGCTGTTTCAAATCCAGTTAATGGTTTATTTTATAGTTCCGTGTCGTGTGGCTGATCGTCACTGGTTCTGATATGATGTTATAAAACAGCTTGAATGTGTGTGATTGTAATGTACCGCTTTGTTGGTGACACTGCAGGTCGTTACGGCTCGAGGAAGTCGATCACCATAAAAACCACGCAAATGTTACCTTTACTCTACTGGCTCAAACTGTGTTATGACAACACATAATTGGTAATTCTAATATGATCTACACAAAAAACATTTGAGCATTATTCGGGGTGCTATTTTCCAGGTACTTTGGACACACAACACCATTCAAATGACAGAGCCTAGAAGTTTAATAATGATTTTCTATAACGTCAAAATATTGTGTGCATCCTAAGATCCATGACGAGCCAATATAACTATGGCCGGCCCAGTATACTGCTTGTATGATCTTGTAAGTGTCACTTACTGTACCTTCAAGTGAAATGTAATGATATACACAGATTTGAATCATAGCGTTTAAGCCCTATTTGAATTATTCTATGTTTCATGTTATTGATTGGCAAAGAGTAGCTGTATTTTGATGAAATATAAGAATAATCCGAAGCATAATATTATAATATATTGTGTATTCCGTATTTACTGAAGTAGTTGTATCAACGTGAAAGACCTAAGATTTGGACACTTGCTTTGTAAAGTGTAATAAACGAATACTGGTATCTAAGCTTCCTCATTGCAATATCCCGCCATGGTCGCACGTATTCCAAGCAAGAAAAGCGCAAGTCTGAAAATTAGCGGCCTTGGAATCAGAAACCTGTATCAATGCCAGTCCTCCGAGACTGCGTGGATACCATCAACAAATAGCCGAATGTGTGATGAACCTAACACCTCTAGCGCTGAACGTTTTTGCATCATTGTCTCCATAATTGTTATTTGTCTTATGGCCCACGCATAATATATTCAAGCATTATATTAGGTGCGCTCTTTTACGATGTAGTGATTAGCAATAATGATGATGATAATATTTACAATTACCTTCATCAAATTGACAAACCTTTCTCTTCAATCCACAAATATAGTCAACAAGCTGTATTGCTCATAACGTAGAACCCTTAAGATATTTGATGAGTCGTATAGCATGGATGATGTTTAGCCGTAAGGCACGGTTCTCGACGAATGAAGGTACAAATGATAACATCTTGGTGCCCGTTCAGCTAAGTACAGTTTAAAGTCCATACAGATTGTCTGTGGTATAAAGGAAAGAGATGTGCTTGTTTCTACTGACATTGATATATATGTTTAACGGGCTGAATTTTTGTCCGTTCAATACGTTTTAATGACAGTGCCATGACTTGTCGTTTCTGGAATTGGGTGCCAGAAAATAAACGGCTGCTCAATTCTTCTGGGAATGGCAATCAATTAATGTCATTTCGTGCAGATTATACATCGAAAGTATGTAAATTACACACCAATAATATGACTGAATGTATGTCATGTAATGTGAAATACTCCCTAGCAAAACATAGTCTATCTTGTGACCTTTGTATCTATATCCATTTATACTGTGTTCTGATTTAGATGCCAGGTAGGTTTTGTGCATTTCTGAGACGCAGCATTGTTTTTCCATGACTCTTATTAATGCGATGCGCTGTCTAGCATAATGTGCGTAAGTAGAGTAAAAGTAGGAGGAAATCCTTGGGATTCTCATAATTTATCGAACCTTCCAAGCCGTAACAAGCATCCACGTTGAAATAATTAGAGATCCAGCACAGTAATGTCCATTGACAGTAAATAAAAAGAGGAAAAACCGAACCTAGCTGCGTCGGCAGTTAGGTATTTTTATTAGGCGTTTGATATCAGAATTTATTATATCTATTTTCATGGATTAACCCCTATGCTTCATTAAAGGTGCATTTTTTCAAAAAAATCGAATCGAAAAAAAAAGTTGCTAACTGCAAGAGTACCCTAAATGGTGCTGATATCCGGATTCCAAAGTTGGAATGGCCGTATATATTTCTTGTTGTTCGTGAATAAACCTTCAATTCCTTATTTTTTCACTTCCAGCCAAGAATAGACCATATTTGGAAGCTCATGTATTATTAATTCCGGAAGCGCAGAAACGTCATCACTCTGTGCCGATTGCCGCCGGCGGGTGTTTAGTTTGCACTATTTTCATTGCGATAATGGACGATCAAACCAAGAAACGAAGAAAAGGTGGAGGGAGAAAGAAGCTGTTTATAGATTCAACAACTAAGAGAAGGAAGCGGGAGCTAGACCAGCTGCGGTCTAACACGAGGGTGTCTTAAGATAGGCATTCAGGGAAGTGAGGAGTGTGACCAACGAAGAAGCTGCAAAGTTTTGCTGGACATGTAAGTAATCTCGTAGCCCTACAAGACGTCTGCGTATAAATTCATGTTACCGTTATGACCGGAGCTAGTAATCTCGTTGTATTATGAATACCCTGCTATCGAATCGGTCTGTATTGAATCGACTTGTGTAAATGTCACCGATTAAATAAAATCTAAGGGCCTATTGTGAGTCCATTGCACCATTTAGATTTGTAAATTGTTGTTGCAAACATACCTTACTTAATTTGTAAATTTCAGGTAGAGAAATTATTGCATCCTCTTGACCCTAATTCAATGGCTGGTGATCAAGTTTTCGTCTAACCTTGCCTGCAGTCAAGTTGTGACAATGGACCACAACAGGCATATGCACTCAAGTAGGGTTGGTCAGCCAATGTAAGTCACTCATGACCACTCAACTATGCACTGACTAAATGTCCTATCAGAAAACAAAATACTGATGCTGCACATGTAATGTGATCTAGCTATTTGGCCATATAATGCCATTTGTTGTGTTACAGGTACAGCAATCACTTCAACAAGCAGTCAAAGACATGGTCATCGGTTTAGAGGCCGAGACTTACGCCCATATACCAGATATGACAGAAATCTTTAGGCCCAAGCAATGCGACAGCAATCACAACAACACCCACAATGCTCTGCTGATGACCCCGCAAAATCAGTTTGAACATTGCTCCTGTGCCAGGCCATCTACCCAAGAAACAGTTGCAGGAGTCTCATTGTGATTAAAAATATGATTTGGAAATTTGTTTTTGTTGAAATGTACAAATATTTTATTAGTCACATTCTTTTGTCTGTAAATCCAAACTGTAATAGAAGAACTCATGTAATTGGCAAATAAATAATACATGAACTCATTTTAATGTCACTTCTTTTTTTATCAGGGCTAGAATTATGAACATAAAAAGTCAAATCTGAAGATAAGTGTCATGACTAATTGACAAAATAATGTATGCATAATTCTTTTCTTCTGTGTTTGAGAGACGAAAAAATTTACTAATATATGAAAGCTCATTCCATAAAACATATAGACAGTAAGTTATCAGATTGTTGAAGCAAAAATGTTCAGAACAAATAATACCACATGTTTTGTAAGACTAAGCAATTTATAATCTACACAAAAATACCAATCAGAACAATGTGATATTTCCGGATTAAAATTAAAAATTAAAACATTTAGGCTTAGTATATTACCAAAACCTATTTTGTATTAAGCCTGTATACTGTCAATACTTGTTATGGAAGAGGTCTCTGATCTTCCTTACACAACCGGAGTTACCCTCCTGTTGCACTCCTCCAAAAATACATGAATCCACTGAACCAATTGCTGATAGGCGCCGTGTCTAAGCATCTTTTTTTTTGTCCTCGACAACCGCATCCCATAGCAAGTCCACCCGGTACCTGTTAATAATCTCAATGACCATCGGGTCAAGCACAACTTCTTCCATCTGAGGTAGTGCATATGTGCAAAAGTCTGGGCTGTTAGTGCACCATTGCCGCTCCACAGGGGGAGGCATTTCCCTACATTGAAGGCAGATGCAACAGTCTGGGGAAGTGGTAGTTGATGGATGGAGGGTGGAATTCTTCTTTCGGCGGTGTGGGTTGTCGGGTGATTGTAAGCGCAAACTGTGGCTGTCTTTCTAACCAGCAACTGACCCACCCCATCCAAATCCAGCCACCGCACTAAATTCTGAAAATATGAGTAATCAAAAGTCTTCTTTTTGATGGATTGAATATCTCCAATACAAATCTCTCTCTGTGACCAAAATTGCAAGAAGGTTTTTGGAGCAGCTGAAGAGTGCTAAATGCTGAGTTGTACAATACCTTCATTTTCTCCTTCTGTGACAGCTCTAAAGATTTAGCAGTCACTCTACTCTGCTGTAGGGTCTGGTTAGTTATTGGTGTGTTGCAAAGGTAGCCACTGCAAACAAGATTGACTCGCTTTCGGCCTGTGGAGGTCTACAAACAAATGAGAACCAATGGAAATTTATGGTTCGATAGTTCAACATTGGACCTATTTACTGACAAAGTGATTCAATTAGGTAAGGCAAGCCCAAAAGTACCTTGTTTGAAGAAGGTGGGGCTCCTCTGCCACCTCTTCAGGCTTGTCTGCAACCTCCACCAACTTGGACACCTGTGTCATGGTGAACAATTTCAAACCATTAAACACATCCTTCCCAGTCATAATGGGTGTATTGAGTTCAATAAAATACCCTTGATAAGAATCAAATAATAAAGGAATCAACCTCAATTCCACACATGTTGTCAGAATCTGTACCATGACCTCTTCCACTGCCTCTTCTTGTATGTGATCCCCTCCTTGGCATTTTGATTTCCTTTAAATTTGAAAGTGGGTTGGTTCAATTTAATCAATGAATGAACATGACAAGAATAATTCAATCAATAATGTTACAGTGTTTGAGCCAAAAGCCTGCAAAAGTCAGCCAAACCCATACGATGATACATACCACCCCAAACTCCTAGCATTGACGTTTCAGTACACAGGGATTTGCATTGGCTGGCCGTTATCTTCTCTGTAGGGTTTATGTATGCATAGAAGATAGCGACCCGCCAGCCAATTCAAATCCCTGTTTCAGTTCACTATAACCAGATAAAGTAGACGTCATGAGGGAGACCCCAGTCCCTTGATTTATAATACAATTTATGAGTTCATTCAGGAATACTCCAATAGTTTGCTATGAAAAAGCACCGATAATTGCATAAGAAATAATCAAACTTCGAACAAGAGTCACGGCTTTACACTCCAAAAACGTGAAAGACTAGTCAAGAATATCGTTTTTATTACGCTTGAACATGCGCAGCCTCAGTATAAATATACTAAGTCTAAGGGCTACCTCAGGGTTCGTTCGCAGGCTATCTGTTGTTAAATTTACGGTAATCTATTGTACTGATAGTGTTCACTTTATTGAGGCGGGTTCTTTTTTATATACAACATTCGAAAACTCCAATCAAAGAAGAAGAAAGAAGAGAAATGTAGTAATCAAAACACTCACCATTTCGGTTGCATGCGTTTCCACCTTCTATCGAATCTGCGCTGCGCGTGACGTCACGACTATGTGTTGTCAACAAATGACCCTTCAATACGCATGCGTCATTTTCCCATCGACATGTGCTCATGTTTGTAAACATGGGTGTGGCCGACAGATTTCGATACGGTGTAATCGACGATATAGCGTTGAACTAGTCCGCAAAATGGTTTATATGGGTTCCAAAAGAGTTGTTCTATTAAATGGAGCAAAAAAACCGCATGTCATTTTTTTCAAAAAATGCATCTTTAAGCACCCCATCGCAATAACCCGTTTCTGGATAGAAACAGTTACCTTACCGAACAATTCCATTAATCTCAAATATTTCGATACTCATATACCAATATGAAGATAGTATAGGACTAGCAATGAGCTGGGTGGCTGAAAACCACGTGAAGGGTTGCCGACATGTCAGCTTCCTTCGTTGATATAATTGTTACCCTCATAGTATAGTGCACATGATGGTGCGAAGCTTCGAGTAAATCAATGGCGACTGTTATCAATGCACACATGCTAACTATAGTAAAAGTTTAACCAATTATTTGATTCGCTACATAACTGATTTGGGCAAGTTTAGCAAATTGAAGTTTGATACAAATTGTTAGAAGGTTAGCAACAGATAGGCACCAAAAACGTGTCTACGGCATGTGATGGTAAATGTTAGGTAAACACTGCGTCATTTATGCAACATCGTTATGCAATATATTTCTGTATTATGTGGTTGCAAAAACGTTGATTGCAATATGGTTTAAACTGCAATTGTAATTCATTTCTCATCTCGTAAAAAGCACAAATTAAATATACCGAATTCCCCGGGTCGCGAAGATCTTAGAAATCGCACAACACGTTTTGCTACACCCAAAAATCTATTGGCTGCATTCGGTAAGTAGAAAAAAATGTTTACACTATTTCCGCTCAATCTCCGACTCAGTATTGTCTAGTTACCGTTTATTGTTTACTGCCACTTGTGAAATGTGATTCTTGGATGACTGTACAAATTTTCAGACCATATAAATGCTTAATACACCTGATTGTTTTGCATTAGGGATCAAACGAAATAGTCACTCTAAAGAGAATTATTGCGTTATAGAATTTAAGAGCTCACCGAATACTACTATTTATTTTGATTTCTACTTGCGTGTAAATATAATGTATTGGTTTGTGTTATTACCTCAGCAACAGCTTGCGTGTGGCAAGTTATACATTTGATTCGCTAAAGGTCATATGCTATATTATTTGCACAGTAACTATCAAGGCTGCACAATTCGCTCATTATTCATCTTGCCAAATGGCAACAACTGGATGAAACGATGTCAGTACTGTTGGCTCTGTTATTAGAAAATCACATAACTGAAGCGTATGCACCATATTTATCTATGAACGCATTTTAAAGTCATATAATCATTAAACGACAAATACTGCCTAAATAAAATGTGAAATGAGCCATGTGAATTTGTCCATTTCAACATCACTGTTATTGTTTGACGAATCATTACCAATCGTCATTTGGGGGCGTTGCAGCATAGAATGAAGGAGGCACTACACGTTTAAAAGCAAGCGTCACAGACAAGCAATACTGGCGAAGTACAGCGAAATGGTTTTGGTCCTCTATTATACGTCCCGTAAAGTATTCATCCGTTGACATATGTCTCTAACATGTACATTCGTAATACAATCTATCAACTATAACGGACTAACGACAATCGAAGGAACGAACTTTGCGCGGATATTAAATAAAACCGACGCAAATCAGCATCATTCAATGTCTTATAATGCAGCCGTTTTTGTCGCTAGCTCTTTGTTTTCTTACCCCTCAGTCGATCAACATCTCATTTGTGGCCGTTTCTAATCCAGTTAGTGGTATATTCAACGACTCTATTTCGTGCGTATGGTTAACACAAAATCTGAAAATATTGTTGTCCACACTAAATGCAATAGAACAGATGATATAATGCACGCCTATATGAACACGAATATGAGATTCTATGGACGGGTATTAATGCAGAAGTATTCAGCATTTCAATATTTTAAGAATAACTGAGGGTGCATTTTCAGGTAAGTTTTTGTTTATCCAAACCAAGAAGTTGCGAGCTGTTTCAGTTCCATAAACACTCAGTCAGGTCACGATTACGATGCGTCTATGATTCCACTGGTATTATCCCTAATTGGTAGATGCTAATACAATCCATCCCATTTAAATTACATTAAGTCTCATTTATTTTGAAAAGACATATGAACCGTACTTGCATAAGTAAACGAATAGTAGTAGTAGTAGTAGTAGTAGTAGTAGTAGTAGTAGTAGTAGTAGTAGTAGCAGTAGTAGTAGTAGGGGAGTTGTTTTGCCGAGGGATATCTGCGATTAGGATATCCGTTCCGGGATGTATAATGGTCTGATACTGGCGTCAAAGATTAGTCGTCGCGATCTCCCATTATGGCGAATAACAACGTATTGCAAATGATAAAAGGGTTGATAACTACGATGCTTTGGGTGTGTTCTAAAGGCAAGCGGCATAATTAGCGACTCTAAGATCTGATTAGTGTAATAACGATGATTACATTATATTGTAGCCTTTGTTTCGCACAACCTGATAGTTTTGGCGCTGGCCTATTGCCACATGATAATATCGCTACATGTGGCCGCAAGAACCCTACGGAATAAAGACAAGCTTACCACTTAATCATAAACCAAAATCATATTCGTTAGTTATTTCGGAATTAGTTTTTGCACAACAATAAGCACCCGCTCCACAATATCTGCTGTTACGAATCTAATATAAATAATTCAATGACATTTGATTGCGCTTGTAATTGTGCCTCTTTGCATTGCAACTTAAAAAAGAATCTGAGGTGGTAATATACTGCGAGCCATTAGTAAAAGGCAGTTCATTAAGATATTTGGAGCAGTATCAGTAAACTGCACATCTATTGGTCGGCGGGATCTTGTGCACTATGATGCAGGTTGCTTCCAAGCAGC
Organism: Urechis unicinctus; assembly: GCA_034190875.2. Taxonomy (NCBI): domain Eukaryota; kingdom Metazoa; phylum Annelida; class Polychaeta; order Xenopneusta; family Urechidae; genus Urechis; species Urechis unicinctus. Next base: position 51,351,433 of record CM067343.1, read on the forward strand.
ACAGCGTCGGTTGTGTGACTGATTTATCTACATGCAGCATTACAGTGGGTTGTTATCGAAATATTAAATGGTCGGTGCATGTAGGGAGAATGGGCAGCACTCTGAATAATGCATTTGGCTGTCTATCGTATTCGGTGCAAGTTTTCTTAGAATTTGAAGATTGATTAAATCAGTAAAGCCATAAAAATTCCCATCAAGATACAGGCATAATTGACAATAACAAATGATTCCTTTGTTG
>CM067343.1:51356670-51454170 GCA_034190875.2 Urechis unicinctus
CCAAGGCCAAATGTGAAATTGTTATAACGGTTATCTGCATTTGATTCGATTAGCTTATTAAATTTGGTTCATGTCTGGGTAATAAGACTACTGAAGTTAATCACAATGTTGTTGTCTCTGTAGGCCGATAATAGGTTGAATGTTTAAAAGGAGAGGTTCAAAATATTGATGCTTCAAATTGAACGAGTCGTAACCATGTTCGTAGCGATGCTGTGAAACTTTCCGTTCCGAAGCTTATCTGCCCATATAGAGAAAGCCTGTCAACGACCAGATCTGTTTTGTGTAGGCATACTTCGCAGCAAATGTTTCAACCCATTTGTAAACCTTAATACCAAAGGCACTTTTAAATTTTTCCATTCTAACGCATCTTTTTGTTTGGATTAATCGTCTTATGTAAAAATACAAAGTGCAAGGTTAATGAGAGAAATCGACACGTTAAGTTATGGTTTCAATCGAATTGTGCCCCTTTATCTTTGCAAATATTTTTTTATCAGTCCAGGAGCTAATAATATTAATATGCTGAGAAGTAATGAATGAAAAAGAATTGCAGTATTAGTCGAAAGAGTTACGGTGCCAATATCTCATAGCGTATGATGATAGTGTTGAAATCATGGCGCAATATTAGCATCAGTTAGTAGCTCAATATCAAAGGTACTTTTTATATTTTTCCATTCTAACGCACATTTTTGTTGGGGTTAATCGTCTTATGTCAAAATTCTAAGTGCAGGATTTATGAGAGTGTTGTCTTATGAGATGAAGCACGGCAATTGGAGAGGAAGCAAGGAAATAATTCGACTTCCGTTTTCAATTTTCAAGCAGAAGGAATCTAAAATCAGCTGTGTTTCAATAAATTTACATGGCAAACACTGTAAGTAACCGATTTCCTGGACTCGGCACTGAATACATTTTTCAATTAAGCGGAAGATGTCTTTCAATCCATTCCGTTTTTTTGCGTTTACATCACAACGTTAGGTTTGCAAGGCCATCTGACCTCGTTTGCTGACATTGCGAATTGGATATGGGTAAAAAATCACCAGCAATTTATTGTGTAGCACACTTTCGTTTCGTTACTTTACCTGATTAATAAACTTAATTGTGAATGTTTCCCTTTTCCAGCCGACGTACGTTTGCGCTCTGCTGTTCAATAAACGTCCTAAAATAACATTGCGGGATTGTTTAAGGGGCTTTACGATTGTGGTAACTAGCAAACACATTAGTTTGATTCGAAGCTGTCGTAGACTTATTGCCGAGCAAAGCACTTAATGATGTCGTTATTATAAACTGTGTACATCAGACAATCGGCGCAGCGTAGTGAATGCTTGATGTATTTTTAAGTCTAATACAAATGATATATCACGGAAAGTACATATAGAGTATATATATATATATATATATATATATATATATATATATATATATATATATATATATATATATATATATATATATATATATATATATATATATATATATATATATATATATATATATATATATATATATATATATATATATATATATATATATGATATATGAGGTATTGTGAGATTTTGGTAGCATTGATTCATGAAGGGTAAAGCAGACCACTACTGATTGCGCATGTGTTTGTGTTGGTGCGTGGGTGTGTGTGCAAGCGAGTACGTACGTCATTATGTACGGACTTAGCGTCCCTGTAAGTGCTGATGAACTTGTATCTAACAATCTGAGCACTTAGGCGGACGTTGAACAAGCATTACAACAATGACACCACTTGTGTGGCATGTAGCCTCTGAAGCTGCCAGAATTTAATGTAATGAGTATAATGTAATATCATGTTGGTACATCAGGGCAACCGCCATTAGGTTACGCTACGTCTATATGAAAGCTAAAACCACCGCATATCCCTGGATTTGTTTAACCGTATTATCTGATTATCAGGGTAAAACCTTTCTTATCGGAAATGACCTCCCCAAGGGCTTTGTGGCGCCGCTTGAGCTTAGTTTTTTATTGCTCAGCGTCGTGCCTGATAAGACTTCTGTGACGCAACTGTGTTGACTGATTGTGCCTCTGGGTGTGTGTTTCAATATTTTATCATGAACCGTTTATTGTGGCCGCACATAAATGTTACAGCGTCAAAGATGGTTCGGTCACTTATTACCGTGCGCTGTTTTGGAGGAATATAAGATTTGAGTGACCTTGGCAATTACGGATTAAGGGTTGTGCAGTCTCAGTCGTTTGTGGTTACTTGCATATTGCACGCCTGCTTTAATCCACTCACTTGCGATGATTACTTCAAATGCTGTATCCTGCGATATGGCAGCGCTATCTAGCGATTACAAATGACATTCATAAGCATCTATAATCACGTTTAGGGAATGCATTTTATGAATTGATTTTTACTTCTCGACATCGTATATTGAAGATTACCAGCATCATCTTGATCAGTTGTACGTAAGATCGACCAATTATGATTGTATTCTGTCCTGCATTATACGTTGATGCCATCGAAAAGAGATGTATATGTGTGTTGAACAATCTGATTACTCGCTGCACATAACGATTTTGTGCTGCCATTGTTATCACAGCTTATTCGGTGTCTCAGCCAGGCGATAATGAACGCTCGCCTGAAGTTTTGGTGTGGCAACTGCATACCGAAGTATAATGCTGCTGAATTTTCCCATGCCATGTAGGTGAATGGTCCGATAGTAGAAGTGACTTCCTACTAAGCGGTTTCAGAGTTGCACTCTGCAGGTGCAACCGAACGATAGTAGATGATTAAGTAGTGAATTTGCAGAGCTATATGCATCCCATACGATTAAGTAATTCATTTGAATAATTAGACTGCTGATATAAATAACTATGTTCTTGTCTCTGCAAGACAATAGTTATTGAGCAAGTATGCAGAATGCGCGCTAGGTGAGGTCCAATATACTGAACCTATAAATCACAAATACGTATAAAGGGCACAACTCGCTTCTACATAGGCTGCTCAAAATCGATGCTGATAACTTACCTTTCCAAGCAGTGATCACATTACATGGACGTACAGCCAACCGCAAACAATCAGAGCAAAGTCGCAACCAAGGAACAACGGCGGTTGTGATGTATAATGCCCGAGCTTTTCCCCTAAGGCCTACAAAGAGGTGGATTAGTGGATTATTTTTAGCCGTAATTGCATAAAGTCGTGTATATTCTTTTTGGAGTTCGTCGTCCTGTGTAAAACGGCGAAATTCACGTTCAGTGAATTTCTCAGCAATTCATTGCTTAAACATGGATATGAGATCGTTTTTTCGATTGTCAGGCTCAAATTCGTCTGGTTGAATACACAGATTGGTGCTCTTTGGTGATTCCATAACAAACACACGTTTCGGTGTGAGTAGACTATACAATTACAAATGAAGTAATGAGGCATAGAAGCCAGGAAATTAGTCAATATCCGTTTATATATTCAAACAGAAGGAATTTGATATAGACTGCATTCCAGTTTTTACACGGCAATCGCTGTAGACTAGAAGTCTACCCTTCCTGACTCGAACACCAAGTGCATTTATTTGTCAAGTGATGGATCACTTAGAAGGCATACAATTGAACTGCAATTTTTTTTGTGACAAGGGCGAGTGTTGACAGTTGATATGCCGTCAAAATAACCAACAATGCGTCGTTTCGTTTTTTGCTAAATAATATAGGTGGTTGTACATGCGTGTCTCGTACAGCCGACGTTACTTTGTGTCATGCTTCTATATGTACATCTCAGAATAATATGGTATCATTGAACTTTTACCCACAGGAAAATACTCGCCCGTCTCTCACTGACTCCCTGCCATTTCGGCTCCACACCTGTCATGTAACTAAAATCAAAATGCACGTGTCGCTCACCTACAAGCTCAATATTAGTTTGAACTGTTTAGAGATAAACCTGTTCCCTTAACATTCCTCTGTATAGTTAGTTAATGTCTTGCATGTCACATTTCAGATCCTCGTAATGCCTTATAAAATGCTACAAAGGTATGTTCATCAGCAGCATGATGGAACCTTGAGCCAAAAAAAAGTGACTCCACATCGAGATGTCGCAAAATATATGCTACCCAAGCTCCAGAGTTACTTTGCTCACAGCAATAATCTGGGCAAAAGGTGGATATTTTGTTTCTGTAAACAAAACAAGATTTTAAGACATAAACCGAATGTAAGCTATTACCATCTAACAGAAAATTAGTACATTCCACTCACTCGCAGCGTGCTCAAATCACTCAGGAGCTCCAAACATGATAAAAAAGTAACGATAATATTGGGGATTAACGTCACTTTCAACAACGAGGCTATATCGCGACGGTGATGAATGAGGATGATTTTGGCGCTTAGACAGATCCCCAAAATGAGATCAACCTGTTAACGTTGCCTCTTAACTGTTGCAATATATTAGCGTTAACATGCAATGGGCCTAAGTAGATAAGGCAAGCTCAGATGAACACAGGAATTATGTCAAGTACACTTAAACGTAACGCAATGCCATTCTCATGGGAACATAGAACATGCCCTTAATGTTAATATCCGAATCGTGGGCGGTTGTTGGGGAGTTTGCTTAGCAATAGATATGAACATCAGTGTGAAATTACTTATTTAAAGGAGAGGCATATATTAAATGTCATCTCTTTTGATATTATCGTGCTTTTGAATGATGGATTGCACAACGTGTTCACGTAGCAGCATATATTATACTTTGGATATACATAACTATGTATATTAGCTGCATGATGTTTGTTTTATATCGTCACCGAATAAAGCGTGTCCAAAACGTTGGTAATTTTCATTACTTACCCTAAAGTTAGGTGCACTTTAAATGTGCTGTTAAATGCTAGATAAGAAGATCAACATAAACTCATCTACGTGCAGGTATGCGTTCTACCAAGAGCATATACCCTCCATGATGCTACCAAGTATCACCTTCAATGCTTCCAACTTGAGCACTTTTTCTCAAGAAGAGCACGGTACCGCCGTAACTACGATCTGATATATTTCTTCGGAAAATTAGGCTTCTGTGGGCCTATAGCACTTTCGCACAAAAGGTGACCTTTTCATAATGACTTCTTAATACCAGGTCAGTGTCAGTATTTGTATCGTAAACTGACATAATTGCAATATATATAAGAGCACACCATTGAAGCATTGTCTGATACTTTATAGATATTTTATTTCATTCGTGCGTTCTTTGTTAATATAATTGTGTTTCTACTGAGTTATATATAGCGTTCGTCGGAAACAGATTATACAAAATAGCTTCTGTCAATTATTGTTCTGCGATGGGTGATGTATGCCGATGATATGTATAAAGCACGTCTCTAATGCTTTTTATGACAAATTTACCATTTGCCAGAACCACCAGTCCTTCCAGGGTTATGCCCGGGATCATAGTAACACTGACATTGTAGGCCATAAACTCCAGTCTGCAGTCTGGTAAGCCGCTGATAACACTCGATTAACGCCGGTCTACTGTTAACGCTAAACAAACCTCCCTTCATCGCGTCCCATGGCATGCTGCAAGCTTCAAAGACTTTTGCGTACCCTTTATGTCATATTGAATACGTCGTAAACTTAAGTCATTCGACATTGGCGTCCGTGGCTTTGCAGTGAGGCTCAGTAGAAGACAGAGGGTAGGTAAATAGAACACAACTGATCCATGTCTGCTGCGATATAATTGCCAATGCGAATAATGTTTTAACTGGATAACATTTAATTTAAAAGATTTTTTCGTTCAGCCGGCAAAACGTTTGCTTAGTATTATCGCTTTATTGTCATTGTAGAAGCCGTAGAACTTAAGGAAGTCGAGATCCCGGCCTAAAATGAAGGAAATAGAATATCATTTTTGCCTTTACTACACCTTGACCTACCACAATGTACTTGCCAGCTTAGTGACGATGCTCACTCCTTCGTAAAAGCACAAATTACTTTAGCTGATCATTAAATATTTACAAACAAAGCATTGCATACTTCTCATATAAATACAACGAAGACAACAAGAATGCTAGATCATGCACTCATTTGATGGTCAATTTCAACAATAATATGCATGTGGTTGAGGAAATATTTTCTTTAGTTTCAGCTGCTATGGGACGACCCATATTTTTCTGCGTAATTCATAGCTTAACAGAATTGCTGGTACACTGTATCCCTAACTCTGAGAATGCAATACCACTCTGAACTTAGATATGTAGGATTGTCTGATCATTATCTGATTGTTAAGACATCTGCACGGATTATTATTGGATTGCCACATGCGCTAAGACACCATGCTGTATAACCGCACGGAAGGCAAAGGAACCGCTGCAAGATTGTGGTGAAATTATACGGCACCATATAGAACCTCGATTCAGATTAATATGAAAAGCAAACAAGGAGCCTTGGCGTGGGACGTACAATCTATTTATCATTAGCACCGTAAGTGAGTGATCATTTACTATAAGGTAATGATATTTAACCGGCACTGAAATAGCGCATTTGCGACTGACCAATTGCAATTGTAATTTTATGGTGGCTATGTAGCCGTGCCAAGGCATCGGCAAACAATATATTATAACCAGGCAATTGCCGAATTGATATTCATACCTGCAGCGATAAATGGTTAATGCATAAAGGGTAATGTCTTCATTTGACCAGTTGCAATGGGTGGTCATTTGCACGCGGCATACAAATACCAGTTCTTTGCAGGTCTATTGTCGTCATATTATATCTGGCCGGATGCAGTGAAAACTGCGTCGCAATCGTTATCGAAAATGGTATTGCATGCATCGTTTGCTTCTGTATTGATTAAACTTTAGTCCTTTCGGGATGTTATTGTCTGGCCTCTAGGGGTCGTATGTCCGATATTGATAGTGTGTGAAGTCTCCAGGGACGCTGGTGCGACCGCGATTGGCGCCAGTGAATAAGTAGGGGCTTATATTTAATTTGTTATTGTTCATATTGTTTACTTGTTAAGGCGTATGAATATACAACCTAAAATATGCGAATATGATAATTTTGGTTTGAATACTCTAGATGGACATGTAAGTGGCATTCACATATGTGGCATTACAAGTGATTAATGGCAACATGACAATAAATAAGACGTCCTTGACTATGTTTTCGTGCGAGATAGTCGTAGACTGGGTATCTTATGTTACGAGGCACATGCTATTCGTTGCTTTCTATGTCATCCGTGGTTTTTTGTGATATCAAGTGCATATATGCATTCATCCGGTTACAGCCGATGAATGTAAATAACCAACGTGACCTGCGTTCGATTTTACGTGGAAAATGACGTAAATATATGCACTTCAGAGGATGAGTTTTGTCGTTGCATGCATGCACTGAATGAGCACATTCAATTCACATGTGAAAAAGTGCAGTAATTGCATTTAACAATCATATGCAGCGCAAGCTCCTTTTTTATATGATCAGTAAAGCAAGTAAGCTTCTGACATAACAGAAGCTATGACCTGTCTTTATTATTCACTATGTCTTGGGTGTTAATAGGCAAAAAAAACAACGATGTGGAAACGTAATACGCATACGATGTATTGCTTAGCTACAACAGGCGTAGGCTTATCGGGAATAGCGTCACAGTTTCCGAATTCAAATTATTCACAAAGCATTAGTTTTTTTTTTCGGCTGATTCGGTCAACATAAACTATTTGCTACTCTCCTGCTGCCAATAGAACACCGTATTGTACTACGTGACCTGGTCTCAGTGTAAGGAGGGTCCTAAATTGTCTAGTTCTCAGAGTGGCACCGATCACTTGACAGGTGTTTTGTGGTCCCCACGACAATTATAGACCATCAATATAGTGACTGTTAGACCGTTCGAAGTGAATTCCTTAAAGTGCAAGTAACGTCTATTTTCGAATCCCTAATCAAAGTTGATTAAGGTGTATTTCAGCCTGTGAAAGACGTTTCCGACAATATTTTCGTCCATAGATGTCGTTTTGTGTGTTTTTTTTTTTTTCATATTTCCATCGATTTTTCGGACCGTTTTGGCATATGCGCAAAAAACGACGGCCATTGGCTCCTGAGTTTGTGACGTCATATGTCACCGTCCAGCCGGATAGCGCAGTCATTTCCTCGTTTGTTTACATGGGAACTGTGGTAGGTGTGAGCATAATCGTATTTTATACCGTCATCATGTACATCATATACCGCAACGAATCACATCATTTAATGTGGCATTGAGTACTTGTTCGCCTAGAATACATTAAATTGTGATAAACTTCTATTATGTTGGGTGAAAGCGTCAACCAAAGGGGACCGAGCGATAATACAGGCAGTACTGGAACAGAGGTCTGCACCTCGATTTCAGGCCCGTTTAATGGTTATCAATGATTGATTCACCATTTGCCTGTCCTGTTACGGAGAATATCTTTTCTTGTGCTTTTATTTGATTTAATCGCAAATGAAAACTGATACTACATTAAATGGGGATTTCACTCGATATTTCGTTTTTGCTATAAATTGAATAAAATTTCAATAATTTATATTCTCCTTGACAACAGAAAATATCAATTTTATTTTAAATATTGGCACTGGTTTTGGGAACCGAGACCTATCAGGAATAAGCTGTTACAATTGAATATACCTCTCCAGTGAATTGTACAGGATCCAAGTTCAGTGACATGTTTATGACTACATATATCATAGGCCTTTAAAGAGTTCAAGGCCTTACACTAGTTCTTTGAATTACCTGGAGTACCAACCTAAATAATACATACTTTATCTTGTCCTTATTAGTTCTATATTTATTACTTACACCTAGTACAGTGCATAACTGCCATTATACTTTGCTTTTATTATATGTCAAGGGAGCAAAATGTCCTCATCTTCCTCATATACAGACAACTCCGGAAGCGATGAGCTGGATTACAGCAGTGAGTGTTTGTCTCACCAAGAAGAGGAGCTAGGAACCTAAGGGGGGCATACAGACATGCAGATTTGAACCTCCAGCTAAGACAAGGCCTGCAAATTCTCCTCAAAAAGAAGAGGACTTGAGCCGACTGGGTAACAGCACTTGGTATTGGCACATTTCAGTCCAAACAATCTTTGCAGATATTTTTCTCTTTACTTTACAGTTGTCCTCAAGTCTTGCTTCAAGTCATCTTCTTATTCATGTTTTATGTCAATTTTTTGTTTGCTGAAAAGCTAGTTATTCATTGTAATTATGTTCTGTACTAGGTGCTCATGTGGGCCAATGATTACAGTAGCAGAGAGTAAATGCTGCCAGGAAATTCCACAAGTTCTCGAGAAAGTAAAATCTATGGGTGCATCCTGTATTACAGCACACCCAGGATTTGTCTCAGGGTTCCTGCGTCCCTCGACACTAGAAATAGCATATAGTGCTTATATCCAGAGGTACAAGAAGAAAGTTACTACTCAGCATGAGTGAATATACTTAAAAATTGTCTGGTTCAGATGATAACTGATGAAAAATATTCATGTACTCTTTTTATTGCAGGTTACTCTTTTTATTGCATTCCGATTCACTGCATATCGGCAGTTGGTACAGTGGTGATGGGGTAATCTAGGCAGACATCATAGAGTGCCACTGCCAGCTTGTTCTGTACTTAAAATTAGAGATGATTTCCCAAGGGTGAATCAGTTTATGTTGGTTTCAAACTGCCAGCATTACAATAATAAAGGGACAAAAAAGCATTATGTGTCTTATTCTGTTATTTACATTCAGCTATGATGATACTACACGCTGATGACAACCAGCAACAAAATTCAGTTAAGGCCAGTCCACCTAATTTATTATACCATATGCATAAAATGATAGGAAGCATCAATTCCAAAATCATGACATACCTGCAGGGCATCTTGTTCCTGTATCCTGTATCTCGTACAAAAGATATTTTATCACTCAAATAACAGTATGTTAACAGTCGTTTAATAATTTTTGCAGGATATTTTATATATCCTGTGCCATTGCACATCAATCATCATGATTAAATTTCGCGGGCACATTATACAAATAATGCTTATGCAATTCTGCTCACAATACCAACAATGTCTGGTTCTTATTCACTTGTCTGTGATAATAGAAATGGCAAAATATAAACACCACCAACATATATATTTACAAAATTAATTCTCAGCAAGCCACAAAGAGGAATCATATAACAGTGTTTGAGTTTCACCACAGCTTAGCTTACCTTAGACCCATTTAACATTCAAATTAAGTCATAAAGCCATACACATGCTGGATGATTTGAAAATAAAAATGGTTAATATTGTTGTTTAACATCACTTTCAACTTCAGAGGTCATATTGTGGCGGTTACCTCACCAATGATGTTTAAGATGATAGGTCCACAACTGTGGTCTAGCAGGGTGGGTGTTTGTCTAGTTTCCCAAATGTGGCAAGTTCAAATCCCACTGTGTGCTATGCACGGTGGTGCCATTTGGGCGATAGGATCTTAAACTCCAATGTTTGTTCGTCATCTTACACCACCAGTTTGAAATGACCTTTGATGTTCAAAGTGAATTTTAACCCCAATATTTACCATTTATTTTGTAAGTATGATGATAAGAAATAGTTATGTCCTTGTGCACTTGTTAACAGATAGGTAAAATTAAATGTTACAAGCTTGACTTAGCTGAAGCCAAAGCTGAAAAATAAACAGAGCTTAGATATTACTTGTAAACAAGCAAATATCAATCGGCCAACCACCAATATAATGCTTAGGCCACCACCATCAACTCCATCACCACCTCTCCCCTACCCCACCACTACCACCACCATCATTCATCATCACCTTTAGATACCTTACTACATGACTCATCTAATGAAGAAACCTCTCCATATGCTGCCTCTCAGCCTCCTCCTTGTCAGGGTAGTCATACATTTCAGCAAGTGCACCTGGTTCATTGGTCATCACGGATGTACTTATTGATACTCGTGTGCCTATCGGTGATGATGCAGTCCAACTGGAGTCCTTGGTCATCCAAACGAAATGACATGCTTCGTTTGAGGCCCTAGATGCAAATTATTGCAGTACTGGTACTCACATATTCGCACAATGATGATACAGACTGAAAGACATAAGGGTAAAGTTATATGAAGCAAATTTGACAGTAGGCCAGAACTGACTCACTGAGCACTGGGCATCGTCCGAGGATTGTTTAGGACAAGTGTAAGCTACTGCTGCAGGCTAGCATACATCTACATATTGCAGCCTGACGAGACAAATCTATATGTTATCTGTGAAACAGCCTTATAAAACTTGAGCCGCCCCACACTGATCACTACCGGCCATGTCAATTTTGTCAACGGGCAAGTGCAAATTCTGTTTTCAAAATCAGTACGGAAACATAACTAATGAATTCTAATTCGACTTTCATATGGGAAATGTAAGGATGAGTATACTTACAGATTCTCAAGAAACCATGGATACAAAAACGCTGATGAGTTTCTGTAAATAGCGATAAATTAGTACGACAGCTAGTTCGCGAATAGAAACGGCGTCCGTGGTAACATAGATCTTCTGGTGACATATGACGTCACAGCGCCTTCGTTCATCTTCGGTGTGTGGTCGGGAAGTTCCGGAATGTGTTGTTTGTTTTTGCTTATTTCTTGTTTACTACGCGTCGGATCGAAAAAAGACCTGCAAATTATTGATCAGAAAATCGCGTTCTATAAGATCCCGAAAATTCATATTTTACCCATTACTTGCACTTTAACAAATGCACTAGCTTGATTCAAAATGCAATTTTGGGAACACATTATGCGTCATTTAGCGGCAATCAAAGCGAAGGCACTATTAAAAGTTATATATATCATTTCTAGAAAAAGTTCATGCTATAAATGACCGCCTTGCAGCGTATCGCAGATACCTCTTATTCCCTGTCAAAAAAACTTCAAACAGCCGCATCTGCATTTAATCTTGAGTGTAAGGCTATGTTATGTTACAGTATCTGGGTAAGTGTAGGAGTATATTCCGCAAAGATGCACATTGCAGAGAATCATTCCTATAAACGTTTTTATGACAACGCATTATCAGCAACTCACTCACAAAGTGTCCATATATAATACATCGAAATTAGGAAGAGATGATACTAACATGCATTAATTGTACCCACTCCTCTCTTTGCTTCGTAAAATATGATCTCCTGTATGCAACCATCGAAATCCATTTGCTACTCAATCATTCGCGACAAATACCACAACATTCGATGATTTATCCTCGTTTGTTTCATTTCCATTGAAAAAAGGAAGTAACATCTTATCGACGAATGCAAGAGGCTTAGTTTCCTCCAATGCCCAACGACCATGGAAGTTGACTTGGCCTACCCGATATAACGATTTCTACATCATATTTGTGCCAGCAATAACAGAGGCTGCGATCAAAACGATTCCCAAAGGCGCCTATTGTTGTTCAGTATATCAACCGTTACGTGAGAACACAGAAGAGGCAAGTCTTAAGTATGGATATAGAGTCAAGTAAGAAAATGCATTATACTCTTAAATATAATATAATTATGATATTTAGTCTTGATAAACTATTTGGATAAACAAAGAGCTGTAATAGAGCATGAATGGACACATGTCTGTGACATGCTATGCTATAAAGAAAAATACGCAATATAATTCCCTTACGCAGACAAGGGTATACTGGTTCAGCATCAATCAATACAAAAAGACGCTGACGTTCGTTGTTGTTGTTATTAACCTTCCAGTGATCTCGTAAATCCGTCCCGATACACGGCAGTGATAGACAATGCTGTGCGAGCAATGTATCAGCGTGATCAAAATCCTGTTGACGGTTAGAATGGTCGTATTTGGTTCTTCTGTATATCCTGTCCCACACGCTTAGTTGAGCCGACATTGATGGGCATATTTATTCAAGGAAGCGAAGAGGTCAATTTATGCATACCCACATAATACCACTGCAGAAGCCGCTCCAATCGACGAATTTAGTTTTTCTGCGTATCTTAGATAATACTTGATAAACGTTTGATCAATACCACATCCATGTGAAACTTTTGTTAAAAGAGGATTTCATGCAGGTTTACAAAAGGTTAAATGAATTAGACAATATCAGCGTTATTTCAGCTTTGCAGCCCTGCAACCTCAAACGGCCAGATACATCCTCTCACCTTTGTAAAACCTATGGCTTGGTCGGAACTACGGCGAAATTACTCTCCCCATTTGATTGTGATCCAATTCCATAGTTTATCAACCAAGATAGTTACAAACGGTTTGCTCAACTCTATTAAAATCTGACTAAATAAGTGTTCTATTCAGTGTTTACATTATATTGTAATCCGACTGTATAAAAATACTGGTTTTTTGTCGCCCTGGCCACCCATCACTATGATTTTGTTTAACGCTTGTAGTTAAGTAGCTTAACGGTGCAGTTGAGTAGAATCACTTCCCATGGTTGTGTCGCGGATGTATTCAGCACAATCTATGGCACTCGGACGAAGTAGTTAATAATCATGCATACCAGTTCAAGCTGTACCGCTATTGACCACTCAACATATGTTTCCATAACAAAGGGTGAGGATTTATCAGAAGGAAAATACATCGCGTTGCTTGACGACGTAAAGTAAGACAATTACTGTCTTAACATTGGCCATTCCAGGGATTATCGTGCCTGAATGCAATCTTCACCGATAAAACCCTGCGTTGTGCTCCATATAAAAATGATTTATTCCTTCTTTATACATTGGAGAACAATATCTTACCGCTCATATGACTCTTTGTGGAATAATATTGCTTGGTCGGCACTCCATCTTAGGTCTAAAGAGAATTGAAATATATATCCTTTGGAAGGCACAAGGTATGTGGTGCGTGCGATTGTATAGGTTTCAGTAATAATTTGGCGTTAACTGAACATTTAAGTGAACCCACTTGCAAATGATGGAGTAATATGTTATGTCATATTTATCACTCCGGAGTCTGTAATACGATGTCCACACTCTCTGCCAATATGCTCCACTGTGCACTTTAGTTGCTATTGTATATACAATCCTGAATGTGGTTCCGAGTACGTATAAAATATGGTTAAGTTTGTACTCTTCGACAGAATGCTAATGGCAAAATACAAAACAGAAGGAAGATCATCGATGTGTGAGAGGCGTACTCTATAATCAAACATGTCGTATATGTTTTTTTCTCTCTTTTGCTGCATTTATCAGTACTTTAAGTTCAGCAGTCTAAGCCTCGTTTGCAAAATGCAAACTGCTAAGTAATGACATTTGTAAGCTGTTTTCATGCGAGATCGAAGAATACGCGACAAAGGTCTTTGTAGTCCAATTAACCCCATTGTGAAGCTTCATAGCAAGCAATGACGCAAGGTACCTTTTTACGCGGACTCTATCGCAGTGAGTGCGTAAAATCACCTTCTATTTTTTCTTGACTCATTTCACCATTGCTCTGTTCCAACCATTTACCATAAGACATGAAAACACCTCTATTTGTTGCTGTGATTTAGCTAGCTGCTTTGATAATATAAGAGCTTCCTCATACTTAAAATGATAAACTCTTAGCAATAGGTCAGAGAATAATCGGCTATAACAAGTGCTGCATACTGGCACTGCGGAGAAGTAAAATACATTTATTGCGTCGGAGAAACCACAAGCTACCATAACCCCAAGGCGTCCGCCAATAGATGTAGGATATCAAAGCTGTATTAAATTTCATGGCTATGCCAAATCCGAGAGCTACATCTAATGCTATTGTAAGCTTCGATCGACAATGAACAGAATTTGTCAGCCTTTAGAAACTGCTGTGCATCAGTCACTGTGGATGATAGTTTGTGTTGTAGTGCACATGAATGAACTATGACGTGGATTTGTATTAATTATATGCGATTCATTTTAATTGACACACAAAGAAACATAAACCTGCCTTTGTATAAATAAAGCCAAGTGGCTAGCACTGTCGACAGCAATAATATCAAGGTCTTCCGGATTCCCTGCATAGTTCGAATAGCTGTCAAGTAATGCAGTTCAGTCTGTGTCTTCTTATTGTGGAAGGTTTCGATAATAACGTGCTGGTGCCCTTCCTATCAATTAAATATCTGGTCATGCATTAAATGGAGATCGTATGCAGAGCAGCTACAATTTGAATGTTAAATGCTCAAATGACGCAGCCATTGATGAAGTGCAATACTTTCTATTGACATTCTAAATACCAGCCATTGCCAGCAAAACAAACGGTGATGCAATACACATTACATATGACATTGATTGCAGCATAGATTTTGGCACGTTTTCCAAACCCGGGATAACGTTTACTTGTGATTCGAAACAACTAATTTGCCGCAGCGAAACTTACGAAAGCCTTGGAGACAAAGCGGTAGAAGTCTAAGAGAAGTAATGGTTGTCATCGCACTCGGCTATACCACACGAAAACCACAACCTGCACAAGATCCTACATTGCACGCTTCTATAGCCCGCCGCAGTAAATAGCTTGTAATAAGTTGATGGTATATGCATATATTATCAACATAATGTATTCGTGATTAACATCATTAGTACAATGCAATCGCTGTTTTGACTAATATAACCTCTTCAAACCCTTAGGTTATTAACTGCAATGGTCAATGATGTACGCCAACGCGTATATGCTAAGCATCTTGAGGGTGTGATTAGTATCAACACTGGCATTGCAACATTCGCTTTTCTTATTGTGTCTGATGAGAATTACCGAAGCACACGAGCAGAATGAATTTTGAGGGCTACTATTGCATGGCTAGGTTGAAATAACATACGTGTGGTAGTTCGTACCACACCACATTTGTAATCATTGGATCATGTTGTGTCTCTGAATACAAACAAATGAAATTTAACAATCCGTCACTGACAAAGACAAAGTAATCCAATATTGGGTTCGCCCATGAGAATGAATGGTGCTGAGGTGTCTCGTTCGTCTCATCCTAGGAAGATCCATCTGAATCAATAAATGGGTATATGTCAACATTATGTTGAAGCTTCATGCTGAAACCTTTCATTTAAGCCATTCACCTCGGGATACTGGTGCAGCAGACGCAAGCAATATGTCACCTTATGCGCAACATAATGTCTTTATATTGCGATAACAAAAGTACTAATATTTTATATATTTCAACCTTAATGTATACAGACACGACAGTACCACTAATCATTATCATTTCAACAACAAATATATGTATCGCTACAATTTCCATTTCAATTCACAACATCAGACAACTTAAATCAGTATATAGCTAACATACAGTCATGATTACGGAAAAGTTATTCCGAGTGTTATTGTTGCAACAGTAAATTCTGCTTTACTACAAACCCGATCCAAAAAATAATCTTTGCTCTATTGATGTTGCATTGCGAACACAAACAAATCATGGAATCATTACTGTTTCTATTTCCGAAATCCCGTTTTGCGAACACAACCATATCATGCAATCATTGCTATTTCTATTTCCGAAATCCCGTTAGTATTAAATCTCATGGGGCGGAAAAGTTATCGAAAGCGTTTCCCGCTTTAGTCAAGCAGGATTTCAACGCACTCCGTATCCCCGAACCGTCAAGCTGCTAATGTCTATAACGCCTCATGCCAGTTTCATAATCACAGAGCAATATAAATCTAAAATGGTAATCAACACATATGACATTATGCATAAGAAGCTACCGTTCGAGTTGTTAGATTGTGGTTATTTTTATTCTCGGAGGTTAGGTCGTGCAAATTATCATTCGGTTCACCGCATTGAAATATTTCATTTACTTATGCCAATGCGAGCTCAAAGAGGTCAGAGAGGTTTGATTAGTCAATTACTAGCTGTAAGCTTGACAGGCATTAAGCGAGATAATGATCTGTGTGAATGATCTCGACGTTTTTTCGGTCAACCCGTACCATAGGATCGAAATGCTTTGTGACTGAACAAGCAACAAAGGGAAATGTTTCGTCATATAACCCGCAAGACTATAGACTTCGAGGTTAATACAATGACGGAGTGCACAAGATAGCGATAGCAATACAATTTGCATTTTGGCTACCTGCGGGGTTCCATGAGTATTTGCCATGTTCTAGTTGTTTTGTTGAATGGGTGGTTATAAGATCGAAGATGGAAAAGCTATTCAAAATAGTATAATTGGTCCGTGACATATGCTGTAAATTTGATGAATATGGGAACATAGAATCGTTTATCAACGTAAGAGTAAATGTGGCATGCAATTCAGAAGAAAACATGCACCAATAATTAATTGCCTAGCGTTAACAAGTGTGGCTGCCATTGATGCAGAGAGCTTTTATTTATCTTGTCATGAGATTGCCAATATAAACAAAAGCATCTGATAACGATATGTGAAAGCATCGACGCATCGTCAGGGAAGGAGCCTTACAGTATGATAGCTTTGCTGTGAATACTGGAAGTTTAAACGCGAAACATTAAATGGCAACGTTGGAACAAAAACAAATCATCACTTCTATTGCTTACCCGCGATTAGATTATATACGGGGACGTTTTTATAGCCAAATGTTAATCCAAAAAATAGTCACATATTGCCAAACTTTGGTGTACGGAGTTATCTTTTCCTAGCCCGTTTTCCATAGAATAAATCAATCAATTACCCGGTTAAACGTGCTACGCGGTATATGTATCGGTCCCATTAAACACTAGGCTTGTAGGTCTCTGCTTTGTTTAATGTCAAAAGATGTTGCTTCTGATATACAAGACAGTGTCACTGCCGTTTTACATCGCTCACTACACTGAACTTTTACCGAGCGAATTTAGAAACACTGCTAGCCTTCAGCCACAAACAAAAGAGGAATTTGCGCAATTTTGCACGTGGTCTAAATTAGGATTAAAGCAATTAATCGGACGCCAAACACATCTTAAATTGCTGTATTATTGAATTAAATAAGCAGGTCCAATTTTTAACACCAATTTCCACAGATCGGCATATATGCAGCGTGCCGACGAGTGCATTGAATCAACATCAATGTAATAGCGCATCGGCGAGAAGTATTCTGAGATGGTGGTGCCATTGATTCATGAAGGGCAAAATATTGATCTGCAGATCATATTTTCTGACAAAGGCGTTCATGCTAGTAATTATCCTTACAGGGCGAATGCAAACAGAGTGTGGCTCTGCATGAGAAATATGGTAAAGTTTTCTACTCATGAATGAAAACGCAGGGATAACGATGAGGCATCGAAGATAGTCTTCGTTTGTATACAGCTTAAGCCGTCACTCAAGCCTGTGAATAAATGATTACTAAATCAAGCAGACTGCTACTGCTTAAGTATGTGTTTGTGGGGTGGCTTGTATGTGCGTGCAAGTGAGTACGAACGTCATTAAATGTAGAATAAGTGGCCTTGTAAGTCTAGATGAACTTGTATCTAATGATCTGATTATTTACCTAAAGCGAGTGTGAAACAAGCACGACACCATTGACACCACTTGTAATCTACATGTAGTCACTGAAGTTACCAGTATATAATGCAAAAAGTCTAATGCTATATAACATTGACGATAGTGGATCGGGGCAACCGCTATTACGTTATGCTATGTCTATATGAAATCTAAAAACACCGCATATTTATGGATGAGCTTAGTTTGTATTGTTCAGCGTCGTGTCTGATAAGACTTTTGCGTTACAGCGTTAAGGATGGTTCAGTCATTTATTACCGTGCCTTGTTTGGAACAATATCAGTGCAAATGTCAATAAGGCCCACATAACTATGACGATTACGTCACACCTTCAACACATCACTCACTTCATCAGTTGAGATTTAATTGACCGTGGCAGTTACGGATTAAAGTTTGAGCCATAAGTATGTCACAGTCGTTGGTGGTAACTTGTATATTGAACGCCCGCTTTGATCCACGCACTTGCGATGATTAGCTCAACTGCTGTATCTTGTAATGAGGCAGCGCTATCTAGTGATCACAACTGACATTCATATGCATATTGCCAATTTAGGGAATGCAGCTTACTAATGCTTTTTACTACCCGACATCGTACATTGAAGATTAAAGCCATAATTACCAGCATCGTCTCGACCAGTTGTACGTTAGTACGACCAATTATGATTGATTTTTGTCCTGCATTATACGTTGATGTCATCGAAACGAGGTATGTATGTGTATTGAAAAATATGATTATCCGCTTCACAGAACGATTTTATGCTGTCATTGTCATGGCTGATTATGTGTCACAGCCATGCAATAATGAGTTTTGGTGTTGCTAGGAGGGCTAACTTTGAGTGGCTCTGCGGTGATAGCTTCCCTGATTATAACACATTGCAAGCAAAATCACATGCTGGGCCGTCGTCACTACAATTTATGAGAGCGGAAAAAATGTCGTTTCACAGAGCCTAGCCGCAGTCACAACAAGTCCACTTGATAAATTACCCGATCTGGGGTACATCTATCGAAAATAGTTCGACTCTAACGGCGTCCGCGCAGTTTACTATCCTCGACCATTCATGTCCGTACTGTGGATGGTATATTTAGGTTGTCAATAACTGTCTGAAGCGAGGGAACTGTCCAGGGGTCGACATTAACACTTTTGGCATGTCAGGGGGATGTGAAGGTCTCGCGCAAAGAGTTTATAGCAACGGTAAGCTGCGTGACGATTATGAAACAAGAAAGACACCACCGACATCAGGCAACGATACTATGAAATCAACAAAAGCACATGAAACAACGTATCGGGGCTCGGCGGCTGTTAAAGATATGGAGTCATCTGATTAGTCAAGACGTTTTAAGAGACGCAATGACAAGACGCTTTGACAATAACGATTTGGCTAACAGGTGGCGTCTTGACATTACCTCGGGCGGAGGGCTCGAGTGAGCGCTCTTAACGGAGCTGTAAACTCCTTGACTGCATGCTGAAGTATAATGCTGCTTACTTATACCCATGTCATGCAGGTAAATGGTCCGATAGTAGCAATGACTTCCTACTCAGCTGTTACAGAATTGCACTCTACAGGTGCAACCGAACCAAGCTAGATGGTTTAGTAGTTTAGTGAATTTGCAGACTTACAGTTACGTGCATCGCATACAATTAATTAATTCAATTGACTTAATTCCTGAGTAATTAGACTGCTGAAGTGAATAACTATGTAGCTGTCTCTGCAAGGCATTAGTTATTGTGCATGTATGCAGAATGCATGCAAGATGAGTTCCAACATACTACACCTATGAATCACAAATAGATATCACGGGCACAATTCGCCTCTCAAAAAATGATGCTTATACCTTACCGTTTGCGGCAGTAATCCCATTGCATGGACGTATAGCCAACAAAAAGCAATAGTTATAATTAATTTTTAGCCGTAATTTCATAAAGTGATATATGTTGTTTTCGGCGTTCGACGTCTTGTGTCTAATGGAAAAATTCACGTTCAGTGATTTGTTATTAAAATCTAATTATCTCACGTCAATTTTAATGGAATGCATTGCTTGAATATGGATATGAGGTTGTTATTTCAATGGTCAGGTGCAAGTTCATCTGGTTGAATACACAGATCGGTGCTCTTTGGTGATGCCATTACAAACACAAGGAACTGCAACTCAGAAGCTAACAGTTTTGGTGGGAGTAGACAACACAGTTATGAATGAAGTAATAAGATAATAGAAGCCAGGAAATGAGTCGATATCCGTTTTCTTATTCAAACAGGAGGAATTTACAATTGACTGCGTTCCAGTGTTTTACACGGTAAACACTATTGACCAGAAGACTATCTCTCATGACGTGGACACCAAGTGCATTCATTCGTCGAGTGGCAGATCACGTGCAAGGCATACAGTGGAACTACTGAAAGTAATTAATTCCGAGTATACATCTATGCATAGATTTAGTTTGTGTGTCTGTTATTTGTGTGGTGACAAGGGCGAGTGTTGACAGATTTATATGCGGTCAAAATAACCAACATCGCGTCGTGTTACGAACACTCGTTTTGTTGGGGTTTTTTTTTGCTTAAATAAAATACTCGAGAGTACATTCATATCTTGTACAGCCGATTTAACTTTTTGCCATGCTGCTATATGTACATCTCAGAATAATATGCTTCCATTGCTCAGAGAAATGTACTATTCAGTGAGGCAGCAAAAACATTTATTTGGTTAGAAACCATCAAACTCACTGATGTAAGACTTATTGCGAAATCAAGCATTAAGCGTTGTCGGTAAATTTGTGTACATAAGAAAACGGACACAGGGGGGAGTACGTTTAAACCACAAGCAAGGCTTAGACAAATCATATAACATAGAAGATATAATATCTGGCACCAAAATTGCCACGATACAGTGCGCAGTACGTCGTACCTTGTTTTAACAATGAGCGCTTGCACATTCAGCTTTAAACTAGCCGATACTTAGCTGACAGCATTTTATAAAAGCTTACGGCTGCTTATTGATCTTCTAATCATTTGGATAGATTGTATGGACTCATTGTATTTTGTGTGATCGATCGAAAGGACAGCTGTGCCAGTACAAGCATAATGCAAAGGGCGCCTGATAGTGGTAATGTTTTGACAATTGTTATTAATATGGATAAATGACTGGGACAATGATTCTTCCAACCTACACAACCCACCCCCATCTCCATGCGTAAAAACCAAGAATTGAGATGTGTAGGACTGGCCAATCATTATCTGATTGTTAAGATATCTGCGCGCATAATATGCATCGATGTCCTTGTCTACCTCATGTTGTATTCAGTTTAAAATGTGATCAGTAAAGAATGCTTTGACAGCGATTGCATTAAGCCACTTATCCTCCCAACCCTTTCCCCCGTTCTCGATTACTGCTTAGATTAAATTGCTTTAAGTCAGTGTCGCCAGGCCATGCATTACATCGCCATATGCGCCACGACACCATGCTGTATTACCGAACCGAAGGCAAGAAATTAATACAAAAAGCAAACAACGAGCCTTTGGCGTGGAACGAATAGTCTGTTCATCATTAGCACCGTATTGAATGATCAATAACCGTAAGATGATGATTTGCTGGCACTATAAATAGCCCAAATCCAATCGACCAATTGCAATTGTAATTTAATGGTGGCTATATCGCCTTGCTTGGGCATTGATAAACAATATAGTATAACCAGACAAGAATTGACAATTGCATAATTGATATTCATAACGGCCGAGACAAATGCTTAATGCATATAGGGTAATGCATTCATTTGACCAGTCGCAATGGGTGGTCACTCCCGGCGACGCTCAGGAATGGAATACAGCATATTCAGCACACATGACTTAACTTACCCCATAGTCTAACATAGGGCCCACGGATGTCAGGGTCAATTTGCTTGACTTTGATCTTGACCAAAGCTACCATGCTAGTGATTATTAAATCGCGAGTTCCTAATTGCTTGCAGTGTACAATAATTGTTCTTTTGCAACTGACACGCTGTTATTCGCATCAACCTTATAGAAAGGCTTCCTCGGCACCGCTGTTCCTAATCCCTGTAGGTTAGCACATCAATGCATATGTCTATTAGCTAATTTACAGAACACTTGTTGTACAATAACTGCTAAATACCAGAAAACACGATATTTTGCTCCATATCGGGCAAAATATGGGCATCATTGTGTTTAATTATGACGGTGCATGAATTGAACACTTGGCATCGTAAGCAGGACATCTGGAGTTTCAGGTGTAGTTTGCAAAATCATAAGTCAATGAAATAGATATATATGAGCCAGACATTTTTCAGCTTCAATCCCTTTTGAAATCAAGATATAAGTAATATTGCAATTAAAGGACATTCTTTTTTAAGGTAATACAGAAATATATGTTCCAATAAAGGGACGAAAAAAACAGTTTTACACATTCTAGGGCATTTCGCACGCTGGATGAAATTTTTGTTCTTTGCAGGGTTATTGTGGTCGCATTATATCTGGCCGAATGCAGTGAAATACTGCATATCGATCGTTATCGAAAACTTATTTTGCATGATTTTCTGTATTTATTAAACTTTAGAGCAACCGTATCTAACGGAGATTGTGAGTCGTTTCGGGATGTTATCATCTGGGAAGTTTTTATGGACGCCGGTGTGACCGCGATTTGCGCCAGTGAATAGATATGGCTTAGATCTTATTTGTTATTGTTCTCATAACATTGTTGACTTGTTATCTTGTCAAGGCGTATGAATATACAACCTAACCTATCATATGCGAATATGATGATATACTGCGCTGAATACTACAGAAGTACTTGGGAACATACCATTCACTTATATGTGTGACCCTGTGTTCACTGGCTTTAAAATTGATCAATGGCGACATGGCAATAAATAAGGCGTCCTTGACTATGTTTTCGTGCAAGATAGTCGCAGACTGGGTAGCTTTTTGTTCGAGGCATTTGCTATTTATTGCCTTCCGGTAAAACGTGTCATGTCATCCAAGGTTGTTTGTGATATTAAGTGCATTTATCAGGTCACAGCCGGTGAATGTTAATATCCAATGCGTCCGGCGTTAGATTTAACGCGGAAAATGACGTTAATATGTGCATATGAGGGGATGAGTTATGTCGCTGCATGAATGCACTGAATGAGCACAGTTGCTGCAATAGTCTATTCACATGTGGCATATTCGTGCTATGTGCAGCCATTTCATTTAACAATCATATGCAGCGCAAGCTGCTTTATTTATATGACCAGCAAACCAGGGAAGTTTCTGCCATAACGGAAGCCAGGACCTGTTGTTCGAAAACCAGAGAAATATCTGTGTGGTACTGCTCTCCTGCCGCCACTAGAACACCGTACTGTATAATAGTGACATGGGCTCAGCGTTACGTGGGTCAAATTTACTTGTCCCAGGTGTGGCACCAATCACTTGACAGGTGTTTTGTAGTCCCCATGGCAATTACAAACTATCATTATCATGACTGTTAGACCGTTCGAGGTAAACCGTACTTTTACAAATACACTAGCTTAATTGAAATCCAGCTTGGCAACATATAATGTGTCTTTCAGCGGCAGTCAGAGCGACGACACTATTCAAACTGTGTTTATAGTGTTTCTAAACCAACTAGTCTCTTCAGAATAATGTGCAGAATCCAAACAGCACTAAGCATCACATATACTATAAAGAATGGACTGCTCCAGTGCACTTATGCTATAAATGACCGCCGTGCATATCTAATAATGATGATAGTAAGATGCAGTAGAAGAAGGCTAATGATATTACGTACTCTTCTCTTCGCTTCACAAAATATGATCTCCTGTATGTTACCATCGAAATCCATTTGATATCTAATCAATGACATCAAATGCCTCCACAATCGATGACTTATCCTCGTCCAAAATCTTTCTCTTGATGTGCATGTGTAATTATGATTTCAAACCCCCATCTTTCTATTTGTACACCATCGACTTCTGATTAACACATGCTTAATCTCCGGCGATGCTCTAATGCATGTTTAAACATATCTTGTGCCGTTCATTTTGCCTTCCTTGCTCTAGTAATACTTATGCATTCTTCTCTGGAATATTCAACAATCCTTAAAATATACTTAACGCAAAACTTATCAAACATTGTTTAAAACATTTTATGGTAAGTACGTTTGGTGGCTCGCTCATGAAGTTCATTAGTAGCGGTGTCCACGTCTAGATTATGCTTATATTTACTCTTCTTCATTTGTTTCATTTTTGTTGAAAATATGTATTAAAATACGTATTTTATTAAAGCATGCAAAAGACCCAGTTTTACTTCAATGAACAAAGACCCTCAAAGGTGACTTGGCCTACTCGGCATAATGATTTCTATATAATGATATGCACCAGCCATAAATGAAGCTTCAATCAAAACTATTCCCGAAGGCGCCTATTGTAGTTTAGTATATCAACCGTTGCGTGAGAACACGGAAAAAGGCAAATATCTTCGATATAGATGTACACTCCAGTGAGAAAATGTATCATTATCTTAAATAAAATTCAATTCTGATATATAGTCTTGATAAACTATTACCAAGCTGTATTAGAGCATAAATGCACACAAATGTGTGACATGCTATGCTAGAAAGAGAAATACGCAATATAATTCCTTTAAGCAGACTAGGGTGTACTGATTCAGCATCAATCAATATAAAAGGCACTGACGTGTATTGTTGTTATTAACCTTCCAATGATCTCGGAAAACCGTCCCGATACATGGTAGTGATTAACAATGCTGTACGAACAATCGAAGTATCAGCGTAATCAAAACCCTTCTAGAATGGTCGTATATTGTGCTTCTGCTTATCCTGTCCCACACGCTTCGTTGAGCGGGCGTTGATGGGCGTATTTATTCAGGGAAGCGAGGAGGTCAATTTATGCATTCCCAAATAATACCACTGCAGATGCCGCTTGATTACCGGTCGATCAATACCGCCGCCTTGTGATATACTTGTTGATAGGGGATTTCATACAGGTTTACAAAAGGTTCAATGGACTAGGCGATATAAGTGTTTTTTCAGCTTTGCAGTCCTGCGAACTCCTAACACCGGGACAAAGTTGCTCCAATTCCATAGTTTATCAACCAAGATAGTTACAACCAATATCTGACTAAATATGTATTTTGAGGACATAACGTTTGCATAATATTTCAATCCGACTGCGTTAATATTGTAACTAATTTGTAAAAACAATTGACGGGGCATTTATGGGTCAAAGGGTCTTTTTGTCGCCTAAGCTACTAATCACTATGAATTGGTTAAATGCTTCGTATGTAGTAGTTAAACGGCGCCGCTGAGTAGGATCACTCACCATGATTGTGTGGTGAGTGTATTTAGCACAAACTTTGGCACTGAGGCGAAGTCTTTAATAATTATGCAAGCTGTATTGGCATTGATCACTCAACATATGTTTCCATTACAAAAAGTTGCGATTTATCAGATGAAACATGCATCGTTTTGTCGTAATGCTTGCTTAAAGTTAGACAATACTGCCATAACAGTTGTCATTCCGGGGATTATCCTGAATGCAATTTTCAGCGGTAGAAGCCTGTGGTGTGTTCTGTATCAAAAATGTTCGTGTTTGGGCATCGTTTTCTGTTTTATTATACATTGGAGAAGAATGTCTTACCGCGCTTATGACTCTTTGTGGAATATCATTGCTTTGTTGGCACTCTATCTTATGCCTAATGTGGATTGTGGTTGAAAGATATGTCCTTGGGATGGCACAAGATCTGTGGGGCGTGCGAGTGTATTGGCTGCAGATAGGAAGCAGTAATATTTGGATGTTCACTGAACCGTTAAGTGAACCCCACTTGCAAATGATGGAGTAATATGTTACATCATACATAACACTCAGTAGTCTGCAATACGATGTACAGACTTTCTGTCAATATTCTCTACTGTGTATCATAGTAGCTATTATATATAAAATACTTTTAGTGGTTCAGAAAGAGAATGTGGTAGCGAGTACTCATTTCTTCTGATTCATTGGTCCCTATACAATATTGCTAGGTTTGTACTCTTGGATGGAATGCTTATGGCAAAACTCAAAACATAAGGCAGATCATCGATGTGTGAAAGGCGTTCTCTATGGTGTCGTATTTCGTTCTCTCTCTTTCGCTGCATTCATCAGTACTTCGAGTTCTGCAGTCTAAACTTCATTTGCAAACAGCCAAGTATTACCTTTTTTCAACTGTTTTCATGCGACATTCAAAGACAGTCTGAGAAAGGATTCAGTTGAAGGATGCGTTGTGCAAAAGTTGTGCCGATGTTATTTATCTCTCACTGAGGAAATTCTCGTGTATTAACAAAAAGCGAGACGAAAAGTACGCAACAAATGTTTAAGACCTTGTGGTTCAATTAACCCTATTGCAAAGCTTTATGACCAGCAATAACGCACGTTACCTTATTTGCCCTGAATCTACCGCAGCGAGTGTGTAGAATCACCTTCTACCAGTATCTCGTGTTACTAATGACTCATATCACCATAGCTTTGTTCAAATATGTGGTCTGGTTGTTCTGGGGTTTTTTTACAGAAAATACGATTGTAAACCCCTGTATTTGTTGCTGTGATATAGCTAGCTGCTTTAACAGCATTCGAGGTTCCTCATACCACAATTGATAGACGCTTGACAATTGATCAGGTAACAATCGGTTATAACAAGTACTCCATACTGACATAGCTGAAAAGTAAAATGCATTTATTGGTTTTGCAGAAACTATTATCTGTTATTCCCCTATAACAAGCTTGGCAATCATCCTTACACACACAAGCTACACAATCACAACCACGAGGCATCCGCCAATAGATGTAGGATATCAAGTGGCATTTCATTTAATGGCCATGTCAAATCCGAGAGCTAATGGTATTGTAAGCTTTGATCGACCGATGTGTCAGCCGTTACAAACTGATACGCATCAGTCACTGTGAATGTTTGTCTTAAAGTGCACATTAGTGAATTGATAATATGTAATTCCTTTTAATTGCTACACAACGAAACATGAACCTGCCTTTTCATGAATAAATCACTGTCGACAGAAATGATATTAACATCCTCCAGATTCCATGCATAGTTCGAATAGCTGTCAAACATTGCATTTCAGTCTGTCTTCTTATAGTGGAAAGTTTCGGCTTTTTTGGTTAGAACGCTTTATTTGATTAACATAGGAACATAGCATTCTCAAAGATATCTGACTATACATGATCCAATCCCCGTGATATGCATTATACTGCACAACAATATGTCACTGTTTACTCTGATGTGCTGCATGTCAAAATATGATGCTTTTGGTATGTAAAACGGTGTCATGGCCGTTTTACACCGACCGCGCCACTCTACCTCATCTGAGTGGATTAAGAAATACAACAGCCTTTAGACACAAACATATAAGGAAGATCTGCGAGGTCTGAATTAGGATTCAAGCATTAAAGCGATATTTTACGGACGCCAAACATATCTTAAATTGTTGTCATATTGAACGGAATAAGTAGACCCTATTCTATACACAAACTGCCGCAGTTCGGCCTCGATGCACTGTGCCGACGAGACCATCGAATAAAAATGAATGTTATAGCGCATCTGCAAGAAGTATACCGAGATGGTGGTGCCATTGATTCATTTAGGGTAAAACATTGATCAGTAGGTCATATTTTCTGACAAATGCGCTCGGACTAGTGATTATCCCTACAGAGCCAATGCAAACAGACCGTGGCGCTGCGTAAGAAATATGTTAAAGTCTTCTACTCATGAATGAAAACACAGGGACGAAAAGGAGGCACCGAAGATAGTCTTCGTTTGTATCAGGATTAAGCCGTCATTCACACCTGTGATTTAAAGATTAATGCTTCATGCAGACTATTGCTGCTTGTCCATGGGTAGTAGAAGTACAGTCCTGTTGAAGCATGGTTTTGAACGGGAATGACGTAGGTACCCTTTGAAACCCTTTACGCCGAGACGGGGATCTTTTCCGTCTGACGGTTTTAGGTGGGTCATATTTAGGGCAGCGATATTTCGGCTGACTTTTAACAAAAGGTACTCCTACTGCTCGCATGTGTTTGTTTCGGTGCTTGGGTGCGCGTGTGAGCACGTACGTCATTATATATGGACTTAGTGTCCCTGTAAGTCAGGATGAACTTGTATCTAATGATCCGAGCATTTACCTAAAGCGGGCGTAAAACAAGCACTGCACCAATGACACCACTTGTAATCAATATGTAGTCACTGAAGTTGCCAGTATATAATGTGAAACATAGATCATAATATAACATGATGGTAGATAGGGGCAACCGATATCGGATTAAGCTATGTTTATTAGTCCTCCTAGTATTATGACGGCAAAGTTGCGACGTCTTTCTTATCGGCTAATTAAATTTCGTCCCAAAGGGCTTTGTGGTGCCGCTTGAACTTAGTTTTTATTGCTCAGCGTCGTATCTGATAAGACTTCTGTGTCGCAACTCTTATGACTGATTGTGCCTCTGAAGCCTCTCTCTTCATATTTTGAAATGAGCTGATGATTGTGTCATTCATCCATGCACGTGCGAATATGTTGTTCAACTGCTGTATCCTGTGATATGGCAGCGCTATCTAGCGATTACAAATGACATTCATAGGCTGTGAAGGTCTTTCACGGATTGCTTTTTAGTTCTAGACATTATGTATGGAAGATTGAATCCATTCTTACCATCATTATCTCGTCCAATTCTGCGTTAGTTCGTCCATTTATGATTGAGATAGTTCTGTCCTGCAATACGTTGAAACTATTACAAACTAAGGCATCTAGATGAATGATCAGATAGTAGAAGTGACTTCCTAACAAGCAGTTACAGATGAATTCCGTACAGGTGCAGCCGAACGATGGTAG
Source organism: Urechis unicinctus (assembly GCA_034190875.2). Taxonomy (NCBI): domain Eukaryota; kingdom Metazoa; phylum Annelida; class Polychaeta; order Xenopneusta; family Urechidae; genus Urechis; species Urechis unicinctus. The sequence continues at coordinate 51,385,905 of CM067343.1, forward strand.
ATAGTGAACTTTTTAGTGAAGTTGCAGAACTACGGCTTTGTGCACCCAATACGTTAAATTATTACTATTGACTTCATTCTTGAGTTATTGGACTGTTGAAGTAAATAATTATGTTGCTCTCTCTGCACGATAATAGTTTTTGTGCAAGTATGCAGAATGCGTGCAAGGTTAGGTACTGTATCTTCAAATCACGAAACGGAATAATGGCCACAATTTGCTTCCACATATTGAGGTAATCAACATGATCGAGGCAACAATTTGCCGAGTTGTTGGCTTCTGAAAAACGATCCTGATAACTTTCCTTCAGAGCAATGATCCCATTACAGAGACAGTCAGTCCACCGTAAACAATCAGAAATAAAGTCGCAAGGGTGGAACAGCAATGGCGGTTGCGATGTTTAATGCCCGAGCTGCTCCCTCAAGGCCTACCAAGAGGCGGTTACGATAGTTATAGTTCATTTTTCAGCCGTAATGTTATAAATGATGTATTGTTTGTCAAATGTCGAAATTCACGTTAGGTGACATGGGATTGAAATCAAATCATACCCCTTTAATTAAGCAAATCTCATGATAATAAAGCCAGGAGCACATTGGATGTCACTGAGCCAATATCACTTCACCCGAATTGAAACAGCAGTATATTACGATCATTATTTTGATTGTCAGGCGTAAATTCATCAAGTAAAAGAGATATATTTCAGTCAGCGGATGAACCCACCATGACGCACGCTCAGTCGGACCGGGCACAGCATGATGATGTTACGAATAAGTATACCAAACGACATGTCAATCGGGGTTGTTGACAGAGCTAGATGCCAATCAGAGCGTTATGCATTACGCTGTCATTGATGCAGCAATTATAGATGGCATGTTCAATCTCTGAGCGCACTTCTCAAATGATGCTAGTGAAACTCAATATAGTTACATGGGTGCACTGCTCTTGGGAAATCTGCCGACACGCTGTGTAGGAGCAGGTCCCAAAAGAAGCAATTATTTGCTCTATACATCACCTCGGTAAATCAGCTAACTATATTAGCTGTGTAGTGATATCGCAATATCGAGGCCATCTTCAAAGACCCTAGTAGATATTTGCTAAATATAGGCATTGTAGAGGGTCTTATAAGGATTGCCCCAGGCAATGTCATCATAATACATGCTTTACATACTCATAACTGTGCGAAACCCTGAAGCATGAGCGTTATCTTACTGGAAAACTATATCCGCTCCACAAGCCGACCGAAAACTGTCATTGGTGCATCATAAGCATCAACAAAATTTAGAATGTAACCGATTTGGTGTGAGTAGGCTTTACCATTATAAATGCAGAAATTGGAGAATAGAATCCAGAAAATGAGATTTTTATTATCTAACAGAAGGAATTTAAATTAGGCTGCGTTCTAGCGATGTACATTGGAAACACTGCGGACAGATCGAGTGACAGATCACTTGCAAGGCATACAGTGGAACTATCTAATTTATACCGCGTATACATCTATGCGCAGATTAAGTTGGTGAGGTGTCTGCCATTTGTGTGGTGACAAGGGCGAGTGTTGACATTTCAAAATGCAGTCAAAATAGCCAAAATTGCGTCGTGTTGCAAACAATCGTTCCGTAACTTTACTTAAATAATAATAAACGTGAGTGTACAACCATATCTTGTACAGCCGATGTGCCATGCTGCTATATGTACGTCTCCGAATAATATGATTTCACTGCTCAGAGGAATGTTATATTCATTGAAGCAGCAAATACATTCATTTGATTGGCAGCCATCAAACTCAATAATGCAATACTTGCTGCGCAGTCAAGCATTTAGCGTTGTCAGTATTACAAGTTGTCTACATAAAATAAAGGAAACAGTGTAGTGACCGCTTGAAGCATTAGTTAGGCAAATACAAATTAGGTCAACGAGTTGTGATCGAAATCAAATGATCTTTGTTCTTTGATATTGCTCAAAAGATCATTAGATTTCCATCAAAACCCATCATGATACGCGTTCAATAGGACTAGGTACAGCATCATGACTTCAAGAACACGTCTATCATGTGACATGGCAATTGGGGTTAATGACAGAGCCGGATGCCGATCAGTGTGTTATGCATCACGTTGTCATTGACGAAGCTGGGGATGCTTGCGAAACTCCATGCAATAACAACGCTGGACTGTTTCGACCAAATCTGCAAAAATGGTGCGTATGCGCAAGTACCAAAAGAAGCAATTATTTTTTCCCTACATCACCACGGCAATGAGGCTAACAATATTAATGGCACAATAAAATCACCAAGTCAATTTTGTCTCTGACAATAGACCAAATCATTGTGCTTGTCAAATGGATATCAAGTCCAGCGCTGATGTACTCGCACGATTTGCTACAGTGAGTAAGCCAACGAGACAAAACCTCAACACTTCGACCGCTCGAGTAAAACTATTAACATTATGTTGCCCTGTTTGTCTTCGTAAATGCAGTTATCAAGATTGGTGGAGCCGTTACGAGGCATCCAAGTGATAAGAGAATTTCAATGTTGGTCAAACACGCGGGGTGAGTTGATTGCAATATAAGATGTTGTGATGTCGCAAGAAAATTGAAGTGTAATGTTATAATCTCTCACCAATAAATATTAAAATAGCATGCTATGGCCCAACCATGGAGACACAATCAAACGACGACAGAGAAGCGCTCTGTATAATGTGTGGTGAATCGACATGATAGAAGCGGCATCTTGATTGGAGTAAACGGCTCCCTAACTAGCACCACAAGCGCTAATGTGTAATTTCGTTTTTGTGTATGCCAAAATATTTCATTTCTATAATGTCGATTTCATTACGCAAATCTTACCATGTTACCTTAGACGTGTTTTTGTGAGGATATTCCTAATTTGGAATGATCATCGGAAAAGACAGGTAGTCCGCCTAATAATTCACTCAGTGGGTCTAGCACACATCGCTTAGTTTCGGAACAGGGTTGATTGTATGATACGTACTGCTTTCCTGCAAATGTCAAACCGATCTGATGTGACTGAATTAACCACAAGATATGTCTACAGGATTATAAGTTGTTAAACTTTTGCAGCCTATCAAATGAATATCCAGATCGTAGCTGCATTCGTTATTGAATTATAGCATGGCTTAAACTTATCGTTCAGATAAATCTGCCCACCATATGCTACTTTGAAGATAAGCTTATTATTTTGAGAACCAACTTGCTGCGTCGTGCGCCTTGCAATCAAACAATTACCTTACGATATATGTAGATTCATGAATGTTATTTTTGTACGCGTTAGGTGTTTTACTTATACAAAACCATCTAACATGCTCGGTACAAGTTTTACCCACAATACTACCTTTACCCGGCAGCATCACGCGTTCTGTGAATGTTTCATAAACTGCGTTCTGAAAGCTGTCAGAAAACGTGATTGCGCGCAAAAGCCCATCGATAGAAAATATCCTGCAAGTATCTGCTAACGATGCAACATGTACCTATCTTTTGTGGGAATGAGCCCATGAATTAACAAAAGTGCACATTGAATGCGACCCGGTTTTATAAGTGTAACACACGACTCATAACTTGCGCTTAAGTTTGATTACAGGAAATAAATATTATAGCTAAGCCTCATCAAACGTACGTTGAATCGCTATAAAAATGCAGAAAGCTATCAAATATAATGACCGAGCCTCGTCATATGAACGATGCATTGCTCACGAAAGAGAAACGTTACTGCAGTGATGAGTACCAATCGTGGAACGCTATGTATATTGTCAAATGCATCCCGTTATTGTGAAAGCATTATACACCAAGAAGATGAGCATACTACATGTCTGGTGTGACAATTAGTTACATGTCTTTTAGTCTCATCATGAATGTGTTTGGCGTTGCAGAAAGCTTTCGATTGTACAAATGTATGTTTAAAACGTATTTTTTGTAGTATGAAATGTTGATACCTGATCTTTCATTTAATAATTGAAAGAAAAGGAGAGAATACACGCTATCTCGCCCATACGGAAAGTACAACATCGATGATAAATATCTCTCCCGCCTCCTTGTGCAGAAAAAAACCCAAAAAAACATCCTTCGTCGGGCAAAGCAACCTGTTTATTTGCTATGACGCCGACAGGAAATACGTATTAAACTCGTAATTCATTGCAACGACCCTCATCACATAAGAGGCAATTTCAGTATAATATGTAAAACGACTGTAGACCACAAACAAAATGTAGCACATGGAATATGGCGTTGTTAAGAACAATACACATCATGAATTAGATCAAATGGAGCTAAGGTCCTAACCGGACATTCTACATCGCGGAGGCTTTATTGGTAAAAGCTGTGTATTTAGAACTGTACACCATATTCATCCGGAGTTATATAATTCCGGTAATTTGTAAGGGCACATTGTTATCTACTGACCTGTGTTGTCGGAGTGCTGTAGCTACCCACACAAACTGAAATCAACAAGCTGTTTTGACTTTCTGCAATGCCATGGTTCTCAGAAAAGGTGGCTATATTTAGGTTCTGTACTGAGGGCTGATTACAATTATCATGTTTATACTCGCCCTGGTCATTTGGATATTCAGAAATAACAAGACAGTGGTTGGGTTCGTAAAACTCAATGATTGTATAACATAATAGGTTCGGATGAACAGAATGATACGCACACAGCTTAATTCTGCCGCAGATTATTTGCTTCACATCGGCTTTATCGATTTGAGTTTATCTGGCGCGTAATTCATAGCACAAATCATATATATAAGTAATTTTTTCAGCTGTAAGCTGTGTCACTGCGTTTGATCCAGAGGCTTCATGTATGTCCGTTTTTCCATAAGATGGATATAATAAACAGCAAGCGAAAACATTGATAGTAGTTTATGAAAACATCGACGCATTGATAGAGAGGGAGCTCCAAGGATGAAACTCTTTGAACAAGACCATCTTTCTCGATGACTGCACCAAATCGCTGGATGCGTCTGTGATCTGGATGTGGACGATTTTCTCCCAGCTGTTATGATAATTTGCTCTATTGTGGTTGGAATCGATTATCGATTGCATCCGGCGTGTTTTTTTTAACCAATTGTCTGTTTTGGGTGATCCTTAGATACATCAAGCCGAGAGACGCCACTCGGCTTTATTGTAATTGACAGTCAACCAGAAGGCGTGCAGCTTGGATGCTACGGTTATGTTAACTTTTGGCATGATTTGACGGATCTGTCACAGTTTGCTCGTAGCAGGGCGTATAAGCCTGTCAGGGTCACAGTTTCGACATCGTGTCTCATCACGTATCTTAGGTTAAGCTGAATATGTTTAGGTAAGCTGGTTGACTATAGGTGTTGATATGACTGAGGTGATATGTGTCTCCTGTGTCCAGTGACGGTACTAAGGGCACTATGCAGATTTTTTGGGTCGTTATTGTCGCTCATTTTACGTATGTGTGAGCGAGTTGGTGGGTCGGGTCCCTCGAACGTTGATAATTTCAGATCTCTTGCTGACTTGGTGGGATAATAGCTTTGCTGCATGTTTGATCACTCAAAACGGCAAATTAGAGAACAAAATCATCCCTTACGTTGTCTCTTTTGTTACAAATATAACGTATTTGCATGATAATTTACATGGAGCCGTAGGTGTGCTCAGGAAACCAATGTCAACTATTTTGCAGACAGTGATAGACCAAATTATCGTTTTCAAACCTATGTGCAGTTCATGTAATTTTTGGTTGTAACTACGCATTTGACGATCATGTTTCCAGTTCCTTGCGGTAGGTCTAAACTCAGAGCTAAATTGTCGGGCAGTGTTTACTGTGTATGTCATGTTTGCGCTGATTAGATAATTAATTGATGAGATTTGGATAGTGAAAATTTTACGCAGAGTAGCTCAGACAAAATATATTATTTGTCTGTTACTCTTAATTATAGACCTCCATCATATTCAGCAATTTGTATGTTACGTAAGTGTAATTCACTGTATTGCATAGCACATTGGTATGCTCAAAATGATAGACTCACATATCTCAGCTTGAAGGGACCCCACCTTGAGACATCGCCTTTAATTATCTACGCTTTTGAAACTGGAATAACGTCGGATTGCAGCTTGGATGTTACATTGCATATAATAATGCACATGTGATTGCCATATGGACGGCGATCGATGATCGGCAAATGCTCTTTAAACGGCAAGAGCACATTGCGTGTCAGACACATACATCACCATGTATAACATCTCGCGGAAGCGACTGTTGTAATCATGGTAGCTGAGTATAACAGTGGCGACGAGCCGGTGCATACCGATTGCATGTGACTTTCTTGTCGCATGAAGCGTATGTCATAATTATTCATCTGTGCTCCTAAGTGTGAGGATAGATAATAACCAGAATCTATTCTGTGGTTTTTGTGTAGAAATGAGGCCCTTATTTTGATTGTGTGCTGTGAATTTTTCCTCTGCTTCAAAGAGATTGCCACCTGCCTTAGTTTCTGGATGTATTAACATGGCAATAGTTGCTAAAAGCGATGCCGTCTCGATAACAGAAATATTTTGCTTTTGACACTGTAAAAGACATCAAATGGTAACGGATGGCAGCAATATGGTTGCGGGTTAAAGCAGCTAAGCAACGTATCTGCATCAGGCAATAAGCTTATAAATAATACAAATTTTTACAGCGCTAGGAAGTTAGATTCGTCTGCGACATCACGCAATCTCTTATTGTACATTTCTGGGCCACATTCCTATTCAAATTTATCAACCTCAACATCCATAATCGTACGCCGTGTAGTTAAAGTTGTTACATACGGTTTATTTTCGGCTGGTTTGATGTCTATCATAGGTCGGTTTGAGATTGGTGGCGAATAAAAAAAATTCTCATAAAGGTAAACAGCTCGGCGATATTGGTTGAATTGCTTACTGAATTCAATTTATGTAAATATGTATGCAGTATTACCAAAGATATGTCCACGCATGATCGTAACCCCTGAGCTAGTCCTAATCTTGTAGGTCGTGGATGTAAATAATTGATCATCAATATTGTCACCATAAGATTGCAGATAACCGATTGTGTGATCAGCAGCACGTATTCTTATTCCGCACGTTTATCAAGGGGTTGTTCTTATTATCAGTGGTACAATGGCAAATATGGGTCAGTGACATCTGCCTATTATACATAAAACATTGAAGATCTGCAGGCAAAATATTGAACAACCAAACGGGAATATTAAATTTCTCACACCGCCTAAAAATTTATGGAGGAAGAGCAACTCAAGCTCTGTTTGGTGCGAAGGACTATTTGAAGTTTTGTAGTGGAACTAATCAACCTTACCTGTCACCGTAAACGTCACGGATTCAACTATTTTTAATTATGTGGCTGTTTGGCGCAGTAACCCGGAACATGAGAATACATATGTACGTACAGGGAGAAATACTAACTCTGAAAAAGCTTGTCTAGTCGGGCAAGTCCTACTAATTTCTACTCGTCCGATTGAAAAACCTAGTTGTCCGGTCATAGTATGAAAAGATCGATCTTAATATGCTTTGTTTAAAAAATATAGAATATAAAAAACGACTTGTCCCGTCGGGCAAGTTAGATGACAGCTTCACTTGTCCGACGGCTTCACCTACTTGCCAGGGATAATCGGGCGATGGTAAATATTTTTCCCTGGTCGTATATTCCATTTATCTCCCGACAGCAACCAAATAGACAATATGTTAATTATTTTATATCTAATCGCTGAAACGGCAATAAACCTCACGTATGTTATTTATAGGATAAGATCATGACGTTGTCAAGATATTCGCTCCGCAGAATGCTTGTGAGCCTCAAAGTTAAGTTATAGTCCAGGCAAGCATAATCAATCACGCTTGATCGTTTACAGCACATCGCACAGGGACGTGATGCTTAAGCATTTGTGCGCGCAATATGAGTCCGCACATGTTCTTTTCTACCTCATATTTCATTTTAGCCGTAAATATTGAGGGAGATAAGTCACGGACGCTTTGGCAGCAGCAGCATTTAACAGCTTCACGTCATTATTGAATAACATATGATCGTCTCTAGGAAAAGTCACTAGGTACATATGTAGCGCTGTCATGCTAAATCGTCTGACTGAAGGCATTGAAAGTGTCACCCGACTGTCATGCGAATGCATTATATAATCAAAACAGAATGAATCATTGAATTGGATATATACAAGGCTCAATCAGCGTGCCATAAGCGATGAGACGCTGAACGAAGCCATTTTGGTATTCATAAAGCTTCTCTCATCGCTTGTCCACTAACGTCCCTCTTCACCCTTCATAAAGCTTCTCTCAACGCTTGTCCATTAACGTCCCTCCTCACCCTTCATAAAGCTTCTCTCATCGCTTGTCCACTAACGTCCCTCCTCACCCTTCATAAAGCTTCCCTCAGCGCTTGTCCACTAACGTCCCTCCTCACCCTTCATAAAGCTTCTCTCAACGCTTGTCCACTAACGTCCCTCCTCACCCTTCATAAAGCTTCTCTCAACGCTTGTCCACTAACGTCCCTCCTCACCCTTTATAAAGCTTCCCTCGTCGCTTGTCCACTAACGTCCCTCCTAAACCTTCATAGAGCTTCTCTCAACGCTTGTCCACTAACGTCCCTCCTCACCCTTCATAAAGCTTCCCTCATTGCTTGTCCACTAACGACCCTCCTCACCCTTCATAAAGCTTCTCTCAATGCTTGTCCACTAACGTCCCTCCTAAACCTTCATAAAGCTTCTCTCAACGCTTGTCCACTAACGTCCCTCCTCACCCTTCATAAAGCTTCTCTCATCGCTTGTCCACTAACGACCCTCCTAAACCTTCATAAGCCTTCCCTCATCGCTTGTCCACTAACATCCCTCCTCACCCTTCCAAGAGCTTCCCTCATCGCTTGTCCACTAACGTCCCTCCTCACCTTTCATAAAGCTTCCCTCATCGCTTTTCCACTAACGTTCCTCCTCACCTTTCATAAAGCTTCTCTCAACGCTTGTCCACTAACGTTCCTCCTCACCTTTCATAAAGGTTCTCTCATCGCTTATCCACTAACGTACCTCCTCATCCTATCTGACTCCAACTTTATACTTCTGTATTAGTTAATGTTGAACATAGCGTACGACCACTTCGATGTATTAGACGACTTGCTGTTCATACTCTGCGTGCGTTTTTTTTATGTCCATCCCAGTGACGCTATTATTTTGACGATGCATGAGGAGCGAGAAACATGGCACCGTGAACCACTCAGTTCGACCGTCTTGAGGCAGCCTAGTGTCCTAAGACCAATTACCAGTCAAATTGGTGAACATTTGCAAAACGACCCCTTCAATTCCGTGATATTCACGGTGGAAGCTCTAACCCGCTTTAATGCTAAAGCAGAAATTGCCAATGTTTTGGCAATTCGCACAATGGATTAAGGTAGCAATGTTTGTCAGGGCTATAGTGGATGTATATATGGCCTGATGCAGCACAAATCTGTGTTCTAATCGTTATCAAAATGAGTTATGCATGCATTATTCTTCCTTGCCGTATTCATCATCCCTTGGGGCAACCTTATCCGATCATTGTGAGATATTATTGTCTGGTCATATGGGAGTGCATGTCTGATGTGGATGCCGTGTGACAAATATTACGTCTCGTGGGAAACCGCTGCGTCAGTGCTGCTTGCCATGTGACTGATTCTGGCTTGAAATACTGACGTCCAATTTACCGATATATATATAGTACCATATATCACATTGAAGCAAACGATGAGAAACACACACGCCAATAGGCTGACAATATGTTGTTTCACAATTATATCTATCCCTGTATTCATTGGTGTATATGCGTTGAATGCAAATGTCCAACGTGACCCGCTTTGGATATTAAGTGCAACATGACGAACGGCTAATGCGCGCTTCCTCTTTATTTAACTCATATGATACCACTTCAGTCGCATCGAATAGCTTAGAATTCAATGAGTTTTCCTCATATACAATTAAGGAGATTTCTTTAAATAATTATATTGATTGTACTGCAAAACCAGCCAAACATGTTTTTAATAAATTGTTTAATCGTCCAATAACAATAACCATTAACACATGCTTTATCTCTTGTGATAATCCGAGGCAGTGGTTTAAACTTTCTTGCTCGAGTAATAACCTTGTATATTTCTTTGAAATAACACAAAGTTATGATAATTAAATTACACTTAATGCCAAATTTATTAAATATGGCGCTACAAGTTGAATGGTAGGTAGGTTAGGCGATTCAGGTGCAAATTTCTGTAATTCAATCGCCGTTGTAAGAACACAACCTGTTCTGTGAAGTATATCAACTATATAAATCATTCGTGACTAACACAAAGAGCACAATGCAATTGTTTCTTGACAGTAATAGGTTTTGGAAGTGGTCGTGTATATGTTTTAATGCTGAATGCTGTACAGGAAACTCACACAAATGCGCATAATAAGCGAATGCATGATGTTGACTGGATTGTTATCTACACTGGCGTTGCAACATTTGCGTTTATGCTTATGCCATGTGAGAATTACCCAAGAACAAAATCCGATTAATTTGCGTACATGATGATTGCTACTGTTGCAGAGCTAGAATAAATGTACATGCGTCAGGCAGATGGTAATGCATTATGTTTGTTTCGTGCCATTCGCACAGGACTCTTATACTCGAATATTTGATAACATGAAATGGATTCATTAATTCAGAATTTTTTCATATCTGCAGGCAATATGCTCGTATTTCTGATCTCGGGGATTCCATTTAGAGCTATAAATTGCTCGAACGCAGACTAACGACTACGCATACCCAAAGGCAAGGCATCCCCCTAATGGATTCTATGTGGAGTTAGCTTATGAGAATGAATGTTGCTTTGGTCTTTCGTTCAACTTATTTTTAGATCAGAGCTCTATCTCGATTTCTACAGTATGCAGGCGCTGTATCACACGCGCCTTCATTATGTTCACTTTCTAACATCTGTGAAGTAATATCACATTACGGACACTCGGCGCGCGTAGCAAGCCGCGGATAACTAGTCCCCCGGGCGCAAGCAACATGTCACCCAAATTATGCCTGGCAAAATATTCAACATATTTCCACTTTAAGCTTGCGTTCCGCTGAAGACGCTGCAGTAAACCTGTTCATCATTCCGTGAACATAAATTATATGTATCCTTAAATTTCGATTCACGGCAACAAACAAATTTTACACGTGCGTAGCTTTCACGCAGTGGTGATTACGCACAAGTCATTCCGAGCAATACGATTGTTCTGTTCTGTTGAGTATCAAATCCAATATTGCTCTATTGTTCTGAGATAGCAAAACCAAATGCATCATGGAATCATTTGTTTTTCAATTTCCCAAATTCCATTAGCATGACATCTCAAGGGACCTAGTATAAATTGAAAACTCTTCTTCTGTAATCAAACAGCAATTTCATATTCTCTAAAGTTCATGATGTTCCTTGTGCCTAAACGGCAGTTCCATAATAAGATTGTAAAGTGAATAATAAATGGCATTGTACTCATTTTTTACCAAATTTGCAGTCTGTATGCATAGGAAACCACCATATAATTGTACAATTTTGGGCTTTGTTAAAGAAGCAGCATAGATCGTGCTTAGTATCGCTCAGCACAATATTTTAATAACTAAACCTAACGTTAACTTGCTAGTTCTAACTCTTACAGAGAGGTCAATTACTAGCCGTGAGCGTTATGGATATGCAGTAAGATAATATTCTATAAGATTTCTGCAGGCAACTCGGAACACTGACTCGAAATGTATATGACCAAGTGATATGAATGGTAGGGATTCACTGTATATGCTGAAGCAGCATAACAGTTCACTTTAACTATTTTACCAAGATTGTTTCAAGATCAAACATATTGCTTCAGAGTACAAACCTTGAGAAACTTCCGCTTCTGATGTATTTGCGGATGCGTTTGATCTTGTAGTTGCAACTCCAATCAGTATTATCATAGATTGAGTTGGTCCGTTGCTAAATAAAAAATCTCGATTCCTAAAAGAGGCAGGGACTGGAATAATTTATATTTTAAGACTAACTACTGCACAATTACAGCTTACTCTTTGGCGAGAGTCAGTGGCAGTAGAGATGGCGATTCACATTGCGGTTCTAAAGCTTACAAGTTAGTTATACGAATATGCGTTTTGCAGTAAAACCCTTTATAAAATAAATGTTTTGCTATATGAAGGGCCTACTGTGGATATTTCATTGCAGGACAATATATTCCCATTTGCTTAATTAATCTCTAAAACGGCTTTCTGATCCAGTATGAACGTGATAGGTATCTTCCCGTCATTAATTGATGGTTTTGACGGTTGGTTAATACATGTATCGACAGTTAACCCAGTACTAGGATAATATCCCCCGATACGTTGTATACAATATATTTATGTTTATTTATCTAAGAAAAGCCGAAACCTGTATGAATCCTCGCAGTAAAATTATTCATAATTTCTGTTTGGCACTGTTGCATAAAAATATTCCAGTATATGCTATACAAACAAATTGCTATGCATCTGTAATGAGTTCCGTTAGACTACGCCTGACCATGCCCATCACATCTAAGTACACAGAAGCAAAGTTGCACCTCATTCTTCTGCCTGGAAGAAAATAAATTCTATTTATGAGTTCTTCGATCGTCCAATATATCTCTCCATATAACTTCCAATTATTCGATGCTTGAACTTGTTTGTCAAGATTACATACACCACCGAATACTCCTGACAATGTAGTTGTAATAATCCCAATGAAACTAATGATGAACGACCATTTCATACTTGGTATATGCTAACCCTGTTATATATCAAAGCAAAGCCATAATTATAGTCATTCCAATTCAATGCATAGTTTTAATAAGCTTACAACATGCAACACAGTCGGCGGAACCACTCTCTCATTTAAAAAAAACTGTGCTGAAACTCCTCTATCGCTCCTATGTGACATAGCATACAGTAGTGTTTGGTATATGCTGCGAAATGTAAATAAATGACCCCTTTCATGCATAGGTGTAATAAGAGGAGCCATGTCACTACACGCACTTGGATATAAACATATTTTGGGTGATTTGAACCACACATCCTAATATTTTTTTCTGACGCATGTCAGACGACAAGCTATTGTGGAAGATCGAAGACGCATTGATAAGCTTAAGAAACGTCGCTACAATGAGCGAAAATACATGGGGTGTTATCAAAAAAATTATTATCGTGTAGACTGTGACTGAGGTGATTTGCGTACAAAATCTCCGCATTCACGCACTTTACCGCAGACCGTTTTTATCGTTGTAAATAAAGGCAAGGTTCTGCTTGTTATACATTGACAGAGATTGTGTGGCACATAATAGACATATGCAGGCGATTGAAGTGACAGAGGCTTTATCTTATGTCACTTATAAGACGAACATGACTGACGGCTTTAATAAGTAAATACAAAGTGATCTTTTAGGATATTTGTCTAATTAATGATACTCCTTGAAACTTGCAAACTGTGTAAGGTGAAGAAAATACGTGTCATATCAGGAGGTTAGATAATGTAGAACGAACGAGTCCGCCGTGGTTTGCCATGAAATATTAAATGACAGCTTGATATGCTATATCTGCGATTAAGCACCCGTAGCATTCACATTAACGACCGAGTAAGGTCTGTACGCGGGTGAAAATCCGGTTTGTTTGTACAGCTTTGACATTCTCTTCATAATCCATATGTGTACTGACTGCGTTGATTTGCACCACAACATCTAACTAAATATATCTGCATCGCATATACTAAACGATTTATGCTTCAATAAAGATTGTCTCACAGGGCCAGAGGAAAAAAATCACATAAGGTTCCATACAACGCAAATACTCCTAAAAAACATATGACAATGCACTACTCGGGGGTCATTACAATTACCGTGCCCTTTTAAGAGCTATTAACTCAGTTTATTATCTGGCAATGCATTGAAATTAATTCAGCAGGTATTTGTGTTTTGCATGTTGCGCAGCGAATAAGAACTAGAATGTGTAACCAATGACTACATTTTGCATTATAAACCTTATATTAGAAGTGACTAAGTAGGACTGTGCAATGTATCTTTGTTAACGCAGGCTCTCACGCCCAGCAACGCTATCAGTTATGTTCCTCTTCTTTTATCATCCATATACGACCAAACAAAGTCACAAATCAACTCACTTGCAACGTATGATGGTTACTGGTCTCAATTGATATATCTAGTCGCTTGATGTTAGACAGTTACCTTTTGATGGGGTTTTCGGAAACGTCCCTTGCATACCGCATTATGCATCTGTCTGTTTTATTGAGTCAGCCGACGAAACGCGACCTTACCACTACAGCCGCTGGGATTATTATGCTTACATTCTCTGACCCTTGTCGGTTTCACAGCGCATTTATTATACAGCCAGCAATTAATTGATGGTCAAACACGCGATGAGAGGTGATTGCAACGTCAGATGTTGTGATGTCGTAATGGTAATGTTGTGCCGCCGCATGCATGTAACTCTCACCTATGAAGGTAGAAAGCGCATGTCATGGCCCACTAATGGGGGAATGCATGAGACACAATGATACGACCTTTATTGAAGGAAACAGATTACTATCTACCGTGAAAATGCGCTTCCAGTCATTTCCCGATACCTAGTATGCGTTGGTCAGATTGACAACTGCATTTTCATATATTTAAGTAGCAGCTGAAAACAGCAGTAATGATTTTGTTGGCAACGAAGTAGGTCTCCTTTACTTCATAAGAACGAAAAGGTATAACAGCAGAGAGAAACTGATAGCAACGTCGCTTGTACTGTTATTTATTTATACAAGCTGCTTAGACGTAATTTGGGTATCTCGAAAGGGTTTTATAAGTATAATTGTTTAGCGGACGCTGGGCTGTGAACATAACCTACGTCTTCTTAAGTTAATATGAGGCTATCCGAATGCATAGTTGGAATAATCATGAGAAATCAGTGATGGACAGCTTTCCCCTTTATGGACTCGCGTGCATCGTAAAGTTTGGAATTGTTGCTTAGCAACAATTGATTACAATGCTTCTGATCCAGTGACGGTGAAAAACGGTTACATAAGTAGGTCTTAAAATGAACAGAAAAGCTGTCATGCAATATGCAAGAAGATGTTGCCCTGAACCTTTTGAAGCCTCGCAGGAGTTATTTGATTGTACCCCAGGGAATACAATAGACTGCAATGCATGAGCTCTTGCAATTGGTAATGTCATGATTGTGCCTCACGAATCGGCGAGTCAATGGTTTCGTGTGTTACAGCTAATTTATTCATGGATTTATATTTGAAACCGAGGCTTGGTCATTGAAATTGACTTTCTTGTCTTTGTATGGCTATGACAGATTATGTGATGCAGCCAAAAATTTATTTTAGCAAGTCACGGATTTATGAAAAGATATCAATAATTCAGTTGCATTCAATGTGTGTGGCCAAAACATCATAGCCTATAACTTGGTTGGTCCCTTAATTTAATGTATGTGAGGGGGCTCAACTATTCACTGCACAGTTATGAATTTGCCTCAATTGAAATAGGATGTTCAAAGGGATGCATCACGTCGTGATAACGACAAGCCCGATCACACACAACCAATTCAATTGTCAATGCTTCAATGACGATAGGCAGTCGAACGACTAACAGGTATATAACAGTGAAATAAGATGTCATATGCTCCGTTCATCTATTAAGGTGCCACTTTCATGTTTTTAAATGAACGATTTCCCAAACAGAGACTAAAATGTACTGAATAATACCCATGGGTTCGTCGCCTTATAGTGAGACACTACGGAAAAGCTGTATTTGGTAGAATACGATTTTATGGCTATCGGTTGACCCTTGTTGACGTCCGTATGCTTTGACGAGGCGTATCATTGATCTACTAGCAATCCGTCAGTGTCAGCGTAAGCCTGCATGGCATATTCCAGGGAATGAAACATATAACTTCACTCAAAGCACCGGTTTAAACGAAAACGCTTGATTGTGTGTGATCACGAAAAGTGTGAAACCTTTGCAGGGGCCGTAGCTTATGAGACGGAGGGTGTAAATTTTGGGCAGATAACCCACTCAAGAATATTGTGGCTGTTGGATTTCAATCAGCACAGCTCTGCTATATTCTCGTTTATTTGCGCCGAAGCTGACAACAACAAAAGGCAAAAACCGGATGGTTCTTACATCATAATGATTGCCATTTCGTCATTGCCAGTTTGAGAGGGTACATGCTTTTGATAAATTATGGAGCACCATGTGTTTAATCCTTGGACCACTATATTTTCCTTGTATCGATGATACGGCGTCTGACAGAATGTTATTGAATTCCATGTCAATCAATAGCTGGTTGGATTTGCCAATAGTACCGGTATTTCACGCTGCACGCATCTATTAAGGACCTTTGTAACATCCGTTAATCTTTTAAGTGCATTGAATAAATCGAAACGGGCAGCATCTATCTTGCTAATGTGTTGCACAGCAATGGCCAGCGGGTATTCTTATCCGAAACGGGTGGCTATGGATCGGGTTCTGTGGCGTATTAAATCTAATTTTTGCAATAATATTGTATTCGTGGAATCGGTAGTATTTTACAGTTCAGTTTCCCATAACTATTTACTATCATGTAATGATAACTAGATTTGTGACATATTCTCCTATCGTTTACTATGATCGTTCCACAGTATCATTTTCCTGGGCCATATCTTGAAGTTGATGAAACCTTTAGTTGTACGATAAGATAAACGGCAACCTTCAAAGCATTGTGTGATATGTACCAGCGCTTCGATATAATTTATATATATATATATATATATTTATGACTAACACAAAAAGCACGATGCAATTGTTGTTTTGAAATAATGGATATTGTTTCAGAAATGGTCGGTTATATGCTGAAATACTTCAAGTGGTACACTGGCGTTGCTGCATTTGCGTTTCGCTCTTTGTCCATTGAGAATGACCAACAGACTGAACCATATTGATTTGCTATATGATGTTGCAGTGAAAGCGTTGTTAGAATAAAAGTACATACATGTTTTCTATCACATTTTCTATCACATCTTAAGTTGATTGAATAAAGCACAATTTCCTCAAACCTGCAGGCAATATGCTCGTATTTCTATATTCTCGAGAAATCCAGTGAAGTGCGCGAATGGAGACTTAACACTGCGCATACCCAAAGGCGCTTTACGACCATTTGTGGAGTTTGCTTGAAAGATTTATCTCAGTTAAAAGACGAGTCGATTTCTACATCACGCAGGCGCTGTATTACACATGCCTTCATTTTGGTCACTTTCTAACATCTGTGAAGCAATATAAAATTAAGGACACTCGGTGTGCGTAGCACGCCGCAGAGACACTAGTACTACCGCTGCAAACAACATGTCACCCAAACTATGCCTGGCAAAATATTCAATATATTTACACTTTTACGCTTGCATTCCGCTTAACACGGGACAGTACCTGTATTGTTACATTGCATGACCATATATATATATATATATATATATATATATATATATATATATATATATATATATATAGAGATATAGATATATATATATATATATATATATATAGATATAGATAGAGATATATATATATATATATATATATATATATATATATATATATATATATATATATATATATATATATATATATATATATATATATATATATATATATATATATATATATATATATATATATATATATATATATATTTTATAAATATATACATATTCTTACGTTTCGAAACACAGCATCGAACAACTTGATTCCGAACATATATCAACTTATACCAATAAATACATTCTGAGCAATAAAATCGTAGCAGACGATTATTTTCGTTTGCCTATCTAATCCACAAACCAATATTGCTCTATTTCTTTCGTGTTGCGAAAACATATGCATCTTGAAATAATCTATTTTTCAATTTCTAAAATCCATTTTCTAGATTACCAATATTGAGAAACTGCCACTTTGGAAGTATTTGTTGAATCCTTAAAACCTATAGTTTATGCTCGAATGAGCTTAATCATAACAAAACACATGATCATACACCTCTCAGGGACCATTACAATTATCGTGCCGCTTTGTTGCAGTGAATTACCAGCTCTCAAGGCATCACGAAGAAATGGTTGGTTGTTTGATCAGATACATGAACGCTAGGACAGAGGTGCGTTTTTCACACAGTTTACTTATCAATCATGCGTGACGTTTTTGTGCAGTTGTGTCTTCTTTCTTAAAGCTTGATCACTGTTCTAGGTGGAGCAAATACCTAGGTGCGAGATGGAGTAGGATGAACAATGCGCAATGGACTACCATAAAGGGAAGAATCAAACTTGAACCGCCACTTGGTGTGCTATATTTTATTTTAGGACTCAGGGCATTAAACATTAACGACCGTTTTAAAACCACTTGCTGAAACACATTCTTCTTAACAGCATTGACAGGCCACCTGTGATTGACTAAACAGCAAGATGAAATATGCACGCGGATTACCATTTGCTTTGAATGCGTTAATTTACTCAAAACTAAATAATTAGAGAAATTTTCATCGCAACTAATGAGAGATTTATGCTTTAATAACGATGTATTTTACCAGTGTCACAGGACAAGAGACAAAAACAGCGTCAGCTTGCATACAGCCAAAACTAAGATTATACATTACTCGGTAGTCATCACAATTACCGTGCCTTACTAGGAGCTAGAAACTCAGTATATTATCAGTCGTTGCATACAAATTAATTGAACAGCAATTGAGAAATAAAATGTGTTACCAATGACTACATTTGGCGTTATAAGCCTTATACGGAGAGCGACTAAGTCTCTTAGCAGAGCGCTGCAAAAGTAGCCATGGTAACGCGTGCACTCACGGCCAGAAACGCCATCAGTACTTTTACATTGTCTTCTTTCCTTACATCCATACGCGACCAAAGTCGTGGAGACCGTGTTAAGATACTGTTAAATGAGATTTTCAATGATGGCCAAACACGCGAGGAGAGATGTTATTATCTGCGGCTGCCGCTACATGTGTGTAACTCTCTCTTATGAAAGTTAAAATTGCATGCCATGACCCAGTGATAGGTGATTGCAAGACACACTAATGCGACGACGAGGGAGAAGCTCTCAGTCCTATGTGTTGTGAATCGACATGTGATCTTCAGCTTGAAGAAACAGCTTTCCACTTGACACAAAAACGCGCCTCCAGCCATTTATCCGACATCATACATTTGCGTTGTGTGCGAAATGATGCAGACTTATGCATGAAAACGGCCTATAGTAAATAGTAGTTGTCAATTTAGCTGCAAAATAGTGGAGTTGATTCAAAGTGCGTGCAATGTTTTTCAATGCATAGTCACCTGGTGTTGCCTTATTTCCCCAAGCATTGCATATACCATACCAAAGCCACATTCACCACTTTCCTGATGTGTCCGCCAATGCTTTCGAAACAACAAAGTGATATATCTTGTCTATGCTGAGCGCAATAGCCAAGGCAAGTTGCGATTTTGACCCACCGGAAACAAGATGTGCCAATGGTTTGTAATTGTTTTACATCAGCCATTGTTAATGAAAAACTGCATAGTAGTGAATAGGTTGTAATCACCGTCTTTGGTACATTATATAAATTGCAACGCGCAGCATCAAACCTGCTAATGCGTTGTATAGCAAATACAAATACATATTTCTGGGACGGATCAACACACTTCAGCATCTGTTCTTCTTCTGTTCTGTTACGGATTGATCAACTGGTCGATGAATTCATGCGGTTACCTAGTAAGCTGCATAGAAAATTATCTATTAATATTTGCCGGTCTAATTTTGCGAAATGTGGTTATGGATACAAAGATTAAAGCAAAAGCCAATTTTACCCCTTCTTTACTGCAATCCGTTCTGTCTAGCAATCAGCTGTGCAATTTCATGGAGAATTAATGATGCAACTCTATATATTGATGCGTTTTTGCTTGTGTCTTGCTTTATGAAAACGTTAATCGCCAGTATGGTCTTTTCGGAAGGGCTTATGAATGAATACTGGAGTAGATACATTATCTTGATACAATATACTGACTGAAGTAATTGTTTGCAGAGTGCAGCCTTGCTACTACCTCGGCTGTGTCTGAAATTGGTGTGGCATTGAGACGTTGCACATGGAGACGCATGCGTAATCATAACGATTGGTCATGAATCTGTTGGGCTGTGTGCTCAAGGGTATAACAAATGCATCAGTGCTTTCGATCATGACGCATAAAATAATCAATCACAACAGCCTATGCAACTTTTGATGGCAGGCCTTAAATTATTCGACACGACTTGACACCAATGGAATACCGGGAACAATAGGCACTGATTAATGTAATAATACACGACACATATTAAGCCTTAGTTGTATAAGTTTGAAGTCTGTAATTGATGACATTATTTCCATTGTATACCCAAACTTTTCGGTTTAATCTTTAACATGTTAATGCGACTGCCTTGTTGTTGGAAAAGGGTTTACGACTAAATGTTCCGCTGCCATTTGAATAATGTGTGCACTGCAAGAATTATGTTGAGTGTATTAGAATTATTTTACAGGCCATACATAGTTTATGCCGCTTACGAGGGTACGGAAATTGGATTGGGTGATCGGAAAGAGTAGGCCTATCTATGAATGATTAAGTGCGACGGGAATTCCTTTCTGAATGGAAATCAACAATGATACGTGTGATTAATGCGAGGGGATTTGAGCGAATTAGGTTTGGCTGATACCTCTATATCCGGTTAAACACCTGTATGGCGATAGGATCAACAAAAACAACATCATCATCATATCATGCGTATTTATGCGTGTGGCGTCATTACATGGCCTCGGTATACAAGCATTTTTATGATTTATTACCTCACATGTTTTCATGACAAAGTATTTCTAATGAAATGCAATGTATTTCTAAACCTCTTTAAAATCAATTGGTAAGGCGGAAAGGCGATCGTGCGTGCAAATATCTTGATTAGCAGAGTAAGCACGTTGTTTGTGTTCGGTTGCCATGTTACGATGGACGTCATTGCTGACAATAAAAACTAAGGCATCTGCATTTGGGATAAAACATCGGTCTGCCCCACAATATTATAATATGGTGCGTTTCATATGTGGTTACTGTAGGACAATAAGTAAGCGGATCGCAAAGGGAAGATCCAAAATGGCTGATGATAATAAGAAATGAAATGATGGAATTGTGCACTTATATTGCGTTTGCCTTATCTTCAATTGGATATTTATTATGTTGAAGTGAATCGTTCAACAACATGAAGCGCGATAAGGGATGCAAAATCCCCTGAAGAGCGGAGGGGATTAGTGGCTCAGTAATGTGTCAGTATTCGTTGTCGGATAACATTATCGACCTTACATGATAGAGAGTGAACAAACTCTTGACGGAAACAAATCGTACAGACAGTTAAATGCTTGATACATGGTCTCATGTTGCAGGGATGTTACCATGCCGCGTCACATCAAAGAACATGATTGTATATGCAATTGATGACTGCAATCATTAGATGTACACAACCTGATATATATATATTAATGATGCAGCATATTTAGCAACGAAAATATGACGCTTTATTCTATTCATTTGCAAGAATAGCCTTATGGATTAATACGGCGGCCGGAATACGATCCCTATGTTTTTAATTGTCTCATATATGACTGAGGAACAATTGGATCAACAGGAAAATCTCTATCTCAGACCCTCGATCATTCAGAAAAAAACCCCACACACACTTTTGCATATATGTAGATTGGTTATAGAATCGCTGACAGAGTGTAAACCGCTGTTGAAGATCAAACTTGCGGAAAAAATATGCAGAGTAAATAAACATTTCAAATTAATTGGAGGTTAGTGCATACACAATGTATAGCAATATGATGCTCCTACATCAGTTATTGTTGGTTAAATCATTAGATAAAAAAATTTCCCGTAATTTGGAAGTAAGCAGGACCGAGTTTAGAGCATTTCGCTTCATATTTGTTTTTTACTATAAACCGT
This sequence comes from Urechis unicinctus, assembly GCA_034190875.2. Classification (NCBI taxonomy): domain Eukaryota; kingdom Metazoa; phylum Annelida; class Polychaeta; order Xenopneusta; family Urechidae; genus Urechis; species Urechis unicinctus. Next base: position 51,407,917 of record CM067343.1, read on the forward strand.
CATTGCAATGGTAAGCAGTGCACATAGATGTCTGATGTGTTCACCGGTAACTAATGATTATTATCTTAATAAGCGTTGAATAACGTTGAACGACCGAATTCATCTTTACCCGTGAGACTCTAGAATGGGAATTCCACTTTCGCCATATCCTTCTGCAACTGACAGGTCATTCATTATTGCTTGCTTTAATATAAACAGAGCGCTTCAATTTAAGTTATATTTTCGAAGCATTAATTACGCTATAAAAAGATGTATTTTCGGTTTGAATGATGCTTCTGAAATGTTGCTTTAAGTGTCTTTATGCTTTGTGTGATCGTTCTTACTGAACCTGATTCTTCTGCGAGATCTGAAGACATAATTGGCCGAGTAGATCAGTTGGGTCAAATTGGAGTGTTGCATCATTTTGCCGATAAGCATACCTCAGTGTTCACCATTTTCCATTATTTTAGCTTACAGTTAAGCCGGTTTTGCTAATATGCTATGTGTTAAGATTTGCAGCGATTGTTGGCGACAACAGCCATTCAATATAAACACTTATACTAGTAAACACACCTGCCAGCATATTTTACTCAACTCTAAGTTCATTTACAACGCCATAATTAGGTTTACCTTCTATGGCCCAAAATGTACATGCTTTCAACAGAAGAATATGGAGCCTGTGACATACAATCATCTGGCTTGTAAGTAATGTTGTTATTGTACTTCAGTGTCTTAAGCCGCTCAATATATATACTGTGGTTGCATATAAGAATACAAAGATTAAATTTGTGAGACCAGGGCGAAATATATATTTATTGTCATTATTCTAACGCGTGATGACTGTCTTTAGCTTTGACATTATAATTTATATCTTAAAAGCTGTGTTTTATATTGCTTTGTAGCGTCATTTGGGGCGAAAGCAAGGGTGGTTGGGTACACGAGCAACCGCAGTTTGATAGTTTTTATTCTTCTTATTTCTAAGTCCCGTTTAATCAACACGGTTTTAAGACTCTGCTGATAGTTCAAAAGCAGTTGCAGCATGGCGTAATAAGTTAAGAAAACATTTGTAAAGGCTTATGGTAATCAATCGATAATGAATAATACGCGTAAATCCCTCGCTTGGCATTGCATTGTAAATATGCCAGGTAGGAGTAGTTCCATTCATTTGCTAAGAGAAGCTCACAGTGACGGGCCAATTTTGCTCCTGTCTCGCGGGACATTAAGACAGCGGATACAAGTATGCGGATGTTTAAGATAAAATACATTCAGGTTAGATTTGTGATGCCTTGGGTTTATTTTAACTTTGTTCAAAGGAAAGCGTTGCTGATAATCAGTACATACTATACATGAATTCTAAATCGCATTTTCATTTTGGACCTAAGTAACTGATGACTGATGTATCTGTCATGACGCATATATTATATGGAAAACAAGATTTTAGATAATTATTAGATAATAAGTGAGCAGATGAATGGGAAGGCATAACGATAGCCATTTCCTGAGCGAGTACCTTACGAGATAAACAATACTAAGATTATATTCTCGGAACTTCTCAAACTTAGATTGATGCTGTGGCAGTCAAAAATAGACTTCATCATCTATAGAATACCGTTTATGTTATATTCACAATTTTATTTACATACACATACTTCTTCACGCACACACACATACACACACACACACACACACACACACACACACACACACACACACACACACACACACACACACACACACACACACACACACACACACACACACACACACACACACACAAACACAGAAATGCAATTTGTCTGCCTTGAAAGCATTGTTTACACGCATTATTGAAAGTTATTTTAATTACTGTTTATTTTATTTGCAGATCAAAGCAAATTATTGGACCGGTTCTCGGCCCGGCTATTTCATGTGAATATTTGTGATATACCAATGCTCCGTCATTGGCTCAATGTCTAATACAATTAATTCATTCGCCTATCAATGAGCAGATATCAATACTTCCTCATATAGATGATATATAGATATGGACTATTCTTCCTATATGAATATATATATATATATATATATATATATATATATATATATATATATATATATATATATATATATATATATATATATATATGTATGTATATATATATATACATATATATATATATATATATATATATATTGATAAAATATACATATATATATATATGCATATATATATATACATAGATATATATATAGGATATATATATATATATATACATATATTTGTATTTATATATGCACATATATACATATATGAATATATATATATATATATATAAATCCATATATATATATATGTATTTATATATATATATATATAGATATATATATATATAGATATATATATATATACTTACGTATATATATAAATATGTATATATACGTATGTATATATATATATATATATATATATATATATATTTATATATACAAATATATTATATTCATCTATGTTTATATGAGTTGTGCAATATATATATATATATATAATATATATAGATATATATACATATATATATATATATATATATATATATATATATATATATATATATATATATATATATATATATATATGTATATTTATACCCACACATATGTATGTATATATATATATATGTATATATATATATTTTTATATATATTTATAAATATATATACATATATATTATATTCATATATATTTATGTGTGTGTGCTGTGTATGTGTGTGTGTTTGTGTGTGTGTTGTAGTATAGCTTTGTAGATATTCAGATTTTAAGCTCAATGCGAACGGAGATGTGAATAACTGGTATTCCTGAATTGCTTATCATAGAAATTCATATCCCTTGAAGTGCGCAGATTATTTGTCTCTACGCTTTTCTATTTAAAATAAAATAAAACATTTGCTACATATGCTATAGCCTGATTTTAAGAGCAATACGTGTTTTTTGCGAACTAAGTGTTCCAACGTTTTTTCTCTCAAATGTGTGCGTTACAAGCGCACTATTCTATAAGCAAATGACCTATACACAAAAACTTAAAACCCCGACGTTACGAGAGCTCGGGCTTTGAAGTGTGGCCACAATGTTGAAGAGTTTTCGTGTTAGCGATGCTAACTTACTGTTGCATAAATTATCTTATTAGCAGTATGAAAAGTATATAGCATATCGCCTGTTACCAAGAATATCTCTCAATTTGTTTAAATTCAATTGTGAAATAAGGCTGAATTCGGAAGTATATACTAATATACCACTATAAGCACATTGAATGAGCAAAGGCAACCTTCTTTTGGGGAGCATATCTTTCGTCTGTCAAAATGCGCTGCATGTGACATTTTGGGCAGCTGAAATAAAGCGCTCACGTCCACTGGCCAAACTTTAATGGATTATAGATAGTTATAAACCTATCAGCAACATATTTGACACTTGGCATAGTTTCATGCGATTTGGATCGCACTTATGGCACACTGTTTTGCTTTCTAGAAAAACGCAGATAGGCGTCCTAATGGCGTCAAACGGGTCAATTCCCTCGTGGATGATACTGATTTGTCATGGTAATACACACTCACTCACTAGGAACGACGAGCCGCGGATAGATTTCGATGCTATGTATTGCAAAATATGGCTTGTGTACAAACATCATGGCCTCAGTTTGATATAAAAGTGTTACTTATATATTAACATAGCACACGTCGTATGCTTGGAAATAACCGCAACGAACCTGCCTTCGCTGAGGTAATATGTTGGAAAGAGCCAGCCGTAAAAGAAGATAATGTTGCAACCTGCCATTGGCAAAACCGGTTGTGTGACAGCCATGTAGATCCTGCTCATTAAATCTACTCACCCAATAACAGCGCTGTGACTTTGATCATGTATTCTACCATCGAATATGTCAAGCCCCTGCGTGTGTTATTTATATTTGCTTTAAGGCTTTAGTGGCAAATGTACATCGTTGGCGGCATATGGCGCATCGCGCTTGCTGGGTTTATTATAAGCTCAATGTGGTTTTATTGGCACCCTCACAATATGTTTGTCTCTTGGTCCCCCTACGACCTTAATATTGAGCCATTTTGAAAATCATTCGTATATAATGTACGACTCTGCAGAATGAGACAATGGTCGGCTCGGAAAGATAACCAGTGTCCCAAAAGGCACGCTAACACTCCCACATTTGTACCGCTGTCGACACTAATCGTCTACGACTTAATAATGTTTGCTCAAACACCGTAAAATCTCTATGTGTTTATTCGTCGTAATCTGTATATTCAGCAATACAAAGAGATATCACGTTGCAAAAACACAATATCAGTCGGATGTTGCGATCGATCAATCATCAAGGCCAATGGTTAATCAAGCGTGTGCAGTAACCCTTTACAGCAGTTTGGTATTCACGCGCTCATCGTAAAATATTAGGCACTGACAGTAGTCAAATCTAGTTAATACTGCAACAAAATAAGGAGACTACGGTGTGGTTCATGATCGTTGGTTTGCATCATGAATTGATTTATTTACAGCTATTTTTCATACTGGCTTCGGCATCAATCCGAGCCTATACAAACGAATCACAATTATATTGCAATGCCTGCATCTATGATTTCTGTAGCTTTCATTTTTTGGTGCTTCGCATAATTTGTTTCACCATGACAACGGATTATCAATTGCGGGCTAGAAAAAAATTTAAATGGGGCGTGAGTGTTGAGCAGCCTTAAAATCGTATGTATTCGCAACAATTTCAAGGAGCCACCCTCTTGGTGATATGCTACCAGACACCAGCCCCATTTCGACTATGAGGACACGTATTGAACGATGCAGCAGATCGCCGGCACGCATTGATCGGGAATTACTTGACCGAATGTTGATATTTCAAGTAATATCCTTGCTGACTTGACGAGCTTTGAGGTTGTCGTCGTAATTATTGGGTCGTTCGCTCTATATTCAAACGTATAACCAGTAAGGCATACTTGAGAAGCAATGAGAATAGTCTGATTCGGCAGATATAGTCAGATAATTATTGGATTTTGTTATGACCTTTTGATGTGCAAAGTATCGACCCATGCGCACCGGCTCAAAATAAATCACGATGATATTACCATATATTATTGATGTAACTGTACGATTCTACTTACCTGAGTACTTAGCTTGCCCATCCTTTATAAGCAAAGATATCGTGAAGTTGTATGTTTCAAATTGTGCATATCATCATATGCGAAGTGTTTGGTCATGCGTAGTGGCTCATAAATAAACAGCATTTTCGATTTTTGACAGTTCGTGTTATCTACCAAGACTGGAAGCAGCTGGTCTACGACTTTTCAGATCGAACTTATTTAGACAGAAGTTGCCGATGTGCGAATGTTATTTGCATCTGAATACAAGTGACAAGGCAATAATGATATCAGTCTAAAATTAACACTCGTGTGCTTTGACGGCGGCAGCGTAAGTCTAAGATGATTTCGTACTTCAGAAATGCAGTCTTTGCTCTGACAGGCATCACGCTAATTGTGACGTCATCGATTCTCGTATTTTACACACGCGACGCTGGGGCAAACCGCTACATTTTGTGAAAATGATGCCTCGCGCAAATGGGGATAAGAATCACAGTAACCTGACGTCAGAGGACATCGCATCGCTACAAAGTGCACCAACGTTAGAGGAAGACGCATCGCAGCAAAGTACACCGACGGCAGAGAACGACGCATCGCAGCAGAGTTCGCCCAAGTCAGGTGAAGACGCATCGCAGCAAGGGAAGCAGTCCTGCCCGTGTGGGCGTCTGAAGTCGACCCCGACTGAGCAGGGGGGACAGCGCTTCTTACCAGTTGAGGGTCATCACATCTACTCGGCGTATTATGACGACCGTCAGTTACAACCGGTCGTGTTTATCATAGGCCTTGGCAATACAGACGCAGCGAACAAGAGAGAGCTGCTGTGTATTCTATGGTACAACGAGACTCACTGTGACGTCACCATTCCCACGATTCGCAACGTTACGAGCCGGTCTTCGAGGTAAGAAGAGCTAAACACTTATGAAATATGCAACCATGTCTTACGTATTATCATTTCATTTACATAATCTACACGCCCCTGATGCACTGGAAAGACTTTGATGAGAGCTGGCTTTACTTGGCGATTAAATATCCCGTTGATTGTGTAACATCATGCCTGGTTTACACACCACGGTCATCGCTGCTAGTGAATACGAGGGGATAACGCAAGTAGCATTTTTAACGCTAAACTTAGAATCGAAGCGTCCCAGTTATCCATCTTGTCTCGGCTATGTCGGATCGTCCAGATACGGGCTCAATTACCTGACTTCACCATCGTGTACAAAAGTAACCACTTTCACGCTAGAATGAATGCGGGCTATCAGTGTGTAAATAAACAAGTTCAATCATTAATATTCCCTGTATGGCGCACACATAAGACTTCTTTTATATGTTTTAATATGACCCATTTGTGAATAAAGGATGCCAGCTTTGTCACCAGATGTATGATTCCCATATGAACACTTTGAAACCCATGCAGCCAATGGAATTGTTTGAGGTTTAACTCCAAGGTTTTGCGCCATGGTTTTGCTTGTTGTAAAAATTCAGTTTTATCAGTGCATGCAAAGCATTGTTGCAGCATAGCTTTCTCAGCTCATATATATATATATATATATATATATATATATATATATATATATATATATATATATATATATATATATATATATATATATATATATATATATATATATATATATATATATATATATATATATATATATATATATATATATATATATATATATATATATATATATATATTATATATATGAGATTTATTTATTCCTGATATGCATGAATGCGTGGTAATATTCACAACTTCATGGGTTTTCTTTAGTCAATTCATATAAGTTGACCATGCTATTCATTCATCATTATATAATGCTTTAAAATAATGCTACTGAATTGTAAAGGTGGTATAAAATCATAACAAAGACTTCTCCTACACTGGGTGAAATCTAGGTTACTTGTACCATGAATTTTAAGTAAGAACCACCAGTTCCAAAATGCTATTCTCTAAGTCCTGTATATAAATCACCGCCGCTGGTGGCGATGAAATAATGCAGTGAACAAGTCTCTATATTTTAATCGGTTGGTCCGAGTGCGATACATTATCATGATGAACACACACCCATATACTCAATAGCATTGACGCATGCAGAACGGTTAGGATATATCCGGTCCAAGTAAAAGCTTACCAATTTACTGACCTTGGCATCCAGGCCCATGTGCAATCCAGAAGCGTCTTGAACACTTCATAAAAAGAAGTGGAATTACAGGGAAAAGGCTGATAAATCTTACGCAGTTACATGCATATACTTCAAACCGTTGTAAATTAAATTTGAATTTCTAACTTTGAATATATTTATTTTTGCAAATGCTGGGGCATTGCCATGGTGTATACTATAGACATTACAGCCAACATAGCTTTTGGTTCCGTATAAAAACCAGTTTTGTCAATGTTTCTTTCGTAAAATTACGCATGTTTTTTTCAGAAATCCTTCTCAAGTATTCACTTGTCCATCGCCAGACAAAGGCCCTATTCCCAAACACGTGACCATCACCCCAAATACTGAGAAGTGCTTGACAGAGGGAGCCACTGTGTTGATTACGCATAACCAGAAATGGCCGCCAAAGCACAACCTGACCGTGTGTGTTCACGGGGGCCTCAAGAAAAACATAAGTGACGTGGCCTTCGTAATGGAGTTTTTCGAGGTGTACAACATGCTGGGAGCCGACAGTTTTGCTATATACAACCACTCTGGGGGTGCAGCTCTACGCCCGCTCATGCAACTTTACCAAAAGAAGGGGATTTTGGACTTCTTTGATTGGTCCATGTCTCCAAACACGTCGAGTGAATACGTGGGCCAGGGTGCGCTTATACAGGACTGTATATACCGTTATATGTATCATTCACGCTTCGTTTTATTGGTCAACCTGGACGAGTTTATTATTCCTCGTCAGCATGACAATCTGGTGGACATGGTGCTGAACAGTGCGTGCAACGAGTCTTCAGCAATCATCTTTAGAAACACATTCTTTTCTTGTGAATACCCCAACGACAACCTTGTCACCATAAATGAAACTCTCAAAAACCTCAAATCAGTCGTTCTTTCAAGAACAATGCGGGATGATTATATCATGAAAGAAAAAGCGCGGTCAAAGTATATGGTGCGGCCTGACCTGACGGTTCAAGGCGGAACACACTATGTTAATAAAGTACTGAGAGGAGGGATCTGCACTATTCCCCCGGATCTGGCTCTCCTACACCACTGCAGGTGTCGACAAACAGGTTGGTACTGGCAGATGCTGGGTCACATGGTCCCAGCTGTAATGGACAGAACCTCACATCGCTTTATGGAACAAATTGTGGATCGCCTGACATCTGCTACGAGGCAACTGTCGAACTACAAGATAATAACTCGACATGACGCTGATGGTGATGACGTCCGACGCCCTAAGAACCGACAGTCTCATGGCCTCGTGTAATAGACGGGAAGTGACGTGGTGCTCTGATATAGTTGAAGATGTTTCTAGGACTCTACAGACATCTGGTGCAGATAGCTAAAGAATTTGACTGCTCTGATGTCCAGACAAGTCCATACATTAACCAATGTCATAAAAAATCTTACTGAATGGGATACCTATGTCATTTGCTCTTTTCTTCATTGATCCATTCCTAGAAAAATTCATATTTCTAACTAGCAGAACACTTGGTGTTGCCCGTGAAATAAAGGTCTCGCCATCTTGATCCCCGCAGTGCTATCCAATCCTTACCCGCGTGTCCATGGACGTGACTTTACCCCGACCCCCACAGTACTAACCTACCCTTAACCCCGTAATCCGCTGTTCTAACCCACGCTAATACAATTTTTATATCACCTAACCCCCACCATGCCCCCACCCTAATCCCTGATGTGCTAACTCACCCATCCCCCATGGTAGTCTCCAATTACTCCGGCCATGACCCCTCTGTAATCTCACGTTATAACTAGCCCAACAGACCAACGTCAGGTTTTATCACCTTGCTGGTCTAACAAAACAACCGGCTCATTTGTTTTGGCTTCAAGCACATGATGACAGAACACACCACTTCGTTTTACGAAAAATGCATGTTCAGTTGAGTTTCAGGCGATCAGTGTCGAAAGTGATAATTTAGTTTTGATTAAGATAATGTTTCATATTCCTATTGCCAGCCGAAAAATATATTTGCGATTACTTTCCAAGTTTACCGGTGATATTTCCTTCCGAAATACAAGAGGACAGTATCCAAGAGAGCCCCAGAAACTTCCGATGCAAATATGGCGGTGAGAACTTATGCAAAAACTATAGCTGATCGTTCCTGTCGCTTTTCCCCAAGTTTTCGTTTTTTTCTTCGTGACTCGGTGTAGAATTTGTGCGACAGGGATTGTTAGTGGCCTTTTCTACATGTTAGACAAGGTCATTTTAGCTTTTAGCTTCGTGCCTCAAATAGTCCCCGCGTCGTGCGAGGTGCCTCGCCTATGTTCCAATTGATGGCTATCCGCGACACTGGCTAAATGGTGAATGTTGGTCGGTCTTTTCATCAGTATCAAAACAACTGTTAACGGGACGTTAAGTCAATCATATAATGCAACAATCTTTATTACCTTTCGTGTTATTGGGACAATTTGGCTGACCACCAGAGCTGCAAACAGCTCTTGCACAAAGGATCAATGAAGGCAATAGCCGCCTAACCTGCTCGTATGTAACCTACGAAGTGCCAACTTACGTGACTTTACCAGGCGGTTATATACGTAGGTTCGACAAAGCCTGGGCATAATAAGTCGGATGCGTTGGAAGTTACAGTGTACTAACATTTTCTAGCCCGGATATAGGTAGGTATCCAAGTTGTGCCGAGGTGATCTGTTGATCCTGTAGACGCCATAAAACCGACTACGCACCGTCCCGTGTGGCCAGAATACACCTGTAATCAAGAGGATAAGTATCTTTGACTTCATCGTCAAGCAGACAATGCCGGACCTTTCCCCGGTGTAGAACGCGCGACACAAGTCAGTATCATATCATTAATTGTGTTGAATGTAATTGTTCAAATGTAAAATTGTGAAATGGGGAAATATTTGAACAAATGTAATACGGAGCTTGCTGTGGGGGTATGGCGTGCTCCATTGATTATACACGGCCTTGTTAACGTGGCGAATCGCTTTGCCAAGTTATCTTGGTTAGTCGCGTTTGTTTATATGTATGAATGTCACTCAATGCCAGGCCATCTATTATGTAAACGATTACCTCGTACTTGGTATTTGTCCACGTGACTTGGCTCGGTACAAGTTCGAATCAATTTGATTTGAGCAGCAGACATGTCAATCAAAGTGCATCGGCCGTTCAGCTCTGAATACCTAAGCGATATTCTCCTAACCGGTTATTGATTAAATTGTACTCAGACATGACGAGCCTAAGTGAAGCTGTGTATATTTACAGCAACAAATCACCTCAAATCTTTCAGAGTAAGTGTAAACGATGTTGCAATTCGAATTCATATATTCACACATTGCGGATGTCATTCGATTTGGTATATTAAGAAAGTACTGTTAAAACATAAGTCCGGAGGCAACTCGCAATATTTTAATTCATTCATGCACGATCAAACGACATTACATTACATACTGTATTTATTTGTAAATCTGAACCCATGTAACATTTCAAGTAATAAAGAGGAAGTTGTTATTCAACCATATCGTGAAATAGCTATCTAGCGCAGATCTTGTGGCTAAATCTTGTCCCTGTGTAACTCTAAGAGTCTTTATTGTATTCCTGTGAATGCAGACATTCAGACCATGGAGCACGCAGATCATCTGTCCGGGCTGGAGAACCTGACAGGAGCACTTTTCCCCACAGCTAACATGGAAGGTTTACCGATCTCGGCAGAAACAGGGACTACCCTCACTGTCAATTATGATGACACAAACGTCAAAGCCTCCCTAGCTGGTTACGCCAAGGCGATATCCTCACTCAAACTGCCCCAACAGGTGCTTCTCTGTGATGTCACCTCCGTAAGCAAATCCTCGACCCACCGATCTAAAAGAGGAAACGCAAAAGGCGAGCGCAGCGGTTACATTCGCCTGGTCTTCCCAGAAGAGGTCCTGTCACGTTACAAACTGCATGACCAACTCAACGGACTGGGCTGGCTCCTCGCAGCCTACATTACACTCTTGTGTCCCTCAAGTTTAGGTGTTCTTCGCAATGAGATCTGGGCCCTCAAGGTCAAATCCCGCAGCCCCAGATCCAAGCTTACAAACTGATCAGGCTGACGATGCTGATGATGTTAATCATTTTGACAATAAGAGACACCATGGAGCCATCCGGTCCTTCGTCCGCTTCCGGTGGTCTAATACACGCGGATTTACATAGAAGATCGAGTACTACGTTATTTTTGATCGAAACCTTTCGATGACATCCTTGGAGAAAATCATCACTTATGGATAAGTACGGAGGTCTGATCTTTTGAGCAATTGAAAATAAAGCTGAAGAAGCGAAATACGAAAGCTTAGGAGACGAAAAAAATTAACATATTAAAAGTGAGATGTAATCGTTTATTTGATTCGTATATTTTGTGTCTACGTTGGGATGACTAATTAATCTGACCCAGTTCATTCCATCTAATCCCCCTGTTCGTTTCTTGTTAATTGTTTTTATTCTATTTCGTCTCCCCTTCGATCAGATAATCTGTTGCAGCTGTTTTATTAATAACAAGAAAACCGGGTTAGTGTTTCTTACCCTCACCCCCACCATTTCTACCTAGTTAAATACAAGCAGAATTATTAGGAAACTGCTTGTAATCGCCGTATGTATTACCCAGTCAATACAGTTGTGGTTTATTGAGGTGTTGCCATCTTTTCTGCAGGCTTGAAGCTAATGACCGCAGCAACAACTTCAAGCTTTTGTGTTTGGCCAGAATTATTTTTGGTAAAACGCCCTCGCTCACTAGGAACGAAGAGCTGCGAATAGATTACATGGCTGATGTATTGCAAATGTGGATTTTGTTCCAACATCATGGCCTCAGTTTGATATAAAGTACGTTTTATAAAAGAAAGCATGATTCATACGGGCTTGTAAGATATCGATGTAACGCACTGGCTACACATGCATTGCACGTCATAATATTGCTGTGTGCTGTCACACAGAGAGATGGTAGAGCAAACATATGCTACAAGAGATGCTGTACTTTATCTAGTAGAGCTAGCTCATTAAATGATTCTAAAGTCAAACTTGAGCTGGATACCAGTTATGCCACGGTTTATCATCCCGTTTTGGATATGAATTAGCCGTTCATATTGACATTGCATGAATAAAATACACGCAACGGATTCGGCAATATCACTGAAATGTAGGTACTATGAACGCTATGCGTGAACAATTTACATAGTACACGTTGTACGCTTGGAGATAGCCACAATGAGCCTGCCTTCCCACACCTTTCAAAGTGTAGTATTGCACATTTATGTATTAAACAGTAGGAAGCATATTGCAGTAAACGTCTCTTTAAGCACCAACAAAATATTTGAATGCTGTGGTTTGGGATTGCTCACTTCAAAGCAAAAAGTTTGCTCTCCATTAATTACCAACCTATTCAGTACTAACTACCCGAATCGTTGAGGTAATATGTTGGAAAGAGCCAGCCGTAAAAGAAGAGGATGTTGCGACCTTTCATAGATAAAACCGGATGTGCGACAACCGAAAACAACCTCCATATAAAAAGAAAATACGGCAGATGGCCGCCCTCTTAGTAGTGATAGAGGTACCCGTAACTACATCGTTTTTTTATCTGGGGATGACGTGAGGATGACGTAAGAAACCATTGCGCGATATTTTTTCGCTGGCGGATCGTTTCCGGATTTGGTGCTTGCTATTTTGGTGACATCATTCTATTTTGGGAAGGTGTTTTTGGCTGATGAAATCCCCTCAGATATTTCATCATCGTCCTTGACGACCTTTGGTGAGTTAATTAATACCTCATGTCATGGGATGTGCGCTATTTGGGTGAGGTCATTTGCGACGGATATGTTGTGAGTGGTTTTTTGATGAAATCCCCTGAAAGGATCCTTTTGTTTGGTGAAATACCTCATGTCATGGGATGTGCGCTATTTGGGTGAAAATGTTGTGAAAAGGTTTGTAAATGGCTATTAAAAGTTAATAAGCGGTGTTGGTGTTGAAAAATTGAGATGTCAAGGGCAATGTTATTGTTAGCTTGGTGTGTTTTCATGTTAATGAAAATTACTAGCATGTGAGTATTCAATTACATATGAGGGAAAATGACAGGAGACTTGTCATCATATACTGAAAACATTTAACTTGAAGTGTGTTCTAACTCTCATTGAGAATATAACTGGCAGGTGGGTTAAAACTTGATGATTGGATACTTCTCAAAATGGGGGTGGAGTTATGGATTACAAATAGCAGATGGTTACTTTACTTCAAAATAGTTTTCATCAATTTTGAAGTAAATCCAACATGTAGCATATTTATAAAAACCATTTCATATCATCGGATCCATCCAAGTCTAAATTTAATAATCCAAGTTATCCTGAGTTAGTGGCAGAAACATTAAAAAAAAATCCTGATTTAGAGGAACAGTTTGGGATTTTAAAAATGGTGTTTTATAAACTTTTCACATTCACAGTTGCAGTGACAGGCCAGTACCCCGGTTACCACTCATCCCCCACCAAGTGGGTTAAAGTGATTACGAAGGGAGGGTGCCTCATAACAGCATACCCTGTACTATGAGTATTCGCTTAAAACAAGCTATATGGTTTTTAGATTCGTTGACTTTTGTATCTGTTGTAAGTATATATTTCTTTGTATGCAGGGAACCCAAACATTTATTATAAAATAACCAAGAGTACCAACCAAAACAAAGTTTCTCTGGAATTTTAATTTTGTCTTTCTTAGAGATTAAAATATATTTTGTTTTGTTTGTAGGATGAAGATAGAAGAAATTAATTTTAAATAAATATATATAAATTTTATGCTGGTGTTTGTGTTATTAATTGCATATTGATGAATCTGTGGTATAATTACGCAGTCAGGTAATGTGATTTACTGATCGTTGAATTCATGACCCGCTTGTATGGTCATTAGGTAATGGCTCTGTCAAAATCGTAACCTTGCATCATCAAGCGCTTAAGATTACTCAAGCGTATTACAGCTCGGGGTGATTTCAAATTAAGTAATACCTCATGTCAAAACATTGGGGATGTGCAATATGTTAATAACATCATTTGCGACGGATCGATTTTTGTAAGGTGTGCGCTATTTTTGGATATTTCATCATCATTTTGCTGACCTTAGCTAAGTTAAGTAATACTTCATGTCATGGGGCATATATAAAGTCAAGCGGGATCTCTCAGTTCAGTTATCACCATGGCTGGGAAACGACAACTGGAAGGTTTCAATGATATGAGCAAAGGCAGTAGACAGATGATCGATGCGGACTTGTTAAAGGTCAACTTCAACGATTTTCATCATTTCTTTATTTTGTGTTTCAAAATGAAGATTAATAACTCATTAACCAACGGGTACTCATAATTCATTGCACCGCTATGCTCTTCTCGATGCCATTTTGCCTCAGTTGGCCGCTAGGGGCAGGTTGCGTGACGTCATTCCTGCTGCGAGGCCTCAGAAAGAATTTGACAGCGATCGAGCGAGCGAAGCGAAAAGCGATTGTTTGGATTTTAGTATTACACTGTTTTTAAATGAAGCCATGTCGTCTTCTGATGAAAATTACGAGGCCCCATAGCATAAAATTGGGGCAAATTATGTCCATGACTATTTATTTGAGACAATACGGACGGGAGTTGAAAAATCCAAGTCACACTTCGAAATGACACCGGGAGCTCTAACTCGCTTCGGATGAAGAATCCACAAAAGATTTCGACGAATGGTGAGTTTAAGAATACCCTTCCCCAGCTTTATTGAACTACGTTAACTGGTAAAAAATAATCGTTAGTATAAGTTACCTAATAAATTTACACAATCTATAAGTTGAAGATGATATGTTGACAGACCTAACTACTACAACAAATGATGCCTGGCTAGTAAATTTGGCTTTGTCATTGTACCCTCAGCACATTTAATATTGTGGACAGAATTTTGCATGCAGTATATCAAGTATTTTCCTGTTATATTCAGTCAGCACTGCATCACAATGGACGAAGCCAGAGTGTGCATCAGAGGTTTGGAGAGAGTGATGGCTATAAAAGAGGAATGGACATGCATCACCAAGCAGCCAAGATTCCTGGCAAACTGCCTGAATAAAATGTGCTGGAAGCTTCCAAATTTGAATCTATTCAAATGGATGGACCTGTTGGAGATGAGGTCTCTACAATGAGTAAGTTAGCCATTATTGCTACCAAAAAGGACGGTTTGAGGTTGAACAATCATATTTATTACTAAGGGAACATCAATCCCGCTGTGTAAAACATTCAGTGTTCATATTGATAAACTACAATATATTTTACATAGCCAAGAATAAATAAAACCATTAACATGAAATCCAGAGGCAGAGCTTACAATACGAATACAAAGTGAGGGAATGGTTGACAAATGACAATTGTTTTTTTAACTATGCAACTTATTTCAAAACCATAGACAACTTATTGACATATTGCTTCAGATAATTCAGGTATCTAGCCTACCGCCAGTTTACATTATGGATATGGCACAGACTGGGCAAAAGAAACAGAAAAGTGCTGGCAGGAGTGGAAGATTACTTGGTCAGGTTAAATCTACACCTGTGAGCACTTACGAGAAGATCCTTTGCAGGTTTCTCGTACTGGGAAGCAATAGGAGGTGGAAGATTCCTTTCCTCTGCAAGGACATCAGCAAGTCTGTAGCTTGGGTATTTTTGCCTGAGATCAAGCACCTCAGCAATGAACTGATGTACATAGTCTGAAGGAAATCAATGATATTCATATTTTATGATAGTCATGAAACAAGTTAGTTATAAAATATGCCCATTTGAATAGGGTTACAATGTTTGTGCATATGAAACTTATTTAGGTTCCGGTAATAAATGTCAAAATAACATGTGTTTCATTTTAGATTAATGCACCTACACACCAAAAGTAATTGGTACTTTGACCGGCTTGACAACTGGGTCTCCCTGTCTGGCTTTGGGATAAGACACTCTCCATTGTGACTGACCTCCTTCAGTGATGGCTTGAGCTCTGTTCGAGTTTTCATTGAAGTGAATAACTGCTAGGAGCAATCTGGATATATATATATATATATATAGCAGGTTGATAACATATTGCTAAGTAAGAATTGAAACTTGAGCACATAATTATACAAAGAACATTACAGCTGCCAGTACATAAATGTGCTAAACTTCCATACAACAAATATACACAACCGAATTTCAAACTTATTTCATTGGTATTACCTGGCCTCCATGGTGGCATAGGGATAGTGAACACTCTTTGGTGCGAAGAATGTGACCACTTTGTGATACGATTCTAGGTTTGATGTCTGCTCTGATGGGGAAAGCCTACCAATGTCATTTAGGAGATGCTTGCTGGAGACTATCAACTCCAACTCTTTGTGTGGCTTTGATCCTATTTATGGTTAACACATATATCAATACAGATTACATTTCTTTGGTAAAGTAGTACCACAAGGACATGGATTTTACCTTTATGACTCATTTAATTACACTACAACTTAAGTAAATATTTCTATGTAAACTTATATGATTAAAAACTAACACTGACCCTTCAGTATCCACTTCCTGTCCTCTAGTAGTGCATGCTCACATTCCGGGTACAGATCCCCATGCCCCGCATGCTCATTGACGACATGCCTAGTGACAGAGAGCCACTTGGCTCTGACCAGACCTGCATCTCCATCGCTTGAGGCAGCACACCAGTAAACATGATTGGAAATGCTTCTGGCCCACTCACCCAGGATGTTGCAGTCTTTTCTTTTCCCTTTGGCCAGTATTTTCTTCTTGATCCCTTCATTTACAAATAAGTGTGTGTTTGTCTTTAATGCTATCATATAAATTTGGTATGCCAACATGTTAAATATTCTTTAAAATGTTACACAGAGTGTTTTGGGTCGGCTTAAGTCACACAAAGAAACTAACCTTTGGCAACATGCCACACATCAAACCAGTGTTGGACTGTAGGTTGCTCTTCCCTTATGTACTTTTTCACCCCCAAATGTCTGTCAGTAGTGATGGATTCAACGGTCAATTCATTCTCAGACAGGGATTTCATACCAAGCTTCAGACCAGCTAACTCCATAGCATTAGAATTTTTAACTTGGTTACTCTGAAAGAAATTAACAGGCAATTGATGGTACAATAGACATTAAAGAATCCATCATATACTGGTCATAAATTGTAAGTTTTATACCTGAACAAGTTGCATGTCTAGAACCTTTGAAGTCTTTAGGTCCATCAGGGTGTAACTGCCATACTTAGCAGTGTGGCCTGGAGAACAACATCTTGCATCCCCTCCTACAGAAAGTGGTGTACCTTGGCGAGCAGTTGTCAGTGATGTCTTTTGGGTCCGCCAGAGTCGTCTTACAGCTGGAACAAGATAGCTTCTCTGAATGAGATAAAATGTTGACATAGATATGGTTGGAATATTAACATGCCTGAACATGTTCAGTGTTCTAACAGCACTACTGCCGCTAACAAAAATTCCTGAAGCCATTAACAAATTCCCTGCAGGCATAGCTCCTGTAAAAGGTTGGCTATCCCACATCTTACGGTGTCCATTCACGCAGATTTGTTCAAAACAAGCAAAACTCCCCCGTATCTGCTTGATGATGACTCTGCAGGGGCCCAAGCACAGGAAGCATGAGAGCAGCAGGGTTCTCAAGCAGCTCTCAAACACAATAAATTTTCTTTGATTCTGACTAGGGCCATCCTCCAGATCAACAACACTGTGAACAATAAGAATGAATTCACAATATAAGCATTCTGTGAGCTAAATTTTTCTTCCATCAAATAAAACCCTGTGGTTACACTATAAACAAAACAATATTTTCCTTACACTTCTTCAAACTCCATGTCATCATCAGTGTCCATCTCGGCATCATCACTGACATCAATGAAGTCATAGTCGGGGTCAGTTTCCATCTCATCATCGCTGTCCACTAGTTGAACAAATTCCTCCTGGGGCTCATATTGGGTGCCCCTGGTGACACTTTGGATCAGCAAATTGCACTGTGTCCCGATGCAGTGCTGAGATGGGCTAACTTGGGTACCTCTGGAATATTTCTTTATTCCAGGAAAGAAGGAACTCTGTGTC
The DNA here is from genome assembly GCA_034190875.2 of Urechis unicinctus. NCBI lineage: Eukaryota > Metazoa > Annelida > Polychaeta > Xenopneusta > Urechidae > Urechis > Urechis unicinctus. The sequence goes on from CM067343.1 coordinate 51,426,249, forward strand.
TGCAGGGACTTGTCAGCCATCTGTGGTATCAATACAATAAGTATGCTACAATTTCATTCATCATACCCTTACAGGATGTAAATGTTTACAAATTGACTCTGAAAAGACACATGGATACATTCAACAGAAGTTATCCCTGCCAATGCATTTCATCAAATATAATAATGCAGTTGCCTTGAGACACTCACGGAAACATTTGCCTGCACCCCAAATGACAAGTGAGAGCAAGCTTCATGTTCTGCAGACGGCAAGGCACTCGCCCCTGGTGTAGCACACAACGCGGATGCTGTCAGAAGCGAAGTTTCTTCGCCTAGGTCGGCAGTGCTTGGGTGTGAAACCTCAGTCTGTGGTTCACCACTGTCACTTGATTTATGTTTCTGCTCAGCTGCCAATACCATTTCATTTACTACCTGCATGACAAGAAACAGCTAGATTGATATACTGGCAACTTGGTGATAAATTCATTAACATCTAAATAAGTATACGTCAACATAGCAGGACTAGCCTAAAGGTTCACAAGCCAACAGATCTCACCTGTTGTCGCTGCCTTTTCTCCGAGGCACTCCGTCGCTTACTTTGACTGTCATCAACTCCAACGTGGCTAAAGAGAGTTGGTATGGCCTCTTTTCGGAGCCTAGGTTTTTTACGAAATCCTAGACTTTTGAGCAGCTCTGGGTCAGTATCATAAGCACCATTCTCGAAATGATCAGAACATAGAACCGTCGTGAGTGTAGGACTCCAGTGTTTACGTTTGACTTTCGACACCCATATGCGGCGCATTTTGCTGTCTTTTGGAAACAGAAAAAAACTCACGCCTGACTTCTCATTGTTCCGACAACCAAACGCACAACAATAACGCATAATCCACAACAAGAAACGCACCAGACCGTGAAGAAAGACGAGTAAGTCACACGCTGTCAACCAACCGTGAAGGCTGAAGATGGCGAGGAATATTCGCGAACAACCTGAATGACGTCACTGTCCGGAAATTCACGAATTTTACCGAGCGGTATCTTGTCAGATTCGACGTGGAAAATGTACATTTAAAAATCATTTTTCTAAAAGAAAAAAAGCGCGCAGTCACCTTATTTTGGTTACGATACCCTTTTAAAACATAGAACTTTTGAAAAATGGAATAAAAAAAATCTTTGTAGTTGACCTTTAAAAGCCGTTGAACAAATCGAGATGGAAAGCAGTGAGTATGATTTTATTTTCTGTACCTGAATTATAGAATTACCAGGTATACGTCATACATGACTGACAGGTTTTTTTTGGTTACACGAGTGTGTTTCACACCCCCGACACAAACTGGAAATGGTGCTGCGGTCGACAATGGCAAGGGTAGGTCTATTACAGGGTAGGTCAATTATGGGGTAGAATTGAGGAATGACGGAAATCTTTATGACATTGGGTAATATTTATATTGACAGATTATTGATGATTATGTCGACAGAAGCTGTGTTGGCTGCTAATGAAAGAGCTATTCGGATGCTATTTGGAAGGCGGCAAACTGTTTACAACTATAATTTATCGGCAGATGTACCCAACCTCAACCAGAATATATTTGAGGAATGCGATTCAACCTTTAAAATCAACGGGAGTTATGGATTCTTATTACGCCACAAAGAAACAGATGAATTGCGGTATTTTCACTCGTCAGTAAACAACAATCGAATGTTACCAAAACCTCGGGTTATCCGAAATCCGGATGATTTTGACAGGGCCATGCATGAAATAACACAAACAGACATCTTAACCTACGCCAAGAACCAATGACCGTATTCGAAATGGAGTGTAGTGGCAGTGAAAAATTTGACCGTCTTTGTGAACCCAATCGAAGATCATTTGACTGGCTACCCACCACCTGTTATACCAGAACATCTGAAAGCAAACAGAGCCATCAACAAGAAAACCACGAGTAAACTGTATCAAGACCCATTGTGCTTTTTCAGGGCCCTGGCCTTGCACAGATCACGGGTCTAGAGAAAGCAGCAAAAACATTGTTGCAGACTGCTTACCCAAACCAAAAGAAAAAAACATTCATGGGTGTACCTCTAGCAAAACAATTCAAAGTGAACGTCACCATGTACACGCTAGACGAGAACCGAGTAAGTGTTTCTTTAGGTGATTAAACAGAAGTAACACGAGAAACGATGTAATCATTTGATATATAAATGGAAATATGAGAAATGGATGTGATCGTTTTGTTATATGTGTTTCAGGTAGCTACTTTGATCGAGCGAATGCGTACAAAATTCGCCTCGACCTAGAAATTTAACCTGCACGAAAATCACTTTATTTAAATAAAAAAATTTGACCTTTATAGCAAATCATATATTTGTGGTACCTGTCAGAAGCTACGAAAACAAAGATCTTGTTATAATAAGATTTGTGCTCTTATTTGTTTTCAGTGCTGTTGTATGTGTAGATTTCCGAAAAATCAAATATTGATATTTGTTTACTTAGTTCCTTGAAAGCCCTCTGTGGCAGATGTACAAGGACTATTCTATCATAAATCCACACCAGTATATAGGACTACAGCACCTTAGATTGTAGTGGTGGGGGGAGCTTGTCGAACAAAGGTGCCCCTGTATATACTGTTAGAATGGTTGGTTGCATGGTACTCCAATCAGATGTGTGTGTAAGATGTGGCAGAACTATGTCTGGCTGATTTGGTGTGTTTAATCGCATAAGACAGGGAGGCATATTGTCAACCTATCTGTTCAGTGTTTATATGGATGAATTGAGCTCTGGTTTTAATTGTTGTGTTCAGTGTAGTTTTAGTGTGTTTGTTGTTATTCTTGTAATGTTTGCTGATGATCTCATTTCATGTGTGGTTGTTCTGAGTAAGCTATTAAGACAGAGTTTTAGTTGTAATGACCTCAATATATATGTACATTTATATATATATATATATATATATATATATATATATATATATATATATATATATATATATATGTATATATATATACATAAATATATATATATAAAATGTATATATATACATCGAGAGATGGAGAGACAGAGAGAGACAGAGAGAGACAGAGAGAGATAGAGAGAGACAGAGAGAGACAGAGAGAGAGAGAGACAGTGAGACAGAAATACAGAGACAGAAATACAGAGAGAGAGAGAGAGAGAGAGATAGAGAGAGAGAGAGAGAGAGAGAGAGAGAGTTAATGGTGATTAAATTCATGCTGCAACAATGTTATTACTATATGCTATGTCCTGAAATAATTCATTATTATATTGTTATTCAAAATAAGCGAATACATGTTACAGTTCTACATTATAAAATCATATGTCGGCACAGGGCATGTTAATTTGGTGGAGGTTCGGGTAACAAATCAAATCATTCAATCGGGAAATCATGAGCATGTATTTAAATCAACTTCTTATATTCCGCTGCAAACATGTCCACACTAATGACAAAACCAACAGATTCAATTAAGGGTAAACTAGACGTCCGACTGTAAGTATGTATTTTACCGTCCGATCGGGGCTAGGCCTGGGGTAGATAGTGATATATGTGACTTCGTTCAAACGTTCATAAAAGAATATTTTAGTTAATTAATTGTCACACAAATTGATAAAAAGGTGTCAATATTAATTGGCTTTGTTTTTATGTCTTGGCTCTATCAAAGTAGTTGTTAAATTTCAGAAACACAGTGGTATTTTTGAGTACATACTATCGCCGATCGATCTTTTACCATTGAGCCACGCGCTTTTGTTTACATTTTAGCTTCCACGAAACCAGGTAGCGCGCTGGTCGCGAGCTTCACAATGGAAACGTCCGAGTCGGGTATCTTATTATAACAAGATCTTTGACGAAAACAAATGTACTGTGGAAACGAAATACAAGTACCCAGGCGGCATTTTTCATCTACCACCCACTATCTTTGAAGCGCTACGGGACGAAGGTATGGAAATAGAAGACGGTATTTACCCTTACAGAGCCACCTATGATTTTGAAAGTTATTTTGGAGAAGAAAACCTACCCGTCAATTCACCCAGTCACTTGGGACCAAAAACACGTGCCGTTATAAGTGAGTGTATGCAGCAATGTACCTGATTATACAGAACCAAAATGCTTTGTAACGGAAGGAAACGCGCCAAACATTGATTGACAGGATGATGATGTACATAGAGGAGATATTAAACGCCGCCTATCTACTGATGCTTGCTCAATACGAAGCTACCCTAACCCAGTTACATGAGAAAATCGATGAAGCCATCAACGGGACCAGGTCGCCAAAGGAGAACACCCATTGCAAAAGTCACAGAGCAAATTTGACAACTATTTACAATTACCGTTAGTCGGATCCAACTCATCGAATTATGACTTCAACGTTGTGAAAATACCGTGGACAACTTGCCTACAACAACATTCCTCACTCAAGTAAACCGTCATACGAAATAACTCATTCATGTGCATTGAAACGGACAATGTACGGTTTTTGGATATCACCAACTTTATTGCTCCTGGATATACATACAACAAATACCTACAAGCCTTTCAATGTGAACAGAAAAAGGGGTATTTCCCGTATAAATGGGTGACACTCGATCGTTTGAACAATACAGAATTACCACCCCCTGCAGCTTTTTACAGTGCGTTAAAACAAGAAAACATTACAGCTGACCAATACGCTGAATGTCAAGAAGCATGGGAAAGCAGGTCATATGCAGACTTTTAAATACTTTTTGATATATTACAACAATTAAGATGTCGAACCTTTTCTGGAAGCCATAGAGAAACAGAGTCGTTTTTACAGTGAGAGAGGTATAGATATGTTAAAGGATGGAATATCAGTACCCGGATTAACCATGCGATATTTGTTTCAAGAAATGGCAGATTATTTTACCTTACCCAACGAAAAAAACCAACATCTATTGGTTGATAAAAAATGGAATAGTGGGCGGACCCTCAATCATTTTTTATCGTTACCACGAAAAGGGAAAAACTTACATCAGGCGTGAACTGAACGGAAATGAAGCGAAGTTGTGCAAAGGAATCGTGGGTTACGATGCAAACGCGTTGTATCTGTGGGCGTTGTCTCAACTCATGCCTGCCAACTTTCCTACCTGAAGACACACGCCTGAGTTTAAACCAATACAGACCCGAAAAGGTGCTGTAGCGAATGAATGGTTGGCTTGGATAGCACATAGCTCACAAAACCAAATACAACTCAACAGAGGGGAAAAAAAAATAGGAGCTCGGCAATTACCCGTAGATGGTTGGTGCAAAGAAATTCAAACAGTGTATCAGTTTCACGGATGTGTATGGCATGGTTGTCCGGTGTCTGAAATTGACCCAGTCCCATCAGTGGAAAACTAATGAGTGATTTATGTGCCGAAACAGAAAGAAATACCCAGTGTTTGAGAGGATTAGGATATAATGTCGTAGTTGAATGGGTCTGTGAATGGACGAAAAAACTGAAAACAGACACTTACATCAAAGCGTTCACGTACAGTTGACCTCAACCACACCGAGCTGCTCTGACGAAAAACCACTCATAGCCAATATACGTGACTGGAACCTTTTTTGGAATGGCTAAAGTAGATATACACGTACCAGAAACTCTTAAAGACTATTTTAGTGAGATGACCCCTATATTCAAAAACATTGAACTGGCACGAGATGAAATGGGACCCTTTATGCGAGACTTTGGCGAACAACGGGACATTATGAAAGTGAGTAAACAAGGGTGACAAGGGGCGTGGGGATCATAAGAAATTTGTTTTGATCATTATGATGTCATAACGATTTTTATTATTTATTTTCATATAGACGGAATGGTGGACGTTGATAAGGAGCTACAAAGGTGTGAAAATATTGCTTGCTAGCCCACTTCTGAAATGGTACTTGGAACATGGTCTAGAGATCCCAAACATATACAAAACACTGTAGTATGAACCCACAGCCTGTTTCAAACGATTTGCCAAGACCGTATCAGACGCCATGTATGTACGAAAACACGAATGTAGTTATATGTTATACTCTTTTAAGCGTTGTATTTTATTTTTTGATAATGTTCTTTTCTGTGTGTAGACGTGGGGGTGACCTGAGTCAGACCGTTATATATAGCCGAAACTTTTAAACTACTTGGAAATTCGGCATATGGTAAATATACTAAAACGTATTTATGTAATTGTTATTTTCAAATTTATTTCAAATTTGTCATTTGAAGAAGAAGAAAAATACCCGTCAAGTGCTTATGTGCGGTTCTATGTTTGTAGGTAAATGCGTCACAGATAAAACTAAACACTGTGATGTCAGATACGCTGATCATCGAGAGGGTCAGAAATCGATCAACGACAAAAGATTCAGAGCCTTGAACGAATTAACCACCAACCTGTTTGAATTCGACATGGCCAAAACCACCATTGATCTCAACAAAAATAGGCTATTTTGTTTATCAATACGCCAAACTAAGAATGATTAAATTTTACATGCCCACGCTAGCTCCTTGCACCGGAAAACATGGGGAGTCCACCATCCACTTGGTTCAGATAATACGGGGTGTAAATATCAGCCATGGTTTTCAAAATATATCTTTTTGGTTTTAAGGAAATGTAACGTCACTGTCACTTTACCAGATTCGAATGGAATGGGTCGACCCGTGTCATCTCTTATATCAATTTCTATAGTAGAAAAAGTCTTGGTGGCTATTGGGTAATAAAATAACTTTATATGTGGGGTTGATCAACTGCCCGTGACGATCGTGATGGATTGGAATAATACTCAGAAGAGGAACCACGGTGTCTCCTACCACCTGAGCTTCGATAAGATTACTAAAGACATTAAGTCCATACAAACCTCGATCAGAGTCAACAATGTGCTGACCGACTTGACAATTCTCATAAATCCCCATTTCAAAACCGAGTCTTTGACGCAATCCCTCGTCCATGTAAACTACAACTGACTCATTGTCTAGGATCATAGTTGCTGTCTGTCGTGTTTGATTGTAGATGAGACGCACTAGCTTCTCATTTTGCTCCTTTAATTTGGTTGCAAATGCTTCTATCAACGATCTGGTCGTATAAAAACCTGGGGTAATGTGAAAATATTTGGGACGGGCCTCCTCAAATTCGCTCACAACGTCATATCGCTCGCTACAACAGACATCCAGGAGATTAAACGCACTAGCCACGCCTTGCATGACGACATACCCCTCGTCCTCAGTAACATTGTACCACTGAATTTCCGCTAATCCCACTTCCCAAACCCCTTTCAACTGTACAGCTTTGGGGAGTCGAGTAAAGTAACGTGTCAACGTATTGTTTGGATGATAGTTCATTGAACTGCTGGAAGGCAGGGTCAGAAAGAAACTCATGATGGTGATGACTTAAGACTCAAATTAAGCTCTTCTTAATTTCACGGAAATGTAAAGTCAACATCACATGTCCATCTTCGAATGCTACGGAATGACTTGGTCGTCTCTTATATCAATTACTAGAGAAGAAAAAGTTTTGGTTCCCACAGGGTAATAAAATATCTGTTTGTATGTCTGGGTCACCATTATGTGTATCCGATTGTAGTCCACAGGAACTGTGCGTAACAAGGGGGCCATCGTGTCACCGACCACTTGTGATTCAATTATACTACAATAAACGTACAGTGCGTACAACCCTTGAAATGCATTAGGCTTGTATTCATTTTGAGAATCGTAAAGGGAAAGACATTCCTCACACCGCAATATTTGACGAAGACCTTCGGTCATGACAACTTGAAGTTTGGGGTCGGTTATTTTTACATTTACGGTCTGTGAGTGGGAATTGAATTGAAATCGAACAACGCCTCTGAGATGCGATTTGCGGATGCGCATATTGAGCGTGTCTATCGATTGATCCGCACTGCAGGAATCGGGGGTCAGGTGAACGACCAAAGACTCGACCAAAAGATCCCCTTCTACGGGTTTGTCTATCGTATGGTATCCAGCTTGCTGATCCACTATGACAAAACCCACGTTCTCCCCGATGTTGGACCAGGAAGCAGGGTACTGAATTTCCGCTAATCCCACTTCCCAATTACCTTTTAATTGTATGGGTTTAGATAATTGAATAAAGTAACGTGTCAACGTGTTGTTGGGATGATAATTCATTGAACTGTTGGAAGGTAGGGTCAGAAAGAAACTCATGACGTCGCTTTATGTTTCAAAGTGGGGTTGGGAAGAATGTACCCTAAGCTGCTGCTTAACAAAGCAGTCCACAAATTACTATCTCCTTTACCCGCCGATCGATTGTAGATGCTGACAATGATTACGGTATGTAACATAAGGATTTGTGTGAAAAACACGATTTCAGCTTTCAGAATATCACGACCAAATATGGTCCACACCCAATCACTTCTCTGATCTTCCATCCTAATGCCGCTTCTGTTCCCGATCTCAGTTTTTGATACAGCTCCACACCACTAACCCAACTATTAAAGCTGGCAGGGTAGACAAACCACTTGACAAAATATTGTTTTTGTCCTTTCCGTTTACGTTCTTTGATAATTTTTTCAACCCTATACCATACTTTGTCATTCACTTTCTGTAATTCTTCCGCGTAAAATGTTCCCTCTAATACTTCGTCATTATCATCCTTATCTCTTATACACATTAGGTGAGCCTAAGTGAACGCTCTACACCCGAAACAACTCCTCACTCCAATTGGAAGTGTAACCTTTTTCAAATTTACCCTGTGCTTGACTGATGCGGACACGATCCCCGATATTACACTAAGGTCGTTGAATCCCATCAGCGTTCCCCATATTATGCCATCCACGTGTCTTCTAGATTACACAACGAGACCGATATCGGGGTGCGCTTGATGCTGCGGTGATAGCCGAGGTTGTATCCTTTTACCAGCGAAGCCAGAACGGGTAGATAAACACTGGTGTTGTGTTTGGTAAAATAACGCCACATTTTAGTTTTTTCGTTGTGGGTGGTAAAAAAGCAAATCCCCTGTTGCTTAAGAAATATCTGAAATTTACGGTTGATAAATTCCCCTCCATTATCGGTCTGTAAACACAGGGGACTCTGCCCTTGTTTTAATATACTCTCTTTTTTTTAGTGGTATCACCCACGCATATTTCGAGAATACATCGATACAGGTCAAGAGAAATTTCATGTCTTGGTTTTGTTTGGCTAAGCGAGCTATGTCCACTAAATCTGCTTGCCATTAATGGTCAATCCCCCCGACTATGACGCGTCGTCTTCAAAAATCGACGACGGATCGGTTGATGTAATGTATACGCATCTTGTTCACCCAGCCATTGTCTGACTGCCTTTGTTCTGAGTTTAGTATCTCTAACCAATGGGCTGCACCCCTCCATGCCCGGCCTGTGACTCGTGGTCGAAATACACACTTAACTTTACCATGACGTCCAACCTTGTGTTACAGCCTCCTCCTCACCAGGTCTTTTATCTATTCGCGTCGCACCCTGTAGAATATAGTTCCATCGATGGAGGTGACCTACTAAATCTTGGGGAATGTTGGAGTTGCGCAACGCTTCAGCAAATCTTTTCTTCTTGTTTGGGTGTGAGGGGCGGGACATTAGCTAAGGTTGTGAGAGGTGTCGGGGTTCTGTGCTGGCGGTAATACTCGCGGTGTTTTGTTAAATTCTGGTTATAAGATTCTACTTTAGCATCCTCTGATAAATCACAACGACTCAGAACTTCCCTCATCTCAGCATCCAAATTGGTTAACACGTCGACAGTGGGAGCTTGATCATAACGTGTACTTGACAACACTCGGGGATCAACCAACATCATTTTCTTAGCCATAATTAGCCGAACAGTTTGCCTAACAACGGACCAGCAATGCCTAAAATAACGCCGGGAGAAAACCGCTGGTTTGTGATACTCTTTTATTTTTCTTGACGTTAGTTTAAGGTGAGATCAAAGCGCGCAGACCTTGTTTGTGTCTTGTTAATTTACGCTTCTGAACTGAATTCAAGGATACGTTTCCTTTTAAAACATTGAAGGGCACATTCAGATAGACAATTCATCAATACTTTGTCAGCCGTGTGAATCAAAGCCCTATTGACAGAAGGTTTGGCTTTAGCCATCACTCTTTAATGTATCTGCGTGTTTTCTGAGACACTCTGCCATGGTCTATGTCTAACGATAAGAATGGCGGTCGCCCGATGATCGACGGTATTTATTTCTTTAGGTATACAACTTAATTGGGTCGTAGTGTGTCAGTTTGTAACCGTAAATGATCTGTAAATCGATAAACAAATAACCGTGGGGTTGCGAAGTAGCATCCGGGTTCTTGTACATTTGTGTTTCGGGGTACATTTGTTTGGCTAAATGCATGATTTGTGAAGCATCCCGAGGGTTCTTAAATACAACTAAATAATGAGCGTTCAAACTGATTGTTCGATGTTCTTTATTCTTTCCGAATAAATTTTGTACTAAATACAACACGGTAAGATTGCCATGGTGACTCCCTTTGGTGAATAGGCGAATGACGCGTTCGTCAGTTTCTTGCATCAAATCATCGATGATCAACAAGGTTCTTTGTTTGGGGTCTGTCTCAAAATTCATCCCCTCTACAAATTCTTTGTGTGGTAGCTGAGTGTACATTGTTTGCCACTCTCCGAAACACCGCACGATTCGGTCAGGTGGTGGCTCAATGTGACTACCTTTAATTAACTCAAAGTAAGTTTTTCCACATCCGCTCGGACCTGCCATCACACAACTTAAGGGGTGCCTTAAGGCTCGATCCATTCTTATACTAAGTTATCATTCACAGTTCCCCTGCTCTTTTTATAGATAGGTGCTGTGTGTTATGCATTGGGTGTCATGATAAGTAGAACACAAAAAGTAATTCATCTAAAGTATATTATCACTTTTTATCAAATCACCAATCATGTATATTCATGCACCTAATAATTCGGTTAAATTCACAGTTATACGGTTCCCCAATTAAGACTTTAGACCAGTGTTCGGCAGTCACACAAAAACCTAACATGTTACGCCGATACTCTCTAGAGAGCCAAAGACATAGTTCAGTCAAATTGTGTTGCTCACACAACACGCGCCATAATAATGTTACGTGATTTTCGTCCACCTTATCCAAGGCTCTTCTTACGCAGTGTGATTACCTTTTCTGTTGGTTCTCGGCTTGACATACACCTGTTCCACAGTCGGCGCATGGTTCTTGAGCTATGTCAGATAACAATGGTTTCATCAAACCACTGTAAAGGCTTATTATCATATCCCACCCATCATGCGACGTTCCTAGATTACCCGTCTTTTGTTCGCGGGCTGTTAGTTCTTCGTAAGCTTTTATGAGCTGCCACCAATTGAAAATATCTCCTCCGCAATCCTGAATGAAACAAAAATCTGTCTGTGTTCGCTTATTTATCCCCCTGATCAAGCTGATGTAAGAGGTTTTTCATGATCACGTGACGAATTAATTTAGCTGATGTCAGCGGTTTATTATGATCACGTGACGAATTAATTTAGCATATGTCAGCGGGTTTTCGTGATCACGTGACAAATTAATTTCAGATCCGGTAAATCACACACACTTGGGTTGTGGGGTTCTTCGAGCTAGAAAGTTAAGCTTTCTGATTACGTCACAACCATCCTCTGCTTTGTTGTGCCTGTTGTTTTTCTTAATTTTCGATTGTGAATGTAGAGCTTATAATTACAGTGATATTTCAAGTGTTGGGTCCAAAGCGCCTTCTTAACAAACCCACATTGACACAGAGGACATCGTCTTACACTCAGGGTTCTGTGTTTACCCTGAGCAGGTGACATGGTTATATATGGTTGTTGGGTCACAGCGACTCTCTGACATTCGTCGCATTCTACACAAGTTTCAGTGTCGTCACTTTAAAGATTCAACCTTTACTGACAGTAAACTTGTTGTTAACCGATATTTATAATTACTTTAATCCACCACATCTTCAGACATGACCGCAGTTAACTGACGATCCACACTCTCTCTTCGACGCTTTACTAAGAACGCAAATCGTTGCTCCATCAAGCTGACGATCTTATTGTCTCTCATTCTGGAAAGTTTTGCACATCTGTAACTAGCTTTTTAAAACGATCGCATCCGTCATACTAAGAGCCCCAGTAACTCTTTAAAATCGTAAATAAAAACCTTGTATTTTCACATTTATTGCACAATCTGTTAATTACACGCAATATCTGATTTCACCGATCTAACCAACATTTCCTATAGTCCACGCACAACCATTTGTTACATTCCAACCACGAGGGGCAGGGGTCAATTAAAGCTACACTCAAAACCCATAATCTTGATAGATACAGTTCACCAACACGTTCGAGGGTGTCTGCTATACACATCCTAACTTGTTCCTCAGGTTCTGCTATCAAACAAAGATTATGTTGTAACTGGCTCGGGTGGTCGATCTGACATCCTTTGCAGTTTTTCTGTTACTAGGGTCCCTATTAAGTCGACTGGCGTGCCTGTGTACACCACCATCATATATTCCTCCATTAATTTTCCTCTCTCCACGTGGGTTCTGTAGTGCTGTCTTAATTCGTCCTACGCTTCTACAAGCATATGCCACGAGTAACCGTCCAATTGCATTGTCACGTGACCCTTTTTGACTAGCACCATAGGTACCGGGTATCTTACACTCATCTCACATCTGTGCCAATAGAGAGCTCGACGCGACTCTCGTCTCCCGCTTCTACCTGTTTTAAAGTTTCTGTCACAGCAGTTATTTCATATCCACAGTCCAATACACAGTTCATCCTCAACTCTATTTGACATTTTATGAAATTGTTTTTCAAATACACCACATCTTTATCCCAAACCACTATTGAATACTGCGCAAAGTAGCAGTGTATAGCGGTTCGCTTTATCCATCTCGATTTGTTCCAAGGCTTTTAACTAGTCGGTAATCTATTTCCTAGCCATGGTGATTACTAAACTCAGACCATCCTATCGCGTTTATATACAGCCTCATGGCATGAGTTACTCTAACTTAGCTAAGTCAGCAAAATGATGATGAAATACCCAAAAATAGCGCACACTTTCCACGTCATCCTCACCCAAATAGCGCATCCCAACATGAGGTATTACTTAGACCAAAGCTCGTCAAGGACGATGATGAAATATCTGAGGGGATTTCATCAGCTCCCAAATATCACCAAAATAGCGCGCACCGAATCCGGAAACGATCCGCCAGCGAAACATATATTGTGCAATGGTTTCTAACGTTATCCTCACGTCATCCCCAGATCAAAAACGCTCGGGTATCTCATTTCTCTTCTTGGTGATGCGTTACCAGACACCAGCCCATTTTCGATTATGAGAATATACATATGGAACGAAGCAGCCAATCGCCTGCACTTATTGATCGGGAATTACCGGAACGAATGTGAATATTTTTAGTGATGACTTGACGAGCGTTGAGGTTGTAGTCATACCCCTGGCAATTATTTGGTCGTTCGCTCTTTATTCAAACGTACACCAGTAAGGGATAATGGAGAAACAATAAGAAGGTCTAATTCGACAGATATAGTAAATAGATATTCATCTTTCATCACTAAGCCCTTCGCATCATTTTTTCGGACAGGACGATCCGGGTCGCCGTAGACGATGATTGACTTTAGGTCTCAATTATGCAACCTAAGTGGGTAAATGAGGTCTTTATATTGAGTATCTGCTATTTGAAAGTAAACCTAACTACTCCAGGATTTACAAGTCGTATGCGTCTAAGGCGTGAAGAGAATGAAATGTCGTATGGCCTTCTTTTCTAGCAGAATTCCGTTTCATTACTACTGTATCTATCTATCGTTGACATGACACATAACATTTCGGCAGGGACAAAGCAATGTGTAATTCGATTAGAAGCTAACTCAACATTTTGGCTTTACCGTAACATTAATCCGAACGTGAACAATATCAGTCATGCCGTAGCTAAAGGTATATGGTTAGTGGATAGTGTCACTGTGATTGGAGGGGTTTAAGCCGTCACGATGTCCTATACACATCCTCGTATGCCAATACAACACAGCTTTAGCTGAAAGACATGTACAAGACTACTGCCGCACTTCACAAGTAAGTATATACTTAAACGCATCAGCTAATTGTGTTTTGCCAATTAATTTCAAATGCAGTAACTGCTGTCACAATATCTTGCACAGCCACAATAGCATTCAAAAAGCATGACATTAGAAGAGAAATGTCGCGCAAAACCGCCTTGCACTACCTTTATCGTGCTTACTATAAACTGAACATTTAACATGGATGAATGCAGGCATTTGGTTTATCTATGGCTATATGATTATCCGAAATTGCAATCTTCAAAGTAGTCCTCGGAGAATCATCCATTAGGCTTTGCTCGATCTCCGATTTTCCGCACTAAAGAAGTATTTTGGAACAAAACGCCGGTGTATTTCACGGTTATTTAGGTTCTAGAATATCAACAGCATCATTTACCACTTTTAACCGTTCTAAATCTTATTTAGGCTGCACACACACTGAATATCACGAGATTGATGTTGCAAGTCCACCACATTGCACTGTGGCCTATTCGTAATCTATATAGAGACAAAATCAACAAAAAAAGCCTTTGTTTTTGTCAATTATGCCCGTGTCTTGATAGGATTCGGTTTACGGTAATTGTCGTACATTGTAAAGACTATCCGCTACTTGTTGTTTTGCGAATGATTGACAGCATAGCGCATATAACCGAATGCTGCCCAATATTCGCCTCGAGCACAAATTTTTTTACATCGGAATATGAATACTGTAATGCTAATTGTAGATGTATTAGCCACAGATAAGATGGCATCACACAACAAATTATCAACATAAACAGACTTTTACTTACACGGAATTTTCTTGTAGTCAATTTCAGTATGGTCAGACGATGAGGCATTCATTAGTAATCAAACCTGATTGTATTCTTATAAAGCTAATCCAACCACATGCAATGCACATCAATGACCTACCACACTTCAATGCTGCGATTGAAAATTGTGTTACTTAATACTTTAAACACATCTCCAAGAATAACACTTTGAATATCATTAGCTTAGTGAAAGTTTTGCTTGGTCGTTTTAGCTACTCAACCCAATCGTGTTTTATATAATCGTTTGTTCTGATTATTAGCCGAGTTACATTTCACAAGTATCAGTAAAAGCATAGTTAAGGAGCCTATCACCCTTATAAAACCAATAACATTAATGCCATTAGCTGGATTTATTTTGTACGCATGAATACGTGAATACGTAAAACCAGTACCAAAGTTTCAAGAACAAAAACAAAAATACTAGGTCGAAGATCTAGTGGTAATTCGGTCAACGTTTTGTCGACTTACTAAACGTAGGCGATGGTTTGTGTCAAGGGCATCTTTAGCATTCTTACATCCTCTTGACCGGGGGAATAAGGTGCACCCACACAGCCTTCTGCCTGGAGAGTTCACAGTCATCAAATGGGCACTAATATTTAGTTGTGGAAGGCGGCCAACTAATGCGAGCCTGCTCTTTATTTAACTCATATGATACCACATCAATCGCATCGGATAGCTTAGAATTCGATGAGTTGTCCGCATATACAGTTAAGTAGATTTCTTTGAATAAGTATATTGATTGTACTGCTTTTATGTAATGTTTTGAATGAATTGTTTGATCGACCAATAACAATAACCATTAACACATGCATAATCTCTTGTGACGATCGGATGCAGTGGTTCAAACGTATTTTGTATCGTTCGTTTGGCCTTTCTTGCTCGAGTATTAATCTTGCATACTTCCTTGAAATAACAAAAAGCAATGATAATCAAATTAAACTTCATGCAAAATTTATCAAATATGGCGCTATAAGTTGAATGGTAGGTAAGTTAAGTGATTCAGGTGCAAATGTCTTTATATCATAACAAGAAGTTGATGTTAGCAACGAACTAAACATTACATATGTCGTTGGTAAGGTAAGAAAATCAGCAGCATAGATTATGACAATCGCGGGATAACATGTACATGGGTCTTGATGTATTTCATTCGCCGTTGTAAGAACACAACCTGTGCAGTAAAGTATATCAACTATATTAATCATTCGTGACTAACACAAAGAGCACAATGCAATTGTTTCTTGGCAGTAAAAGGTTTTGGAAGTGGTCGTGTATATATTTAAATACTTAATGCTGTACAGGAAACTCAAACAAATGCGCCTAATGAGCGGATGCATGATGTCGGCTCGATTGTTATCTATACTGGCTTTGCAACATTTGCGTGTATGCTTTTGCCGTCTGAGAATTACCAAAGGACAAAATCCGATTTATTTGCGAACACGATGTTTGCTTCTGTTGCAAGGCTAGAATAAATGTACATGCGTCAGGCAGATGGTGATGCATTATGTTTGCAATATTTCGTGCCCTGGGCACAGGACTCTTATATTCGAATACTTGATAACATGAAATGGATTCATTAATTCAGAATTTCTTCATACCTGCAGGCAATATGCTCGTATTTCTTATCTCGGGGAATCAATTTAGAGCAGTAAATTACTCGAGCACAGACTAACGACTACGCATACCCAAAGGCAAGGCATCCCCCTATTGGATCCCATGTGGAGTTAGCTTATGAGGATGAATGTTGCTTAGGTCTTTCGTTCGACTTATTTCTGGATCAGAACTCTATCTCACATTATGCAGGCGCTGTATCACACGCGCCTTCATTATGTTCACTTTCTAACATCTGTGAAGTAATATCACATTAAGGACACTCGGCACGCGTAGCAAGCCGCGGATAACTAGTCCCCCGGGCGCAAGCAACATGTCACCCAAATTATGCCTGGCATAACATGTGATGGTTACGTAAAAGTCCTTGCGATCAATACGATTGTTCGGTTCTGTTGAGTAACAAATCCAATATTGCTCTATTGTTCTGAGATAGCAAAGCCAAATGCATCATGGAATCATTTGTTTTTCAATTTCCCAAATTCCATTAGCATGACATCTCGAGGGACCTAGAATACATTGAAAACTGTTCTTCTGTAATCAAACATGAGTTCACAGCAATGTCATATTCTCCAAAGTTCATGATGTTTTTTGCGTCTAAACGCCTCTACGCAGTTTCGTAATAAGATTGCAAAGTGAATAATAAATGGCATTGAACTCATGTTTTACCAAACTGGCAGTCTGTATGCATAGAAAACCACCTGTAATTTTACAATGTTTGTCGTTGTTAATGAAGCGGCATAGATCGTGCTTAGTATTGCTCAGTAGTTTTCCGCGTTATAATATTTTATCAACTGAACTTAATGTTAGCTTGCTAGTTCTAACTCTTATGGAGAGGTCAATTACATGCTGTGAGCGTTATGGATATGCAGTAAGATAATATTCTATAAGATGTCTCCAGGCAATTCGGAACACTGACTCGAAAGGTGATGACCAAGTGATATGAATGGTAGTGATTCGCTGTATATGCTGAGACAGCATCACAGTTCTCTTTAACTATTTTACCAAAATCGATTCAAGATCAAACATATTGCTTCAGAGTACAAACCTTGAGAAACATCCACTTCTGATGTATTTGTGGATGCGTTTGATCCTGTAAATTCAACTTTAAACAGTATTATCATAGATCGATGGACTCATGTCTGGAAGTTAGAGTTGGTCCGTTGTTAAATAAAAAATCTCGATTCTTAAAAGAGGCAGGGACTGGAATAATTAGTGCGATATTTTTAGACTGGGTACTGCACAATTACAGCTTACTCTTTGGCGAGAATCAGTGGCAGTAGAGAGGGCGATTCACATTGCGGTACTAAAAGTTTACAGGTTAGTTATACGAATATGCGTTTTGCAGGAATAGTAAAACCCTTTATAAAATAAATGTTTGCTATATGAAGGGCCTATTGTGGATATTTCATTGCAGGACAATATATTCCCACTTGCTTGATAAAACTCTAAAACGGCTGTGTGATCCAGTATGAACGTGATAGGTATCTTCCCGTCATTAATTGATGGTTTTGACGGTTGGTTAATACATGTATCGACAGTGAACCCAGTACTAGGATATCATCCCTCGATACGTTGTATACAATTATATTTATGTTTATGTATCTAAGAAAAACTAAAACCTGTATGAATCCTCGCAGTAATATTATTCATAATTGTGTTCCTGTTAAATGTTTTGCACTTTTGCATAAAAAGATTCCAGTATATGCTATACAAACAAATTGCTATGCCTCTATAATAAGTTCCGTTAGACTACGCTTGACCATGCCCATCACATCCAAGTAAACAGAAGCACATCACTGAGGCATATTTAACTAGTTCTTACACAGCAACATTGCATCTTATTCTTCTGCCTGGAAGAAAATAAATTCTTCGATCGACCAATATATCTCTCCATATAACTTCCAATTATTCGATGCGTGAACTTATTTGTCAAGATTACATACACCACCGAACACTTCTGACAGTGTAGTTGCAATAATCCTGATCAAAGTAATGATGAACGACCATTTCATAATTGGTATATGCTATCCTGTTATATATCAAAGCAAAGCCATGATTATAGTCAGTCCAATTCAATGCATAGTTTCTATAAGCTTACAGCATGCAACACAGTCGGCGGAACCACTATCTCCTTTTAAAAAAAAACCGTGCTGAAACTCCTCTATCGCTCATATGCGACATAGCATACAGTAGTGTTTGGTATATGCTGCGATATGTAAATAAATAACCCCCTTAAAGCGTATGTGTACTGTAAAAAGAGGAGTCATGTCACTGCACGCACTTGGATGTAAACATATTTTGGGTGATTTGAACCACACATCCTAAAAATTTTTCTGACCCACGTCAGACGACAAGCTATAATTGATAATCGTGTAGCCAAGGACTGTACCTGAGGTGATTTGCGTACAAAATCTCCGCTCTCACGCACTTTACTAATTATAAAGATCTGCAGACCGTTTTCATCGTTGTAAATAAAGACAAGGCTCTGCTTGTTATACATTGAGACATAGGCAGTGACAGAGGCTTTATCTTATGTCACTTATGACACGAACATAAACTGACTGCTTTATTAAGTAAAAACAAGGTGAGCTTTTAAGATATTTGTCTAATTAATGATACTCCTTGAAACTTGCAAACAGTGTAAGGTGAAGAACATACGTGTATATCAGGAGGTTAGATAATGTAGAACCGCCGTGGTTCGCCATGAAATATTAAATGACAGCTTGATGTGCTATATTTACGAGTAAGCACTCGAGGCATTCAAATTAACGACCGAGTAAGGTCTGTACGCGGGTGAAAATCCGGTTATTTGTACTGCTTCGACATTATCTTCATAATCCATATGTGTATTGACTGCGTCGATTTGCACCACAATATCTAACTAAAGATATCTGCATCGTATATACTAAACGATTTATGCTTCAATAAAGATTGTCTCACAGGGCCAGAGGAACAAAATCACATAAGGTTCCATACAACGCAAATACTCTTAAAAACCAAATGACAATGCACTACTTGGGGGTCATACAATTACCGTGCCCTCTTAAGAGCTATAAACTCAGTTTATTATCTGTCAACGCATTGAAATTAATTCAGCAGGTATTTGTGTTTTGCATGTTGCGCAGCGAATAAGAACTAGAATGTGTAACCAATGACTACATTTGGCATTATAAACCTTATTTTAAAAGTGACTAAGTAGGTCTGTACTATATATCTTTGTTAACGCAGGCCCTCACGCCCAGCACAGTATCAGTTATGATGGGTTTTTCGGACCAACGTCCACATCAACTCACTTGCAACGTATGATGGTTCTGGTCTGAATTGATATATTAGAGTTGATGTCGACAAACTTTTGATGGGTTTTTCCAAAACGTCCCTTGCATACCGCATTATGCATGTCTGATTTTCCCTGACCCAAAACGGACCTTACCACACAGCCGCTAGCAACATTCTCTGACCCTTATACAGCTAGCAATTAATTGATGGTCAAACACGCGATGAGAGGTGATTGCAACGTCAGATGATGTGATGTCGTAATGGTAATGTTGTTATCTGCGGCTACCGCCGCATGCATGTAACTCTCACCTATGAAGGTAGAAAGTGCATGTCATGGCCCACTGATGGGTGAATGCATGAGACACCAATGATGCGACCAGCAGGAATCGCTGTGTCGTAGGCGTTGTGAATCGACATATACTCTTTATTAAAGGAAACAGATTACCATCTACCTCGAATATGCTCTTCAAGTCATTTTCCTGATTCTTTGTATGCGTTGGTCAATTTGACAATGCATTTTTATATATTTTAGTAGCAGCTGAAAACAGCAGTAATGATTTTGTTGGCAACGAAGACACTTGAAATTACTGCAGGTCTCCTTAACTTCATAAGAACGAGAAAAGTATACCAGCAGAGTGAAACTGATAGCAACGTCGCTTTTACTGTTATTTATTTATACAAGCTGCTTAGACGTAATTGGGTATCTCGAAAGGGTTTTACAAGTATAATTGTTTAGCGGACGCTGGGCTGTGAACATAACCTACGTCTTCTAAAGTTGTTATTAGTATATCCGAATGCCTAGTTGGAATAATCATGCGAAACCAGTGACGGACAACATTCTGTTCCCCTTAATGGACTAGCTTGCATCGTGAAGTTTGGAATTGTTCCTTAGCAACATTTGATTACAATGCTTCTGATCCAGATTTACTGAAAAACGATGACGTAAGTAGGTCTTAAAATGAACACCAAAGCTGTCATGCTATACACGAGACGATGTTGCCCAGAACCCTTTGAAGCCTCGCAGGAGTTATTTGATTGTACCCCAGGGAATACAATAGACTGCCATGCATGAGCTCTTGCAATTGGCAATTTCATGATTGTGCCCTCACGAATCGGCGAATCAATTGCTTCGTGTGTTACAGCTTATTTATTCATGGATTTAAACCGAGGCTTGGTCATTCGAATTGTCTTTTTTGTCTTCTTATGGTTGTGACAGATTATGTGTTGAAGCCAAAAATTTTAGCAAGTCACGGATTTATGAAAAGATATCAATAATTCAGTTGCATTCAATTTGTGTGGCGAAAGCATCATCGCCTATAACTTGGTTGGTCCCCCGAATTAATGTTTGTGAGGGGGCTTAACTATTCACTGCACAGTTATGAATTTGATTCTATTGAAATCGGATGTTCAATGGGATGTATTACGTCGTGATAACGACAAGCCCGATATCAGTATATTATCAGTCGTTGCAAACAAATTACTTGAACATGTAGTTGTTTTAAATTTTTTGCAGCGATTGAGAAATAGAATGTGTTACCAATGATTACATTTGGCGTGGAGAGCGACTAAGTCTGAGCAGAGCGCTGCAAAAGTATCCATGGTAACGCGTGCCCTCACGCCCAGAAACTCCATCTTCTTCATTATCTTCTTTCCCAACATCCATACGCGACCAAAGTCTGAGAGACTGTGTTAAGATACTATAAAATGAGGTTTTCAATGATGGCCAAACACGCAAGGAGAGATGTTATTATCTGCGGCTGCCGCTACATGTGTGTAACTCTCTCTTATGAAAGTTAAAATTGCATGACATGACCCAATGATAGGTGATTGCAAGACACACTAATGCGACGACGGGAGAGAAGCTCTCAGTCCTATATGTTGTGAATCGACATGTGCTCTTTAGGTGGAGGAAACAGCTTTCCACTTCACACGAAAACGCGCCTCCAGCCATTTATCCCACACCATACATTTCCGTTGTTTGCGAAATGATGTCGGCAGCAAAAATATGACAACAGCACTTAACAGTATTGATTTAAGTAGCAGCTCAAGATATCATA
Organism: Urechis unicinctus; assembly: GCA_034190875.2. Lineage (NCBI taxonomy): Eukaryota > Metazoa > Annelida > Polychaeta > Xenopneusta > Urechidae > Urechis > Urechis unicinctus. The sequence continues at coordinate 51,448,026 of CM067343.1, forward strand.
CATGATTTTACTGGCAACGAAGACGCTTGACATTATTTCAGGTCTCCTATACTTCATCAGAGCGAGAAAAATATATCAGCAGAGTGAAACGGAATAAAACCTTTGCTTGAACTGATGTTTATTATTGCAATCTGCTGAGATGAAAAATTTGTATAAGTACAATTGTTTTGGATAAAAGCACATCAAATACATCGTATCAAAGATAGTAGTATAGGGAGTAGCGGTTCCGGCGCAACTACCTATACTAGAACTGTCTGTGAGCGTAATGTCAACAAGTCGAGTCGCTGGGGCAGGAAGCCGCGAGTCGCAGGGTCCTGGCTAACTTACCTCCCCTATATATACTACTGATCCTTGGAAGCTTATTAAGGCGCACTGGGCCGACATAGCTACCGAATTTATGGCTAGACTAGCGAGCCCTCTAGACCAATTTTCCAATCCAGCCAGGGGTCCGCCAACTGCCAGCCAGGGGTCCGCCTAAGCCGCCGAGCTGTGGTCTCCAAGGGATTTCCCTGCCGGGACACAGAAGTATGGCTACTCTGCCAACCCACGATGCTACCCATACCAAAAACCCGCCATATTCCCCCCTTTTATAGATATTTGGCTACTTACCTGATATACAATGGACATAGCTACCACATTCGAAAGCATGGGCATACGAAGCGAGAAGAGCATTGCACCGCATCTCTTGTTGGAAAACGCCTACGAGGACAACTTACTCTCGGGCATATCCAAGGTGGACTATCTAGCCGGAAACCTTGGGCCAACACTTTGGCAGTCGCTGGAGGGGCTTCCCCTTTTCGTCGACGACATCTATGCTTTTTGGCTATAAGCGACGGGAGGAGTGCGTAGAGGTTGGAGGGTCGATCCAATGCAGCAAGGGAGAGGAAGGCAGCGCCAAACAGATCCATACCTACGTCGACAACGCGGCAAGAGAGCTTCTAGCACCCTCGGGAAAAAAGCAAACGATCGACACAAAGCTAGTCTACACCATTTGCGCAAAGGGAGAGGGGGGAACTATCCGCAGTACTATTGCCCGCATCGAGAGAGACACCGACGGTAGAGCGAAAAAGGCCTGGATGGAGTTGCACCCCGACACACCCAGAGGGTCTACGCCTGTCCCAGCCATTCCACAGACGTAGGGAGAACGTCGTCTAGAAAGCCCTAGACCTGGTTGCCCCCAGAACCATTTGCCTCTTGGCCTTTGTCTTGCAGCCCCCAAAGAAGCTGTGGGAGAACCTAGCAAATGGCCTGAACCGCACCCTAGTCCTATCCAACAAGAAGTTCCGGGAGATCTTCATAGCCTGGTACGCCCACACCAAAACAGGGAGAATTGCGGGGGTCCACATCCAGCCAACCAAGGCCAAGGTAGAGAACGAGCAGAGCTGGGAACGGGCCGTCCTATTGGCCATAGGGGACTTCGGGTTCCGCAACTGCCCCATATTTTGGGTGGACATCCTCGGGACTGACAAAAGCACGATAGAGCTGCGTCCACTCCAGTGCTACTCAAAAAGTCCCTATGCAAATACCATCCTAGCAGGCTGCAAGAAACCGACCGCCCTACATCCCATGGGGCCAGAGATAGACGATTGGTTGCACCTGACGGAGTACGTCTCGTGGGCCTGGAGGAAAAAGAAGACCTGCGCCATTGGTTAAGAAACCTCTATCTACCCAGTCCAAGAGATAAAAACAGCCAGAACCATCTCCGCCCTCTCCACCTGGGACCATGCCAAGAGGTTGGAGAGGATCCTAGACGCCCAGAGCGCAGAAGAGTGGAAGCGGGCAGCCTGGGAACGAACCAAGGAGCTGGGGGAAATACGGCAAGAAGAGCTGGATGCCTTCGCCCAAGCAGCACAGGAACAGAGGGCCTACAAGGAGCCGTCCAAGAGAACCAAGGCCCAGGTGAACGAGGCGCTGGAAGGCCCTACGCACCGGATAGTTGGTGGGGCAAAGTACAAAATCTTGGGGCGCAAAAAGTCTCTCTATACTTCTCGAGTAGTGGTCCTCCACACAGACACTCTGACTAGCGACGCAGAGCCAACGAGCCAGGAGAGCTATACAGACGGTGAGGAGGACTACACAGAACCACACGTTGTCTGGGCCACAAAGGGGCTGGAGCGGATCCTCAAGAAGACGGAGCAGTACTTCAACATAGAAGAGAGCAAGCGGAAAAAAGAGCGAGAGTCCCAGAAAGGATAAACCTTCTGGCTGCCGACCACTGCTGGAAATTCGGGGCTGGAGGTTGCGGTCCACCCAGCAAAAGATTTTCAAAACCAGGTGGGGGAAAAAGTATCCTGGCACCCCCTAGAGCTGCTCTCGGCCCCGGATCCCTCCCGCCTGGAAGAACTCCAACAGTATGGAAACTGACTTCGAAAAATACATTGCCGTTGTTGCCGAGACCTTCCTCTCCAAGGTCCAGGCACTGCCCCTCCGAGAGCAGAAAAAGGTGATATCGATGGAGCCAGGAGAGTACACCACCAGCCGCAATAGCATCTCCACCACCCGCAACACCCCAAAACCAATCGTCTTCCTCGTCCGGCTGGGGGAGAGCGGCGAGCTGATCCCTGGGGCAGAAGAGGTCCCGGCCTATGGGTACTTCCTAGCGCAGGAGGTTGCGAGGCTTGGAGGGTTGGAAAACGTTCGAGCGCCTATGCTGTGTAGGCTGGCAGGAGAAAGGACAACGCCGGCGAAGAAGAAGGACCGGTTTTTGGCCCTAGCACCTATACAAAGCAATCTTGTCCTACCAACGACCCAGCCTTCCTTGGCAGTCCACCTGCGCGCTAGTATGCCACAACACCTCCCCTAGTACATAGAAACGGCTGGCCGAGTACCCAACAGCATAGATCTCTCCCATCCCTACCCGCCTCCATTTTCCAGCTGGGACAACAACAACCACAGCGGCCTCTTTCCCACAGGGTTTTGTGAAAGTGGACAGCTCGTCCTCGTCTAGAATCTCCCTCTGCAACCTAGATTCGCGGTACTTGTCTAGGATTTCGGAAAAGTTGGAGAACCTTGGTGGGACACCTCCATTTTACTCCATATATACCCTTGTTCCAAATGTCTATAAGGGCGTGCACTTCCCGCATGTGCTGGGTGCACTGTCCCAAAGGTCGCATACGGCCTCCAGCTAGAAGCTAGGAAGCTCTCCATAGAGCCAAGGTCTTGGGAAGAAATACTATGCCATCCGCAGAATATCTCTCCGAAGAAGCAGTGCAAGCTTTATGTGCAGACAAGGGAAGTATCCTCTTTTGCTTCCGCGAAAAAGAAGTATGGCATCGGGTCCATTAGGCTATCGAAAATATGGGCAACAGAGGGGCCAGCTATCTCTATAGAGGACTCCAATCCAACCAAGGCTTCCACAGACGATGGAGACCAACAGATTGCCCTTCTTCCCACCAACCAGGTGGACAACGTACTGGCAAGGCAACAGATCGCCCATTTTCCGCCTATGGGGACCTTGGCCCAAGGCGCTCCTAGTGTGTACGACTTCTACCAGGCTTTTTCCCATATGGCCGAAAAAATCGATACGATTGGCAGCCAGGTAGACGATTTGGTGGAGGCCAAAAATATCGATACGATTGGCAACGATTTGGTGGAGGCCAAACTAGACGATTTGGTGGAAAAGGAGGAAGAAGAGGTGGAGGAAGAGGATACCAGCATCCAAAGCTGGGTGTATGGGGCATTGCAATCCTCCTTGGTTGGTTGGTTGGTGGTTGGTTGGTTGGTTGGTTGGGAAGTATACGAGTACAGACCCCTACACAAAATTCGTACATCTTCGCACCACACCCGTAGTGGAAAAATGGCCCAAGGCGAACCCCAGGGACGACCCTTTCTATTTGGAGTAGAAGAAGCCATGTAGTTCTAGAACTTTGAGGGCCTGCTGCTCGGTGGGAAAAAAATGGCAAGGTCGTCCGCCTTGGCTGCCTGGCTGTGGGTTGGAGGGCTCGCTAGTCTGGGTCGGAAAAAAATAGCCATAAATTCGGTAGCTATGTCGGCCCCGTGCGCCTTTATAACAGACAGTAGTAGTATAGGTCGTTGCGCCACAACCGCTACTCCCTATACTACTAAGATTCCAGTTTTTGATCGGTTTAATTATTCTAATGCAGAAAGGAATGAAACTGGGGAAATACGCTATTTTCTATTTGCAAACTGCTACAATATATCTAATCCCCTCAACAAAATATGTCTGAGCTCCGAAGTCTGCTACCTTTATTGTTGTCAGCGCCATGACACAGCTAACCAACAAAAATTAGAAATCAACGGTTGATTTACCTAGAGCATGGACCTGTTTATGGTTACCTACTGCTTTGATTGACTGACCTAAGTAAAGCCTAACTATAAATATAATTGTTTTCATGAAGTTAAGATGTCGAATTACTTTCCAATACTACTGCCTGATATGGCAATAGTTTTAGCACCGAAAAGCGGCGATTTGAATCAAACAGAACTTGGGCTCCTTTTCCCGTAATAAAAGGAGAGAAAAGTTGCATATACCATACCAACGCCACATTCACCACTTTTCTGAGGTGTCCGCCAACGATTTCGGAACAACAAAGTGATATATCTTGTCTATGCTTCGCCCAATCTGAGCGCAATAGCCAAGGTCAGGTGCGATTTTGACCCACCGGAAACCAGATGTGCCAGGGGTGTGTTAGTGTTTTACATTAGCCATTGTTAATGGAAAACTGCATATTAGTAAATAGGTTGTAATCTCCGTCTTAGAAACATATATAAATTGCAACGCGCGGCATCAAACCTGCTAATGTGTTAATAGCAAATACAAAAGGATATTTTGTAGAAAACAGCGGATATTTTTGGTACATGCGTATCGATCGCATTCATTAGTAGCAAAATACCCTCGGGTTACCGAAGTGGTATATGCTACATACTTCTGGAACGGATTAATACTCTTCAGCATCTGTTCTTCTTCTGTTCTGTTACGGATTGATCAACTGGTCGATTAATTCATGCGGTTGCCTAGTAAGCTGCATAGAAAATTATCTATTAATATTTGACGGTCTAATTTTTGCGAAATGTGGTTATGTATACAAAGATTAAAGCAAAAGCCAATTTTACCCCTTTTTACTGCAATCCGTTCTGTCTAGCAATCAGTTGTGCACTTACTGCAGAATAAATTATGCAACTCTATATATTGATGCGTTTTTGCTTGTGTCTTGCTTCATGAAAACGTTAATCCCCAGTATGGTCTTTTTGGAATGGTTTATGAATGAATACTGGAGTAGATACGCTATACTGACTGAAGTAATGGTTTGCAGTCTAATCTCTGAAATTGGTGTGGCATAACGATTGGTCATGACTATGATGGGCTGCTTGCCCATGGGTATAACATACGCATCAGTGCTTTCGATCATTACACATAAACTAATCAATCACAACAACCTATGCAATTTGTGATTGCAGGCCATAAATAGTTCGATACGACCTGCCACAGCTTAATAAAATAGCATGCGCCATCGTTGAAGATTCAATCACATCAGAGAATTGCATTATGTGCAATGTCGATGCTCAACGCAACATTCGTTTTTCTAAATCTATAGCGGTGATTATATGTACTGTTTTCTAAGCGTCTAAGGTTTTGTTGGCATGCATATAAGAGGCCTATTTGACACAAATCTACCCTTAAGAAAATCCAATCTGGCACGAGCATAATGTTTTTCTAGATGTATTCCGTATATTTGCTGCTACAGTACAGTTGGCAAATACATACTAACGTGCCAGTGTCGGCGGCACAGGTTGCGTTGATTTCGTAATCTGATTAACTTGACAAACCTAAGCGTAGCAAATTACAGAATCGTATTGTCTGTCTACAGTTGAGTATTTATCACGCTCAACCAATGATAGGAAAACGAACGGAAAACTACAAAACAAGCTATTATGCTCATTACGGGCTACTCTTAGCATAGAGCCACCCTCACTGTGTGTTAATTGTAAACGCAAACATAATCAACACGGTAACGCCTTGTTTACCTGATCAAAATAACGTTAATGTAACGAATAACATCAAGAATAGAATTATTATTGTTTTTTTATTTATTCCCTTGTGCTTGACGCGAGATATGGTTGTCTAATACGGAAGTACAGTACGGCACGGTACATCTACATAAAGTGGTGACGTCTTGCCTTTTCC
>CM067343.1:51459170-51624170 GCA_034190875.2 Urechis unicinctus
TGAGGTGTAAGTATTCACATCATAATAGGAGTGAACCAAGAACTAAAAATACTTCACGGTGAGTTCGGTTCATGGTGAGCATGAAAGCTGATTTTCCACCTGTGTTTATGTACATTCATCCTCATTTTGTCTCACCAAACGACAGTCACACTTACTGATTGCCAAATATTGCTTTGTTTTCGATTACCAGTAAATCCATATCTTAGATAAATGTAGGGCGTTTTATGATATCAATAATACGTGCGTGTTATAGTAAACATTGTGTTAAGGGTGACATCATTCATGAAATAAAAAGTCCGGATTTAACCACGTGGTCTTTGCCATGATAATGTTAATGATATTGCGTGAGCTGTACAGCGTATATTGCTCTCGTACATTAACCAATTTATATGCTCGACTATTGATGTGTCAATGATCATGCATACCTGCTTCTAACACCTGCTGTGATACCTCCCTGAAACTGTCGAGGTTTCAACATCTACATTATAGTTGGGCATGACGTCTATGCTCTTTGATGTACACTTTCTGGTGCTATAGACTCCCAGAAGCTTCTCATCGTAATACACATGTTACAACATGTACACTTTGTTGCGCTGTAGACCTCCGAAGGTGGTTGCAAATTTTGACATCATTTTATCTGCTAGCGACTTTCGAGGTCAAATCCAATGAGCCATTGACATTCAGCATGAAGAACTACTTCGTGTGTATGTCGTTGGCCGCTTCAAGAAACAAAACATATTGAAAATCATTCAGAGAAGACAAACATTCAGAAATATATATACAATGTTCCAGATATTAAACATAATTGTTAGATAATCTACCATTTCCTCAATCCCGGGACAACAAGAACACCTGAATTATGTCAAGTTATAAGCTTATTCTGATTCTGGCAACAATTTGATATCATATTTGAATCCACCGAGTTATGGGGATAGGCTGGTGTGAATATGCGGCTTACTTGCCATTCACGGCCCTCTTTTTATATTTAATAAGGGATTACGCTTGGTGTGTGAGCTGGGAAGGGCTAATTTATTCATTACACAACATTAACCTTATCATATATAGATCAATATACATACCCACGCAGCGCAGGCTTATTCAATTAACACTCGTGTGCTTTGACGGCGGCAGCTTAAGTCTAAGATGATTTCGTACTTCAGATATGCAGTCTTTGCTCTGACAGGCGTCACGCTAATTGTGACGTCATCGATAATGGTATTTTGCATACGGGACGCCGATAAACCCAAATATTCTCAAACAATTGTGGGACAGAATGAGAGTGATTTCCGGCAGATTATAATAACGGAAACATATTATGACCGGGAGAGGACAACTTTCAGTGCTTTACACAATGGGGCAAACCACTCCATTGCGAAAATGATACCTCGTGCAAATGGGGATAGCAATCACAGTAGCCTGATGTCAGAGGACAACGCATCGCTACAAAGAGCACCGACGTTAGAGGACGAAGCATGGCAGCAGAGTACACCGACGTCAGAGGACGACGCATCGCAGCAGAGTTCGCCGAAGTCAGGTGAAGACGCATCGCAGCAGAGTACACCGACGTCGGACGCATCGCAGCAGAGTTCGCCAAAGACAGGTGAAGACGAATCGCAGCAAGGGAAGCAGTCCTGCCCGTGTGGGCGTCTGAAGTTGACCCCGACTGAGCAGGGGGGACAGCGCTTCTTACCAGTAGAGGGTCATCACATCTACTCGGCGTATTATGACGACCGTCAGTTACAACCGGTCGTGTTTATCATAGGTCTTGGCAATATAGACGCAGCGAACAAGAGAGAGCTGCTGTGTATTCTATGGTACAACGAGACTCACTGTGACGTCACCATTCCCACGATTCGCAAAGTTACAAAACTGCCTTCGAGGTAAGAATAGCTAAAGACTTATGAAATATGCAATCATGACTTACGTATTATTATTTCATTTACATTATCTACACGAATGCGCCCCTGGTGCACTGGAAAGACTTTGATGAGAGTTGGCTTTACTTGGCGATTAAATATCCCGTTGATTGTGTAACATCATGCCTGGTTTACACACCACGGTCATCGCTGCTAGTGAATACGAGGGGATGTCGCAAGTAGCATTTTTAACGCAAAACTTAGAATCGAAGCGTCCCAGCTATCCATCTTGTCTCGGCAATGTCGGATCGTCCGTTACATCTCGATCCAGATACGCGGTCAATTACCCGACTTCCTCATCGTGTACAAAAGTAACCACTCTCACGCTAGAATGAATGCGGGCGATCAGTGTGTCAATCAACAAGTTCAATCATTAATTTTTTCTCTATGGCGCCCACTTCAAACTTCTTTTATATGTTTTAATATGACCCATTTGTGAATAAAGGATGCCAGGTTTTGTCACTAGATGTATGATTGCCACATGTACATTTTGAAACCCATGCAGCCAACAGAATTTTTTGTTCCGAGGTTAAACTGTGAGGCTTTTGCTCTATGGGTTTGCTTGTGGTAAAAATTGAGTGACCATCAGTCACTCGTTTTCATGAGTAAAGCATTGTTGCAGCATAGCTTTCTCCGCTCATATATATATATATATATATATATATATATAGAGAGAGAGAGAGAGAGAGAGAGATATATATATATATATATATATATATATATATATATATATATATATATATATATATATATATATATATATATATATATATATATATATATATGTATATATCTATATATATATATATATAGATATATATATATATATATCTATATCTATATATATATATATATCTCTATATATATATATATATATATATATATATATATATATATATATATATATATCTATATATATACTCCTCTCAGTAGTATATCACGTAACGCATCTGTACTCCTAGTAGTTATCACGTAAGCGGCTGAAAGTTGTGCATGCAGTATCACAGGATACGACAAAAAGATTTCAGTCATTAACTATGCAACTGAATACGATAAGGAGATTCTTATCCGTTTATTGACGGGCACGTTTGCGTTTGATGGGATACCCGAAAAAGGTGCAGATTGCAAATAGCCAGCTGAATAATACTTCGGAGATAGGCACCTTCTGACGTATTTTTGTTCAAAGTAGCACATGTCAGGACGTGAGAAGAGGTGCCTTATTGCGTCATTTAGACAATACACCAATAATTATGGCTGTAACGGTTTTTTCATGGTCTGTTTTACTGCCCAGTCTACACACGCCCTAATGGTGGGGCAAAGGGGGGGGGGAGAGACCGATCCTTTTAAGTGTCAGCCTGTGATTAACCGCGACTAGCCTACTTGAGCCCCGCTTCCACTGCATCTCATGTTTTATTGCAAAACAGAAACGTAAATGACAGTTCTTTCAACTGTTTATGCTATGTTTGACTCATTTCGTGTTAATAGCTGTGACGTCATAGTTTTGCCATGAAAAGATTGTCTGAGCAACTGATTTGCTGAGTTCTTACGTTCATACCATTTCATTATCATATTTTCATCACCTGAAGCTCATTACCAGATTCAACAAGAGCTTATCGGTTTTCCTTTCATCTCTTTCATTTTCCTTTCAAAGAAGTCTTTGCATTTATGAGTTCAACACCTTTCTTTTAGCACGTCTCTTTAGTATGGTTGTACGTTAGCGTGTACGTTGGATCACAGGGTTTAAGACGGTAGTCAAACCGTTTGTTCTTTTTCATTCATCAACGACACAGGCGCCTGAATATACACGTTACGTATAAGTCCAATAAGACTGCTGCATTCCTTTTACCTCTACCAATCAGAAACAAGTCTCGTTGCTGGTCTAGCAGTATTCACGACTAGACGGTACTTATAAACTAGTAAGTGTGAAGGATTATCATTCAGCCTTTGAACTAAGCAGATTTCAAATCATTAGAACAACAAATCTCTAGACATTATCTTGCCAAACAAATCAAAGTGTGTGCTCATATCTTGTGCATCATATCCGTCATGGCTACTGAAGCTGTTGGTGGCTTGTTTGATATCGAGTCAGCGAAGCAAAGTTGTTCGGAAAAGCTCAGTTCTCTTGAGGCTCAGCTGTCACCCAAGCAGCAAGACTATGAGGCAGCATCCCAGAAATGTCCCAGGACACCACCATTCTACCAAATCCTGCTCCATTAAGCCAAGGTTACAACGAAGAGGCGCCTAACTCACTTCCGATTGCTTTTACTCCCACTGCTGCCAGCGGGTTTGACCGCCTGGACAGCCATTATAACACACGGAATGCAACAACTCGATGACGCCATTCTCTGGTCTCACCGAGGTGTACCATGAATTTTAAGTAAAAACCGCCGGTTTCAAAATGCTATTCTTTAAGTCCTATATATAAATCACCGGTGGTGATGGCGAAGAAATATTGCAGTGAACCAGTCTCTATGTTTTAAACGGTTGGTCAGGGTGTGATTCATTGTCATGATGAACACACACACCCATCTACTCATAAGCAGTGACGCATACAGAACCGTTAGGATATATCCGGCCCTAAGTAAAAGCTGACCAATTTACTGACCTTGACATCCTGGTCCATGTGCAACCCACTAGCGTCTTGAACACTTCATAAAAAGAAGTGGAATTACAGGGAAAAGGCTGAAAAATCTTACGCAGTTACATACATATTCTTCAAACCGTTGTAAATTAAATTTGAATTTCTAACTGTGAATATATATATTTTTCCAAACGCTGGGGCATTGCCATAGTGTATACTATAGACATAACAGCCAAAATAGCTTTGGTTCCGTATAAAAACCAGTTTTGTCAATGTTTCTTTCGTAAAATTATACACGTCTTTTTTTTCAGAAATCCTTCTCAAGTATTCACTTGTCCATCGCCAATCAAAGGCCCTATTCCAAATCACGTGACCATCACTCCAAATACTGAGAAGTGCTTGACAGAGGGAGCCACTTTGTTGATTACGCATAACCAGAAATGGCCGCCAAAACACAACCTGACCGTGTGCGTTCACGGGGGCCTCAAGAAAAACATCAGTAACGTGGCCTTCGTAATGGAGTTTTTCGAGGTGTACAACATGCTGGGAGCCGACAGTTTTGCTATATACAACCACTCTGGGGGTGCAGCTCTACGCCCGCTCATGCAACTTTACCAAAAGAAGGGGATTTTGGACTTCTTTGATTGGTCCATGTCTCCAAACACATCGAGTGAATACGTGGGCCAGGGTGCGCTTATACAGGACTGTATATACCGTTATATGTATCATTCACGCTTCGTTTTATTGGTCAACCTGGACGAGTTTATTATTCCTCGTCAGCATGACAATCTGGTGGACATGGTGCTGAACAGTGCGTGCAACGAGTCTTCAGCAATCATCTTTAGAAACACATTCTTTTCTTGTGAATACCTCAACGACAACCTTGTCACCATAAATGAAACTCTCGAAAACCTCAAATCAATCGTTCTTTCAAGAACAACGCGGGATGATTATATCATGAAAGAAAAAGCGCGGTCAAAGTATATGGTGCGGCCTGACCTGACGGTTCTAGGCGGAACTCACTTTGTTAATAGGGTACTGAGAAGAGGGAGCTGCACTATTCCCCCGGATCTGGCTCTCCTACACCACTACAGGTGTCGACAAACAGGTTGGTACTGGCAGATGCTGGGTCACATGGTGCCAGCTGTAGTGGACAGAACCTCACATCGCTTTATGGAACAAATTGTGGATCGCCTGACGTCTGCTACGACGCAACTGTCGAACTACAACATAACAACTCGACATGACGCTGATGGTGATGACGTCAGACGCCCTAACAATCGACAGTCTCATGTCCTCGTGTAATCGGCGGGAAGTGACGTGGTGCTCTGATATACTGAAGATGTGTCTAGAACTCTACAGACATCTGATGCAGACAGTCGTTAAGATAGCTGAAAAATTCGACTGCTCTGAGGTCCAGACAAGTTCATACATTAACCAATGTCATAAAAAATCTTATTGAATGGGATACATATGTCATTTGCTCTTTTCTTCATTGATCCATTTCCAGAAAAATTCATATTTCTTACTAGCAGAACAATCGGTGTTGCAAGGAAATAAAGGTCTTGCCACCTTGATCCCCGCAGTGCTAACCAATCCTGACCCGCATGTCCATGGACGTGACTTCACCCCGACCCCCACTGCACTTACCTACCACCGCTGTTCTAACCCACGCTAATACCCTCTTTATATCACCTATCCACCACCATGTCCCCACCCTTATCCCTGATGTGCTAACTCACCCATCCCCGATGAAAGTCTCCCATTACTATGGCCATGACCTCTCTGTAACCACGCGTTATAACTAGCCCAACAGACTAACGTTTTATCACCTTGTTGTTATAACAAAACAACCACCTCTTTTGTTGTCGATTCAGACACATGCTGACAGAACACACCACTTTGTTTCAAGAAAAATGTATGTTTAGTTGAGTTTCAGGCGATCAGTGTCAAAAGTAATAATTTGCTTTGATTAAGATAATGTTTCATAATCCCATCGCCAGCCGAAAAATATATTTGCGATGACTTTCCAAGTTTACCGGTGATATTTCCTTCCGAAATACAAGAGGACGGTATCTCAGAGAGCCCCATAAACTTCCGATGTAAATATGGCTTTGTGAACATAGAAAAAGCTGATCGTTCCTGTCGCTTTTTCCCCAAGTTTTCGTTGTTTTCTTCGTGATTCGGTGTGATATTTGTGTGACCGGGATTGTTAGTGGCCTTTTCTTCATGTTAGACAAGGTCATTTTAGCTTTTAGATTCGTGCCACAAATAGTCCCCGCCAACCAGCGTCATGCGAGCAGCCTCGCCTATGTTCCCATTGATAAAAGCTTCAGATTTTACCGCTTGGTGTGATTTTAGGCCGAGATACTCGTTCACAGGAGTCTTAAGTTGTGGAAATTCGCCTTGATTTTTCTAGCTAAAAGTAGAAAAAAAACAGAGATCATTCTGTTAAATTCCCAAATTAAATTGTGGTAAGATTCCAGAACTAAGAGAAAGTGCAGCAGCTTCTCCCTTACTTGGTTTGAAAGAGCTAATTATAACTGCCATTATTGTATGGCATTCAATATTAGCATGTTCTAAAGTGTACAATACGCTGTGCCACTCATTGCTGTCTGTGCAGTTTAGAGCAATTGTGTTATGATTGCCTTTGATGACGTCGAATCTTACTTGCAACGACTATGACAAGTAAACTAACCTGAGATGGATCTCTATCAGCATATTTTGAGAAAAGTCGATAATCAGAGATGCGTGCGGAAAAATGGCTCATCAATGATTATTAAATTAATTGATTATATGCCGTATCCTGGCCACGGCTCATGAGGGCAAACATTTTATTTTTTGAAATTGTTCGAGGCCAAATGCATTTTGAAGGAAAATAACCTCGAAAACGATGTTACGGGTGCGTTGGGATTCGCAGTGTGGCCACAATTTGAAGATAATTTTTAGTTGGCGAAACTCATAACCATGAAACGTAAATGCGGCACCTAGTTTTTTCCCTAAACTTGTATTCTCTTAATAGTCAATTGCCAATATCCCCACTATAGTTATAAGTTTTCAAACGATAAGATTGGGGTAAAAAGCCCTTGATCTGTCGATACATACTTTAAGTGTTCAATTGTGAAATTAGGCTGAATTCGAAAGTATATACTAATATACCATTTAGCGTGTGTGACGATTAGATAACATTTGTTATGCCGCATATTCTCTTCAGGCGTAGATAAATGTTTTGTCTGAAAACGTACTCGGCATTCTTATGTGAATAATGACAATGATCAGGCCGGATGTGTTGGCAAGTATAATTTATGGCTCTTAACTATACGCACATTGAATGAGCAAAGGCAACCTTCTTTTGGGGAGTATATCTTTTGTCCATCAATATGCGCTGCATGTGACGTTTTGAGCTCACGTGCAGGTGTGCACTCGCAATACTGAAATAGGTAGTAGATACTTGTCAGCCTATCAGCAACATATTTGACAATTTGCGAAGTTTCATGTGGTTTTTATCGCACTAATGATACACTGTTGTTCCAACATCATGGCCTCAATGTAACGCACTTGCTACACAAGCACTGCACATAATAATATTGATGTGTGCTGTCACACACAGAGAGGGTAGAGCAAACATATGGTACAACAGATCCTTAACTTTATCTGGTAGAGCCAATTAAATGATTTTAAAATCAAACTTGAGCTGGATACCAGTAATGCCACGGTTTATCGCTCCGTTTTTGATATGAATTAGCCGTTCATATTGACCGTGCATGAATTAAATATACGCATCGGATTCGGCAATACCACTGAAATGTCCCTATATATGGCGCGGAAAGGACAATGCTGCATTATGTAGGTGCTATGTATGCTATGCGTGAACGGTTAAGATAGCACATGTCGTATGCTAGCCTGCCTTACCACACCTTTCAAAGTCAAATATTGCTCATTTATGTATTAAACAGAAAATGCCGGAATTTGGTATATCTATGGCTCTATGATTATCCGAAATTGTAATCTTCAAAGTAGACCTCGGAGAATATCCAATAGATTTTGCTCGATCTCTGACATTCCGCGTCGTATTTTGGAACAAAAAGCCGATGTATTTCGCGGCTATTTTGTTTCTTGAATATCGACAGCATCATTTGCCAACTTTTAACTATTCTAAATCTTATTTAGGCTGCACACACACTGAATATCTCGTGATTTATGTTGCAGGTCCACCAAATAGCACTGTGGCCTATCTTTAATCTAGATAGAGACAAAATCAACAAAAAAAGCTTTTATTTTTGTCAATTATGCCCGTGTCTTGATAGGATTCTTTTAACGGCAATTGTTGTACTTTGTGAAGAATATCCGCTACTTGTTGTTTTGCGAATGATTGACAGCATAGCGCATATATCCTAACGCTGTCTAATATTCGCCTCGAGCACAAAAATTCTTTGACATCGGAATATGAATACTGTAATGCTATGTGTAGATGTATCAGCCACAGATAAGATGGCATCACACAACAAATTATCGACAAAAATAGACCAACAGCGAGCTCCTTTCTTGTTATTTTTTGTCGTAGCCAATTTCAGTATGGTCAGATGATGAGGCATTTATTAGTATTCAAACCTGATTGTATTCTTATAAAACTAATACAACCACATGCAATACTGCGACAGATTGAAAATTGTGTTACTTAATACTTAAAACACATCTGCAAGCATAACACTTTAAATATCATCAGCTCAATGACAGTTTTGCTTGTTCGTTTAAGCTACTCAGCTAAATCGTGCTTTAGATATTCGTTTGATCTGATTATTAGCCGAGTTACATGTCACAAGTATCAGTAAAAGCATAATTAAAGAGCCTTTCACCCATTAACTGAATTCATTTTGTACGCATATGTGAATACGTGAACCCAGTACCAAAGTTTCACGAACAAACACAATACTAGGTCGAAGATCAAGTGGTAATTCGGTCAATGTTTTGTCGCCTTACCGAACAAAGACGATGGTTTGTGTCAAGGGCTTCTTTAATTTAGCATTCTTACATCCTCACGATCGAGGGATTAAGGTGCTCTCACACAGCTCTCTGCCTGAAGAGTTCACATCCATCAAATGGACAAGTAAACATAATCCGATGCAATCTACCCCTTGGCCAATCGTATATCTCTAGTAACCGAAAGTTAAGCTTCTGACTTACAAAGTGGGTCTTGTTTTCTTTAATATCAATGCAATTTACGTCAATGTGGTGCTATTCGATATATTCAACTCGAGCAGTTAATGCGATGAGAAATGAACTAAAACTGCAAAATAAACCCCATAGTGAGCACCGTAGAAACGACCATCTAATGGCAGCCTAATAATAAATACATTGCATAACGGTGCTACATAAATGACGCGGTATTAACATGATATGGCATGACGTAGACGCAGGCAAAGCTAATTTAGAAACGTTTCTGATGCCTACCTACTGACTACCTTCTGCGAACTGTACATTACTTTAATAAGTGCATCTTGCCTTAATCAGTTAGCAAGTTAATCACGCTATTTGTCATAATATTGCTTGAATTAGCATATATGCCTTAACAACGCATGACGATCGACACACTTGATGCTTCTCTACATCGCGTGTATTACTTTTGTCTTTTACGAAGGGAAACGCCCGCGAACGTAGCTGTTATGTATTCAGCCTTTTCGATGCTTCTCAGCCTTTCAGCTAATGGCTAGTCCTGGTGCGCATTTCATGCCAGATAAGTTTAAAGTATACTAATAAGACATGACCTGAAGAACGTGTGGGCCGAAATGAAACCATCCTTAAGCTATATGTATTGCTCTTAACCACCTGGGAGCAGGTTGAGGCTGTCCTGTGCTTAACGGCGACCTATTCCGCAAACAAGAGCAAACAAACAAAAGACACAGAAAACAGAAACGGAATGTATCCCATAAAGACGTTGTTCAAGATTGCATTAGTCGATTCCTGCGTTAAGGTATAGTCAAGCACCAATCCGACGATGTCATGCAAAATACGCGTTCCCTAACAGTGATTTGATGTGTGAGGATAAAGTGTATCTGACTATTGCGCTTTAATTCGTTGCCGACTACCTTCTTGCTGACGAATCAGTAGTAATAGCTGAAGAAGCTTGGCCCTCAATCAAGCGTTTGTGCCATCTAGCGTTTAACACTAGCTTACTATTAGTGTTAGTAAACAGGGTTTTAATATAATATTTACCTAACTGCTCAAACCGCGCTGGCAAGCATAACACCACACACAAACATATTTCACTCCAACGACTCGTCTTGTTATAGCCTGAAACCCTCGGCTTTCTTATGGGTTCACGGGACAATCACACGGTTTAAATCAACTCAATCTCTCTTTCATTCGATTAGAATATAGCTAAGTGCCTCAACCAATCCACAACTGAAATTCTTATCCATTGATTTATATAATATCGTCTAGGTTATTGCAATCCGCGGCTGTATGGGGCCCATTCTTGCCTTGTCGCAAAACAGCAACACGTACAAAATACTGCTGCCCGTCTTGTTGTAACAAGAAAGCGCGGGGAGAATAACTACCACATCATGGGGACCATGCATTGGATACCAATGGTAAACCGCATTGTATACTAAATTCTGCTACTCATTTTTAAGGCTAATAATTACAAGAACTGATTGTTGAGCCTGCAAGGGTTATTCAATCTATTGACAAGCATCTGCTGCAATTCGCCAGGTTCAATGAAAGTTACCTGTAGACACATGTAGCTGAATTCAAGCTATTATTACGGTTAATGCAAATGCAAGTAAATCGCAATTGTCGCTGATTGCAAAAACTTTGTCAATTTAACATCCATGTACCAAATGCGATTCTTCGATCTTATATCATCTACATATTGGTACATGGACATCGCGATATTCGTGATGAATGTGATTGGGTGATAGGTTAAGAGACTTTGGCTATAACAGTTTATTGCAATGGAATGCTTATTCAAGCACAAAGGTTAATCCATAGATATCAAAGATAACATAACTTCCGATAACGGACGCATGATTTTATTCATGTACGCCATCACGTCTATTGATTTATGCGATGTTTTACAATCTGTCACAACGAGGCGATTAAGGTCACGTAGGTGGCAAAAATTGATCTAGAATGTCGCCAACATGCGACTTTTGAGGATTTCAGCGCCAAACAACAATAATATTCCTGATTACCCAGAGATAGATGTTGCTATCTGTCACATTATTGAGCGTGGTCCATTCTAAGTCTAGATATTATAAAACATCAACAAAAGAACCATTTGTTCCTTTTAACGATGTCCTCGCGCTCAGTGGATGCATGTTATGACTTGACTTTCTTAAGGATTTGCTCTTCTTTCCCTCTGCTTACGCTGCATATGCTAGACGGCATATCGCAATGATCAAAGTCAGTGGAGAAACAATGCACAGACACCTACATGCTCTAAACCTACTTGGCACCTAAATGAGAAAACTGCAGGATTGAATAGACGCATAGACCACAAAATATACTCAATGATGCCTGGGAGTTTTCCGCATTGTATGAAATACTTAATTCACATTATTTGGGTGTTATTTACACACTTAAGCGGTACATTTTCTGGCAACCAATTCCAGTATGGCCAAATGCAGAATCGTGCCTAACTGTTTTAAATCATCAAAACCCTAGTTTTATATAAACGAGCACAGCTGTTCTTTGTCATCAAGCAAGCGGCTTGGAATTGCTCAATGCGTGCACGCTGTAAGTTTTGATGAAAAACACATTTTACGTCTTTTCGTCTTTTAAAGAGCCTACATATGATAGTTCTAGTTCTATCGACATTATATCTAAATATTTACATGCACCTTGCAACGGTTTTGATGCTGTTATACATTGCCCTTGTATCAACTTTACTTAAACTAGCTCTCACTTTCTCTCTCATTCGCTCCCTCTCCCTCTCTCTCTCTCGCTCACCCCCTCACTTTTCACCCTCTCTCTCTCTCTCACACACCGCTTACTAACAGGTTAAGTAATGTATTGGAAGGGGTGAGAGGGTAAGTATCTCAGTTTGGAAACAGCTTAATGTGATTAAAAAACTTACAGAGCATACAATTTAATCTATGGCAATGCAGGTGAAAACTTCTAGCATTGAAGCCATTACTTGACTATGATGTATCGTGTTTGGCTGTTGCCAATATCATTGATTAACCGATTGCGCTACTTCATATTTTATGCTTTTAACACCGCCAATCTGCATAACCGCTGTCGTTGTTAACAAATATCTGCAACCATCCATATTTTATGCTTTTAACACCTCCAATCTGCATAACCGCTGTCGTCGTCAACAAATATCTGCAACCATTTAATCAAAGGAACCTAAACAACATCGTCATTGTCATAATTCAATGCACTTATGCTTACCATGCTGCTGGCTAGCATACTCGTTTGGTATTGGACTGACGAGACAATGACCCCTGCACCCTTGTATCTATCATATTTTATTTGCTCGATGAATACTACATAAAAACAAATCATCCTTTCGACCTGATGGCCATTAAACCCAAAAAAACACAATTCCAGAATACTTAGCGATTCATACGTATATGATCAAGCCTGGCCAACCACCTGATGTCACGATTTCCACTGTATTCTAAGTAGTAAAAGCATTGACCATTTTCTATGACTGCTACAGTGCTCCGCCCTCAAATTCTGTAATATCGATACAATTACCTCTACTTGGGGTAACGCAAAAACTGACTTGCATATGCTGGTGCAAACATCGCATCAATCCGAGCCGATACAAAACGCTGCCCGTTCAATGACCTTTGCATATCATGCTAACAAATAAACAAGCCACACACCAACACTGCTTATAAAGACTCATCCTTAGAATAAACATCACGCAGCTCCACGTTAAATGAACGCCTTGCAATGAAAGTAACTTGGGATTGTTTGTATAACATGGTCATACAAATTCCAAGCTCCAGAAAAAGGCTATACTGTTTATTTTTCACCAATCACCCCAGCACCATCAGCTGACGGATGAATATCCGTCACACTTGATTTAGTATTGATCAATCCGATTGTATGAATATTAACTGTGCCCACTGATTAATTGTAAGTGTACGCTATGCTTAATTACTGCTAGATAATAAACAAAATGAATGGATTACTTTGTTTTGGGGTAAACATTAGGTTATCATTTAATACTAGATAAAAGAAACCTTACAAATGGTGTTCTGAACTTACTACCGACACCAGCATTCCATCCAATGCTTTATTAACTAGTTTTTAAAAAAAAACTATATTCGTGATGTTGATTTCTTTGCAGCGTCTGTTTAACTGAGCAACTGTGTACAACACATTTAAAATTAAAGTTAACATTTTAACAGCCAAGTTGAATTAAACGTGGTTGAACGTTTTTAGCTACACAAGCCATACAATAAGCCAATATGTCAAAGATAGACACATAAGGGACCCCTATCCGATAAACCTTACATGCAACCAACTCCCCGCCAGCAGTTGTAATATAGCGCCAACGATAACGGCAAATCAATTAAGGTCATGTGATGGAGGAGTAATTAGCAATACCATCATTCTCCAGTTTGCCTGATTGTTATAAGAAAGAAAGTAAGAAAGAAAGAAGCATTAGATTTTGTGATCAATTTGGGAGAACTGCAATGTGCACCTGATATGGCTCCAGAATTTTTGCGTTAGGTGACAATGGCAAAAATAGTCGATGGTAGCCCGGGGTGTAGATGTTAATTGCATTTGCATTCTCTCGTACGATACCCCAAATTAGTCAGGTGCTGTAATTCTACCATGAACTGCGATAGGTGATGAATGCACTGTTGCTAAATTGCGGTCAATTAAGTCGCACAGAGAGCAACACATTTATCACTCACAGCTACTTCTATTATAATGTTAAACCGCCTTACAATTTCGGGTCCAGGCGACCAATCAATGTCATGTGCTGTGTTGAAAGACTTTTCATATTGGTGACCCTTCAAGTTAATGACCATCAATCAATGCAACATAAATGCTGTCGGAAACGCTAAAGAAAGCAATAACTCAACTGCTTTTGGTTCCTTATAAACGTGGTGTTATTAACACTCAATGATTCTCTAGCTTTATCCCAAAGCTGACTTAATGCTATTTTGTAACCCTTTGATTGAGGAAACATCGTTATTTATCGATACATTTGACCTATTTTTCAACAGTTATTTAAGTATCAAAGACAACGACAAACACATGGAGCCAAATCTGACCCAAAGATTGATTGTAGAATAATCGACGTTTTTCGTGTTAATTAATTCCAAAATGTTGTGCAAACTGAGCTCCAATCAACATCACCTTGTGTGTATTGATGTCTATGTACCGGACACAACTCGCAGAAAACACGCTTGATTATCCCTCCCATAACTTCAGCACCAAGCTGCAACTAACGAAGCGGTGCTAGCTATTCGTAGATAGATAGCCAGCACCGTAGGATCAATTTTAATGAATCCAAGTAACACTACACAAACACAATTCTTAAATACATCGAGATGGATGCTGCGTATCTAGAAAGGGTGCACCATATAACGGAGTGCGGCCTATTCGTAATGAGGTAAATATAACGAGAAATTACACAATAAAACCATATGTAAAAACCGAAGTCATTCTGGCGCGGCGTTAATCCTATCAACGCGTTGTGTGGTTCAATTAGTCTTTTTTGCATATGCATATCGCGTTGCTCAATCAATGAAATGATAGTTCCGCATCTTCATTGCGCAAAAAAGCGTAGTGTTTTTACTTCCCCTGTCAATTTTGAAGTGCGACTGTATATATATTTGCAGTTAGATCATTGGCAGTGTCAACCGCTATTATTGAGACTGGCACATAGCTTGGCGCATTTTAGGACATCTATGTCGATGGCTTATTGTAGCATAATGGAACTGGTCAAAATGAATGAAATAGTGTTGATTTTACATACCTAAATGTTGCGCTTCAATATTAAGTAAAGCAAGCCATTTGACCATCATCATCATCTAAAACGTATGGGCTTAGTGGCGCGACAAATTGAGATTGAACAAGTGACCTAGTGTCAATATGTCCACCTATCAGGTGTTCCATATGGTATGCGGAATATAGGAACAACTTTGTATTTAGCCAATATGGCGAGACGAGTTAATTCATTTGACAAAACAAATTTTGGAAGCCATTCCGATTGCGAAATACTGATTACATACATGGCGGAATCAACTGTCATGCTGAAGTAGATTCTCATCCAACATATCATGCACAACATGAACAAACATCCGTATGTTTGCACCTGAGCATGTTACTGCCTGCTCAGTGCTTACAGCATCGGAAGTCAACATCGTTTCCGCCTGGGCTTTAATCCCAAAACGTCCATGTCGGACAGTAACTGATCTTAGCTCTGAATGCTTGATTTGTGGTTAATGGCCGATCATTCAGGCTATTCACGCCATAAATTCTACAGTATTGCCTTTAAGATCAAAGCCATGCAATATGAGATAATAACTCATTGATAACAATTTGTGTTGCTTAGAATATGGAACCACGGCACAAATGTGCGTACATTAGGTTGCACTAACGGAAATAAATAAATATCTGCAATTTTTTTGGCAATGAGTTCCTAATCTGCAGTTGCGTCAAAACTATTTATGTAAAATTTTCTTTAACATCTTATGTTTACAAAGTTACGCATGGGATTTGGCATAATGATTATGCCACTGAGTTTTTTGTTTGTTCGTATTTTAGCAGGAATAACTTAAAATACATTAGTATAATAACGATGCAACCCTGATCCGCAATTGGGTCAGAACCATCTGCAGATGGGTCGCTCTCATTCCTTCAAGTGAACCTCAGATGGGTCGCCCATCTGCAGATGAGCGACGCATCTGTAGATCTGTAAACGGGTCGGATCGGTAAATGGTTCTCTACATATATAAATATATATATATATATATATATATATATATATATATATATATATATATATATATATATATATATATATATATATATATATATATATATATATATATATATGCAGCATTACGATACAAAATTTGCGCTATAACAGAACATTATACACAATTATACGTTTGATAATGGCAGCATATTCGTAGCAATCGATCCTGTGACTTAAGTGCAAGAACCTATGTGTACACTTATTTACTCTTCTTCCTTCGATCATTTATTGCATAAATTACACAACTAGTCACTACATTGCTTGTACAAGTACGATGACATTCATACGTCGGGTTTGATCATTGACTTGCTGAATACATCTGAACATCGTACGCTGAATGTTTATCCACTCTCGCAACAAAACGAATGCTGCTGTT
The DNA here is from genome assembly GCA_034190875.2 of Urechis unicinctus. Classification (NCBI taxonomy): domain Eukaryota; kingdom Metazoa; phylum Annelida; class Polychaeta; order Xenopneusta; family Urechidae; genus Urechis; species Urechis unicinctus. Next base: position 51,476,000 of record CM067343.1, read on the forward strand.
GCTTCTCGAATCATATATGCCCAACTGTCGACGCAACCTTGCATCGTAAATTATGATTGCCTTCGATCGTCAAGGACAAATACTACATTCCACTTCAATGATCTGAAATCGTGTTTCCTGAAAGGGTCAATACTATAATTGCTCCCTCATTTGTCAAGCCAGGTTCCTTTCTCTATCAAACCACTTACCTATTGAATAGGATATCATAGACAACCGCATAGCTGCTGTGAAGATATATAATGCAATAACCTTTTATTTCGTTGTGAAGTTATATTGCATAACCAGCATCACCCTTATAATTACCGTACCTATACATTACTGCTGTCTGTATCTTATTCTACAATATAATCATCACCGTAAAAACTAGACTCGACCCATTTTATTAATAAGTCATGGCGCTAAAGTTCATGGCACATAATATCGTAGTATGTTACGATTGTCTCCAGATTATATTCATTACTTCTGAAGCAGATGGCAATGTCTTGATTAATAGTCCTGCTTCTACGGTCTTTGTCAACAATAAGCCTCTATATGAGATCCCGTCTCACGGCGTGGAGTGTCTCCATGGCCTTGGTTGCATTCGCTTTGAAGTGGTGGATGAGAGCACTCAATCATCACATAAGTGTCCGAAACAGGACGTAATATAACATCTTAGTCAATTGGCATTAATTGTGTTATGTAAATATACACTTTAAAATGATCTTTACATTATACACTAAATCATCGTATATATTCATATTGCGTATTCTGAATGCGCAATCATTGTATTTTTATTGCGTTAATCACTTGCATACCAAAAGGACGTAATTGAATGGATGACGAGAGTATTATGTTCACGCCGGTCACACCGTTTCTTTTCGTCATAAAGGGTCACGATCAAGTGCAAAATGTGGTTAACGTTAATGTCGTCTTACCCTACATGCCCAAAATCTCATTCATTTGCTCATAACGTAGCATGTAGCAAGTAATAGCAACTTCCTTGGTGCATTAAAAGGTATTAATAAGAAACGGCGGAATAAGTTGAACTAACCTCCATCATTGTCTGTGATATAGAGTATGAGTAATGCTCGTTCAGTAAGGCGAAAAAGTGGTACACACTTGCGCTGCCAAAGAGTTCGCTTGAATACAATATACTACTCATATTTGTATTAATGGCTACTAAATTGCAGTTTCACAAGCTTGGCATCATCCTATCAAGGGTGAGGTGCTTACATTCAGTGAGTAAAAGCAGTCGAAAAGTTTTTGTTTGTACTGTATCGACCTTATTCGATCCCAATCCAATCCGCCATCATCCAGTCTTACAACGTAAAAAACTCTGATTATTGAATTGTGACATTTCGTCCGTCAAAACTAAATCCTCTAAATCGCAAAACACATTGCATTTGCTTTACTTCTAACAAATCGACGAACATCCTTGAGTTAACTCAGTAAACACCATCATCATCATTATTATTATCATTATTATCCTCTTCATTATGGTCATCGTAAATATAATAAGTGACATCATCTTTACCGCAGCACTATTGCTTAGATTATAACGTCACTTCTTAGTGGCTTCACTCAGCGAGTCTTTGTTAAGGATTAAATATGCCTCTCGCAGTGAATCTTTATACTATATTCTATCTTTAAATATTCATAGATCTGTTGCTACTGGCTGATTTTTAAAGTTGCGCTGGCAACGCCATGGACACATATTGTTGAAAACTATGCTTCCTGCATTATCTTTTGAAAACCTTTTTGCAAATAAGCACGTCTTTGTTCATTCCTTTAAATAGTTTATTCATCTCAGCTCCAAAGGTGATTGTCCATTCTGATGTAACTTTAATCACTCGCAACAGTAAAGCTTTTATGACAGATCACTACATGTAACGATTGCACCAAAGACCGAGTGTATTTAATTTGTGATTAAAGGCATCGTTCATTGAATAAACGTATAGTATGTTTAATTTATTGACGATTATACTAAATGTCACACTGGCAGTGTTAGACACACAAAAGGCTGCACAAATATCAACGAAACTGCGTATTTAATTAGTCTTGTAGCCATGGGATTCTCTAGCGAAGAGTTCAATAAATATCGAATGCGTATTGAAATTGGCAACCCTCAAAACAGCTGCAGATCGATCAAGGCCGAAGCGATTTGGTCTCATATGAAGGGATCGAGAAACCATAGCTTCTTCACTTCTGCTCGGTCAATATAGGTGAATATAAATGAACCAAAAGCATTTTGCTGTCAATCAAACACCAGTAAGCAAAAATTTTACCGTATATAATCATAAAAGGGAATGAAGACCACATTGTTGCTACATAACACAGGCGCTCGAGGAAATTCATTTAAAGAGCGCTTTCGGTAGTGTTCAGTTTCGCCTGTCGTCACTGTCGCTCTGGGGTAGTGACTTGAGTGCATGTGCTCCAATAACATAGGCGAATATGCGCATCATTACGTGCTGACGACATTCTTGATGTTAAAAGACTTCTAATCACATTCATTCTATTGTAGTTGTAGTGATAGTAGTTACATATATAATTCATTGCGTACTCCTCGCTCGAGAGATGGTATTATGTGAAGGTGTATGTATTTGTGCGGATATATCTGCTATCTTATGTCGAAATATCCCATTAACGATTCAATGAGAAAGAATACACACAGTTGGGATACTCATGTTTCGTGTCGTGCTACTGTACAGGCGTTCATAATTATGCGTGGTATTACAAGTATATATCCATCGCAATAGCAATATCTGATGCCATCTGAGCGCGAATACATTTACTCAGGTCATCAACGACCTGGTGACCTCACGCCACGACTACTACAATGCCCTCCTAATCAAATGTTCTGACGCTACCATCGCGTCCTCTTCAGAGAGCCCAGAACAGGGACGTACGGCTACTGGCTAGAACAAAAGGGTAGGATCACATTACACTAATCTTGCGTGATCGGCATTGGCTACCTATGAGACAGAGGCTCCCATTCAAAGTTCATATTCATGTGTACCAGGCACTACAGCATCCCTCTCCGCTACTTCCTGAAGTCATCATAAAATGCTGGAACCCAGACATTATATGTGACAGGACCTCAGTTATGGAACTCTCTAGCATCAAGCTTATGTGTAAGTTCAAATGTCAGTGCTTTCCAAGAGATCTGAAGACATTCCTTTTCAAAACTGAATTCCTGACAGTGCATAAAAATGCAATTTGCTGCGCAATATAAATGAACAGTTGTATTATCATTACCTTTAATTATGTTGATAATTATTGTAATGTAACCCATTCAGTGGATGTGTAGCCGGATACTCAGATTTTTTGCCTTTGATTTTCTAATGTGATGGCCAGTCAATACTATGAATCGATTTACGTCAACTGCAACGAGCAGTGATTGTACTGATGCCTCAATCCAACAAGACGAGGAAGATGTGTTAGCTAGAACGCATATAGTGACAGCTTGCTTTCCATTGGTCTGGGTTGTGTGTCGATCTTGTGCTACGTCGTGCATGCTGTCACCAGGATACGCACAGAAATATATCGTCGCAATTCGTCAGCATCATGACGCCATCAATCATATTGACAATCATATCATAGAAAACAAATCGTATCAGAAATACCTTTTACACCGGGATGTGTTGCGAGGAGATCGAAAATGAGACATGGCTCTTACGGGAATGACTAGCAATGAATCTAATCTTTCATTCTTGAAGTCAGCTTAGACACAAGAAGAGTAGCTGATTCATCAATATCAAGTGAATCCACCGGAATGCCATACCGCTATGCAATTTGTGTGAACAGTGCTCCATCAACGTCCACGTCGTAAGCTTAGAGGATACTAACGTTTGCTCGCTTGTCGATATTAGTCCATGAATCATCTCTTTATGCAACAATTCTGGCAAGCATCAATTATATCACAAAGTAGCGATCGCCATGGCAAGTAATAGCAATATTTGAATTGATTTTATCGATAATAGCAAATCCAATTTGCCATCTAACATCCTTGAATCTATGAGGCATCCGCATTAATCGTGAATCGCGCACAGAGCTACCGCTGGACGGGGAATCATGGCATCAACTTCACAATATACCATATTGATTGCGATATAACAAAACTAAATTGGTAAAATGCTGGTATTCGCCAAAGGACGTATTGGCGATGCAGGCGATGATATGCCAAAAACTACAGATTGATGAGCTACCTGTTTGAATTAACTGATAGATGCTACTCATGGCACATCATCAATCAGTAATCATAAGATGAAGTATGATCGACGGCTTAATTAGAGAGAAATGTGGTGGCTCCTGTATCATCAAATCCATTAATTCCACTCGTCATATAAATACTGTCATTCCATTCATTTTTGCATATTGCATTAAACTTCCAGAATTTAATTGTTGATTAACCCACGATAGGATTTAAAGCTATGGACACAATTACTCATATTGATGGAGCTACATCGGGACGCGCTTTATTAATGTGTGCTTTGTACGCATGCAGTTACTCCTGGTGCTGTGTTGCAAGTTTAATACTTATTGGCTGTTTGTTAATGGGCTAATATCGTGCTAGCGAACATAGAAGCAATACGTCATCGGAGCCGAATCAAACTACTGTTCTTCCTTCCAAATGCATACCTTTGCACTAGGTTTCCCAACTTACTATCTATCTTACTATACTATTTCCGAAAGTATTTTTTGTCCTTTGCACTTAAAACAGGTAGGTGTCGCGATGGCACACCTATACACCTTGCATTATATTGAATAAATAAACTCTATTAGAGATGCAATGAAATATATTGAATGAACCTTTGGAAGGCTTCTTGTTTTGACCATTTGAAGCAATGACAGGTAATTATATGCGACATTTGTCACCTTTCGATCAGGATGAATAGCGGACACTACCTCCCGTCTTTGTTATGAGTACGTATATAGGACGTTCAACGGTGAAGTTGAATTAGCATATAGCCAGTCTTTGCCTATGTGGCTGTTTGAACTGAGGATCATGAGGTCAGTCTGTACTCACGCTACCCAAACAATTATTTCTTAGAGCATATGCGGATTATTCATCGCATTAATTGTATAAGAATATTACTACGTCCTGAATTACATCAATTGTATCACAATAAATGACTTAGCGGCGGCCACAGTTGCTGTGCACGCTTTATATGGCTACTTAATACCATTAGTAGCGCAACAACCCAAATGTCTTAGTTAAGGTCATAGATACTTCAGTCATACTACTTATCAATGCAGGATGATCTATTCCAGATGGAGATTCAATTAAGAATTCGCGGCACACAGCGGCGAATATTTCCCACTTCTTGCCTGCAATAGAAAGGATTCGATCTTTTCTTTACAGTCTCCCTTAGGCTAAGCTACATTTCTCTATCATTAAATAAAATTGAAGCTAGCAAAGCTTATTTTCCATTCAACTGCCATCACACGAAAGCTGATATACTCATACACGATTAAACATTACTTGCCAGAGGAACATCAAACGTAAAATCTATTGCCCAAGGCAGTAACGACGCATTAACATCAACTTCGATGCCTATAGCCGAATGCTATTTTCTGCTGATAGCTTTCGACGGATGAACTACAGTAAAACATTTGATGAAATAAGCTATTTTGGAGCTCAACACGTCGGTCAGTCGTACCAGGTGAATATAACTGCATGTTTATTTCTATCCGCGTCTCCAAAATCATTTATGCTTATTATGTTAAGCATGCAGTAGGTTCACATAGTCTTCATTCTAGTTAAGCTTTACTAAATGTAATATCACACCAAAAATATACAGTAGAAGTTATTGTCTTGCTCAAATATATGCGATTGATCCTTTATATTATGCTATCTTTGACGTATCTGATATGACAGGTTCACTCAGTGCAATGGATGCTCATCAGCTTAACAGGCATCAACGTATGGCCCATATTTCACTAACTAGGCATGCTACGCAGTTACCATTTGGAATTATCGATGATTAAAGAGATTGTTCAGCCCCATATTTGTAACCAAAAGTCTTTACACTTTCAATCGCTACGCGGCGCTGCGGTCTCTGAAAATAGACCCTTACTTCGGCTGTCGCCATTTATGTTGTTGGAAATTACCCTTCCTGCTTGTCGGTCTCATTTTTGCACAATAATGCCCACAACTTTAATTAGTGAAGGTTTGATGAAATCTATATTTTGTAACCTAAGCAAAAGTGTACAATCGTCAGCGAGGAGGTAAAGGAGCGCGTAATGATTTACAGCTAACATTCGTGTAGTTCAAATTAAAAGATGGCATTATTTATGTCTGCGTTAAACGTAGCTGTATTTTAACAAATGATTCCTGAGTGCCCGATTTGAGGCTGAACTGCAACTTTAATATAGAGCGCAACACATATTCCAACATATAATATCTACAGGAGGCCACGATCATTTCTCGTGAAGCTATGCAGCTAAAAGAGCATAAACCGCGTGTGACACTATTTGTCATCATTATATCAGGTGTCATTTATCCTTTATATTGTTCGATGATACTTAATCGGCTGCTGCTACTTTGTAACTAAAGCTTGTCCGCTTCCGACCGCACCAAGACATAAAATTGGTTAAACCGATAAGTTCAGGTTAAACTAATATGATCAAAAATGGCTCTGGAAACCGTCTGTCTGAGTTATTGGCGTAAGAAAATCAGTGTTAAATCAAGTAGATTGTGCTAGTGATAGGTTGGTTCCTGGATGGTAATTTGAATGTAGTGCTACGCTTATTCGCTATCCCAGGGTTACAAGTAACGTCGTCAAATTATCGCGAATGCATAATCATACTAAACTACGCATGTGCAACGCAATGAGCAGCGCCAATCTATATGCCATGATGACACAAGTAGGGATCGAGAGCCTAGGCCCTCCGTTATAAAACTGAAACGAGCAAAACATTTAATAGGGAGGCCGATCCGTCTTAGGTGAGCACCTGAACAACTTCGCGACAACATAGGATATGAACTACAACGAAAGACAAAGCTGGAGGTCATACGACCTGTGGTTCAACCAGCAGAATCGGTCTCAAACATTATATATGTCACAAAACAAGAGGGGTTGCTCAGAGCATACTTAGAACCCATGATCTCAACACAGTCGTGAAAAGAGACCAACACAACATATCTTACATTGAATAATTGCATAACAAATTCTCTGACGCCATGGTTTTCAGTGATGCCATATCAGTCGTACTTGACCCTGATTGCCAGACACATGCCATTTTTGGCACATCATTTGGACGTTTTTGTTGCAAACGAATTTTTGTTTGGTATCAAAACGTCACAAGATGCGTTGCAAAGTTCAATTGAAAAACACATAATGGAGGTTTCAATAGTATAGTGTCAACGTGCTGATTACAGTACTCCGCACTTCACCACAGATAGCGCAATTCGATGTGCCAAACACTTACCCATAAGAGAGGCACAAAAAGTAACACTGGGCAATTATGTAATGACGCACATATATGCGCGCATATATAAAAGTGCAATGTGCATCGGCACAATTTGTTTCCTTATCCATCTAACGTCTGGTTTGTGCAATTTTATTTAATTCTTCTTATAACACCAACATTTTCATTCTCTTGACGCTGAGCCGTCTTCCACAAACAGCGCTATGTTTCATAATTGCACAATCTTAGTTGTGAGTAAAAACCAACTTATATATTGATTTGTAAAGAGCAGGTATATTCCCAACTTAGAGAAAACAGTCTACAATGGAAGTGATTTGTGAAACACCGAGCTAAAGCAATGTAACATACCAGCTAGTCTATTCCTCTTATCGTGCTTGTTTACTCTAATGTACGCATACAAAAGTAGCATTTACATGTGTAAGTGCGATGTAGAAAACTGTCTTTGCATCGCTGCATAAACTGGTGGCAGTGGCGTAACTATGCCGCACCTTATCTTTTATCGATCATTGGTAACTATTCTGAGACGTTCACCTGCATTATGCACATGTTACTGCACTCTACCAGAATCGTGCCTTGTGGTCATCCATTTTAACATACGTTGGATGTTTTATCACCGAATCCCCCTGACACAAGTAATCGATCACCACCGTAGTTGATGAGTGCAGCAAATAATATATGTTGTCGACAAACCATAATTTGACATATTGGGATACCTGTTCGGCTTTACACATGAAAACATATACTGCTTGCAAAGCATTAGCAATATAGTTAAACACTATTCACGCGGCTACATATTTATAACTACAATGATGGTATGTGACAGTTTCAAGAAATTCAAGTGCAGAGGTGCCTTTTCTGACCAAGCGCTTTAGACAAAAGCAGAAGCATAGCACTTCCTTGATTGAATCATCATAAAAGTATAAAGGGCTATTACTTACTATGCAGTGACAGATAATGTGACATGACAAGTGGCCCCGTGGCATATTCTTGCATCAGGATAGTTGACGTCTGCGCCTCAATACTGCTTGCATCCATAAGTACTACACTCATATTAACATATAATTGCGTTCAGGTTGTTTTAATCTATATATGTTAAAGGGGCCCTGAAAACATTAAATTTGTGTCAAACAAATATTTAATTACTGTGTGTTTCGAGACCGATATATTAAACTGCTACACTGAAGTTTTATTGATGTTTGCCAAACAATTTGCAACTTTCAAGCGTTTTTTCGCAATCGGAAGGCTTTCAGGTCATATATATTTAACCACCTCCTGTTAACACCAGCAGAACGATATCCTACCAGCGAACCAATGCAGTAGTATCACGTGTCCTTTGGATAGATCACGTAACTATAGAACCTGGGTAATGCTTGTAATTTTCACAACGTAATAGCGTGTAATAAACAGGCGTGTTTATGTTGAGCGACCGCTGCGGAAGTTGCGCTCTTTATTTACTGATGCATGATGTTCATTAAATGCACGTTATGATAATAAGTCATAATATTCATTGCATCATCTTTTTTGGGGGGGAAATCACTACTGGAGACAAGATAAGACACTTAACAGACAATTAAATTCACAAATAAACAGTAATGGCTCTCAACAAATCATACATGTACACACAAAACTAATGATCAGTAGAGGTTACTAGCACATGCAGACCTTACCACATGATTGTACACGTATGTATAGCACTTATCCAGTAACATATTCACTTGGCCTAATTGCGGCTTAATTACTCTTCCACTGGATGTGGTTTTCTTATATGTGTGAACTGTAGGCTTAGTTGAAGCGTCCTCAGCCTGCAATACTCGTCACTGTGTAAAACATTGACAGATGGGTTGGTATTTTGATATTCCTCCATATCAACATCACTCTCTGACTGTTTTCTGTTTTGAGAAGGTACATCACACTTAGTTTGCCTCAAGTCTTTTCTATTTCTTCTGTATAATCTACCATGAGGAGCGTGGTTGAGGGAGTTGAGTTTGTATAATACCAGCTCTCCATGATCCCATATCAGTACGCATGTAGGCCGGCTCTCCCTCACTGAGATAAGGCAGTGACTTAGATTGTTTGTCATAGTATTTCTTTTGTTGCTGTTTTCAAGCTGACTTTGCACTCCCGTGATAATTTCTGGATCAAGCAATGATTCTTTTACTGGGAAGTCTCCTCTTGTGAGTCTGCCAAATTGTCGCTGTGCTGATGAACCTAGGTTCTGCTTTGGTGTCTTTCTGTATGCTAATAATGCAAGATGAGGGTCAGAGTTATCTTTTGATGATTTAGCGAGAATTATCTTCACTATTTGGACTCCCTTTTCTGCCGGACCATTAGTTTGCTGAAGTTTCGGGCTAGAAGGGATGTGTTAGAAGCAATGTCATGATCACTGTATTCTTCTGGCAGGTATGCACGTGGCAGTGTATCTGCAATTAGTAACTCCCTGTCAGGCTTGTGAACTACTGTCAGTTTATATATCTGCAGCTTTAGCAGCGTTGTATAAAGACGAGATGGAGTTGGGTGTGGAGTTTGGTGAAGAGGTTTTTTGTAGATGAATATCAATGGCTTGTGATCAGTTTCATTGTGATGTGCTGACCGAATATGTAATGGTGGAATCGTTGACAGCTGAACCAGATTGCTAGCATCTCTTTCTCGATATGTGCGTAACGCTGTTGAGCTTTAGTCATTGCTCTTGAGCTAAATGCAATCAGCTTACCATCTTGAAACATTGTAGCTCCAATACCGCTTTGGCTTGCGTCTACAGACAGTGAAGTTTCTTTGCTGGAGTTATAATACTGCAGGACAGGTGCGATTGTTATAAGCTGTCTGAGTTGCTTGAAGCTGTCCTCCTTTTGTTGATCCCAATGCCACTCTGTTTCTTGTTCGAGAAGTTTACGCAAAGGTGCAATGACCGATGCGAAATTTAGGATGTATTTTGACAGGTAAGTTGCCATGCCAAGGAATCTCTGTATTCCTATCTTTTATGAAGGCACAGGCATTTCAGTAATTGCTTTGGTTTTGTCCTTGTCTTCTTTCAAACCTTTGTCTGTGTGTGTATGACCCATGTATTGCACCTATGTCACTTTGATTTTTGACTTCTTGGGGTTAAGCCTCAGGTTTGCCTTTCGACATCTTTCAAGTGCATTTGTCAGACGCTCGACATGCTCAGCCTTTACCCCACACCAGAATATCGTCCATTATCACCTGGACACTAGACATGCCTTCGAATAGCTCAGACACTGTCTTCTGAAAAATTTCCGTTGCTGAAGATATGCCAAATGGAAGTCTCAGGAATTTCTTTCTTTCAAATAGTGTTCCCATGGTACACACATTACTGGACACCTCATCAAGGGGTATTTGATAGAATCCACTGTATGCATCGAGTGTGCTAAAGATTTTTGCATCTGCTAGTCTGGCTTGTAAATCTTCGACCAAAGGTAAGGGACGGTGTTCCCGCTTGATTGCTCTGCCTCAGTCTTTACTCGGTCTTGAATGGCCACTGGTATCCTGCGAGGCGCATTGATCACTGGTTAAACGGCTTCATCCAGCTCGAGATGGTACTCTACGGGTAGTTTTCCAAACCCAGTTCTACTCTTTTTTGATAGGACTTCAGTAGCATTAAGCTGGAACATTTTCTTTACAAGACTTTTGTAGTTTTTCCTTTTTATTGCTAATGCGGTCATTGGTTTCGTGTGTACCTATTCATAACTACAATAGCATGCCAAAGCGGTTAATTAGATGACGAGTGCCGTGCACAACCGCCTCGTGTTACCCTTATCTTGTTCATTATTAGTTTGAGCATGCAACTTGCGTGCAAGCAGATGTTTTGTCGGTGATTATCCGTAATTCGGCCTCTCTTTAGAGTAAGGTTTTGTATGTGATTGAAATTGTTCAGATATATCGTCAGCGTTAGACTATGCTTTAATACTAGCAAAACGGTACTCATTTTCTATAAATGTCAAGAAAATACATCACTCATTCCAAATATTAATGCTGCACACACAAAGGTTCTGAATATGTCGAGATTGATGCTGCAGATCGGAACGCAGGTCTATTGTATCCTGGAGTGTGGCTCATTCGTTATCTAGATAGGGACAAAGATCAACAAAGGAACCACTTGTTATTGTCAATAATGTCTGCATCGTGCTCGGAATTTGTATGGCTTGACAGGTTCAATAAATCGCTACTTTCCGAGGAAAACTCGCGCTGCACATGACAGACCGCGCAATGCATTTTTCAGATTGCTGCCCCTTTCTCCCTACACGCATCGACCATTTGATACATCGATAACAACACTGCAGCATAAGCAAGAAGATAGATCTGGCACATAACCGACGCTGTGGTGCTAAGGAGCAGGGTGCATCATAGAGCACAATATCCAACCGACGACTAGAGGTACAACTTTGCGATATTGCTCCCTTTATCTACACGGAGGGACTTATACTAATGGAAAGCGTCAGAAGTATTGCAACTGTATATTGTGTGGGAGCCAATTCCAGTGTAGACGACTTATGAAGCATTTATTTGTGATGAAAATTGTATGAAGCAAACCCAATCACGTTACCAGCCATTACTTAATGTTGCTACAGATCAATCATTTAGTTACTCGATACTTGTAATTCATTCTCAAAAACAACTTTTTGAAATCATCGGCATACTTCTTATGAATTAGACCTTATCGCCATCGAAAATTTTACAGCTCATAATGCATGTGCTTCGACAAAGCGGCCACATACGAAGTGTAAACAATTAATGTGCAAAGTTATGCGTACACATTGCTCTTATATTATCACATGTGTGGCAGAATCATCTACCGACAACAAGTAACGAGCAGAAACTGCCTTAGCTTATATTTGACATCATATTGCCAATTTACAAATCTATACGCTCGAGCTGTCATTGTTCTCTGTCTTGTCTGTGCAGCATGTATTTCTTCGCAGCGTTTGATGCTGTAGTAGTCCCAGTTGAGGCATTATCACTCAGCACAAATTCTAGTTGACGAAAACTATCTTCACCAAGTTCAAATAAATGAGCTGTGGTTGAATCCATGGTGCTATTACATCAGTAACATTCGATATAAATTCTTGGATGAAATGCCAACAACTGAAACCAACATATGTTATGCGTATTTCACGCTCTCCAACGTACCCCTTGCACTATGCCGAAAGAATAGCGCTGTCGCATCATCACAAAAAGGCCCATCAAAAGGTATGCGTATCGGCGCTCCCGTTCGTACATCCACTGTTGTGGGCCCCATAGAATAATTACAAACTATAGAGTTGGTCAATGAAACAGCGACAAGGGTTTAAAAGGAAATTTATGATAATGCCTGGAAACCTATTTCAAAACGCAATTGATCATAACCACTTTAATTGTTCGTCGACAATATCAGCAACAGACAGCTGATCAGCCAGCCGTTGACTACTACAAGAGGTGTTCTTTCCCATGTCTAAGATAGAGTATTAATGTACTCAAATTGTCTAGTGGCCAGATATGAAAACGCAAAGGAAGACACATTTATCACTGCCAACTATTAAATTGCTACGCAAAGATGCACAATTACCAGCGCAATCAAATGTCATTGAATTATTTACGACGGTATCAGCAACTCTACATTTAGACCCCCTCTTGTAATTTCATCGTTCAGACTCGCACTATATTACCACATCAGATGCTGGACCAGCTTTGCAAAGGGGCACATTTACTAGCGCAATTAAATGTCATTGAATGATTAACGTTAGATTCGTAACAGCAGAGATTGTGGCGCGGGTGCCTATTCTTGTGCTGGAATAATATTCCTAAATAATTGACGAATACGATTTTGGTTTATGATAATGTGCTAAGCTCGTCCTTACTCCGTATGGTCTTGACGGCCACAGGAAGCATTAATATTATGTGGCGCTGGACCAGCGCCACAGATATTAGGTTGTGCGTAACAAAGGCTATTTTATAATGTAGTCCTCTCCCCTCAGAGAGTTGCATTGATACAGAGATAAGATCTTATAGTCACTAATCATGCTGCTTGCCCTTAGAACATCCAAACACGTCGTAGATAACAACCCTTTTATCTTTTGCAATTCGCCATAATGTGAGATGGCGATGACCAATCTTTGATGCCAGTATCAGACCTTTATACTTACAGGAACGGATTCAGTTATCACAGATATCACTCGGCAAAACAACTCTTCTACTTCTATTACACTAATCATGATGCAAGTACGGTTCATATATTTTATCAATATTAATGAGACGCAATGTAGTTTAAATGGTATGACTCGTATTGGCGTCTATGAGTTGACCAATTAAGGGTAATACCAGTGGAAAGCACCGTAATCGCGACCTGAGTGTCCATGCAACTTAAACAGCTCTCATCTACTTGGCTGAGATGGAACAACTTATTAGAAAGAGCCCCCTTAATAATTTCAAAATATGGCATGATGAGTACTTCCGCGTAAATACCGTGCTTAACGTAATGTACTAACGCAAATTCAAGCCCTTTGCACCTTAAATCAGATTTTGTGATGACCAAACTCACGCAATAGAGTCATTAAATATACCACTAACTGGATTAGAAACGGCCATAAATGAGACATTGATCGACTGAGGGAGACGTCAAGCAAGAGCCAGCGACACAAACGACTTCATTATTAAAGATTGAATAATGCCGATTTGCGTAGATTTTGTTTAATATCCGTGCAAGGTTTGTAACTTTGATTTTCGTTATTCCGTTATAGCTGGTTGGTTGTATTGCGAATGCACTTGTTGGAATTCGCCAGTGTTGCTTGACTGTGACGTATGATTTTAATCGTGTATTTCCTCCTTAATCTAATGCTGCAAAGCCCTACAATGTACATTTCCTAATGTTTTGCCAAACGACATCAATGATGTTGATATGGACACATTTACATCGCTCTATGTATAGCTCATTTCACATTTTATTTATGCAGTATTTGTCGTTTACTGATTATATGACTTTAAAGTGGGCTCAAAGATCATTTTGGTGCATACGCTTTAGGTTTGTAATTTTCGAAAGATAGAACGAAAAGTAGTGATAAAATTTGAACCAGTTGATAACAATTCTTGAAAACGAACAATAAGCGAATGGTTCAGCCTTTATAGTTACTGTGCAAATAATGTTTTATATGATCTTTGAATCAGTTGTTTAACTTGCCACTCGCAAGAAGCTGCTGAGGCATTTGCACCAACAAATGAATTATATTGATACACAAAACCCATTGTGCATTATTTAATGGCAAGTAAATATCAAATAATCAGTAGTATTCGGTGAGCTTTCAAATTATATAATGCAATAACTCAATCAGGTGCATTAATCGTGTGTTTCATTTCTACTTACCGAATGTAGCCAATAGTTTTATAAGTGTGCATCTTTAAATGCGAGTTCTAACATTCTCGCAACCAGGTGAATTCGATATATTCAACTCCTGCTTTTTATGATATGAGAATTTTATCAATACTGCAGTATAAACCATATAGCAATCACCATGACATGCCGAAGACACATTTTTTATGCCTATCTGTTGCCAACCTTCTAAAAAATCTATATCAAACTCCAACGAACTCTACACGCCAAATCAATTATGCCGTGAATCACGCGATTGGTTGAATTATTGCATGTTTGCATCGATAACATACCAAAAGTATGACACACTTGAAGCTTCGCAACATCGTGTGCAATATTTTATGAGGGTAGCCATGTGTTAAATCAACCAAGGAAGCTGTCATGTCTGCAACCCTTCCCGTGTCTCGGAGTATATTTAGAGCTGGATATATTCAAAGTATTTCCATAAGACATGGCCTGAAGCACGCGTGAACCAAAATAAGACGGTCATTTTAGGCGGAAAATTGCACTTTACTGCCCGCAAACGGTGGCTGGGGCTGCCACATGTTTGCTCTCGGGCCATTATGGCGACTCATCCTGGTTTGAAGAAGACGGGTGTTGTACCTAGTGTAAACAAAGCCCCCGAGACCAAAACCGTAATAAATCCTGTGAAGACACTAATTAGGCATGCAGCAACTCGATTCCAGCGTAAAAGTATTATTAAGGATCAATCTATGTCACGCTTAATAGCCGGAAAATGATATTTTACTGTATAAAACAACTGTCACTATTATGCTCTGAGCTGTTGCCAGATACATTCTCAGTTACACTTGCTGACAAAGTCTGGCCTTCAAGCTAACTTTCGTGCTATCTTGCGCATGATATTGGCGTTTTTATAAGGCTTTTAATGTTATATTTTCCCAATTGCTATTATAAGCAAGATAAAACCCCTTGTGATATAAGAGAGGTGCAATGTTAAGTACCTGTGTCCATGAATTGCTTAATGTGATGAAAAACTCATCGGAGCATGACGAGTAAATAGTCATTGCAAGTAATATCTTCTGACATCTAAGCCATTGCGTTGAATGATTTTGGTACTTGCCACAAATACTGATTAACGGGTCTGACACTAGAAAATTGATTTCAGCGTCACTGATTTAATCATTCTCATCATAAATATCCGTTGGTCGTCATCCATGTTATTGACCACCTCTTTATCACTACTACACAAACATCATATTCATAATTGAAGACCCCTACATCTAACCTGCCCTTTTACGCAGACAATATTTGCTCATGGGCTTAATAATAATTTACCGTAGCTTCAATTATTCTATAATAATGGATGCGGCTAATGCAAGTAAACCACAACATTTCTTTATCGGAAGTACCATTTCATCTGTATTGTCTATCGCACTTAGTAGTTTTAAAGCACCGTCAGAGACGGGCTGTGATAGCTCACATACATTCCATTCATTGATGGACTGCCACGTAAAATTGTCGAAGATACCGGGAAATAATTAACATGCTTGACTTTTCCATTGTCGATGGTTGCATATTGTTTACTTGTTATGACTGTGATAGTTGTACCCGCTAAACTGACCATCTATTCAGTACTTTACTTCAGATTTCTCGGACAACAATACTCGTTTGCATCGGCAATGTATGTTAACCATAAACATGGTCATGTGTTAATGATCAGTGCAAATATCCAGCGATGAGACATCGCTATGGGGAGAAAATTGTGGCTCATTCTTAAATAAAGCCTGGAATAACTTTGCCTGGAGAAAACGCAAAGATCGGGAGGGAAAACGTTAAATTTATGTAACGGCTATCAACGAATAGTGTATTATTGTCTTCACCTGGCAATCCGGATTTCAACATAACGTCCAGAATCAGCTCAAGATATCCAGCGCACTTATGTCAACTGTGCTTGATCGACTAGCTCATGAAACGGCTCAGAGTTTGTAATCATGTGCCTTATTAAGTAAACACGTCATGTCATCGCCCATAGAATGAAAGATGTTAAAGAACACATTTTTATTAACATTCGAATTAGAACAAATACTAGATGGTTGGTTGAAGCGCAGACAAGATTGAATTTCTGTTGACTTTTTTGGGCATTATCTGAGTTCGAAGTGCAGCATATAGTGTAATAATTATCCAAATATTTATCAGCTTTGCTTGATAGCAAACCAGAAAAATGCATCAAATTTGCTGTTGTTCTCTATTGGCAGCGTGTCTAGTCATAATTGCTCGTGATCTCCTTAATTCATTGTTGAATTATCACCACTCATCCATTTAAAAAGTTCAAAAGAGCATCAGTTTGATCTGACAGTAACAGTCTTATGCTTCTCTGAATGCAACACAATTCTCCAATTAACACCCGTTGACCATAAAGGATAATGGAGATTAATGGAATTGGTCGATAAGGCAAGTGCCTCTACCTAGAAAAAGGGTTATTGCGATGGGGCGCTTACTGAAGCATAGGGGTAATCCATGGAAATAAATTCTGATATCAAACGCGTGATAAAAAAAACCAACTGCCGAGGCATATAGCTTGAGTTTCTCCCATTGCAATAATTGTGCTGGTTCTCTACTTTGATGTCTTAGATGCTGGTAGATGCAATGTTTCCAATAGTTATATTATTAGTTACATATGAGCTGCAGACCCATAAGCCGGTTCACAAAATTATTTCACCTAGGATGCTTGTTACTGCTTGGCAGGTTCGATCAATCATGAATTTCCGAAGGATTTTCTCTACCTTTCCACTACTTACGCTCACTATGCTAGACAGTGCATCGCATTAATCATGGAATTATGGAATAACAATGCTGCGTCCCACGTGCATAAAACCTATTTAGAATCTAAATCAGAACACAGTAGAATTGGACATAGATACATAGGTCACAAAATAGACTGCGTGTTGCTAGGGAGTATTTCACATTACATGACATACATTCAGTCACATTATTGCTGGGTAATTTACATACTTTCGCTGTATAATCCGTATGAATTTGGCCTTAATTGATTGCTAGTCCAAGAAAAATTTAGCAGCTGTTTATTTTTGGCCAACAATTCGAAAAAGGACGAGTCATCGCACTGTCATTTACACATATAGAACGGACAGAAGGTCAGCCCACTGAACGCTTTGCATACCAGTGACAGTGGGATCAAGTGTATGTTATTGCTTTCACTTATACCACAGGGAATCAGTATTGACTTTTAACTGAACTAAGCTGAACGGGCATCAATCATTATGTACCTTTACTGTTCGCGAACCGTGCCTTACTGCTAAAAATCATCCATGCCCAAGTTTTTTATCAACGAAAACAGCTTTTCTTGGACATCAAGTCCAGCATAAATTGCAGTGAGTTACCAAATGCGTGCTTGTGACGAGCTTGATGAATTGAAAACGGCCAGAGACAAGACTGCCCAATCGGTTCTAAAACGACAACGCCTCCTTGGCCATGCCCACTGGAACAAAATTCAATCTTTTATGACCAAATATATCTGATACTCAATTGATATTTAATGTCTTGCGTTATACGATCGAGCAGTTAAACAGATAGTGTTGCTAGTGAAAACCATATTAAGAATTTTTATGTGCGATGTTATGTTTCAAAAATATATATCACTATGAGCAAGCATTGATACCAGTATTCCATTACTACATTTGTTTAAACAGGTGTCAAAATTTGAGTTCCTTCCCGTTGATACAACTACTTTAATTAATACGGAGGACCCAATGTATTACTATTCTTTGCTTCGGTTTATTCGTTTATTTCGTTAAAATACAGCTAAACTTTGTCAATCAATAATATAAAACATGGGGTAATTCAAATACGGCTAAAAGGCTATCATTAAAATGTGTGTATATCATAACGTGACTTCAAATACAGTGAGTATACTAACAAGATCATACTAGCAATATAATGCGCCGGCTCTGGTTGCATTTGCGTTGTTTTTACGGTGATCGACCTCATCGAGCCTTGAAGACCTGCAGTGCCGCCAACAAAGCGGCACATTGCAATGGCACACATTAAAGCTATTTTATCACATCATATCAGTACCAGTGACGATCAGCCACACGACACGGAACCATAAAATAAACCATTAACTGGATTTGAAGCAGCCTTAAATGTAGCCATTAGAAGCTATGGGAAACGACATCTAAGAGACACCGACGGAACTGGCTTTATAAAACAATGAATGATGTTGACTTGCTTGCAGGCTTGCTTAATCTTCACTAGATTTGCTACTTAGAGCTTTTTTGGTCCGTTACGTCCAATTTAGCACGCTCCAACTACAGATTTTAAAGTCATCTGTCATTAGATGAATATTGTCAGGAACCAATGTGTGACAGCCAGCCTGGTAGCGCCACATAAGCTGCCCGGGATGGTGAAATAAAAAGAAATGCATTAAATGTACATGTAACCAACTATGCATGATTGCACGAGAAACCAACATAACAAACTACATTGTAAGAGTTATAAAATCAGCTGCAAATAAGGCCATCAAAGTGACAAAATTCTTTTGGCATCCAATCTATCTAGTCATACGATCGATTAGGCTTTATGGTCGGATTATATGTGTAGTCATTGAAGAGTCAAATAATGCAAGGATAAGCAAGCGGTGAACAAGGGAGTGTTTCATGTTTGAAAAACTGATACTATGAATGCTAGTTGCTGGATTATATTATTGCATTTTGCTAGCGTGCCCGCAATTGTTATCCCAGCATCAATGTCCAGGCATTATGTTGAGTATGCTTGGACTGAGACCTACGTTTGTTTATAGATATCGAAAATGAATTCGACGATTGTGTCATAACGACGAATTTTACAAGTGTATGATGAATGAGGATTGATATCGTGCTTTCGCTGGCCCTTGAAGTGACATTCACCACCATGCCTTCAAACATACGCACTGATCGGGTTGTGAGTAGAATTTCGTTCCCAGATAATTCCAGCAAGATAAGATCACATGAAATTCTCAATGGACACACCATGTAGTATCAAAGAATCGATGGTTATTATTGCATTCGATGTGTATATGCAATCGTCAAAGTATGGCTATCTAGTTACTCGTACCATCATCATCGCGTACCAGCGATAACCAAGATTGCAAATGATATTCAATCGTTCTACATTGATATCGTGGTAAATGCGCAATAAATACTGATGTTTATTCTTTCGATATTGATAAACTGAAAGGTATTGACAAGCAGCATACATCAGTAAAGATGATGTATGTACGAATCTTGATGAGGCAGCCGAGGTGATACCAATTGTTAGCATGTTACGCTCAATCAACCTCCAATGAATAGTTTAATACGCACTCTCCGTATTTCAGTTTTTCCAACTTTCTTGATTGTGGATGCTACTATACAAGTAGCATATATGCGATCGCATCAACTTGTTCGATGATTTGAATAAAGTTTATAAAATCATAGTGGTGCGCATATTGAATTCAACATCCTTATAAGCTCACAGCCAATAGACTGAGGCATCTTAACGATCCATAACGGTGCTACATGACACGAAGGAGTATTTAATCCTCGCTGTACTGTGTCTCAGGCAAAGCCCTTCAGATGCATACTTGCAAATTGCTTATGGTCTGTTGGGAGTAATGAGCAATATCCTTTAGCTAACTATAACTCGAAGAATCGGCTTTCATATGAAACACGCAGGATTTCCAAACACTCCTTGCTTTAATATGTGCACATGGATAACATATGTTAGGTATGATCATGACGTAATCGATGCTTTTGTAATTGCAAATGCTGTGAGTGATTGTTCAGGTGAGTAACAATATATAATATAAGAAAAGGTAGCCCCTATGTTTGCAACCCTGGTGCGCATTTTCCACCGGTTAAACTTCCATAACATTTATCCGAAATGGTCTCAATAACCATCGGACAAAAATAAAGCCATCCTATTGCTGAGATGATGGCTCTTCACTATTCACAGGCAGTGTTTAAGTTGCCGTATATTTCCCCATCGGTGATAACGGCGACGCATATTTGCGTGAAGCAGACGGTTGTTCAATAGACCGACGGACCGGAAACCAGAAAGATTAAATTGAGTGACGTGATCAGGCCAACAAGATGCTCATCAGTAATCACCAATGACATGCCCAAATTCCATAGATTATGCCATTTATTATCCACAACTGGCAAAGACCGATCTCATTTTCTCTCATTATCTGCCTCTCTCGCCCCACCTCTCTCAGTCTCTCGCTGTCGCTTTAGTTCTATCTCTCTCGCCTTATCTCTCTCTCCCCTTCTCTATGTATCTATCTTTCCCTTACTCTATCTCTTTCGCTCTATCTTTCATTATATCTCTGTCTCTATTTTTCTTTCACAATTTCTGTCTCTCTCTTTCTCTCTCTCCCTATATATATATATATATATATATATATATATATATATATATATATATATATATATATATATATATATATACTGATCAATATGCATGTATAAATATATATATATAAACATATATATATGCTTTAAATATGTATATATACTATATAGATATATAACTATGAATATGTATATATAAATATATATATATATATATATATATATATATATATATATATACGCATAAAATACATATGTGTACATATATATGTATATAGATATGTATATATATATATGTGAATATATATACATATATATACATATAGATATGCATATATATATATATATATATATAATAAATATATATATATATATACATATACACATATATATATATATACACATATCTATATATATATAAAAATATGTTTATATATATATATATATATAAAACATATCTATATATATATTATATATATACATTATATATATATAAAATATATATAATATATATATGTATATATATAAATATATATCATATTTGCATATATATATATATATATATGTATATGTTTTATATATATATATATATATATATATAAATATATATATATATGTATATACATATATTTATATATTTATATCGTGCCGTCATTAATGAGCAACACAGCCATGCTACATATGCTTGAATGAGCAACAACATCGATATCGCGTAGCAGTTAGATACATTCTAGACTCGGGTGTTGGACAAATAATGTAGCCAAATGAGCCAACATATCAAATATAGAGACACTATATAGAATAAAAGCACAACATGCTGCCTCCTTTAACTCACCTTAATATGTACATCACTACCAGCAAACAGTGTGTATTAAAAACCATGGTTTTTTTACAATGGCCGCGGCGAATGTGGTGGCAGAGCCATAACCAATACCACAATTCCACGCTCACCCCTCTCGCTGTGTAGCGATATTTGATTTAGTCACCTCGTATGCCTCACTTGTTTAAGAACGTTAGATGCAGGGACAAGTTTCTTAGAATTCCACCCAAAATACCACAATTAGCAGTTATCTTGGTGGTACATGCACGAGTTTGACCGCACGACTGATGGCCCGATCTAGATAATGGCTTGCCAACTGTCAGTTCAATAACAGGGATAACAATACCATGCTATTCGAATATTGAGCAGTGCTCTTATGGTAGTCGCCTGAATTTCAAGATGAGCATTGCAATTATCATAACATGCAACATCTTTACATTTGCAATGTTGACAAGCACATCACTACTGGCTGCAAGATGACATTGTCTCATAAAAATTTTGAGTGCTAATTCGACCATTATATACGCAAGGTGGTGGGTGTATTCTAGCAGTCATTTCCACAAACAACTCATTCTATTATAATGTAAAACCGCCCTGCAATCTCGGGTTCAGATGATGAATCAATGTCATGTGGTGTGCTGAAAGACTTTTCATATTGGAGACCCTGTTAACAGATGACCATCAATAAACGAAAACAAAGTTTTGGTCAACTTGAATTGCTAGAGAAAGCAAGCCCTCGTATGGTGTTTGTTCAGTTTATATGTTTTCCTACAATAAATTCTTAAAGTGTGTTGTATAGTGCACACACATAGTAAGAGTGTAATTAACATTCGCTAAATTGCTAGGTTTATCTAAAGCTTACTTCTTATAACATTAATTAAATGAATCACTGTTAATTACCGGTAAATGTGACGCAGGTTTAACAATACCAGCATTAAAACAAGCATTATAACCATTAAGAAACATATTGAGCAATATCTGATTTAGGGGTTGTAGTGGAGGGTAACAAATAAACGCCTGTTACGTGTTAATTGCTAGCTACCTGCGGTAGCCCTTCGCATCTCAACGACCAAAAATGCTTGGATTAATAATGCATGCATAACTGTTTGGATGCGGGTACTGAGCTCCAATTAACATCACCCTTAAATATTAGCTAGACAAAGTATTCACTTCAAAGCACGGCATAAGGGCTATTTATCAAGAAGTTGTGTGCATTTGATGTATATGCATCTGAAACTACTGTTAGAAAACAAGCTCTATCGAGTGTTCAAACAAAAATTGCACATTCGCATTTGACCTACGCGCATTTTATATCGTTCTCGAGTAACGAGGGGACATCTGCACATTTCTTGTACTTTTTCTTCCAAGTACGAATTACATCTTTTTTGTGCCGGCTGGCGACCCTGTTTTACTCTGTATCAGTATCTGCTCGCAATCTTGAAAAAAGAAACGCAGCACCAGAAGGGGGCTGACTCATTTCGAATTTATCTCGCAATGAACCTCTTCTCAATATTCAGTGTTTTGTACCATCTCTCTCAAATAACTTGTTTTGACATTCGGCAGAGCAATATAAAAACGCTACACGAACGATGTCTTACAAGCACACTGTGAAGCAAAACTTATTAAAATACATCATCGGTCTTGTGTAAAGGCGATCTGAGAACGTTTGATAGCAGACGTGCACCAAGATGTGTCTATGATGGCGCTTAATTTACATTTTAATACAGGGGAGCTTTGCATATGCTCAACTCAGTGCTGCCATGTTCGGAGTATAAATAAGGCAGCAGAAGCGGTTTTGATGTTCTAGCTGTCGTTTCTTCTCGAACATTTACATAACATTGTTGGGTGTTCGCAGATAACATCACTCAGGTCAGTGTCAATCAAACTTCTTGCAACACAATGCACTGTGGAAGTTTCCATATTCCCGCTGTATGCTGAATGATTATAAGTATTACTTATGCTAGATTGCAACTGTTTGTTTTATGACATTTAGTGGTGAGCCAAAATGAAACTAGCGGAGTAGATTTCGACAACTATGCATTCCATGTTGCAATAAGTCGCTTAACGGCACCACACAATTGACACTGACCTTCATATTTTATATGTTGGCGGTCAGAATGCATGTCACATACTTTATGCGACTGCAGGTACTTACAATGTGTAGCAGCATCAGAATAACACTACTGTTTACTTAATAGCAAAATCATGCGATCGAATCGTGGCTTCTGGTGATTTTTAACTTATGAAATGCAGTTTCTATTGGCATGTTTATGGTTATTTAACCCGCAGATATGTTCATCGGCCAGATCATGTCTTGTGAGTGTTCATCTTGAATATCAACAATGACACCTGTCATTGTCATCAAGTCCCTTATAATTGTCTCCATGCTGCGTCATAGTACATATTTACAACAAGCTGAGCACACTGCCAACAGCTATATACAAGGCAGCTTTATGTCACCCCCACCCGGGCTTCTCCCACATCACTGTCATATTCGCTTCAATGGCTTCAGCAAAGATACAAGGTTATTTACTTTATCGGCGGCTTTCATGCAGCCGTGCATTGCTAGCTGACTGATAAAGAATGACTTTTCCTCCGTATTAGGTCAGCGAACGGTTATGCATGACATCGTCGTAATATATATGGATGTTTATATAACGTGTAATGCCTGAGGTATAATAGATTGTTACCATAGGTCAACAAGTGATGTTGAAGCCATAGCCGTTCTTTAAAACAGCCAGCCTACATTGACTGTTTCCCTCTTTAAATTGACCTAAGCTCCACGACTACGTCACGTCTAAATATGAAGGCGATCGTGAGGCTTTGTCTTTGCAATGAACCAGTTGGAGCTACACGAGTTAGCTGGTTTTGTCGCCTCATCTATTTCGATAGCCCAAATGGTGCCAAGTGAAAATGACTCAGAGGTTACTAAACGTCTCGAAAGCCGTAATAAGAATAGACAATTTGACCATCGTAATAATTTAAGAACGTATGGACTTATTAGCGCCGCAAACCGGTCATAAACCACAGTATTATTCACACAATGCATTATTGCTACTTAAAATCAACACTTTACCCCTTAATGTTACTTCCGTTTTGAGTTCCGATTGCAATGACTAAGTACACTAGTAATCAATGTATCCACATATCAGGTGTTCAAAGCGGTATTCATAAAAAAAATAAAGATATCCTTCTCGTATCTTTATCAATTAATTGTGTCGATGTTGCCCATAGTGTTCTTACAACTTAACCCAATGGCTCTAAGTAAATAAATACATAACAGTATTATAGTATTACGAATTGACGAAAAAACACCTGGTATATAAATTCACTAACGTCGTGGTTCTGCAGCTAATAAGGCAGCCACATTGATATCATCATAACAATATGATCATTTTCATCATCATCATCATCATCATCATCATCATTATTATTATCATTATTATTCTTTTCATAATCATTGTCATCTTCAACATAATCAATGCCGTCATCGTCACAGTGCCACTATCACTTGCAGTATGACGCTGCAAGCTTATTTGGTGTCCGCCTAGTGAGCAAGTACCCTCTCCCCCTTCTGAGCACGTGGCTTCGCTTATCGGGGGATCTGGTCATTGCATCGGATTACGAGTCAAGTAACAGATTTGTAATAAAACGCACGAACTTACTGTATTAATTGGGAGAGTGGTTATATTGCTCACGCCTACCATAATTGTCATATTGGCCGCAAGGTAGGACAAGTGCAATTCGAACCCTTATAAACATTACGTCCAAGTGTCGTATGTTATACTTAAGAATGTATCGGCATCAATTCGAAGAACCTTGTACAGTGTCTTATCATAATTCAGCCACCGAAGCGTGTGGAAATGTCTTCGTATATTTACCTCTCTGACTAAACTGAACGGCTGTTGGGTAAACATTACCGAGCACACTGTCGCCGTGAATCATAAGGATCCATACATCTGCCAATATAGTAAACTTCAATCCATGCGCTTGTTCAGTATAACGATGTCACAATAACCACTTATACATGACTCATACCAGTGAACCCATAGCATGACCGCTTATTGAATACACGTAATTGGCTTACTCCCCATGGTTCGGATGATCACGTTAAATGGAGGTCCCATCTCTGAAAGGGGATGCACCCGACCCGGTAGTTCAATAGTACCGTGCTGGACCTTCGTCCCACAGGCGTGTGTTTTTCTGCCCGGTCTAGGCAACGGGCTTGTGCCATTAAGGGATGCTGTCCAAGCATCACAGTCATCCTCATCCATCACCGTCGCGATATCACCTCATTGTTGAAAGGGACGTTAAACCTCATTATTACTATTACCATTACTGTAACACTCGTGCTTGGTACAAGGTACCATATATGAAACTACAGAAGAGCGGACTGAAAGTTCGATATATTAACACAACATTGTTGCTCGAAACAACATTTACACTTTGAACATTTGCGAAATCTAATCCACGGCAGGTAAAGTTTGGCCTTCGTGAGGAGTGCGTGAAGCCTCATATTAATTAAAGGAAGTCGCAATGATTAATTTTAAAAGATCACAACATTTCTTGTTATCTTACATATCGCTGACATATCACATCTGCTGGATATTTGTTGCATTACGTGCTACGTTAGTTGTATTGCGTGTGAATGCTCTCGGATGCCTTCATGGCATGACTATGTGAGTAAGACGGTGCAATCAGTCATGATCAAACGTTGATCATATCCCTTTGACTTACCTTGTTTTCTTCCGTAGGTTTTATGGAACTCCGCCCAAATCACATAATGCCAAACACATGTGAAATGTGCAAAGATAGAACGAAGAATAACTGGAATAAAGCTTGGTACATGTGAGTTTGCAAGTTACAAAACGTACTATGGTACAATCACAATGCGAAATAAGCAAATCGCAAAGAGACAAAGACCTAATTATGCTTGATTATCATCGGTAAATGGGAAAAATGTCAAACCCCTGAATTTGATCAGCGTTCAACCACCGTTCTCAGTTTGCAGCTTGTCCTCTCCCCTCGCTGCTATTATACCAAAAGTTTTGACATATTTTGACAGTGTGCACGGTTTTAAAGTCAGAAATTGGCCTGCGATTGCAAACTGAGAACAAAACAGAGTAAGAGTGCTGATGAGCTTTCTGCTGTTTCGTAATCTGAGACAATGACTGACATATAACGACTGAAAATACACAGACGTGTGCAGATCTTCTCGATCCCATTGTAAATTGATATATAGCTTTATATCAAACATATATCAAGGCGACGGACCATTTATTCATAAAGGGTTCTAGCGCTGACTCATAAAGGGTTCTAGCGCTGACTCTGTAATGTACGACGTGCAAACAAGCAAGAAATTTGACAATGTAAACATTGCAGATGGAATACGACGTTCCGAATGTTGATTTTGATATTTTTGCTCATACACAAATATTTGCTCTAACTAAGAAGCATATTGTGTTCGTCCGTAATATAAAGAACCTTTTACTCGTTTAATTAAAATGGTGCTATGGTAGCCTTCTAAATAATTAAGTGGTCGCGAAAGCGACGAGTTAGCGACGATGCAGCTTGGCTGTTTGTAGAATGACTTCGGCGCCAACGTTAGCAATTTAACATGCAATAACGGGTTTCATATATGAGATATTATCCTCCCATTGAATTGCAAACATTTCATGTTAATATCGACTTATTTAAGACACTGTTTGTAGCAGCTCGCAAGCATAGAATGCAGCAATAGATAATTAGTACAGATCAGAGATCACTTTTGCATCACATTATGCAGTCAAAACGGTAACGTACCTGAAGGTGATAACCAAGAACGTGCAAATAGTTGCAATGACCAATGAGGCAGTGGTATGTGCAACCCAGCAGGATTCCATCATGCATGATGTCATTTGAGTTGTACTCAGCTGCCTCGAGAAAGTCACCGAGCAACATCTAGCGGCTCACCGGGGACTAAATCAAAAGCGACAGATGTCTTTGTCGATAAACATCATGATGTATTGATGATAAAGAGCCGCATGTCACTGTTTGGGAAGGTAGGCGTGCATGCTGTTAACATTTTGGCTGTTGCAAATCACGTTTCCACCAAGAGAGAAGAGTATGTCGTGCGAGCGGTTGATTGTCTGCTTGATCATATTGTAAACATTACTTGGGGTTATTGTTATCAGGGCTGACTAATGCCATTTG
This sequence comes from Urechis unicinctus, assembly GCA_034190875.2. NCBI lineage: Eukaryota > Metazoa > Annelida > Polychaeta > Xenopneusta > Urechidae > Urechis > Urechis unicinctus. The sequence continues at coordinate 51,504,123 of CM067343.1, forward strand.
CTGTGTTGTAGATTTACCTTAAGCATAGCCGCCAGTAGCGGTAATTTTGAAGATCTATCAAACATGTCCAGCTATGAAACGGATCTACCCAGAAGCCAAGTGAGTTGACCATAACCAATGGTTACTTTGCTGTTGATCTAATTATGCAGATAAAGAATGGGATTAGCTATAAAATGTGGTGGATGCGGGTTTATTAATAACACCGTTTTCTCTTTCAAATTATTCGAGAACTGTGTTAGTGTGGCGTAAATGTTTCCCTGAATGCCAGTAGACAACTAGTCTAACCATTTCGCGTTGAAACTATATATAGTCGGTAATCAATATTGTTATGAAATATCATCAACATATGACTATATATAGTCATATGTTGATGAAATTTCATAGCAATATTGATTACCGAAATTGAGGTGAAATATAATATTTGATCACATTTGCCATCTGCTTTGAATATCAAGATCGAAGCAGCAATTTCTGTCGGTTAGAACGATGCAAATCCCTCCAGTCACACTGTTTATACATTAAGCAATTACCCATTTACTGTGACTTGACAAGTCAATTAACTGGATAAAGAAACAGTAATATTATTTGATGGAATATGCCGATTACTACGTTACAATATCACTATAGGTACCAGCCAAATGTTCATGTCGCGTGATCGGGCAATATTAAAGAGCATGTGTTGTGCTCCAAAACACTTCATGGCATATAAATTTGTATGGCGAGGCAACAACTTTTTGCGCGAAGTGTCTTGAAAGAGATTGCAAATAGATGGGAAAGCGATTTTTGTAGGCGGTTTTGCTTCGGAATAACATGAAACTGTGCACGACAGAAAATCATCACAATCTCCAGCGTTGGCGATTCTACAAAATAAATTTACAACAAGATAACAGCCCGAATGTCGGCAGTGTGAATGCACGTTTATAGTGTATGCGGCGGTTTGTCTTATCGCAGCGTGGTTAACATGGTTCTCCGGGTGAAACATCAGTCTACTTAATTTACCCCTGAATATTGTTTTTGATTGGCAAATTGTATAAAAATCAGCAGGACGTTGATACTGTTACAAAATATTATTGCACTCATATGACACAACCGATCGGACGTCTGTCATCTACCGATCCTACGTCATCGCTACATTGCCGCCGTTTAAATAGAGATACATGTAGCTTTACAAAGTATAACAACATAATATGGCGTTGCATTACACAATATAACATAACTGATATTGACCATAGAAATGTATAATAGAAACTTTAGTAGCAAATAAATGTCTCCATTGGCGGATGCAACTTATATCAGATATTACTGCCCATCATAATGCTACCGCGCCAACCTTGTTGTTACCGACTATTTGGTGACATCAAGAAGAATACGTTATTGTTTTGCGCTGTAGCAAGAGCAAATATCCAAGTGGTAATAATTTTCATGAAGAAATGTATTGAAAAATGACAACATTCTTGTGACCAATCATCGATTACATTTATTATTGCGATTGAAACCGATGATGGGGATGACCACAATGGCAGTTAAAATGTCGAGGAAAGTGATTGCTGAGCAGAAGTGAATCTATTGTGCTTCTGACAATCCAGCATTTATTTCAATTACCACCAATAGCCATGTGTGATGATGATGATGATGATGATGATGATGATGATGATGATGATGATGATGATGATGATGATGATGAAAACAATGGTATGAGTGGCAATCCGAAAAATAGCAATTATGACCACATGCAAGCAACATGATGTGGTCAGTTGCACATGAACAGCCCAGGTCTATGATGTAGGCTACCAGTCATAAGTTTAGGTAGACAACACAACCTAGCTTACATATATTTTTCTAGTCTGGAATTATGAATTTAATAAGCGGATTGGGCAGCACCAAACACACTGGCTTGATATACCAATGTTGTACAGATACAAGGATGCTGATTTAGTTTACTGCCCGGCTTATTTATGCTTATCTTCTAATGGCGGTCTACCCTTATATGGTGGATGTGCGAGTAATCCATCACTTCAACGTGCTGTTCAAAACATGGATAATTGCACCAGTCACTATGCGTTGTTTTTATGCCCAAAACCGTTTACGGTGCAAAACAAAAGATGTAAGAACATTGCCAGACCAAAGCGCAGCCATCATGTTTCGCTGATAAACTAAGCCGGTATTCATCCCAAACACGAAATCAGCCAGCCTACATGCGTTAGGGGACTAAGCTTCTCATATCACATGTTCTCTGATGTAGTGTCTACCCAAGCATGAGTTAACACAACTCTAAGGCGAACACTAAGATGCACACCCGTACATTTACCTTTTAATTCCCCATCAGGGTTCCCTCTAAATGGTTGACTGTACTTTGCTGGTCCACAATAAAGCGTTACTTGACCAGGGGTCTACTCGACGTCGTCATTTTTGTGTATTCCGCAATGCTGAGCTTGAACAGCCAAGCCGCTTTACAGCCTGAAGCGGGACAAGTGACTAACAATTTTTTTCTACATTGCCGTACATAACATAGAGCTTATTTTCCGATATTTCTTGCCCATTCCCCACGCAACTACGGATAAAGCAACTTGCTCTCTCCACACGATTGATTATTCATACGATGAGCCAGCTATTACGATTAGACAAGGTAATTTAGTAGACGTAGTAAAAACAGTGCAGAGTTATGGCATATGCTGCGATGTTAAAAGGCAATCATGCAAAGAGTAGGACAACGATTGCAATTTACCATGACGCCTGATTGACCAACATTAATACGAATTATTTGCTGTATAAAAAAAATAGTAACTAGTAAGTTTGCCTGAATATGCAATGACGCTTAGCAAAAGAATTTGCAAATAGATGCACATTCTAATAGCAGACGGGATTTTGCTTGAGAACAGCAAGGAACCGCATACGACAGATATCCAACGCATCATTACAAACATGACAGCAAATAGAATGTGCATCTGTTTTCTGCGTCAGTGTTGAATGTAAATGATGAGTGTAAGTCGCAATACCTTGCTATTCGACCTGATTTTAATTGATAAACCAATGATCAAATTGTGACATCCATCGGTATACCTCAGTGGGTATCAAATTAGTACAAATTAGTATCATATAACTTGCGGATCAAACCGTGCACTGGTCGTAATAGTAAAGCATATGTGCAATTCATTGCACCAGTAAATCTCCGGTTGCCCGTTAAAGTATGCCACGAAAAGGTTAGTGGAGCTAATTGCGTAAGAAAGGTTTGGCGAATTTGAATGACAGTGGCTATGTCAATCTTGAGATAAGTATGTCAATCTACGTCGTTAAACTGTCACGTAATGTGATGATGACGATGATGTTGGTGTGGTTGTTCTTGTGATAATTCTGATTATCTCAGATATGTTGCATCACGCTACATATGTCAAACATTGTGACTACAACCGTCACCTATTTATTACAATCCATGTAATTAATTATTCGCCAAGTAATCTTGATCGATTAAGTTTATGGTTTTGTGTGTTTGCTCATTTGTGGGTTTGTTAACCTTATATTTTGTATGACTTTGACCTGAAACTAAGGTAAAGGTCATCGAAAATGTAAAAATCTAAAATCCCGATTACTTCGGGGGATTATTGCACCATCATTACAACATTTACACCATTTTGTAGCTGAGTTCAATTTAAAACTTCTTTGGAATATATCTTGTCGTTTAAAATCAATGGTTTTTCTAAGCGCCTGAGGTCGAAAAGTATCAGCCCAAATTAACCTAAGTAATTCGATTGCCTATAAAAGTATTAATAACAAATGTTTTGATGACGATTATCAGTGACATAGTTAGTTGCATCAAAATATTACATGGTTGCTGATTACGTCATTTCCGGTTCCGATTGCATCAAAATTTATTACAAATACTACCGATGTTTCTGTGTATAACGCTTAGATTTAAAAATGTTTACATATTCTGGAAGTTTTATTCAATTGCAAACTTTTTCTGAATATATGTAATTGTAAATAATGCATTGATTAAGAAATTGTAGCGGGTCGACTATTTCTTACAGCCAACCAAATTAATATAATTCTTTCTATCGTAATATACAAGACAATTGTCCTCCGATCTGGAAAAAAACTTCTGAAAGCTGAAACCACTATCAAACTTATAAAATGAAATGTTCTATCCAAATATTCGTCAATTTTGTATATTTCATCAATCAAATTCGCGTTTACAAGTAACAAATCCTTATGAAACAAGAAAAACAATGACTAAATCAGCAAATAAAAGTAAAGGCATGGATGCCAGAAGCTTTCACACGAATTGCCATAGATTACAGCTTTTGCGCCGATTAGCCTCTCATCTCACTTAATGATTTCCATATAAAGGTACAAATTCTATCATTCCTGACGTATTCATCTCCTGTATTGCGACGTTAAGATCTGAGACGCACACAAAATTTAATCTAGGCACAAATGTAGTTCGATGACGGTTGGCATTGTTTAACTATGACAGAACTCACTAACTCAAACTTTTCTTTGTTTGAATGCTATGAAGCGTATTGACAGGCAGTTTAAGCGTATTCACGTAAGTTTCCATATATTGAGGTTTTCATGACCGAACTCAGGCAAAATAAGCATCCCCCCAGACGCGAGTCTAATTGACAACACCTTGTGGTTTCTTTGTTCATGATTTCTCAATCAAGATCATATATGGATCTCGAAAATTGTGAAAAGCAAAAGATAGTCGGTCATAAATATTAACTATCCATCGAAGCGTGTAGTTTGCGGTTCATGTGACTTAACATGTCGGTATTGTTCAAAACGGAGCTTTACAGTCTTTGATTATTATCCGCAAGCCACGATCAAGTATTTGCCATCCCATATGATTACATGGTTTGCTATCGCAGCTAAAGTTATGTATCAAGTAACGTTGCTTTGAAATGCCAACTTTTCTACTTGAATCTTTATAAGAAAACGCGGCATGAAATTACGATATCCGCTGTCAAATTAAAGCATTCAAAACATATGCCTTAAACATAAAAGATTGCAATCGTCATTGTCGCATGGCTGACCAACGTTGAGAAACGTGATTTGCTTTTCGAAAGGCAATTTTTCTTTGTAATGGTGATCTACCTCCGGTCAAGCGACATGTAATAGCGAGAGTAATCTTCTTAAATGTGAGACCGAATTTGAAGAGTGCCTTTTGTTCACCAATAACATGTAGCTACATCAAAGAGGAAATGGGCACCTTGAGTGGGAGATAGGGGGATTGGGATTTAGTTATTTTGTGACAGTAGACGTAAAGTGTTTAGGATTGCAGAAAAGTGCAATTTGACCAAAAGTTAGCAGAGAAACATTGCTCAAATGGAAAGTCAAAGCAGCAAAATTATAACTCTTAGTATGTTTGTTAGACATCAACCTCTGATAATATTGCAACCACAATTGCTATATGATATGCTGCATAATAAAGGGATGCAAATATGGCAGCTACCGTCGTCATGACGTTAAGGTTGATCTGAAACATCGAGTAGGTGACAGACCCAGCGTTGCTTGTTATGTCTGCATATTGATTCCATCGGCATATGACTAACTGCGCTGATAGCTGCATGACAAGAGGCAAACACATGGGCCACGCAACCGAATAGCTGCAAATATGATGTGAACAAAAATATAGCGTTTTGTTTCAATTATAATAAACTAACCATTACCATATCATCGAAGTGATCGTGGATTTGCCTTTTGCAGTGCAAAGCAATGTCACGAAATGTGAAAACCTTGGGTCCTCTAAGCGAACTGGCAGCCATCTAATGGCAACAAATACTAGTTTGTTCAGTAACAAAAAGTGATACATTTAATCACAGGGATTTGCATTGGCCTGCCGGCCGCTATCTTCTTTGTATACATAAACCCAAGGGGGACAACGATTTCGCCACCCGCAAACCACAAAATCTCGCTTTAAAACCATCTTAACTCCCGTTTACTGGCCTGTCGCGCCTCACATCCATTGAGAACATGTTTTTCTACCTAACAAAACGATCCGCCCCGACATTTGCCACCCGAAAGGTTACTTTTTCGAGTTCAAAACGCTATTTTAGCCGTTCAGGCCAATTCCAGTAGCCGGAAATTCATCGATCATCTGGCCGTCGTCCGGGGAAAAAAGGAATCGCGAGCTCTGATTGGACAATCCAAAAAAGGACGAAGCTGCCATGGAGGTTTGTTATGTTTGAATTTTCGGAGACAAATTTATATTTGCTATGCGTTAGTGTAAGTCTCAACTGCGAGACGTCAACGGGATGACGTCACGATCAGCTGGCCCAACGACCACTGCAAAATGCACGGCAACGTTCGTGTTCGCGCTAAAACGAATTAAACAATTCTTATTAACGAACATTATGCGTTAAAAAAAATATCAGTGATTTTTTTATGTTGTTTACGATAGGTTTGATCATCTTGCCGAAAAATGTGTGAGCCTCCTGCTCGACCAATCAGAGCTCGCGATTGCAGTATATCATGACTATAATTGATTGAAATTGGCATGATATACTGCCGGCATTATAAAGGTTTACTTCCCAAAAGAGCTTAAATGTAAACCATATTTCGCTGTGCGCTAGAATACCTATAAATTATTGCCAGTGAAATAAAAAAACATTCAACCCACACAATTAATTTAATAACATCTCATTGCCTGCTGTACACTATTAACATACAGGCTAAATAAACCAAACAAACTTACGCGCTCTTAAATGTGCAAACCATCATATTCATTTAGAGACACATTTTAAATTCCAGAATAATGCGCAATGCTTCACTGCACATATTCTGACATCATAGCGTTGAAATGTAAATTAAATGAAAAAGAACACACTGACTACCCCGACATTTGTAAAAAAAATCCACAAAGACACCTTATATTGGCAGCGGTTTAGGAGTACGACCCACCAACCCTGTCAGACAGAGGTAAATTGGCGAAAATTACGACCAAAAACATGTTTATCTTGAGCTGAGTATTCTTGCTTGTTGAAGTAACACAATCTTCAGGAAACCAATAAATTAAGTCAGCTAGTTGTTTAGCACATAAACACTAAACCTGTAATAACTGATGAGACAAATGATGCATGTTATTCCTGTCATTTTCCATGCAGTTTCTCGTGTGTTCAATGCGCAATGTCATAGCAAACGCACGGAGATAGTTAACCGATCAAACCCATGCTTTACAGATGCAGTGTTGGATGCCCAACGTTGAGTGATGAAGCGAGCTTGGATGTTTATATAATATATAATATTGGACCTTTATCAATATTCCTGCTGCGCTATTATCAAGACCACACCAAAGTGTGTCATGAAAAGATAATTTAAATCTCATCATGAAATATTAGCATAAATAAGACGCTTCGCGACATCATATTTGTTTTCCATGCAACACTGCATCAGACATATATAACGTGGGACGTTATGATCAGATCAAAGGTGCTTAGCCATAAAATCATCTACGATGTTTTCCTCTGGTGTTCATATGTCTGTGTCACTAAGATATTAAGCGATACTCTCAAGTACATGTACTGATGGCGCAGAGTACACCAGGGAACATGATATATTCAGAATTCGTTAAGTGCGTGCTCCCGCTGTTTTTAAATACACGAAGCTATATACCACGGAACAATGTAACATGCTGTGATGCGTAATGCACGCACTGATTTGGGAACAATATCAGACAAATAATTGATTGTGTGAGATAAACAATGCAGATGTCTCAGCTGCAAATACATTGATTACTACATATTCCACTACGCACAGGTACAAATTGTGCATATATGTGTAGCTGCGTGCACTCATGACACGCAGCGACACTCAATTATTACTGATCAAATATCGATCGGTTATATATGTTGTAGTCAACCATTGTAGCATATTACCTTAGGTCAACCGTTAATAGTTTGTTTTTCTTGTTGCAGTGTAGAAGATCAGCGAGGCAGAGAGGTTGGATGGGATCATGCCTAAAGTCAGTTGCTTCGTACACAATAGGCTGCAGCCATGCACTGAGCAACATATTGTCTTTTATAATGGACAGAACCAAAAGCGACAAGTGTCTTTAATGATAAAGGAATTGTTTTATTGATGATGAATAAGCGTGTGGCATGGCCAAGGCTTGAAAAACGTTCTTATTGGTAACGTACTTGCTATTGTGAAGCACGATTGTCCCAATAGTATACTGTACTCGACTGTGAATATCACTATACCAGTCGGAATATTATGATACATTAATAGGAAGATACTTTGAAGGACCGACATTAAATTGTATGTGGATTGGCAAAAATATGCAAAAGACTGCTCTGAATGTCTTTATACATCCTACGGCGTTGCACTGCTATCCACCTGCTGGATCCGACATGCTCCATCTTGTCCTGGAGCTCGACGCAAACAAAAGAAGAAGTCAAAGCCTTTGGTATCGGACTTTATAGTGCTTCTGATTTACATTTGCAGCAACTGTCTCGGCAAGTTGGATGTTTAAACAGTCGCGCATATGTTTGTACAAAGAAATGCTTATTGTAAGTGCTGAAATGAATATAAAATGCAAGCATACACGTATATCTATAAACCATGATCAAATAACGCTAACAGCAAACTAGCACAAAGACGGGTTGCTACGTTGTATGAACTCTAAACGCGCTTTTGGACCGGGTGGTCTCGGCTTGTATAGTAATATGATGGTATGATTGAGCTATTGGTCAGCAAATTTGCATAGCGAACAAACAAAGCAGTAATATGCCAAGTGCATCTGTACTTAACATGTTAGGTTGTTTTATCACGCGCTCAATGACTGGCGTAAATAACATTAAGATGTGCAATCGCCATATTAGCAACAGGAACGTTCAATAGATCACCTTTAAGCGCTGATATCAAACCACCAACGTGGCATATGCTCTTGTCTGTAATCATTGCCACAAACTGCTGCTAACCTACCCTACATTGCTGCTAACCTACCCTCAACTGCCTTCGTCAATACCTGTTACGCGTAGACAACTATTCTAGCGGTATAGAAAGGACTGTATGCTCAGACGGATATCGAATTATACGGGGCACTCATAAATATCGATGTGATTATTATACACATTGTGTAGTAAATGCTCCTTGACCATTGAATCGCAAATGTCATGACAATATCGCACGTGGCCCGGCCCATGAGTAGCTTCAATTACTCATTGCGTTTAATATGAACCAAACGTCGAAACGGGATCTACATTGAGTTAGGTACACAATTCGCCTTATATATACGGTCACAAATCGCATCTGCAAGATATTTGCCAATCCTTGACAGGCTATAATATAGGATGATTTTCATTGGGGCGCGCAATAATTGCGCGAGTAAAACAGTTGATAAGTAGTAAGCCAGTGTTTTGCGCATTAGTTATTTTTTTCCAATGATTCCTTACCAAATAATAGAAAATACTTAAACCAAACCATCACGCCCCAACAATAGATAATGCAATTACACAACTGTACAATGCTCAGAAAAGAACATATTGGGGTATAACAAACCTTTTCTATTTTCCTCGACTAACAGCGTCAATTGCAGGATTTACACGAAGGATTGATGCATCCTCAAACTGCTTAATTGTTAAACAACGAATAACCAAAGACCTTTGATTATTGTTGGACCAATCGGCAAGCTACCTAGCAATGGCCATTTTAATGTCCGGTTAAATCGCCATTTGGAGGCGGAAGGTGCAAGATATCCGCAACCTATATATCAACAAGGACTATATGATTGATCCACCACAACTTAAGGTGTAAGTCAACGGGAAGGTAAAGCAGCATGAACGGAGAGGTATCTTTTACTGTGTCTTGCGCTGATTCACTTCATTAAGAAAGCGTACTATCTTCCGGCATTGCTAGAACATATTCGACCCCGCGAAACAAACTCGATATATTCCCTGTGACCGCCGCGTATAAATCAGACACGAAGAGACTGCTTCTGCTGATCAAGGGTAATGAATTGCTAGAGGTAGTTGTTGGAGATCTTGAATGATGGCTTCAATCATGGAGTCTGAGAGTCGCACGTATATCAGGCTATTGGCGACGACTGCAATCAATATAAGCGAACTGACCCCTGTCTTCTTCCAGATGTGATAAAAACTCTTGCTCAAAACTTGTCAAAGCCTATAATAAACGGACCCGGCACAATACGACACGAGCGATGAATTTCTGTTCTACAAGAGACTACGCTGGAACCAAACCTCTCTTGTGAGCAACTGCTAGAGGAGGGCGTGGCATTAAGGCGTTACGTGAACGCAAACGTCAAAAGTATAATAAGGGGTTTTGCTGCAATTAAACCAACGTCATATATATTTATTCAAATTACCATTGCTCAGTACAAGATCTTGGTCCAGCGAATTACTGAATGATTTATTGTCGGGCGTACTATGTTAGCAAAACCACTTTAAATTGCTGACTTATGCAAGATATTTGACGCACACAATGAGCATATTTCCTGCTCTCAATGAGTTATGAGCAGTCGCAAGACTGAAATCTGATCGTTTCGTCAAGCCATATCAGTTGAGTATATCACATGGGAACATACCGAGCCAAAGCAAAAGAAACTAGTGCGGCTCAACATTTGACTAGCCAATTTGTATTCACGGCACACACTTAATTCAATTTGTTCCCCATCTCATCAATTGAAGCCTGTTAGCAATGTGGCAGAGCTACTGGTATAATCGAATATATATTCACCCCAAGAACGTGCAAGTGCGAAAATGTGGCTTGGTATCTCGAACGCCCACGCTATTTATTGAATGCTTTAAGCTGAAGACTATTTGCCGTCTACATTGCAAGTAGATCAACTTCACATATCCAAACCACGTTTTTTATTATACTAATGCACCAAACCCCGCTACAAGGCATTCACGTGTGTTACCGAACTTTTCGTCTCAATTTCTCTCTTGAATGTCGACTGCATGGAATGATTATTATTACTATAATAATGTTTGTGAATGTTCTATGATTTCAAGCGATGATATGCAGAACACATTTTCGACTTGCCTGTTAATCAGTGTTGGGCGCAATGAAGTAATCCGTTATATCTCAATGTAAAACATGTTGTCAACGAATTATTCCCTTTGCAATATATACGTAGATGAGCTGCGATAACGGTAGAGCCTAAATATGTTTTTGAGAGCAGTGTAAATGTGCAGATGTGTAAATTATACTTCTCACTCATACAGACACAAACATTGACTATTAATAGTTAACTTAAGAGGTTTTCCTTTTTCTTTGTTGTAAAAAAACGGTCCATATGAGGGAAACTATAGTGTTGAACGACAGCGAAGCAAATAATAAAGGTGTTTTTTTTTAATACTGAAGAACATTTATTTTCAGACTGAAACTGCGACATCGCACAAGGATAAAGAATGTAGGCTCATCATCTTGAACGCAAAGCGCAAATGATTGTTGTATGTCCAAAGCCGTTCCGAGCAATTTAACAAGGGTAATAGGCATCTACCACACAATATATCCCACACAATTTTGCATTGAATGTACTGTTCTTTCGGAAATGTATCTGAGTAGGCGCTTGATGCTTGTAACAATTACAACGCTCGGTTGGAGAGTTGTTACATCGATGAACAAATCCTCTTTGCATCGCACACTTTCCGCGTTTGCAGGCTTACTGATATCCTACCTGCGTTATTAGGCAGGCCTATTAAAACTTTTGACGGACGATTACTATTATTGACGCTTATGCCATGAAATACTCCGTGAACGGCACAGGATAATAAAACGGACACATGTGGTGGCTTCCATAGTTAATTGAAATAATTATGTATGGGCCCATGTCGTTTTCGTACACTTCAAAGCAATAGCTACCCATGGTCTATGGAATCCTTGTTGCAGTCTCGCGAGGCCATCAAGCTAATATTGTTTATGTATTATTATCGTCAGGAGTAATGCATGCAAATTGTGGTACTATGCTGCTACATGCAATGTCTCAGTTAATATTCATAATTTATGACCTTCCTTCTTCCTGCTGCAATAAAAGTGCACTTTGGTTGGGAAAAATAACATGCGTAAAATCTTCGTGAGCAGTATAATTTTTTTTGTTGATTATCACGAGTAAGAATGTAAAACGTTCGCTTTGATGTAAAAGCAACATGCACGTATAATGGTAAATCCAGGACAACCTAAACAGGCAAAAATTTTTATCATTATACCATGGCAATATTCATTGCACGTTGTGGTGAATTCACTATAGTAATTTTTATGAACAATTGGGTTCAGTATAGTAATTTTTTTTATGAACTATTTGGGTGTACAAATGTTCCCATCACGGCGAAGTTGAAAGAGCATATCAGCATTAATAGAATACAATCCATTGATTAATTTGCGGTTGCCTCGGGGACACTAGGCTTTAAAAGATGTCAATCATAGCAAGTTCAATCTTCGTTCGTAACCTAACTCCGACATCTATGAGATAAGCAGCTCGCCTTTGAACTCGTTGTTATATTTCTGACCACGCCAGAATTGCAATAAGGCCTAACAGGTGACTCATAACGTTAAGAGCGACCAGTGAACGTCCATCTTATCATCCCGAAGACTCTGATAGCCTTTACTGCTGCTGCACTGTTACACCTAAACCCCGCAGACAAATCGTAGAGTCGCATGTTCAGAATTCAAAAGTTTGCTCGATATGGGATTAAATGCCCGAAGTAAGTTGTATATTCTTCTGATGGTAGGATATTTACAACTTATCTTGATATAACCTATAATCCCCATCAGTGCTATTTCATTTGGTCGTTTATCCCGCACTCGACGAGGCATACAATTCGATTAGAGACATGAGTCCATCAAATTGCTTGGACAGGACAACACCGACACAAACAGATAATGTGGTATTAACAGTTTGAGTGTTCACAAATCATTTATGATATAAGCTCGATTAGAGTTTTCAAAATCCATTCTTACTAAGAAGACCAAGGATAATAGCCGCCCACCTCAAGGTTGTGTGAGCTTTGTCGTCGTACATTAGGCTGTAAGTGTACGAGACATTTGGTGGGACGTCGGAAATAGCATACTATATTGCAACTGGTACATATTACTATTAAGACTTTAATTTAACACCATTCAATTGTAAATCAACATCGTGCGTTTGACAATTGAAAAGCTGAGAAATGCTTTTGTGATGCGTAGAATATAACATTGTATTCCACTTCAAACTCGTCCCATGTTTTAAGCATAGACTTGGCCGAGGTCAAAGAAGGAGCAATGAGAGCCATATCATCGGCGTAGCTCAGCGCGCTAGTATAACGTTGTCCAATACGGCAAAAAGTTCCCCCTTTAGAGAGTCGTGACAATAGTTCATCGATTTAGACACAGACAAAAATGGGTGACAAAGCAGCCCTTTGTATGACCCCATTGGTACAATCCAAATTGTCAGAGGAACTGTTGTTTAATAACACACTTTTGTAATAAACCAAACAGTTGCAGGCTACATAGACTGATTCCATTGTATGCTGAGCAGTTGAAATATATTGACGGCCCAGTATAACCCAAGTTACTCGTATCCCAGGATAATAGCCGCCCACCTTAAGGTTGTGTGAGCTTTGTCGTCGTACATTAGGCTGTAAGTGTACGAGACATTTGGTGGGTTGTCGGAAATGGTATAATATAATGCTACTGGTACATATATACGCTCCTCTGAAAAAACCAATCCAATTACTAATGATCGACATGTTTTCATATAAGGGGACAATTTGGTCGACGCACAGTAAATGAATTGTTATATAGTACGCATATTGTTATATAGTACAAGCATTTATTGGAGGAACTAATGTGCATAAAGAAGAGAGTCGTTCGTGTCTAAGCCTACCCAATAACTTCCAATCTACATGGTAGCGTAATTGACTGTGTTCCTGCGATTTCTTTATAAAAGTAAAGTGGTTCTTTTTAGCTCGGTAGAGATGAATAGAAAGAAACATACATTTTCTCTCAGCCAAATTCCAATACACACTCTGATATATTGCAACAAATGTATTGTGACAAGAAGGCAAGTTACGGTAACAAAGTGTAGGTTGACCACAATTTTACCTGAAATGCTAATGCTTTAAATCTAACCGGTCAAACACTGTCGCATTGGTTCGGATATGATTTAGCAGATAAAATAATAATAATATAATAAATAATGAAGAGCGTCTTAACAATGCTTATTGCCGTCGTTCACTATAAATACTCTCTAGATTATGGCGGGGATTCCATCCAAATGACGTCGTAGAAAAACACAACACGAAACATGCTTCAGCCAGTGTAATATTTGTTGAAGTTGCAATCTTTATGCATGCGACGGTAAATAATATTGAACGTGTCACTTGACTTTCATGCATTTTAAGGCTTCTTCTATTGCTGCTACACACATCTGCACACGTGCAGTTATAGTATTCGGTGAAAATGGCATAATACATTATTGAATTTAGGTGAACTCTGATGATGGCGGTGGATATTACAGTTGATGTTTACTCAAGGATTACAGTCGTGTTGTACAATTTGGTTAGTCGAATAGTAGACGTCGAGTAGCGCAATAAACTTTGCAATGACCTCTAGTGGGGACCGGCTGAAATCGATTCCAGATCAATGTTCCTGTTCCCTTTGTTATACTTTATTGATGAAACTTTTCAGCGCTTATTTGGAGCCTGAACATTATCCACACGAGCATGACAGACCCATTGACGTTGTAATTTTTCAAAATGGCAGTGTATACTTCTTAGTCATTTATTTGTCTCATGTCGTCAATGGGATCTTATGATTACCTATGTCAGGCAAATAGGGATAAATCCAAAGTACCAGCAAATGTCTGATTTTCATTTTTTGATTACGAACATGACGTGCATCTCATGTTCTCGCCAATCACATAAGCACAATGAAATATTTAGTTTCCGTTGAATAATTAATTGAGTGCCGTAGCCTAAACCGCAAAGCACTTATGATTCGGAATCTCATGGACACATTTTCAACATTTTGTATCAAATGGAGATATTATTCACAGGTCTGAATCACCAGAACTAGCTATATTATCTCCTCTAAAACGGTTTTATATATATGATAGAATGAAGCCCTACTTACACCTTGATTGACCAGCTAGTAACGCTGATTATTAACAAACGCCGGGCAGCAAAGCCGCAACTATCCACCCTTTCAAAGTAAAAGCCATAGCCAACCCTTTTGTGAACTACTCATTTTTTAAAAAAAAATTTTGGGCTTCTCAATACTGCTTTGAGTTATTCGTTTCTTGACGCTCGGACAAGATAACATTCAGCACTCTGTCCAGAAACGTCTGCGAAAAGTCGTTCACAAAAACGTTTTCACGAATGATTTTGCTAGCCTTACAAATCATGACAACAAACCATGTAGCGTTTTAAAAATTTGGAAAATGACGTCCAATATCCCGATAAGCTTTGCGCAAATATCAAGACCTTAGCTTGCGTAATGACATTGGTGATTTTAAACAGTTATTTAATTTGGTCTAAACGTAATGGAACGTCGGGCGAGGTCAATGTTAAGCGCATAATAGCTGCTGATGGGACAACTTTGCTAACTTGAAGCAAATCATCGATCACTAATATTATATTTCCCCCTTAAATGCAGTTTGTGATTATATTGAGGCTAATAATGAGCTCCGGTTAACCACATAATGGCCGACAACTTCGTGAACGACTTCCATAGCTCGATAAATTCGATCAATCTTTCCTTTACAAATTTTTCACTGCTTGCGGCTTAGCATAGGCTAAACCTGTATATATTGGACAGCACTTCGCCTACATCCGACCGAATAACGTCGACTCTCTTTACCCAGCCTAATGCTTTTCTGTTCATTAACTTATAGCATTTGACTCCTTATCGATATGCTCGTTAATCCTATCATACTGCTATTCATCACCAAACAAACAGGTTTGTCGTCATGGTCATGTGGCGGGACCAGATATCATACCCTGGGACCAAGCTGCTTCTATTTATCACGCACAATACATAATAATTGTATGCATATGTAGACGCATTACACTTGTGTTGTACTGTCGGCTTCCCCCTTGATGCTGTTCTATTCATTAACTTATAGCATTTGATTCCTTGTCAAAAGCCTGTTTTGCGGTTGAATTCATGGCAAATAAACGGTATGTTTCGCGGAGTTAGTAACAAGACCATCGGCTAATACCATGATATACTATTTTCCTGGGATGGTATCACTTCGTTCAACTTTGATTGATGTACGGATACAGTCAACGACTCTAAGAAAGCATTTCGTATAAAAACATTACGGCAATATTCATGAGGTCACATTGTATATCACCCATCCTGATCAATATGTCAGCAACAAATCGGGGATCCATATCATTGTGATTTTTAACACAGTGGTTTTCATGTTAAATATAATCACTGATTGCGAAGGAAACATGTGTGTTATGAACTTTACCGCATCGTGCCAATTAACAAGAGCGTACACGTTAAGTGGACTGGCATGACAAGAAGAATAATGATGACTTTGAGAAATTATTTATGACTCTGCTTAAACACAAGATACGCTGTCCTTTCATTTTCTGGTGTATAACTTTTTAATATAAACTATTGTTTCCTTATCTTTAACTGAAAGACAAATGTATAACACGAAATACAACTGTTATGTTAAGAATGATTTTAAACGACATGCAAGGAGCGGAGTGTTCAATTATAATACCATACAGCACTGCCCATCAACCGATAATGATATGGTAAAATAAGTTTTCGATGAAATGATACAGTGCTTAATACTTAATCAAAGTAATAGTCATATACATGGCTATATTTTCCAATGAATAAACCATCCTAGAATGTTTTATGTTCCTCTAGTTTCCTCTTTACTGTTCTAGCATATCCTATATTGCTCAACCATATAAGCAATGTATATTCAACATAGTGTCTTCATATTTAATTAATCGTGTAAGCAGCGATGCGAACGACACAAACATGATATATTACGGCTTGGAAACATATTGCCAGTGATAAAGGCATTCATAAGTAAGCTGCAATGACCCGAAAGCCTAATATAGTTCCAATAGATTTTTTTTCGATGTCTATTATTATAACATACGGTCTATATGAGCGAAACGATCATATTGAACAGCGACGAGGCAATTAATCGGCTACATTCGACGTTTTAATGGAATTATTACACAACTTATACCGCTTTCGCTCCAAAGGACCTTTTATCAAACAATATGAGCCACTCGCATAGATTATGAAATTCAGGCATGGTCACCACACCTAAACACGATACAGCCGAAATACGAATTACGAAGCAGTTATGTCCAGAACGCGGAACAAGGCTAATTGATCTCACAATAACATGTTGGGATCTGATTCATGTATATGTATACACAATAATCAAATATAAGACCATATTAGCGTTAATTTGCTGTTTCAGCTTTGCTGTACTGATGACGCAATTCCCCGATATGCCCTCGATACATGTGAGCAACACTTAATGTGATGGATCAGAACTATAACATAACAGCTTTTCCCATCGCATGGAAACCCAATTGAGCAATTGATAGCCCATGTAGTCTGCATCAATTCAAAACCATATCCATCTGCTCCGCTTGGCCAAAAATGAAAATAGACACTAAGAAAAGACAGCACAATGCAACTCCCACCGACTGGAAAGTAGCGCGTAGGACAGAACCATGTCTACAGGTAATTGACTGTTCGCTCGGAAACATCTCGGATTAGAACGGCCGTATGCTTTGAATAATCTTAACGCATGATCGGATAGACATGATATCCATTAGCAAGTCATCTTTGCATCTCATTCGTCAGCGCTCGTTGGCTTTCTGATTTCCCGCTATCGTTATGAGGCAGGACTTATTATTGCATGTTACTGCCCTCTGAAGGTACTGCGCAAGATGTGAGTCGAGTCATGACAAGAAATGCTCTTAGATGAAATTGTTTGCTCAGCAAATAGCACAAGGTTTGGACAAGCAATCCCCTTCGTAGTTGACGGTTTTTGAGCGAAGGCCTGACTCTCAATATGAATGAGTTTGTCCATTGATGTGCAACGCATAGCCTGGCGTCATCAGCAATAGCCTTGAAATCTTTTTGCAAACTATGTGAAAAGAAAGGTTGAAAGCAGGTACTATGCTTTGCAAAATTTCTGCTGGATGATGCATTAAAGAGAATACGCCATTAAAGGACAGCACGATGATATTATGACAATAATAATAATATTAATAATAATGCCGTTGCATGGTGTCTAGACCCATTTGATTGTGCTTAACCTGTCAGACACGCCCGATAAGAGCTTGCGCGGAGATTTAACACAAAAATAGCGAGAACCGACCTCTTGTTCCTCAAGCAATACA
This sequence comes from Urechis unicinctus, assembly GCA_034190875.2. Classification (NCBI taxonomy): domain Eukaryota; kingdom Metazoa; phylum Annelida; class Polychaeta; order Xenopneusta; family Urechidae; genus Urechis; species Urechis unicinctus. Next base: position 51,522,455 of record CM067343.1, read on the forward strand.
GCTACTTCTCAGCACCTTCAAAACCCAATAGAGGACCTTGCGCGGAGGATTATCTAGTTATTATTGTCTGCGGCTCACCACCCGGCCAATATTGCGATGTTAGCCAACCATAGACCAGGATAACTGTAATCATCTAGTCCTAGGCAACTCAGTGGTCCTTGAAAAGCGATAACCCCAGCGGCCTGTCTCTGATCTGATTACGCACTTGATCCAACTCAGAAATGTTCATGAAATAGCAATAGGACTTTGCCAATTAGAGAAATGTCCTGAAGTTACATTTACATTGTCAGATCGAATTCCTTGTGATCGCAATTTACCACAAGTGGTTTAGGCTGCTCGTTTGTTGTCAAAGGGAGGTACGCAACCAACGTTGCAAGAGAATATGCAAAGCAAATGGCTCTCGAATAGGTTTGGGTATTATTTTCATCCTATTTCAATGATATACGTCGTTATGTTCAGTGGCATCGCATTATTGAATTAATACACTCAAATTGACTTATACAAAATAATCACGCGCATGAACAGTGGTGTAAAGGCGGTGCAGTGATAAATGGCTTCTCTAGAACTGAGAATGATCAATCTTCTCTTCGTCAATTGAAATCTTCTAAGGCCAACCAAGTGTACCACATTTATCACTGCAACATATACCTGTGAGAATGCATAACAGCTATGCAATTTAACGAAAGCGTGAAATATCAACGTCCATTAGTGCAGCGAAAGGATGCCCATTCCAGCGATCCTTACGACCTAAATGCATAGAATAAATAAAACGTTAAATCAATACATATTCATTTGCGTATTTTTAAGCCTTGCATAAAGAGATTCTAGCTTTCGTGAATGAAAGCGTAATCGTTTGGAAACTCAAAGATACACATAACGAGCATTGTAGGTTGCCCTTGAGCACTTTTCAATCTACATGTCACGTTGTGGCGTGGTTACTTGGCGCAAATTCCATGCTCAAGATAGAGTCTTAGAAACGATTTTTGTCGCTTGATCATCCCGGGAACTCGAGTTGCATTGGTTGTCGCTGCTTTGAATCTTTTCGGATTATTTGCTAGGCGCTTTTCGATATATTGGCGCATTAGGCTGGCTCAGTTACCAATTCGATACAACATTAAAGAGATTATGTATGTGTCAATCAAAGAAATTGCCCCTGTTCAGTCACATCACATTGAGTAGTAATGCCAAAGTACGTTCATTTAAGGACTGCTGGTTGTTCCTTCAGGTCATAGAATGTATTTGAGCGGAACAATAAAGTCACTAACCCATGTATGCCCAAGGCGTAACATATTAGAACGCGTACACCAAAGGAATCACTTTTACACACCCCAAGGCACTTTGTTACATTTTTATTATAATAGAGGCTGTTCCCAAACTAATGGTGTTGGCTTCAAATGTGTATTTGTATGATATTCAAGCACGCGATCGTCGAGGAAATCTCGATTCAACATTGGCGTACTAAACAGGAGGAATAATAAGGTCAATAACTGTACCGATTATAATGATATTAATGCATTCCAATATAAGCACACATCCACACCATAGGTTGGTGCCTTCTATTAAAAAAATAATGTCTGCAAAATATGAGCGTTATATCTCTCCAGAGAGATCGCTCTCGGCCAAAATCAGATTAAAGATGTCAAGTCATCGGTTCATCCCAGCTAGCTCAGTGAAGTGACACTGCACAATATGAGCTACATGCGTGATTCAGTCTGCCGTCAGACTATTTGCAGAGCAGGGACTATATTTCCTTGTTTATAAGCGGTGAACTTGGGTTCCATGTTATATTGCAGGATCCAGCCAAATTATGTTAAGGTAGTCATACCTCGACGCCTTCTGTTGCTGGAATGATTAAATGAGCGCTAATTTATGCTTAATACGCCTCGGTATTTGCATTGGTGCACATATTTACAGTGATGTTGCTATCGTTACCAGCTAGCAATGCCTTGTAAGTTCATTATAAAGAACACCCTCAACGTTTCCATATATTGTAATGTTCGCAACTATTACAAACGGATAAATACGTAACCTATCAGCGGCGTTCTTATGTGCCATTAACAGTTGCAATATATGACCATCTCTTGGGCGTAAGTGCAAAATGTTTATTGGGACATTTGGTAGTATCTTGTTAACTCACTCTTATATATATGGATGTCTATAACACATGTCGGTTTGTTGTTTTTATCGCCGGGAGGGAATACGTCCGCGTCATTCAGTAAGCCGACCACAGTGGGGCAACATACCATTACATTACCGACAATACATCACAAAGCCATACATAAGACCTGCGTTGTAAAGCATTTACCGGGTGAATAATGCAATGACACAATTTGTAGTCCCATGAATGGCTTTATATGCAGTGAATCGTCTTGGAAGATACGTATAAAGTGACTATAGCACTTGAAACCGGGTCCAACCTGCAATGACAATATTTGCAACCTGCACGCTATAGCAGAAAAAAATCCAACCTGCACGCACTAAAACAGTGCGACAGTGCACAATCGGTGTTCATGATATTCAATTTGCGGTCCGCCTGATTAACTGAAACATTCCATAAAAGTAACATATATACACACCCAAACAAAGCACGTGTTCCACGCCGTAAAGTTAGGTGCGACGCGAATGCTATGCTGTGGTTGTGAACTACATAAACGTATAGAGAGCGAGAGAGAGATAAACAAAACATATATAAGATATAGATATATTTGCGAATATATATATATAGAACTATATAGAAGAGAGATAGATAGAGAGAGATATAGAGAGAGAGAGAGAGAGAGATATATATATATAGAGAGAGAGAGAGAGATATATAGAGATATAGAGAGATATAGAGAGATCCATATATATGATATATATCATCTATAGAGATAGAATAATCAGAAGAGAGAGAGATCTCTCTCCCTCTAGAGAATAGATATATCTATAAGAGAGAATATATATATATATCTAGATAGATAGGGAGATATCTATATATAAATAGATAATCTATATACTATATATAATATCTCTCTCTCTCTTATATCCAATATTATATCCATATCATCTCCCTCTCTAGATAGGATCTATCTATATCTATTATATATATATATATATATATATATATCTATATATATCTATATATATATATATATATATATATATATATATATATATATCTATATACAGTAGATATGCAACAGCAAATTCCTTTATTTAACGTTGGCCACTGAATAATAAGCCGCAGTTTATGCAAAGGTCGGAAGGCAATTGATGGTCATCCTTTTGACATTGAGCATATGTATATGCATATATATATAAATATGTGTATATAAATATGTGTGTGTATATATATATTATTATTATTACATATATATATATATGTACATATATGCATATATATATATGCACATATATATATATATGTGTGTGTGATATATATGTATATATATAAAATAAATATATATAAAAAAAATATATATATAAATAAATATATATATATATATATATATAGATATATATTTACATATATATATATATATATATATATATATATATATATATATATATATATATATATATATATATTTATATATATATATATATGTATATATATCTATATATATATATATATATATATATCTATATATATATATATATATACTATACATACATGCATAAATACAAACATACATAAAAACATACATACATATATATAAATATGTGATTATATTGAGGCTAATAATGGCCGACAACTTCGTGAACGACTTTCATAGCTTGATAAACTCGATTAATCTTTCCTTTACAAAATTGTCACTGCTTGCGGCTTAGCGTAGGCTAAAGCTGCATATACTAGACAGCGCTTCGGCTACAACAGACCTAATAACTTCGATTCTCCTTCCCCTGCGTAATGCTTTTCTATTCATTATTTTATATCATTTGATTCCTTATCGATATGCTCGTTAATCTTGTCATACTGCTATTCATCGCCAAAACAACAGTGTTTTCTTCGAAAAGGAGCAACAATATGGCAATATATGTGGCGGAATCAGATAACATACCCTGGGACAAGCTGCTTATATGTATAACGAACAACATATGATAAATGTATGCATATGTCGACGCATTACACTTGCGTTGTACTGTCGGCTTCTCCCTCGATGCTTTTCTTTTCATTAACTCATAGCATTTGATTCCTTGTCAAATGCCTGCTTTGCGGTTGAATATATGGCGTGCAAAATAAATTAACGGTATGTTTCGCGCGGTTAGTAAGAAGACCATCGGCTTATACCTGTTGTCCTGGGATCGAATTTCTTCGCTTAACTTTGATTGATGTACGGATGCAGTCAACGTTTCTAAGAAAGCATTACGTATGAAAACATTTCAGCAATATTCATGAGGTCACATTGTATATCATCCATCCTGATCAATATGTCAGCAACAAATTCAATTCTCTTAACCATTTCATTGTGAGCTTTGACACAGTGGTTTCATGCTCTCATGTAAAATATAATCACTGATTGCAGAGGAACGTGTGTGTTTTGAAGTTTATCGCAAGAAGAATAATGATGACGTTGGGTAAGATTTTATGACTCTGCCTATACAAAAGACACGCTGTTCTTTCATTTTCTGTAGTATAACTGCTTTAATATAAACTATTGTCTCTGTAATAGACATATCTATTACACGAGATACAACTGTTATGTTAAGAATTATTTTAAACGACATGTTAGGATATGAGTGTTCAACTATAATACCGTACAGCGCTACCCATCCTCCGATGACGATGTGGTAAACAAGATAAGCACATTTATTTATGAAGACATTGGCAATATCCTTAGCGGACCCATCGCGTCACCAAGTAATAGGATTGGCTATTGATATACATCGGTTGTAAGCGTCAATCGAGCCACATCTTAGACCGACGCTCAAGCATCGAAAGGGACTTTGGTATCAAGGACAGATGCTTACAAAGAAGGGAACGAACGGATATTGTTCAAATCTATGAACTGAATGCTGTTTGGTCAGAGCAAGTACGAGTAATTTACATAATTCTTCCATCATTGACTCCAAGACTGCTGCCAAGAAAACCTGCATGTGGACTGGAATGCGAGGGAAGGCGAAAACATCGCTGCCGGGTGAAATGTCAAACGAGGAGAATAATATGCTCTCCCTACAAAATGGTACTGGCAGCTCATGGCTCTTTAAAAGTTGAATATATTAGATGGGTACATACCAACCTGTCATGCTGAAGAACAGTGCAGCTCAATATATCACAAGGCACTTATTATTCAGGGTGTGCGCTGAATCCTATTTGGGCCCCATTTCGTCAATTTAACCTGTTGGCAATGTGATCGAGCTACTAGTATAACCATTTATATATATTCCACGCCACGATCGCGTTAATTTACCTCGGCATACTGAAAGCCAATTCCATGTCTAACGATATACACAGAATACCAGCTGATGTATATGTCATCTGCTCCGGAAGTATATCAACATCATACATCTTAAAACGTACATTTTACCAGTGCGCCTCACAGTTTGAACCCACCTGTAGACTGCTTAGAATGATTCTTAATACTGTAGTATCGTACGAGAATGTTCCATGCCCTTTATAAATGAAACGAACACTATAATTAATGAGTAGAAAATAATGCTGATCAAAACTGCATCAAGAGGAATGTTTGACTGGTCAGTTAATAAGTGTTCGATGAAATGATACAGTGCTTAATTCTTCAATCAAAGTAATAGTCATATACAACCCTATCGCTTGATTCGCTATATTTGCCAATGATAAACCATCCTAGCATGTCTTATGCTGTTCTAGCTTATCCTATATTGCTCTACCTTATAAGCAATGTATATTCAATATAGTGCCTTCATATTTAATTAATCGTGTAAGCAGCGATGCGATGACACAAACATGATATATTGGGGCTTGGAAACATATTGCCAATGATAAAGGCATTCATAAGTAAGCTGCAATGACACGAAAGCCTTAATATAGCTCAAATAGAAGGTTTTTCGATGTCTATTATTATAACACACGGTCTTTATGAGCGAAACGATCATATCGAACAACAGCGAGGCAATTAATCGGCTACCTTTGACGTTTTAATGGAATTATTAAACAACTTATGACCCTGTCGCTCTAAAGGACCTTTTATCAAACTATATGGGCCACTCGGGAGATCCTACGAAGATTTTGCAATTCAGGCATGGTCACCACACCTAAACACGATGCTGACATATATGCAACATTTTACAGGCGAGCTACGAATTACAAAGCTGGTATGTACGATTTAAACTTCGAACGCAGAACAATTGATCTCAAAATAACATGTTGGGATCTGCGACATGTATATGCATACACAATAATCAATATATAAGACCATATTAGCGTTGACATGCTGTTTCAGCTTTGCTGTACTGATGACGCAATTCGCCGATATGCCTTCGATACATGTGAGCAACACCTAGTGATGGGACAGAACTGAAAACACAACAGCTTTTCCAATCGAGAGGATATCCAATGGAGCAATTGATAGCTCAGGTAGTCTGCATCAATTCAAAGCCATATCCATCTGCTCCGCTCGGCCAAAAATGACAATAAGCACTGTGAAAAGTCAGCAAAATGCAGCTCGCACCGACTGGAAAGTAGGTCGTAGGATCGAAACATGTCTACAGGTAATTGACCTTATCGATCCGCTCATACCAAGATATTTCACCTGACTGATCATTTGCCCATCGGGCATAACATTACCAGGGCAACGTGCATCTAAAACACAATATCACACAAATTGCTTGATTGACGGGACTGTTCGCTCGGAAATATCTCGGATTAGAACGGTCGTTTGCTTTGAATAATCTTAACGCATGATCGGATAGACATGATATCCATTAGCAAGTCATCTTTGCATCTCATTCGTCAGCGTTCGTTTGCTTACTGATTTCCCGCTATCGTTATGAGGCAGGGCTTTGAGAAATTATATATACATATATATATATATGTATATATATATAGATATATATATATATATCCCCTTCGTATATATATATAGATGACTATATATATATATATATATATAGATATAATGATATATATTCGATATATAGATATATATATATGCTCAGTCAGTTTGAGTATATATATATATATATATATATATATATATATATATATATATATATTATATATATACCTGTTATATATATTTACATGTTATATATGCTTTATTGAACAGGTTTTGTTCAGAGGTCTGCAGCCCGTCATGAGCGGATACATATCTTGACATGCATGAGTTCGATTTGGCAGCCGAAATTACTTAACGCAGGAACATAATACGAGTTACTGCTTATCATGATAGAAAACTTCGTTATGCAGGTGGAGGACGTTAATTAGACAAATAAACAACTTAGATATCAGGTTCATGGCGCAATAAACTAAACTAATACTTCTAAACCAGACATATACATATATTGTGATATAACGTTTGTTAGCTGCAGGGGACTTTGCTGCATGTAGATTCCCGATGCCAGCAGCGATGAACACTACGTATACTAATAAGAGGATTCGACGTAAATCATTTAATATATTTAATTTTCCTCTGCCATATCAGCTTTCCCATTCGCTGCAGTAACAAATTACTCATCATGATGGTTGGATCATAACATTTCCTTTAAGTTGCAGTTGATGACAGTAAACTAAAATTGTGCTGATCCCATTGCCAAAGTTGATAACATGTATGGGTTACTGAATTGTGTGTACATGCGATATAACCGTGTCAATAGTGGCTAACAGAACATATGTTGTTGTAATCAAACATAGCTGTAAACGGCATCATAGCAAGGGGTCGAATAATCAAACCATCGATAGCAAAGTCCGGCGAGGCTACTTGGCGTATGAACGCAATCGGATTGCAGCTACATGCATGTATATGTCATAATTGTAACACTAAGCACCTCTTATTGCAATGAAAGGCGCCTTGGCGGCAGTGCGACATGTCAGTGATATTCCCTTTTATTGTATGAACCAACTAGCTACCCCTGAACGGAATAAAACTGAGAAGTGACATGAAAGCTAATTGGTATCCCCTCAGCCAGTTTGTTGCATTTTTGACTTCCGTATGCGAAAGTACATAACAATATTTAATGATATGATGAATACACTGGTGCTGCAGTTCTAATCACTGTCACTGCAAAAATTACTTCATCGCCATTTCATTTGTTCAATTGTGATGCGGTGTAATATTGCAACATATAATGCGACATTTATGTGATGTGTAGTCGAAAAACGAATAGGGAGGAGGTTGTAAAACAAGGGCGTTTAAATCCAACGTTATTGGTGTGATATCACCCTGTCTCTTACATAATCATGTTATCTCCCATGAGTAATGTTGTTCAGTTGATAAGACAGCATTTATGGTGTCACCTTTTAACACCAGCGGCTTCAATCATGCAGATAGCGTACGCATATATCTCGCCGCTGCTTAATGTTAAAAAACAGCTCAAATGTTCAACAGCTTTGCGTGATTCTTTGACTTTATTCATAACGTCTGATAATATACAGCCGCTCATTTGTGAAACCATGGAAGAGAGCACTCGATAGCCTACCAAACTAGGACACGATTTAGCAACTTAGATCGACATTGAATTGGTTTTATGGCATCCGCTTAATTGCATCATGTCTGCTTTAACTGATCGACTGATGACTATTGTACTTATGTATGTCTTGTATCAAACCTGAGCCACATGATGCGTTAGCTGAATGTGTACAATTGTAGGAATGCTTTCGCAAGGTCAACCTGTAAATCGACATCATTTCTGCTGTCGTCTCCACGTTTAGTAGATATTGTCTTCCTGTTGGATACCATTTGTCAAACTGTGACACAGAAGTGTTTATCACTGTCTTCATGCGGTGTCATGTGTGCTAGCCATACATTGGGTTTACTGCGTATGCACCTAGGTTATGCTCTATTGCATGATAACTTAATTGCGAAATCACCAGTATTGCCACAGGAGAAGAAACTGATGCGTTTCCAGTTCTAATGACTCCGACTAGAAACAAGAAAAGAAATTGTTTTCTCTGTCATTGCATGTTTTTTATTCCAACTGTCGTTTGTGCTAGACACCAATTACACGCTTAAGGTTGAATCCATGCACGAATTTTGTTTTTCAATGTCGATTCCTACATTTTCTGGGGCATTTCTTTTTTGCCGCTAACTGATCAATAAACCAGCATGTAAGAATATGATAGGCGGACACATAAGTCGTTGGACTTGTGCAACCGTACATTCAGCCATTTCTTTTATTGCTTTGTGTCATTGTCTCTTTCATTAATATTAGTGCATCACTAGGTATATACTTTACAGGCTCCTTACGGCGGGAACCCTATTGATTTCATGTTTGTGTTTGGTGAGAGATGAGTTGCGTAATTAAGCTTCGGTGAGAATTAAACTAGGATGCTGCATTTTGATATCACTTCAGAGGACTCGGTCGGTGCTTTATCAGCTTATTTCGTTAGATTTACGTAATAAGTCACGTTTTTCGCACAGTCGTATACATATTGTTTAAGACAGTAAAAATGAATTCCTCGGTGAACATTCTAATACCGATGCAGAAAATTGTACATCTGATCATTGAGCTGCTGCGTACTTCTCATGGAGTCGAGCACGGAGACCACCATGGGCTTATCTTGCAGTATACGATTATGTTTAGCTACCTACGACTCAAGCTCCCGGACAAAATTACAACCAGCTATTTATGACATCATTGGTTTACAAATGTCACCTGTCAAAGTATCTGTTGTTGCAGCAGAACATAAACCATGGGGAAATCATACCTTAATCAGTTAAGTGAAAAGTTCTTACGAGGGAATACGAATAAGCAATCCATAGTTCAATCATCATGTATGTGTTAATCTCTCTATCTGGCCAAAGCGACCGACTGCATGTCAATAGAATCAAGTTAGTGTTCTAATTGTTCTCTCTTTGAATCGGCCGATGCAATGAAACACGTCATTGGTAGCATCATTGTGTTAGGAAGATAAAGGGTGGGGCCAATGCGTTTGGCGTTTGATTCATTATCATCCATTGGCGGTGAATATTGTTGGTTTCAAATTACACGATCAAGCCCAGCGCATGCTTCTTGTTTAAATGTCATTGAAAGTGATATGGTTAATGCAAGTAATCGTATTACAAGAGCTTATACAAGGAGTAACAAACCTTTGCAGAATCAACCGCGGAAGGTCCCCGTCAGTATTAGATCCGAACTTGACCACATTACTCTCGAGATATTTCATTTGCCAATGCCATGTTTATATCGAAGGTCTAGTATTAACAACCTGTTCTTATGTAATGCCCTGGGTTTGTAAGAAAACGACTTGAATGGCGTGATTATTCATTTGTAGACGTGGTAGGCGTCTTCATGTCGTGGCTAACTTTTTGGGGCTGGGATGCTCAGCTCATTTAATTATAGTGCTGTCCACTGCATTCGTGTACAATTAACCACACAACAAGTGAATAAAAGGATTGCGACATTAGTAAGAAATATATCAAAATAATGCAATATCCTTTGTTGCTTGTGCGTAACAGCAACGAATAGCTACCTTGATCGCATAACAATCATTATCAGCTTTAGTAAAATATATGATGGTCTGTCAATAGTTGATAAGATATAGGATACGCTAACGTAAGTATGTTATCTCGTCCCTTATTATGCTGACATATTGAACGGAAGAGTTACTGAAGAAATATCATATAATTGAGGAAAGATGTTGGCTGTTTTATATATATGTAATTTGAGCTATGCTATTTATAATGTTTCTAATGCTGTCCCTTTGTAAATCGCTACGCGGTAGTGATCACAGACGAGTGACGACGCTTTGGGCACGCACCTAATATCCCACACGCTACACGCAAGATGACACACGCAACAGCATCTTTTACAGCGTTGAAGACAACATTATAGGTTGCTGAGCCTTTATACTCCAGAGCAGCCGCAAGGACGTCGACTACGGTGATTCTGCCCCTCTATTATAGCACACAAGACTTTAGAATATAATATCTACACGCTGCAAGTCACGTGAGGTGTACAGAAAGTTTGTATCAAACCTAATGTATTGTCCAACATCAGTTACTTCTGCAATCGTAAAGCTGTGCAAGATAATTCGTTCGCCACATTTACGTGTTACGATAAATGTGTTGCTCAGTTTGCGATTTAAAGGTTATTATCTATAATCTTTTGGCTAAAAGTCTGAAATTAATTTAAAAGTCAGATAAGAGATTTATTAATTGTACGGAATGATTTGGTGGTATTTACGCTTACACCAGCAAATTCTGATTCCGATTGTATGCTCAAGAGCAGTGTGGCTGTTGCATATGTAATATTTGGTCATATCAAAAGTTGAGGACACTGATGGTTTATGACAGAGAAATCCATGAAGCGTTTGCTTTTCACAGCCATCACTGATTGCAGCACTGATATTCTGTCCTATTCAATGCACGCAAGCCACTATACAAACTTCGACCCCTTTTTTGCGGAGCAAACGGATTTGCTTCTGTAATCGAGTAAACCTGCTAACGAAATCACACCAAGCGGTCGAGTTTAAACCCATCGGTTGACATTGTGTTCGGCAGAGCACAATCGCAATCGGATTGCAGTTTTATATTGTAAGATATCTTAATTGCTCTTGTTGATGCAATGATTGGCACCTTGCAAAAATTGCAACATTTTAGTGACATTTTGTTCTAATATATATATAAGCCAATTTGTTGTCTTGGAATAAAACGAATCTGAGAAGTGAAATAAAGGCTAATTGATCGTACCTTAGCCAATTTTTGACAATTGCGACACGAAAAAGAAATATGGTGATATTCATGCGGGTTTTTTTAGCAGCTGTGATATGTTTAAGTCATCGGCCCTAAATCCCTAACCGCAGTCGCTGTAAATGTTTGCTTAATCTATTAACAACGCAATTCTATATTTTCAACTCTGATGTGAAATAATAAATAATGTGCAATTTTTTCAAAACGGAAACAGAAAATACGATGATATATGTTTGAATAGCAAATTGCGTAAGGAGTAGAAACGTGGAGGAAGTCCATTCTCATATATGATAATGCTATCCTTCACCGTGATGATGTTCAGCTGGCCGGAAAGAATCGATGGCGTCACTTTGTAACTCCAGCGGCTTCAATCTCGACTGCATAATGATAAAACTCCTTAATAGTTTGGCATTTCCGACAGCGTTATGCAATTATGCGATGTTATCATGCAGATCGTGTTCTAAACGTCGAAACTGCCTGGATGCTCTGTTGTTTCATTAATTGTCAGAAGCTAGTCAAACCGCATGGCATGATTTTAGCGACTCGCAAGGTGGTCATAATAATATATGTGATTCACACGCGCCATGAATCAGCTCACCAAAGGCATCGTGACGAAACTACAAATTTCAAGGTTTTCCATTTGTCCCTTATAGCTGCAACCTGGGTGGAGAATATACAATGCGTCGCCTTTTGTGGTTAAAACATTGCGCGAAAGAGCTTTCACGTTTCTCTTTTTATCTACAACTTTATATTTTATCCATATTTACTTGGAAATGTTCGCAAGAACAAAGCTATGTACAATTTAAAGGAAGTGAAAACTATTTGAATATTCGGCAAGTCAACCATACTTACGACCATATGAATTGGGATAGCTAGCCTAATTCAGAGAGGGAATAACTTGTTCACTTAATATTAAGGTTTTCCTGTTTCGGGCCTGAATTCTTCTCTTGAGTTCCATCGAAAACTTAAAACCCTTGCTAATCCGACTTAATTGTGTCATTCTAGTTAACTTCATAAAGCAGAAAATTAAATATTATCTGTAACTTACTTAAATCGAGACAATCGGCAAGTTGCAGTCAATTTTGCGCTTCCGAATATAGACATTTAATGCAATCTCATTGTACTTGGAATCTCTGATACATCCAGCAGGTCGTTTATGAACCAACACAACTCAGAAAAACATACCATGCAAACAAAGCTCGCACGATCGTGCCAAATAAGCTAGCCCACAACATATTATCTTTGTTCAACATTGAAGTAGGCGATTGCTATTCGTGGAATACTCTTGATTGGTTTGTATAGCATAGCAACCGAAACCTAACTTTAATGCAACAGTGTTACTAGTATAATCAGATATATATTCAGCCCCAATATCCACAAAGTAAAAAACTTCACCCGAGCTTGTAAGATTGATATTCATCGAATTTTATGCTGTTAGCAAGAAGATTGATGACTTAAACCGGATACATGCAGCTGGTAGACGCTATGCACTTTAAACAAATTGGTATAATTGATGAGGAATCGTCCAGCTATCGGATACCATTTGCCAAACTAAACGCCAAATATATCCTAGGGGTCTAATGTGTCAGTCTTCCCGCGGTGCATATGTGCTAGCCACACATAGTCCTTCCCTGTTAACTGCTGGATTAGGCGCTATCTGCCTATCTCATGACAAAGTAATTGCAAAAGCAATAGTTCAGCCACAGGAGAGCAAACTGATTCAGTTCTTATTAGTTTGACTCGAAACGAGAACAGCAAAAGTGCATTCATTTCGGTCACTGGTAAGTCTTTCAGTATAACTATTGCTTGTGTTCCACTCTTATGGATGAATCCGTACGAGAACAATTTCGATTCATTCATTTTCTGGGGCCACATCACCCGTTTGACAAATTAGATTGCTGTGTGTCCTTATCGCTCAGAGTAATGTTAATGCATGGCTAGGTAGACCCATTCATATACGCTTAACAGTCTTGTTACTATGGTAGCCCTATTCAAGACAGCAAAGTGAATTATTCGGTGAGCATTCTAATACTTATTCCGAATATCGTACATCTGTTCATTTTAACAGCTGAATACTCCATACCGCAAGCTGTACATATGCACTTAACGCCACTGACTACATGTTTATAACATCAACTGGATCTGGAGTACAATGTACGTTAGACAATAATAATCGTAATTTTTATACTGATAGTTATGGCACCCATCAAATACCTCATTATTCTGTTCTGGCATGCTGTTTGTCTAGAATTCTTTCAGTGGCTAGTACGCGCATGCAGAACAACAACCATTGCATAGCAATGGAATTGCCACCGAGGGAAAATAATTGTTTGGTGGCAGATGAGAATAAGGGGTTTTTTTCCGCCACGTTGTTTTTTGTGTTCACTGTTTCGAAAATCAAGTCTTCATCTATTGTATATTTAATAAAGGCTCATAATCAAACATATAATGATGCTGATTGCAAACTCGTTGGAGAAATCAGGTAGCTAATACCCAAGTGAATTAATTTGGATTCAGCACTTAGTGCATTAGCAGGGCGGTTTGATACAACAACATGCATTAGTGGGGGTTTCGTTAGGGCGCAAATAAAAGAAGTAAGCCTAGCAACGTTTTCTTGTCGATGTAAGGTTATATGACACACAGTTAGTATGTTAGTGTTTGGAAAGAGCCTTGCATTCAGAAATGGCAAACTCGTTCACCAGTCAAGCAAAATAATGATAACTTGATATACATGCATGCCCAGTAATTTGTTTGATGGAATTTCTAGGACATTGACTGATTAACTACATTTTCAGTTAATACAACGCATGCGACTGTTCGATTAACTGTAGCTTTTCAGTAAATAATTGACACGTTGTTAAATCTAAAACAGCAAAGTAAGATATGACTGATAAATTTTAAATGTGCCATCTATTTGTAGAATCTTTGAAAGCAGTTTTTCCTCAAATGTCAAACAGGCTCACTGTTTCGGAGTTGACCCATTCATATTCCTATTTGTAACCTATCAAGCATAATGCTATTCCTTGATCGTGCGAATCCTCAGTGAAAAACATTCCATTAACAGTGGTCTGAATGCATTGGATAGACGATCCAATTAAGACCGTCAGTGGTTGCGTGAGATGCAGCTATGATTTCCCACAGGCCGCATTCACCATTCGTCCTCATGGATTGTGCACCACAATTACTCTGCAAGCCGCGCATGTAAAAGATGCGGATGAATCATATGCCCTTATATTTTTCTTATGTCGCAAATATCAGTTATTTATAAATACCTCTCAAATATTCTAGGCAGTAGTTCTGCCATTCACAAATGTTCATTGAATGCTGATCCGATATCTCATTAGGGAGGAAAGTTTACGGAACCTGTAAGGCAGTATGTATTATATATAACACGGGAACATGTGCAACCGAAGGAATTGAAGGATGATGTTGCTTAGTTGGTTGAAACACGTCCCTGATAAGTTATATCTTCCCAAAGCACGAGGACCTATCCAATCGATGAAAATCAATTACAAAAGGACGTAGCCATTACATTACTGAGTGGTAATAAAATGTATAGATGCAACACAAAAAGTATCGAGGAGGAATTATCCGCTATATTCCTGTTGGCTGGTAAAGCTAACAAAAATAGTAAGCTAGTCGTATAACACATAGGTCGGTGAATTGCGCGTTAAATTCTTAGAATTCATTACATTGAGGTGGATTTACCTCCCAAGTCCCTCTTTATACATTGTAATGTAAATACATGGTTATGCGTCAACTCGCAAATGAGACAACTCGGGGAAATGAAATATGAGCAACAATGTACGGTAATGCCTACCTTGTATATTAACCCAAAGTATCCGCGTCAGAAGGGCAGAGAGCTTATAAAGTAACGCAAACATATATAGAGACCCTCATCACAGTATTTCCGAATTCAACGTTGCCGGTCCAAATTCACGGTAAATAATGTATATTGTGCACTTGAAATGACCAGATCAGGTTTGCACACATAAGAGCAGCTTGGATCCTAATTGAACTGGTTATTTGGTATTCATGGCATGGGCTTGTTTCAATATTACCTCTACAGGATCAGATCACGCAGATTAATTTAATGTCGATAATCACGACCATGCAATTGACCATTACCTAAATTATGCCAACGAATGGGGAAGGCAAAATATGCGTCCGCTAAGTTAGACACAGATGAAATGCTATCAACGTCAGTTTCAGGATGCGAAGTTCGTTAATATCCTTTGAAAGTCAATAAACCATGCTCTAATCTCAATTTAAGATTTAAGAATAATGGGCATTCTATGGCTGAATTGATGCACGAATAATCCCATAACTTGAATCAAGAACAACACAATAACCGCACAACACTTTTTGACTCCAACGGAGCCTCGACGACCGCGTTTTCGAGAGACGAATAACTCATTCCTTCTCTGTTATAAACACAAAAACATATTTTTCATTTCTCAGAAACATTATCATTAATTATTATATTTGGCAAATACTTCTGCACTAACGACATATTTAACAGTGTGGCAACCATGTAATATCAACCCGATTATAAACCGATTGTCGCAGGTATGCAGGCCTTACGAAGAGTTTTTATTGTAATGAGGATTGGCACATTACAGATTAAAAATTCCTCCAAAGCTGTTCAATTGGAAAGAACCCATCTGCAGAAATAAGTTCTATGTCGCCCCAATACACTTTACGTCATCTACGTTCGAGTCGATCCTCAAATCATGTGGTTAGTGAACATGATATCTAGTGATCATCGGGATATGACAATCACCACTCAAACAACATCTTTGTCGTCAAAATGCGATATGAACCTCATCATGAGCTGTTGTTGTTTCGTGTAATCATATAGCAGGAATCACTGGCCATGTGCGATGGTATTAGCTAGTCGTACAGCAGCTCTACGACTCCATTCCACAAATATAGTGCTGTCATAACTGCGTTGTATCTGGCTGAATTCGTATGAAAAAGCAAGGCTTTCAGCCGCACAAACTACGCACTCAAAGGCATTTTACCAGCATCTCTGATGCTTCGATGATTAACTGATCGTCGCAAACTTGCCCATATTAGCCTTTATCCTGCTACAGTTCTAAATGTTGGAGAAGTAAGTGTTTAAAGCGTGAATGTGATGACATGAAATGTTACAAAACCAATAATACCAGCGTGCGCACTTCTCAGATATTTCAAATCCAGTAAGATTTGTTAATTTCTGCCTCGATATCAATATTTGCTTTTTATACGCTTACGCTATGAGACGCATCAATAATTATTATTATTATCATTGCTTAACGTGTTTATTATCATGGATTGAATAATAAGTAATGTTTTGTCTTCCTCGCCTACGCGCCATAGCGCCTTATTCATTACGGACTGTCTATGAGCTTACATATGCATTACGTAAATGTCCATGTTACAATCCATGCTGAAATGTAAATGATACTATTTCTATTTGCGTGCTTATCGCTTTGTCGATCAAAGTTACAACGACCAACTATTTATAGACGACTATTCCACCCACCTTAATGTGTCATGAGCGAGTCTGTTTCTTATATCGGCAATAATAGCAGACAGTTTCGGACATTGCAGACATTGCCACTGACAACGGGTAGAGTTGATTTGCGTGTCAGTATAATGAAGCGAAGCGAGGTGGTAATCGGATAACGTGGAGCCAGAGAACCTTACGCGTATGTGAAGTTTTATTTTATTCATTTGCTATGCCAACACCCATGCAATATGCATGGCTTGGTAATACGTACATTTGTCATCCGCATACATATATAATCCTTTTGACATACTTTAACATGGATAATGCTAATCAGGTGTCGATTGTTTACCTCTGGGTAGTGCATTTTGATCAAACAGTCATTTGAAACTTCTAGGTGTACTAATGCGATATATATGTATTATAAGTCGACCTCCATAGCTTACGTATATTGCAGTACTATTCAAATGTTTCCCCATTCCCAGCTATTATTTCAAGCTGGCGCCAACGGCAACTAACGCAATGCAACGCAGGAAGACAAATATACATTACGTTTGACTCATCCATGCTAACTATTATTTCGATCAACCGGATTTTCAACAATTAGGTATAAGTTTCCCGGCGACACTGAATTTCACTACCAGACAGACTAAACGAACCGCAAACAAGTCAATTTGATTAGCAATTACGATCAAATTGATAAGGAAACGACCAATATATTCCTAAATGGAAAGTAACGGTGTGAATTGAATTGAAACAGTCCCCTCGTGTGCTAGGGAAATATTACATCTTGCAAGTGTCAAATTGTTCTCGATTGTCTGCAGCGCATAAGGTTGGAATTGGGCATTAGATCTTGCATCTTTGCCGTAAGTAAAGCCATTCAAAGGGAAAACTTAGCTTATATATCTGGACAATTGGACTGTAACTATAGTTTCAGTGACGCAAAATACCTCTCTCTCTGTTTGTATGGACGTTTGTGCGTTAACATTAAAGTCCCATTCTGCACTGATGATAGTTATCGCACAAATGAATTAGTTTAAATGGAGGCAACAGTGAAAGGGAAAACTCAAGTTGGTCAATAGACGACCGATGCACAAAAGGTGAATAAATGTGCAACGTTGAAATTGTGCTTAAGCCTACCACTACACATTGTATTGCTTTATAAAGTGTTTGTTAAGATTGCAGGTAACTTGCAAAAGTTAGAGATATGCTTCATAGTTCTTGATTGGAAAATATCTCAAGCATTGTGTGTTGTACGAAAGTACAAGCTGTTTGACATTGATACATTAGTGTCAGTGCAACTTATTTCAACCTGTCTTGAAGGTGACAGGTCCTAATGCAAGGTATCTTATCCAGACATCATGAACAAGTATTAATCCGTTTGAGATGTAATAAGCCATATAAGAAACAGGCACTAGATATACCCCATGTACACTCACATAATCAATAAAAATCATATCGTAATATAATTGAATTTGATGATACGTTGTGCTTATGGGCAAGGGTCAGAACACCGGAGAGCTTAAAATATAGTGTTTTGCTAGCCTGAATGCCAGGTGGCAGCTATGTACCACATAAACGGGTTCTCAGCACCTTCTCGTCGGCGTGGTCATCATGAAATCATCAGCCCCTTTATAAGCATGCGATGTATCTGGGGGATGCTGCTGTAGTGGTCATCATACAGTAACCTGTATGCATGTTCCCCCTAAATGCCTCAATCGCTGAGAAAGTAGTCGAGGTTATGGCGAGGAAAGAATACATATGACAACACTGGAGGGATTATTTGTTCCGGAAATTAAAGGCCTGATTACCATTTGTAGATAGTGCTGAAGCATTCTGTGAAAGTATACAAACTTTAATCCCATAGGAACAGCTGCAATTAATGTTTGTACAGCCACCATGATATGTAAAATTACAGACATAGGTCATCACTTTCTTCTGACAAATCAATGTTAGCCGGGGCTTAGATCCAACTCTCGGTTTTGTGTACGTTGTATCCATATTCTAATTGGATATGATACTCAGAATTGGACGTGCCTTTGACACTTCTGTTAATCATAACCAGCCGCTTTTTTAGCTATAACTCTATATTGCAGTTTAATCCTGCACATTACATTAACCTAGGATCAATAATTGTATTAGTCTGGCGCCAATTAGCTGCATTTGGTGTGATTCCAATAAATGAACCATTCGCTAATTAAGTTAGCTATTTGTTTTTTCTCAACCTACGGAAAATTAGCATTCATGAGTACCATCTTATATTCGTGCATCTTAAGTTCTGCGGCTTAGTGCGGTGATCGTGCGTTCACAATTATCGATGTCGCTGTCTTGAATAAACTCATTTATTCCCAAATGCAAGTATTGTTAGCATTAGTGGTATAAATGGTTAAATACACAATATCCGACTATGACGATGCAGCGAAAAAGCATGTAGGCATTTGACAAGAATATCGTCTAACTGGCTTCATGTCGGGCATGCCTAATTATACTGCTGCGTGTGTGAAATAAACGGATCCGATATAAGAGTATACCGAACAAAACGAGTGCGTAAAATAAGCCACCATGATCGTAATAAGCCTCAGGAGCCTTTACAGTCCATTAAACATATTCACAGATTACTGCAATCACTTAGATATTGGTAGCAAATATTTAGTCAATTGAGCACAGCACCGTCCAGAGACAAGGCAAATCATTCGGTGATAAAGGTTTAACTGACGATAGTCAGACATGCGATGACTACGCAATCCATTTAGGTGGCTCAGCAGATGCGCGCAGATGCCGCTGCAATTTCCCACATGCAACATTTAATAAACATCCTCAAGGATTCTGTCCCACCGCAACTCGAAGAGCCGCGTGCGCGATGCATATGAAGTTTTACTCCATTGAGTTTGCACAAATTTTCCACTTCACATTTACCACCAAATACACCACCAAGCAATAAACCGGGAAAAAACCCCGTATCGTTTTGTTTCCCTCAGTTGGCACAATATTATACTACGTTATACGTTACAACATTATTCGAAACTATTAATAAATCCCCACGTTATGCATCTTTTGACGCGTAACGTTTGCGTCGAATATTCAACTGTGAACGATCTTTTTTCATTCACAAGCCCAACAACACTAACAAAAAAGTTTCAAAATTATTGCACCATACTGGGTTGCTGTACATTATATTGGGACGGTATTTGACATGCTCAATCCCTAAACCAGACTTAAAATGCAGTGAGCAACTGTATGATTATGCCCTCATAAAATATGTCACTATCCACCAACCGAATGTTTTGGTTAATAGGGCATACACGGGAATGGTCTCAGCTCCCTCGTATTTGCACAATTTACCTCAACCTCTGTGTTTTTAGAAAATTTACCTATTCTTCAGATATATGTGCCTTAATTGCACAATAGGCTGTCATAAAATCCTAAAATACCGCGTTAACTGGTGTTGGTGCGATGCTTTACTCAAGCTGTTTACTTCAATTTAGGGCGAATTTTGTCCTAATTATTGCTCATATTAAAATATACGTTTAGGGAACACTCAAATGGTTTCACGAGAAACATAATGGCTGACTATCTATCCAAAGCAAACAACATGGTATCGATTAATCGTACGACTAGATCAAATTTGTGCATCCATATCTGTATTACTTAGGTCACAGGTAATGGCAATTATAATGAGGTGCAGGGTCAAGGGTCGACCTGGATGCCTTATGACGCTGCGCAGACATTTCAGGCTTGAATCGGACATTGTCAATATTAATTGGAGTAGTTTTGAGGTACCAAGAAGCCAATTTAAACGTTACTGACACATTCCGGGCTCAAACCTACGTCGCTGTGTGGTTTTAACCGTGAAATAATCTCAAAAAAAGACTGATCAGACCAATGAGACCAATGAGACCACATGAACATCGCCATAGATAAGCCATTCTGGCTCATATGTTACACCTAGGCAGGAACTATGTTGAAAAATATGTCATGTGATACAACCGGTACAAAACAACGTCTGCGGATAAAATGCGCAATTTTATTACCTGTTTAGTTGAATTTCCATCTGAATTCTTTCCCAGACACAAACTCGGGCATTGCGGAGGGCAGGAAATCAAGCAAGCATCCCGAGGGGGTTACGACGTCATCTTTGGGAAATTGAATGGACTGATCAGCGGATTAGGCATAATGAACAAACCGGTTTGTGTATGATAACACATGGAATCTTATTCTGGGAGCGAGGACATCCGTTGACTGCACCGGCATTATATATATTGTATAACTCAATAAGATTATCAATATATACACTCTGATATACCATAATGTAGCATCGTAGGTATGCATAACATAGTACACCAATTAATTTCGCCTCCGGATTATATATGCATTGGACTGACATCGACCCTCTTATGTTAACATATCCCTCTTACGCAACACCTTTGTTATTTCAAATTACATCGAGTTAATTCATTGAACTGGTTAGCAATTAGTCGGTGTTCCAAGAGGGTGCAGCTCAGTGAGAATTGCATTTGTCTGTGCAGTTTCAATTAACCCATTTAACTAGAAGTCTTCCAGATTTCTGGGCTCAGACAAATTGCTTGTTATCGCATTGAAGTAATTACGCTTTGGTTTACATTCATAAATATGGTATTTTTAGTCAGTTATATGATATGATGCTGCATTTTGCTGGTGAATTAACGAACGACAGAAATTTGCAAAGAACAAGCACGCTCTGTTTGAGGTGGCTAATCGGGTTCATGATGTTGTCGAGTGGAAAGAAATAATATAATCATAAAGATGACATTTGTCACTGCAATAGATTCAGCAACACGTTCCTCTACCAATTGATTAGTCCTGTCCACTTTTATATCTCTCACTCGATGAAACACGTCTTAATCTTTGAAAATTCCTTGTATAACGTCGCAGTTTTTCAAGTGGCATCCCGTGCACATTTACATTTACGTACAAGAGACCTTCATTGTGTTTACGGTTGCGTTCATTTCAAGGGCAACGGGAATAAAATACCATAAGATGACGCTTTAGATGACGTCATTTTGATAGAACACGCGACATCTGAAGGCCATATGCGTGCTATTCAATTATTGCTTAGCGTTATAGATGTCTTTGGATAGTATATAAAAATAGACTAATGTAACGAATGAAGAATTATTGACGAACTGACCGGCTCTCAAAGATCCTTGTAATAACGGTACGCCTTCAAAATTGATGTGGTGGTCATGTCAATTGTTTTAATGAGCCGTTTGATTTGGTACCCAATCGTGAGACTCCATTGGGGATATAAATCCGAACCATAGTTAGACCCTGACAAAGTAAGATGAAAGGGTCTATCAGTAAATCACATCCCCGCAAAATGTATCTATTTATATACTGAAAATATTCCATTTTTTTCACCACTGCACCCCCGCACCTCCTCCTTTTCATGCAGCGCTCTCCGTCATAAGTTAACGGGTTACGAGAGCGAGTCTAATAGTTTCACCAACACCATTTTAAAAATCCAAGCTCCGTATCCATAAAGAATCTTAACTTGAGTCGTCATAACTTAAGTCAGCGAGCTTAAAAGATTTCACGAGCTCAGGCGTATCCACAAAACAAATTGTTAGCAAATTTAGCTGAATAAGATTGCGATGAATAATCGATATAGACGAAGGTATCGAAATAACTGACTAGTCTGTAGTCAACAAGTTGTATTTTAAATAATAGTCTACCGTCGTTAACCTTTATCAAAATAAAAAGGAACAGCCTTGAACACGGTTGCTTGTGACAATAACATTCACCTTTATTCAATCAGACCGTACAATATTATGTGATATCAAGTAAATGATGGTAGGGGAGCCATACGTCATGCGTTAGAATTCTGATATACCCGTTTTTGTCACAAAAGTAACCTAACGTCACCGCGCCGTATTCTGAGAATCGGTCATCAGATCGCAGTCAAAATTACCATAGTATCGATTCACCGTCAAATCTCAGTACCGCATCTGGAACAGTTCATTCACGGCGATTGTTTTAAGTGGCGCTATTTTCGTTTTTTCGACACCGATGCTAGTCGGTTTAGAAAGGGTGGCAAGCGATATTGTATGCCTAAAATAATGTAGCTTGTGCTACGAAATACGAATGAGCTCGATATTTGCCCATTCCCTGTCTATCGTCCCTGGGAAATCGCGTCCGACAGATAATCATGTGCACACCATGAATACGAATTTAGGTCTCACCTATGACTTGACACAAAAATTCGCTTGTACACTTTCCTTGACCAACCCAACCGCGTTTAGCGCATATTTTGAATAGCGCGTCATCCAGGGATTCCCGCGCTATCCCGACAACAGCGCGCAGCCGACTTTTTAAAACGTTTATTGATATGGACTCCGCGACGATGTACCCGGGGCTTTTGGGGCTGTTTTGGTTCAAGGAAAGATTTCTTCAGGTAGGAGAACCATTTTTGTAATACATTTCTTAACATTTGTCAAGAATGTTTCATGTTTATTTTGCGATATCATATTATCGCCCACAATGAAGTGACATTTGAATGGCGGTTTGTTCCCCACATGGCCTGGAAGAGCGTCAGCTGGAGACGCGTAACCAAGAAGCTGGTGTCACTGTCTGTATCTGGGTACAATATAAATTTACTTATAAAGCTTTGTTGTATATTAATATGTAACAATGACGATTTATAATTAATGCATAGGATATCTCATGTAATGGTTATATTTTCACTAGCCCTACAAGACGTCTGAGTAGACGCCTTACTCTGTTTGAAAATGACGCAGTGTTATAAATTTTGATATCGATTCAGACAACTACCAAACACCCAACATACCCAAGTGATGGAGTTTTAGAATGCAATGATGTTCATGGACAATTTCTTTCCTTTGAGGCGGGGGATTTCATTCATGGTAATTAGTTATAGTTCGATAAATTTGGATGCGGTAGAAAGTCCGAAACACAGCACCATGTCTGTTTTCAAGTTCCAGTCCACGTACATCGCTCATGCTCAGAATGACGCGACCCATCGACTTCAATTTCTTTCTGCGTCTGAACTCGATAGAATACAGCAGATTGTATTCAAAGTACGTCGACGTGCTTTGCAAGCTTAGCAGGGAGGTAATGCGGATGAGGCAGCGGAAAACATGCGAAATCACGCGACCCAATATTTTCCAAAATGGCGGTCATCGCATCGCGATTGTTCGGAAATGATATATAGATGGCATCGATGGGTGGTAAGCTTTTGGTGCGATACGACAAATTATTTCACAGGCTTTTGATATATGTTGTTTTCTAGATGCCAAACCATGCGATATAGTCAAACACTATAATGTGCGCCCAAATATTGAAGCAGAACGGTATATATTTATATTACTGTTCGACCGGAGCTATATTTTCACGTGATCATTATTTTATGCAAACCATTTTCAATATTGATTAATATATTTTATCAATATATTTATGTTTAATTTTAAATATTCATAATTTGTTGTACCCATTTATCTTGCATGTACTTCCAACACATGTTATATTTGTCAGAACAGTATTAAAGGCAAGTATTGACATCCAGGGCTAATTCATGGTACAGTGTCTTGATTTTCAACAAGATTTGAAAAAGAGGACTGTAAAATTATAAAAAATTTACATTTTCATATTCCCATGTTACAATCTGGTTTTAGGGTCAACTACTGCATAAAAGAATAAATATTAGATACTTATTATATAAAAACATATTGTGGACATAAAAAGTTATCATCTGTGTCATTTTACGTTGTTTGACACCACAAATCAGAAAATGACCTTATATTTTGGACAACATTACTTTTGAACGGCTCAAGATGATTTTGAGTTTCCCGAACCAATCCTCATCTGATGGTGCCGTTTTAAATATTTTACATCATATTTGAAAAATCAGTTGTCCATACTAATAATGGTTCAGCCATTAGCCACGAGTTGCAATAACACATATTTCGCAGCGCTCAGAGCAGGGGCATTGTTATTCATGAAAATGACCATAACGGCACGATGAACCATGGCATTGTTTCGTTTGGAGACCATTTACACGCTTAACATGTATAATAACCGGCAATATAATCACGGCTAATCCGTAAGAGGGAGAAATAATCCCATCAACGATGTTTGCACTAATACCATCATAAGTCAAAGATTAACACGCACACATTCGCCCACTCCTTGTCGGGTTTAGCTGAGATTCATTTGGTAAGGCATGAGTTTGTGGACTTAAGTTTCTTTGTGGATACGGCCCGACTCGCATAAGCACAGGCATCAAGTTGTGCTGCTAATCCCGTGAACGAGGTTACCACTACAAAATGGCGTCTGATACGGTTATTTTTTTAAAATCTACGCTTTATTGTCACCATCTGACGGTGCAGTGCTTTCACTGCTCTATGTATGTTTGCTTGATTTTTCTTCAAGATGCCGACGATGCCGACACACGTTTCAAAACTGTCTGCTGGTATTAGATTTGTAGTGACCGGAATTTCTGTTTAGAATTGTTACAATATATGACATGCAATACATCATGGCATATAATGGCTATTCATTACTGATCATCTCACATGTGCTATAACATGCAATTATTTGTCTATATCACGGCAATAGCTATGTAAAAGACTGGCGACCTATCAATTACACAACTTTTGCCCGCTCCCTTTATCCGATGGATTTCTCATATTATATGCATCCCTGTGTTAATACATTTATTAGGGTCTGGCCTTAATTGGTACATCTGCAATGAAAACCATGCAAAATGCTTTTAGATCATTGTTGTTGCCCCAGGAGCAACTATATCTCTCGCCATTAGGTATCCACATGCGAACAACTTGGTATGTAATTTGATTACCTTCACCTCAAAAACAAACCTGTTTTCTATACAAAAGTTATCATTTACTTGATTAAACCATAATGTTGTTGGCACTGAAACGTAAATAACAGGTATAAGTTACTTTATTGGGAATAATATGCACATGAATATGTCAGTATAGGCTCCATTATTGTCAACTAACCGATGGGGTGAGAAAATGGCTGAAAGCGCCTCGTCATGAATATGATCCGACTTCTTCATTAGGTGCTAGATTATCCTATCACTTATCCATTTAGGCGACATGACCCAACCATAACTCAGAAGACGCCGTGAAAAACCAGGATGCGTGTTCACATATGTTACTAGGCCAAGGCGCAAGTGAGCCGTCTCAGCGTGGCTGTAAGCTCTTTGCTACAAACGCATTTGTATATCACATACAGAACATCATTTCTGTGCCTATGGAGATGGAAGCCCGAGCCACACATCCGCTTTTTCGGCGTCTTTTGCAAAAGCCATATTTACCAAGCAACCATCACAATATAGATATTGTGAAAGTGACTGCCTAATGATTTATCCATACATGCTGTCTCTAATTCGCTTCTTCCACAATACCTTAAATATCTGTCACAGCATTTGGACACTTTGCCTTGTCCAATGTGACGCACTAACTTATTCTCTAGGAATAGCAACGATGGAGACACACTGCGATAATCGGAGGTGATTCAAAGTTATGTCGTAATATTGTTGACATGACCTTTTCACAACACAAATGCGATTTCATTTGTCAGCCATCGGTCACATTTGACAAACAAATCTGAACCATGCTAGGTGTAATCGATGTGAACAGGATATCTCTTGTCACAGATTTTTGATGTGTTATCCATCGCTGCTGTCACGCGTACGTGATGATGAATAAATTATTGTCAATCGATCGGCTTAGCGGCACATCAAATGGCTGGGCTGAGTTTTGTCGCTGCTCATCAATGCCCCGGGACTAACACCGGGTTCGTGGGATGGTTTTTCGCTTAGTGTTTGTGATCATTTGCAAGTGAGTGCTGAGCTGATATCAAGTTCATACATGATTTGCTCGTGATGGTTATTGCATCCAAACTTCAACATGCCAGTTGATCAGTCTCATTGGATGTATACAATATGTCCTATCCCTATTCCTCAAATATTTGACCAACAGAGACTGACGAGCAAAATGACCGGAAAATTGACAATCTTTTCGTACTTCGCGACAGTATTGTGCATGTAAATAATAAAGAAAAAACAATGTTCAGTACGTTGATAAATGTTTCTATTCAAGGACGCCTTTGGGAAGCAGTTGTTTCAAAGACCTCTCTTTGTAAGCATATATTGTCTGGAATAAGCCACGATATTTTTCATAAAATTCATGACCCCGTTCACATCCTTAAGGCTCGAAATAATCATCTTATCTGAACTAAAGCAAGACACAGGGGTCATCAGACAATCATTTTGGGCGCCTATTCTATGTCGAACTATCGCTGGCCTGCATTAACACATTTGCATGATCAATTATTAGAAAATGGTCATGATACTATTTGAGGCAGTCACCGTAGAAAAGGTGTCCAATCGAGACCATGCAGCGTTTTAATAATGCCGCAGCTTGCGCTATTTTATTATGAATCATTTTGAGGAGTAACCGCGAATGTTAATCTCAGCATTTGTTATTTTGGTGCAAATGTTTATCAATTCTTCTCTGATATGAGTTCACATGAACCTCGCAACCTGCTGTCAAGTAGTGGCGCTAACAATAACATTTGCCGTTGATACGGATTATACAAGTGACTAAAAACCTATGACATATAGAAAAAACCAGCTTAAAGGAGACTTGAATAAGCGCTAATCCTTTGTTTTTCGAGATGGATATGACAGCTTTGTCGTCCGGTTATGTAAATAATTTTCCACGATTCCATTTGATACGGAATCGCTCATTTTGGCATTAAGATGCGTTTTCTTTCGAGATAAGTACATTTACTTGACAGATACATACAAAGTCAATATGGGAACATATCTTAGACAAACCGTATAATGATATATCTAAGTGCACGCCAAAGGCAAAATTTTATTTACATCGGGCATACAAGTTTGGGTCTCGCTATGTAATTTCTCCGAATAGTGCACTTAGGTCCCTCAAAGGGGTTTCCACTCTGTCTGTATCTACAATCACAAGGCTATCGAGGACAATTTTGCAACTGCTCCTCTCAGGCCCATATGCACTAAGACTTCTCTTGCCACTTGATGTGACTGCAACCCAGTTGTCATCAGAAGAATGTACCAAATAATTATAGCTTACTAAACATCTGTCTCACCTTCATACTGCCCTTGTTTTCGGTAATTTGCATTTGCACAAGAATGATGTTGATAGCAGTTTCATTCGGGTTATCTTGTGAAGTACCAACAGAATGTTCAAACATTTAATCAGCACCTTACATCATACTCATTCACTTTGATTGTTTCATTGTAAGCATTGGAACAGATTTGACACTAATCTACGAAGTGGCGATCATATTTTTTATGCTTCATGTAACAATTACAATACTGCTCTTCGCTGATTAAATCACAGATGGTAACACTAACAATTGCTGCAAGTACTAAGTGCTTCCCCTTACATTTAAAGCGAATTGGCATCCCAAAAAAACAAGGGAAAACAAGGATTAGGATTGTCCGTTATAATTGCAATAACCGAAACGCTCATACTCTATCAATCTATATATGCACGTACATATCAGTTGCTATATTGTGTGTCAAGTGAACCATATGTACTGCTAAATTATATGTATGATCCGCAATGGCAATACTAATGCTGCATAACAAATGTATGACTAATAGCAAATTGCGCCCAACTGATTTGCAGCCAACTTGGAGTGTAATGCCGCATTTGCACATTTTCTAATATTGCTAGCTCAAAGATCTGCTTTGAAAGCTTTTTGCCTGTGGTACAGCTATGAATAGTTAGCATGATCACTCATGCATATGTCGAGTTGTTGCGAATATATACAGCTAGCACTTCCAAAGTCCTGGTCAGTTGAACCATCCACCCGTCCTCCTGTATGATATTCCCTGTAGCTGCTTATGAGGCAGTGTTGAAAAAATTCAGTACTCATTGACCTTTATCCTACATTACTAACCGATTCTTATTGCGAAAATACAATGCATAATATGCCTTGTGTGATTACAAACATGCGATAACCGTTTTACCGCAGTAGAACATTGAGTGTACATTCGCGCAATCTATTAACAGATAATATCCTAACAACTGATCAAGTTAATGATTCAGATGAGTAGATGATATATCCTGAATAGCGCACGTAATATGGATGGGTTAGTATACAAATTGGAAATATGAATGCAGTGCTCCTCTAGGGGCAAATGCACATCATATAAGACAACTTTGTTTAATCCTTAAAATATCCTATGCGATGTATGGCAGGATAGAAACCCTTTCCTAAGGGAAATATACATTCACCTCTATAGTTCACAATCATGGGTTAGTATACCATAACTATCATAATGTGCAGGCAGTGGCACCAAGAAGTTTATCCCTCGTGGCTGACATTCGACACTGGCGAACGTCAATTTTGCAGCGTTGTCACCTAGACCCATAAAAGGGAGACCCATAAAAGCGGACTAAAATCTTCCGAGCTGTAAGTTTAATCGACTTTTTTTGCCAAACACAACAATGTGAAAATGTACAGAAACAATAATCCACACTTATTTTGAACAAGCTAACCCATGGCTGAATAATGACTATACCCTAATTGCGAAACGCGTAGCTAATGTCTTTGGTAAGTTCCCTTCTTCACCCGTTCGAGGTCCTCCATGAACTGAGACCCCTTAGGTTTGTTCTTCTCAATAAAGGCGGGATCTGGGCGAATCGTTGTCACTCTCATCGTAAAGAGTTTCCAGCAGGAGAAAGCTCCAGCCGGTCTTTCTGGAATCTTTGTCGGCCTGCCCATCCAGGGGCCGTGGTGATCCAGATGGTAGTCGAAGATCGTGTCAAACTTACCGTTTGCGGCGTAGTCCCCTTCATCATCTATGTCTTGGATGGTTGTGTACCCACAAGCGACCGTCTCCTTGTACTTCTTCCTGTCCTTATGGTGGTACTCCAAGTTGTACGCCCCAGCCCTCTCCAGGTCCTCATAGGCACACACCCGGAAAACACAGTCCACAAACACCCCGATGGTCGCCGGCGGACTGTGGTGAAGCCCAAGCAGAATCTGAGGTTTGTACTGGGGCGGGATAATCCTCCCAGGGATACGTGTGTAAGGACACTTTATTTCGAGCAGCGCAATCTCCTCCTGACTTGGGTCCCCAGGAGGACAGAGGAGGTCACCACCAGACTGGACCGGGTGGATGTAAATGTTGTTTCCGTAAACATTTGTGTTGTATCTGCTCTCAATAACTGCACTTGCAACCTCCTCGAAGACCTGGCCCCAGAGGCAGGCGGCGCTCGTGTGGCCGCCCTCGTTGCTAGTTTTCTCGGTCAGCTTCTTATTATAGCTGTTAAAGTAGTCCTGACCGATAACCGCTGAGTAGTCGCTTCCTCCAAAGCAGTGCTTTCTTTAATTCTCCCACTGAGTTGTCTTTTGTCTGATCCCGTCATGTGAGATACAAAACGACTTAATCACTTGTTCCATTACCAAGCTATACCTTATACTATCCACTGTTTAAATAGATAGGTACAGACCAAAGATGTCTGCGCACACTGGGTTTATTCTATGTATTGAGGCGGGTCAATATCATTGACAGTCCGCTTAATGGTAAAGAAGCACCCAATTTTTGTCTGATACCTTCCAATGCTTCGTCTTTTCCACGTTGGATCAGCGCGTTTTTTTCATCAATTGAAACATTCTGGTGCGCTTTTACAGATCTGGCCTTAATTTTGCCCTTCATTTGGGTATATTTTGTGACTTCAGCTAAAACGAGTTTAAACTCATGATCAGAGATATTACCATCTTCAAGTGCTGTTGATACAATGTCAGCAATAGTATTCAATTTACTCTGCGCTAGAATGCGGATCTGATCATGTTTTTTCACCTTGATGGTCGGTCGGCGACTGACGAATTTCCCAGCAATTCCAAGTAGCCCACAAGCGGCTCCAGTAACACCCAAGACTGTGGCAATAGGAATAGCAACTATTGTAGACATTATACCTACACCACTTGCGCCAAGACACATACCAACAGTAACTAACGCAGTGTCAACTTCATCCACCGAGTTTACTGCACGCCTATATTTCTTGTACATAGCACATTATTTTTCAATCTCTTTCTCAAGGTATTGCCTCTTGAGGCTGATCTGGTCTAAATATATTACAACTGCCCATTGGTCAGCAGGCTTACTTATTCCTACCACTTGGTTCGTTCCATTAATAACAGGAACGACTGCTATAGGACCAGTATCAGCACCAACACCCGAAGACAACCCCATACGAATGATCGTGCCATTGCATAACATGGTATATCCACAGAGTCTTGTGGGTCTCGACCCCTAGCCCCATGGCCAAACGACCACTCATATCCTCTGCGAAGAGCATCACTTGCTTCTGCCAATATAGTAATGAGGGATTTTGTTTGGGAGTTTATGTGTTCTCTCAGGTTCCTACGATGCTGTCTGTGTCTCTCATCAACATACTTTTTATTAGCAGCATCTTTAGGCGATATTGGGTCTCCCAACTGAACGATTTTATTATCTCCCATTTCAAGGTCTCCAACCTTAGTACCGCCACTTTTATCCATTTTCACCAATAGAAACACAGGTCTTTGTGGCATATTCCGAGAGGTAGGCGCCCTGAACAGTGCTTGAAGGTTTTTGCCTAGATCCACAAATACTCTTGTAAATTCAAGAACAACGCTAACAGGTAAGTCGTGGTTATCTAATAGCCTTCCTTTATTATCGCGTAACTGAACCTTTAACTCATGCACTGTTCCGCTAGTGACACGCTTACACACAGGATTAGTGAAGTTCGTGGTTATAATATCACCGAAAGATCCACCCTCTAAGCCAACAACTTCAAGAAGTGTAGTGGGCGCACCATCTAGCATGTTGTGTGTGGTACTGACTTGATCGAGGTGAAAATAAATTGTGTTAAAGATGCTAAAGTTGATGGTCCGGTCACCAGTGTAAGTACCTGAATAAATCCACCGCCTTCCGAGACCGTCATTAAGACCCAACATTGATAACACTCCATCTGATATATTCACAGTCCCATCAGAAATTTCGAGGGTAATAACCCCATTTACAGCATCAACTTCTAACCCAAGACCTAATGATGTAATTTGCTGCTGAAGAAGGCTGAAACTCCAGAGGCCGGGTTTTAATTGGATTCTTCCTCCTTTTCCAGCAGTTTCAGACCGCCATGCAATGTTCTCGTCTGTTTCGAGATTGTACCAGCCCACAGTATATGTGATTGACCTTAGGCCAACACATAGATCGCCCGCAGTGTTGTCAGTAGAATTTTGCAGGGACGCAGCATCGCCGCTTTGAACATTAGACAGAATGTGATACATAGCACTATGAATAAACAAGCCTTTAGTTTCAATAGAAAAGCTACATATAAAACGGGTGGGGTGTATTCAGCCATTTCGGCGGGAGATAAACTCACCCGACAAACAATTAATGTCGTTCACAATGGTTGTACATTCACAGCAAAGTATCCTGATCTATTCAGTAACTATAAGGTGCCACCGGTAACAGCGGAAAAAGTAGTAAAAGACTGGTTGACAAATCAAATGCAGTTTTGGCAGAACCAGTTAAACTTTGCAGTGTGGTGTGCAATAGCCGGCTGCGGCGTGTCATCCCACAATCACCTCAAGCCTGGGATTCCACTCGTGAAAGCTCTCTACACCTTTCATCTTTATTACACAGTGCGTCACCTATTGGCAGAACTACAAGCGCCTCTACCTTAGGATCATGCCTATAACAATACATATGACAAGAGGGCATATGAGAGACTCTGCACTAACTTTGGTGTTCAACCAAACACAGACTGGCGCCAGAAGGTAACGTAGCTAATAGTGGCCTTGGTATCTTATATGCACATGATGCGTATGGTTACGGGAGTGTCGTAAAGGTTGCTGGTCGAAACATTCGTTATGACCCTACATGGATGGCATTTGAGGCGGAAAAGGATAAAAAGCCAGGTTTTGCCCATGCGAGCAACCAACAATCCTTTCAGGAGAAAATGGGTGCTGTTCTACATATAGCACAGGGACCTGAAGCAGACGAGGCCTGGAGTACATTCACACTGGACACGTCTGAGGGCTTTACACAGACCGGCGTTGAGCGAATTAACGACAGCATCAGGACCTATGCATGGGCCATTCTTAGTGTTCAGACGCAAACCCGTTCAGAGATACTAGGTGTTGGAACGTCCTTTGATGCCCAAAATCAATTTCAGACCAACGTTAAGGATGCCATCAACTCCCCAGTGGACATTCCTTCATCCATCCGACGGTATCAGAACGTCCACCAGAATGCATCCTCAAAGGTTGATTATGTGTTTGGAACGGGCCTGTACATGGCTCCGTCTGATATGAGCCTCGCCATTGGAAACGTTGCTGGGTACAACAATCTGATTACCATCGCGACTGAGGAGCAGCAGATCGGCAGCAATGCTGATGTCAACTTGGTTCTGGTGGTTCCAGATAGAGGAAGCTTTGACCCTCTGCCAGATACAGATATGGAACTCTCCTCTCCAGGGCCGGCCCCTATGGCCAAGACCGGTCTGCGTGGGGCGCATGAGGATGAGAAAACTGCTGTTATTGTAGGCGGAATCGCTATAGGCTTAGCTGTGCTTTGGTTTGCTAAGTAGTAGGTCACAGAGTATCAGGAGGATAACTCCCCCAACCGCCACAGCTGCGGCCCACACATGTTCTGCCATCCATCCAGCCACCTTTGCAGCTGACTTAAGCAGCCATGATACGATGGAGCCAATGATTCCTGAAAGGGCAGCTGCTACTACTTTACCAGCTAGGC
This sequence comes from Urechis unicinctus, assembly GCA_034190875.2. Classification (NCBI taxonomy): domain Eukaryota; kingdom Metazoa; phylum Annelida; class Polychaeta; order Xenopneusta; family Urechidae; genus Urechis; species Urechis unicinctus. The sequence goes on from CM067343.1 coordinate 51,556,569, forward strand.
CCTTCAAAAGGTTTGCCAAGGAGTTCAGCTGTTTTTTAAATCCATTCCTTTACACCGGGCTTATCAGCTGGCGTCGGCGTTGGTGCCGGGGTTACATTAGTGCCCCCTCCGCCCTTCAAAGCAACTACCAGGGTCAAGATTGCCAATCCAATCGCAGTGAGTATGGAGGCGACTGTTATACACTGCTCTCGGAACAGAGTGCGTATATGCTCAGCTAGCGTTGTGTCCTTGTTAAGAAGTCTGTTGATCGTTTCCCTGATGCGGTTAATTTGGGTTTGCAGACATTTGCGGATTGCAGAGGCAGCCTCAACACGGGCGCAGAAGGTAACCGTAGCTAATAGTGGCCTTGGTATCTTATATTCTCATGATGCGTATGGTTACGGGAGTGTCGTAAAGGTTGCTGGTCGAAACATTCGTTATGACCCTACACGGATGGCATTTGAGGCGGAAAAGGATAAAAATCCAGGTTTTGCCCATGCGAGCAACCAACAATCCTTTCAGGAGAAAATGGGTGCTGTTCTACATATAGCACAGGGACCTGAAGCAGACGAGGCCTGGAGTACATTCACACTGGACACGTCTGAGGGCTTTACACAGACCGGCGTTGAGCGAATTAACGACAGCATCAGGACCTATGCATGGGCCATTCTTAGTGTTCAGACGCAAACCCGTTCAGAGATACTAGGTGTTGGAACGTCCTTTGATGCCCAAAAGCAATTTCAGGCCAACGTTAAGGATGCCATCAACTCCCCAGTGGACATTTCTTCATCCATCCGACGGTATCAGAACGTCCACCAGAATGCATCCTCAAAGGTTGATTATGTGTTTAGAACGGGCCTGTACATGGCTCCGTCTGATATGAACCTCGCCATTGGAAACGTTGCTGGGTACAACAATTTGATTACCATCGCGACTGAGGAGCAGCAGATCGGCAGCAATGCTGATGTCAACTTGGTTCTGGTGGTTCCAGATAGAGGAAGCTTTGACCCTCCGCAAGATACAGATATGGAACTCTCCTCTCCAGGGCCGGCCCCTATGGCCAAGACCGGTCTGCATGGGGCGCATGAGGATGAGAAAACTGCTCTTATTGTAGGCGGAATCGCTATAGGCTTAGCTGTGCTTTGGTTTGCTAAGTAGTAGGTCACAGAGTATCAGGAGGATAACTCCCCCAACCGCCACAGCTGCGGCCCACACATGTTCTGCCATCCATCCAGCCACCTTTGCAGCTGACTTAAGCAGCCATGATACGATGGAGCCAATGATTCCTGGAAGGGCAGCTGCTACTTTACCGGCTCGGCCCTTCAAAAGGTTTGCCAAGGAGTTCAGCTGTTTTTTAAATCCATTCCTTTACACCGGGCTTATCAGCTGGCGTCGGCGTTGGTGCCGGGGTTACATTAGTGCCCCCTCCGCCTGTCAAAGCAACTACCAGGGTCAAGATTGCTAATCCAATCGCAGTGAGTATGGAGGCGACTGTTATACACTGCTCTCGGAACAGAGTGCGTATATGCTCAGCTAGCGTTGTGTCCTTGTTAAGAAGTCTGTTGATCGTTTCCCTGATGCGGTTAATTTGGGTTTGCAGACATTTGCGGATTGCAGAGGCAGCCTCAACACGGGCGCAGAAGGTAACCGTAGCTAATAGTGGCCTTGGTATCTTATATGCACATGATGCGTATGGTTACGGGAGTGTCGTAAAGGTTGCTGGTCGAAACATTCGTTATGACCCTACACGGATGGCATTTGAGGCGGAAAAGGATAAAAAGCCAGGTTTTGCCCATGCGAGCAACCAACAATCCTTTCAGGAGAAAATGGGTGCTGTTCTACATATAGCACAGGGACCTGAAGCAGACGAGGCCTGGAGTACATTCACACTGGACACGTCTGAGTGCTTTACACAGACCGGCGTTGAGCGAATTAACGACAGCATCAGGACCTATGTATGGGCCATTCTTAGTGTTCAGACGCAAACCCGTTCAGAGATACTAGGTGTTGGAACGTCCTTTGATGCCCAAAAGCAATTTCAGGCCAACGTTAAGGATGCCATCAACTCCCCAGTGGACATTCCTTCATCCATCCGACGGTATCAGAACGTCCTCCAGAATGCATCCTCAAAGGTTGATTATGTGTTTGGAACGGGCCTGTACATGGCTCCGTCTGATATGAGCCTCGCCATTGGAAACGTTGCTGGGTACAACAATCTGATTACCATCGCGACTGAGGAGCAGCAGATCGGCAGCAATGCTGATGTCAACTTGGTTCTGGTGGTTCCAGATAGAGGAAGCATTGACCCTCCGCCAGATACAGATATGGAACTCTCCTCTCCAGGGCCGGCCCCTATGGCCAAGACCGGTCTGCGTGGGGCGCATGAGGATGAGAAAACTGCTCTTATTGTAGGTGGAATCGCTATAGGCTTAGCTGTGCTTTGGTTTGCTAAGTAGTAGGTCACAGAGTATCAGGAGGATAACTCCCCCAACCGCCACAGCTGCGGCCCACACATGTTCTGCCATCCATCCAGCCACCTTTGCAGCTGACTTAAGCAGCCATGATACGATGGAGCCAATGATTCCTGGAAGGGCAGCTGCTACTTTACCGGCTAGGCCCTTCAAAAGGTTTGCCAAGGAGTTCAGCTGTTTTTTAAATCCATTCCTTTACACCGGGCTTATCAGCTGGCGTCGGCGTTGGTGCCGGGGTTACATTAGTGCCCCCTCCGCCCGTCAAAGCAACTACCAGGGTCAAGATTGCCAATCCAATCGCAGTGAGTATGGAGGCGATTGTTATACACTGCTCTCGGAACAGAGTGCGTATATGCTCAGCTAGCGTTGTGTCCTCGTTAAGAAGTCTGTTGATCGTTTCCCTGATGCGGTTAATTTGGGTTCGCAGACGTTTGCGGATTGCAGAGGCAGCCTCAACACGGGCGCAGAAGGTAACCGTAGCTAATAGTGGCCTTGGTATCTTATATGCACATGATGCATATGGTTACGGTAGTGTCGTAAAGGTTGCTGGTCGAAACATTCGTTATGACCCTACACGGATGGCATTTGTGGTGGAAAAGGATAAAAAGCCAGGTTTTGCCCATGCGAGCAACCAACAATCCTTTCAGGAGAAAATGGGTGCTGTTCTACATATAGCACAGGGACCTGAAGCAGACGAGGCCTGGAGTACATTCACACTGGACACGTCTGAGGGCTTTACACAGACCGGCGTTGAGCGAATTAACGACAGCATCAGGACCTATGTATGGGCCATTCTTAGTGTTCAGACGCAAACCCGTTCAGAGATACTAGGTGTTGGAACGTCCTTTGATGCCCAAAAGCAATTTCAGGCCAACGTTAAGGATGCCATCAACTCCCCAGTGGACATTTCTTCATCCATCCGACGGTATCAGAAGAGACGTCCACCAGAATGCATCCTCAAAGGTTGATTATGTGTTTAGAACGGGCCTGTACATGGCTCCGTCTGATATGAACCTCGCCATTGGAAACGTTGCTGGGTACAACAATCTGATTACCATCGCGACTGAGGAGCAGCAGATCGGCAGCAATGCTGATGTCAACTTGGTTCTGGTGGTTCCAGATAGAGGAAGCTTTGACCCTCCGCAAGATACAGATATGGAACTCTCCTCTCCAGGGCCGGCCCCTATGGCCCAGACCGGTCTGCATGGGGCGCATGAGGATGAGAAAACTGCTCTTATTGTAGGTGGAATCGCTATAGGCTTAGCTGTGCTTTGGTTTGCTAAGTAGTAGGTCACAGAGTATCAGGAGGATAACTCCCCCAACCGCCACAGCTGCGGCCCACACATGTTCTGCCATCCATCCAGCCACCTTTGCAGCTGACTTAAGCAGCCATGATACGATGGAGCCAATGATTCCTGGAAGAGCAGCTGCTACTTTACCGGCTAGGCCCTTCAAAAGGTTTGCCAAGGAGTTCAGCTGTTTTTTTAATCCATTCCTTTACACCGGGCTTATCAGCTGGCGTCGGCGTTGGTGCCGGGGTTACATTAGTGCCCCCTCCGCCCGTCAAAGCAACTACCAGGGTCAAGATTGCCAATCCAATCGCAGTGAGTATGGAGGCGACTGTTATACACTGCTCTCGGAACAGAGTGCGTATATGCTCAGCTAGCGTTGTGTCCTCGTTAAGAAGTCTGTTGATCGTTTCCCTGATGCGGTTAATTTGGGTTCGCAGACGTTTGGGGATTGCAGAGGCAGCCTCAACATGGGCGCAGGTCCAGCAGCTCTGCAAGCTCATTTGCTTGGAATCGCCATGCTCGATCTCCGGTCCTCCCTTCCTCCTTCAGGCCTGCCATTTTAGCTTCCCGATGTTTTATATCCCTTTCTATCTCAGTTATCTTAGCTAGGTTATTGACCAGCTCACCCCTCTGGGTGTGCATAGCCTTGTCAAGCCTCATAAGTTCTCTGAGTGGTAGTTCGTTGCCTGTTTGTGTACCTAGGTCTTGTATGGCGTTATGAACGCCCACTATGAAGCTTGTTTCTTCCAAACCACCTTGCTCTGTCATGGCTTCAAGGCTGCTCATTTCTAACATATCTGGAAGGGCAGCTTCCGCTTTAGCAGCAGCTTGGTCAACGCTTTGCAGGGCTTTTGCTGCTTCTGTGGATAGTTCAGGTGTCACCACAAGAGCCCGAGCAAGCTGTGTATCACCGTAATCTAGGATACTCCTAGGAGAGAGGAATTTGTTGGGATTGCTCTTTCATGTCAGAAGCTTCCAGTCTCGCCCCCACCTAACCCAAAGGTCACCTCTTTTAGACGATCTAAACTCCAGAGTGGCCTGCAGCCCATGCTTAGACACTGCCTTCTCCCACCTTGTAACTAAGACTTCAGTTTCTTCTTTGGAACCCACCTGATCTTCTGTTAACCCAGCAGGCATTTCAATAATAGCCCATGGTGGACTAGTCGTACTCGACGTATCTAAAGTTTCGTCAATCAGGTTAGTCTCCTTATCATCAAAGCTAGTCTCATTCCTCTTCCCTCCCATAGCCTTTTCCTCCTCTGGATCGTCAAATCCTGGGTTATCAAACTCCATGTCTGTGTGTTAAAGATATAAGTGTAATTAAGAATTCAACATGACGAGTACTTACCAGAACCAACAACTGCTGGTTCGCTTCCCCAATCTAGGCGCAGACGACGTCATTATCCCAGGGTCAGCACGGCTGGCCTTTACAATCACACTGACCTCGGCTGATGCTAACCGCAGCGTTGTGCAAACCCTGGGCCGCGCCGTGGTCAAGAAAATGACAATCAAGATATCCGGCAATGAGATCATGTCTATTGATGACAGCAATGTATACCACTGTTACCACGACAGAAACACAACAAAGATACGAATGGGGCAGGAGACAAGGACGAGACCGAGGAAGAGGACAAGGCGGTAGCCGATGTTAATGGTAACAGGTTCTACTTTCTGCTTGATTTTGAACTCCTCAAGAGCCACATGCCATTCTACCAGAGTGCGCTTAGTGACAGACTGGAGTACGAGCTCACTTTCAACGACTACAATCGCGTGATTCACGCAACAGGCGACTCCAGCTACAAAATTGATGGCATCTCGCTGGAGTATGACATGGTTACCCAAACAGAGTTAGCCCGCATGATACGCACCCAGTACACAGGTCGGCTCTCGATTCTGTATGACCGTGTTCTTCGTCACAGGAAGCTTGTATACAATACAAGAGATACACCTGAACGTGCCTGCTCGCAGCATGAAGGGCATCCTATTGCTCTTTGAAGACCCAGCCAATGCCTCATTCGCCAGGAAAACAGAGTCGTTGTACAACCCAAAGATTACAAAGGTGGAGGTGACCATTGAGGGCATCCCCAACCAACTCTATGCCCAGGGCATGCGTGGCTACCAGCAGTGGGACGAGGTGAAGAAGACCTTTGCAGCAACGAGTAAACGAGACCCCAGTGTAGCAATAGCTGCAAAAGACTTGGCATTTTCGGACGTGTCCCTAGGAGAGTACCTAACCAGTAAGTATGCTCTGTGGCTCGACTTAAGGACGAGTGATGACGACCAGCTGCACGGTAGTGGCAGGGCCGTGGAGAATGCGTCTGAGGGTATCACCATTCAGATCACAAAAAAGGCAGCCGGCGCATTGAACGTTTATATGTATATTGTAATGGATGCACAGCTTAACATTAAAGATGGCAGGTTTGTCAGCGCAGTCTACTAATAAGGTTTTGATGAAACCGAAAACTGAGTTTACATTTCCAGATGGTCCCTGTTCGGCAATTGTTTGTGGGCAGACAGGATGTGGGAAAACCGCATTGATCCTTGACCTACTTGAAGGACCCTTCTTCAGTGCCTTCGAGCATATTGTAATCCTATGCCTTACCATAAGTTTCAACGAGGCCTATCAGTCCCGGTCATGGGTGTGGGATGATTCAGAGGTCTACGTCATTGATCCAGGGGAGCGGCTCCATGACCACCTGAGGGCTTTCTACCATTGTTTTAAGGGCGATCCTACCCTCTACATTATTGATGACTGTTCGGCAACAAAGGCCCTCATCAAGAAGAAAGACATCCTTTAGCGGCCGCCATGTGCAGCAAAGTGTCTGGGTCCTCACCCAAAAGTACAACTCTGTGCTGAAGGACTTACGTGAGCAGACTCGCTGGATGGTGATCTTTCACACCAAGGACCGTGACTCATTTGAAGACTTACGTGAAAATGATGTAATTCCAACAAAAGAGGAACGTGCCACAGTGCGCCAATTACTAGCATTGACCAAGCACGCAAAACTGCTGCTGAAGACTGATCAACCTACTGCATATGCCGTCGATTAAAGTGATTTTGGCCCTGATAGCAGCCGCTGCCTCAGTAACCAATTTAGGTTTCTTCATCTGGGTAGCGGTGCAGTATTTCGAAGCCGGAAGGTGTATACGTGTATTCATGGATCCTGATACCATTATTGATAAACTCCTTGAACAGGACACGACTAGCTTAGTGGAGACAAATTCTGGGGGAGCGGAACCTAGTTGCACCCCTGGTGTAGATATGTCTTCTAAGAGAGATAGGCTTGCTGCCATTATAGCCGGGGGTCAGGCCCGTCAGTACCTTGGTTTGGAGCGTCTTACAATAGACCAGGTTGAATCAATGTCTGACGAAGAGATCATGAAGCTGTATGTGAGATACGAGGCTCGGCTAGGTGCTAGCATGACGCGCACTCTAGGTCAATCATTGCTACAGCTTTACTCAGGTATTGCTTGTATGTTTCTACCAATCCCACCAGAACACCAGCCAAGGCTTATTACAGACCTCGAGACTGATCCGTTTGTTGGACACGCACTAAGCACTGCCACTTGTGAGCTATATCATCGCTATGGCATGTTTTTAGCCGCGGCTTTAACAACAGTTAAGCACTGTCAATTTGGAAAAACAAGCACCGAATCAATAGGGGCCAGTGGAGAGGAAGACAAACATGGAAGAAACGAACACGAATCAAGAAGAGACAACACCAGGGCAGATAACGTCAGTGACCACTACGAAAAACGCTGTGTTGCGGCAGGATGAAAGGGTGCTGCAGCTTAAAAAGCCAATAAAAATAAGCTTTTGAGAGAGCTCCGAGAGGCTAAGGTCGCACTTACAGATGCTAGAGATGAACCTGTCGAGCTAATATCAACGAGCAAGCCTCTGGAAAGGTGGGCGTGGCCAACATGGGCTGTGCCTTTAGTTGTCGGCGGCGTTGGGGTGTTTGGACTAGCATTGTATTGCTACAGGCACCAGATGGTAGCCTCACACCCTAAACAGGTTGTGGTACAAAAGCCTACGAACGCTCACTTAAAGGATCCGTTTTATATGGAATAAGATGACAACACCAATTACTGATGGAAAAATGCTCGTCAACGCACTATACGACGGTGCAGTTGTTTACAGTATTTCAATTGGTTATGCTAAGCTTGCTAAGATGGCTCTGGGAGGTGGGGTGCCACGTCTTGATTTCACCTCAAGCGACCTGGCTATGGCTGTTGCCGATGTATCACTAGCTATGGCCACAAAGGATATGCTAATTAAACAAGGAATCTTACCAGTTGATATACTGAAATAATGGCCACACTTGCGCTGCTTGTTTGAGGCGCTCTTGTTAACGCCCTTGCATTCTCTGGGAGCAACTTTTTATTCTCTAAGTTACGAGGCAGCCAAGTTGACGCGGAACGTAAACGCCATGATATGGCAATCAAGCAGCTTCAAACTGCTCAGGCAGCATGGGCCAAGAAGAGAACTGAGCTTTGAGACTTCATCAATGAGCAACTGCGCTGCCAGGGACATGCCGAGCATACTTTTAGGGATGCAGACGAGGCTATGTGTGAGTACTCCCTGATTACAAATAAAACCGTCAACCCGCTGGGCCCTGAGCCGCAGCTTTCAGACTTCTACGAGCCCTTAGATGAACAGAAGGGGCGTGAAGTGGCGTTCATTATACTGGGTATGGCTGCGACTGGGCTGGTTGCATACAGGCTTGCCAAGTAGGTCATTTGGAGACTCTGGCATTTACTTTGTACGGATCGTCGCATGCAGAAGATATACTATAGTCCTAAGGGCTACTGGAAAGGCATAACAGCTATCAAGAAGCTTGCAACAGAAGCGAGGGTTTCTGAGGAAGTTGCCAGGGGGAGGCTTACAAAGCAAGCTATATGGCAAATCTACCTGCCAGTGCCAAAACACATTCCCAGGCCAAAGTTTGATGTCCCTGTTCCTAATGAGGTTCACCAAGCCGATCTCTTATTTCTTCCTCATGACGTTGTGAAGCGCCGGACTTACAAGTATGCCTTAAAAGTGTTAAGTGTGGCCTCGCGCTACAAAGCGGCTGAGCCATTGACTACAAAAGAGGCTAAAGAGGTCGCAGGTGCACTGGAGATGATATACAAGCGAGGTCCGCTGGGGTGGCCTAAACTACTTTAGGTCGACCCCGGACGGGAGTTTATGAGAGCAGTGAATCAGCTGTTAGTAAAACATGGAGTATCAGTCAGGCGTGGTCGTGTCAATATCCATCGAGACCAGGGTATAGTGGAACGCTTTAACCGAACACTGGCTGAGTGACTCGTATGTCACCAGTATGCCGTAGAATTAAAGGATACTGGAAAACGATCTACCGAGTGGGTTTTTCAACTGCAGACTGTAGTCTCTGCAATAAATAATGAGGTGACCCGCTTGACAGGAAAAAAACCTGAAGATGCTATAAAGGCAAACCGAGTTGCACAAAAGCCCTCTGCAGTCATACCAGGGCGCCCTCTGGGGGTCAAAGAGCAAAAGCTTCCCTCTGATGTTGGCGTTCACTATTTCTACCAGCCTGGTGAGGCAGAGCAAGACCAGCGCCGGCGGGCCACTGACCCTGTGTGGTCACTCAATGTTTACCGGATTGGAAGCTCTGTCACTAAATCATTACTATTTGTTGGATGGACCGCTCCGTGGTTTTGTAATGGAGGAGCTGCTTGTTGTGCCGCCCGATACCCAGTTACCACCAGATGGTATTACCAATTAAACAAAAGGCAGATAGGTAGTAATGGAAGCAACTGGAAAGTGCCCCTGGATATTACTCGGGAAGAGAGAACTTTGTGACAGGCCCTGTAAGTTTGACTTTTGCGCAATGCACAGGTTTAAGATTAAGCGGGGGATCGTAAATCGACTTTGGGTAGAGTACCAGAACGGCATTAAAAATAACCTAAAATTATGTATAGATTGTGGATACGAAAGGTTAACCACAACCTCATGAGGAAGAAGAAGAGTCTTGAGGCCAGGAAGGCCCGGATGGTGACTCACGTTGAGACTGGTATGAGGAAGGCGTGCTAGATAAACCTTCTCGAGCTAGGAAGACCAAGCCCCCACGTCCGCCGGGTGGTGCCGTTCCCACACCCCCTCAGGCCAGGAAGACCACCCCTTTACGCTCTCCCCAGGCCACCACCAGTCTCACTATAGCCGGCATGGTGGATGACCTCCTGATTGCGGAGGGCGAGGAAGAGGTGTTCAGCAGTGGTGAGGGAGAGGTGTCCAACAGTGATGCGGGAAGTTCACCACCACCCCTCAGTGGCCGGTCGTAGGTGGAAGGTGTGGATACACCCACGGTTGAATACGATACACCTCGTCTGCGGGCGGTCTACGCTGGGTGGTAGGCCTGGGTGCGGCTATGCTCGTAGGCCAGGGTTTGTACACCGCCCGGAGCTATTCATCGCTTTGTATCAAAGGGGGATAGAGACACCTTGTTGACGTGCAGCCCATATATATTGTGACTGTCACTTCGCATCATGTTCATCCCATGGCGGAACCGCTTCTGGTCGAACAGCGACTGGTATTGGGCGTGGTGCAGGTGTTTCTTGACCACTATCTTTTTTACGCCCTTTGCTTTCTTGATTTCCTCCCGGGTGGACATCAGGATGGAGAACATCTTGGGGCACAGACCTACATACTCCTTGATGGGGACACCACTGCACTCGTCCTTCATCTTTCCTAGAACCTTCTTGTTCTCGTTGCTGTGGAGCGGGTGGGCTGGATCCTAGTTGCTTGTGCCGAATAAGTCACTGTCTTTTTTCATGTCGGCGTAGATGTCTGGTGTGCGGATCTCCAGGAGGAGGGAGTTGGTGTCGGTATAGAGCAGGGTGAGATCGCGGCCGTACCGGGGCTTCATGGTGTTGTAGCAGAAGTCGTATATGAGGTGCTTGGACAGGTCGAGGATACACATCCCCACGTAAACTGGGCGGTTGAGGACCAGGAGGGCCTTGTGGATGTGGATGGCAGCCAGGTCGTCGTCGAATATTTTCTGGGGGCGAAGGCGGGGCTGGCGATGAGCTTTCTTATTTTGTTGCTGTCTGCAGCTCGGACCAGCTTCACGTCAACCGGCTTTTGGAGGTTCTCCATAGTCTTGCAGAAGACGGAGTTGTTCATTAGTTTGTATAGGTCCTTCTCAAAGTCGCTGGTTGCGGCCTTGCGGAGATCTGTGTTCTTCCGGATGAAGGGGTTCCATCCAGGTGCTTTAGGTGAAGGATAGGGTGCGGTGGATCTTGGTCAGCCTCATCCCCAGGGCTAGATACAGTTTGAGGTTCCTGTAGTAGAGTACGTACTTCTCCTTATTCCTCAGGTTTGGGACCAGCTTCTCGACTCTGTGGCTGCCATATTCGTTAAGGAGGTTTCTCTGGTAGTCTGAGAGCCACTCGTTCTGGATAAGTAGTCGCTCTGGGGCCAGGGGGTAGTCGTTGTGGTCGTCGTGAAGTTCGGGGTACTCTAGGTCGACCTCAAGGATGTACCCAGTCTCGCCATCGTCAGGGTGGGTGCGGACTATTCTGGAGAGCAACTCTGGCCGGTCCACCCACTCAATGTTTGAGGTAGGTAGGGCCTGCCTCATTGCCCATCCATAGAGGTTGTTAGCGTCGAGGTATTGGATATAGCTCGTGGGCTTGTCCTGATCGAAGTCTCCTATGTAGGGATTGTTTGCTTTGGCGTGGCGCCGCGAGACCATACTTATTCCTCTACGCAGACCCTTCTCGATGAAGAGGTGTTCGAGCTTTACCCCTGTGCTCTTGAGTAGAGCGTCCCACGAGAGGCCTGGGCTGGTAGAGTAGTGGGCTGGGTCCAGGCCGTACTGCTTTAGGCTGGTCTTCAAGGAAGGTTTCAAACACGTCGGCTAGGAGGAGTACGTCTGTCCAGAGGTAGAGGTCGTGGTAGTCGCCCATGTTCTTGCAACTGAACGTGCTCCAGACCTTTTGCGCAGTCTGTGGCCGATATGCCCTGCTCCGAGAGCTTGCTGTAGAAGTCATGGATGGGCGGGAGGGGAGATTTAAACTTATCCCAGCTGTCCATGTACTCGTAGGGAAAGACTCCCTTGCGCAGGAGTAACCCTCGCTTGGTCTGGTCTGCTTCATACTCAGCCGTCACGGTGAAGGCGTCTAGGCTGTTGGCTGAGACCAGCTTGCCGAGGGAGGCTAGGAGGAACTGTGCGCTGTCTATGAAGCGGAGCTGTCCGAGGGATAGGGATATGTATTTCTCCATATTATTGGGTATACAGTTGATGTCTCCCTCTACCTTGCTTATGCCCTGCATTAGGAGATGGGAGTCATAGCCCCTCAGGTTGTGGAAGACCACGGGGATGGGAGTTGTCTTGGGGCTCAGCCTAAGCTTTAGATTGCAGGCGTTGTGGGCTGGTCCTCTGTACTTGCCGGTTATGTGGCAGTGGTCGCGGAACCACGTCGGTTCCGAGTGGTTTGCTGCAGACGTGGCATTGGGTTGCGGTCTTGTGGACGTTTTGGTCGTCTTGGGTCATCCGCATGGGGACTGGCTTGGAGAGAACCGATTTGACCTTTTTCTCCTCTTGCCATAGGGCCTTGAGGAACTGCTCCATGGCGTCGCTTCCCCTGTAGATGACTCGGGGTGAGGTCTTCCCGTCGCATCGGACTACTATGTAGCCGTAGCCGTAGTCTTCTAGGTGTTGCTCTTTTCCGGATTGAGGGCCAGCCCTGGGAGCTTTACTGTGAGGGCCTCGAAGTCTGCGTAGATGACGTAGGGGGCTGGAAGTTGCTTTTGCCAGTTCTGGAAGGTTAGGATGTTCTTTCCCTCCTCAGGCATGTCTACTCGCACGGCAGTCTGGCCTATGCCTGAACATTCGGGCTTGTGGGTCAGGAGCAGCTTTTCAGTTGTGTACCCGTGGAAGCAGCGCTCGCAGAAGAACTTGCGGCCCACGTATTTGGTTTGGTCGTGGAGTAGGCGGTTCAGTTTTTGAGCCAGCTGTAATGGCATACTCCATCATTCTCGATCAGCATGAGGTTTATGCAGTTGTCAGGGTGTTTGCTAATGCGGTGGAGCATGACGGCTTTCCCGTCCCAGCCAAATACGTTCAGGCCTCTGTCCAGAACGGTTTCGATTGTTCCGACGTGGGCGACCGGGGTTGGGTAGCACACGCCTGAGCCCTCTAGCTTATCCTTGAGCCACTAGATACTGTACTTTGAAGCTCGATGTGGGTTCTGGGCAACTGGGTGGATGGCCGCGTCGTGAGACCATATTATGCTAAGGTCATCCGTGTTCTGCACGTTTATGATGGCCCCCTTCTTTCCTACTCGTGGTGGTAGGGGGAGGTAGGAGCCGCCTTTGAGTGGTTGATACTTCGCGATGTCGATCCAGATGGTTTCTACCGCCTGGAACATCCACCCAGAACCTAGGTTAACCCACTTCTCAAGCATCTCCTGGATTTGGGGGGCGGCTGGGTCTATCGCGGAGTCAATGTCTTCTTTGTCTAGAACCACCTGCTGCTTGGTTCGTAGGACTGGCTCTGTGTACTCCGTGACACCATCTTTGTCGGTCTTGTAGAGACTTACTTTGACTGCGAGCTGGGTTTTGAGGACACCTAGCTGGTTCAGCTCCTCGGCCAGAACTTTACGAACCTGGGGTTCCACGCCTTTCTGGAAGGTCAGGAGGTCAGGGGCGTAGGGGTGAGTCTTGGGAACGTTCATGACCCAGCCCGCTTGGTTCTCCTGAATTTGAGGCGGGGAGTGGGGACTGATCTGAGGCTTGTTCGGGGAACTGGGACCGGCCTTACAAGGGGGAGTGGTTTCCTGGCGGCGGGCCGGGGGTGTGGGGCCGGTGCTTTTGCCACTTCAGACCAGAGTCGGGGGGATGGAGTCGGTGGAGGGGCTGGGTCACGGTCCACCATGGTTCTCATTCTTGCGTACATCTCCTTGTACGCCCTGTCGAAGGCGTTTTTCTTTTTGATTGCCGCGAGGGAGACCTTCGAGCGTTGATAGGGTGGCAGGGCCTGGCCGTGGATTTCAGCATAGTCAGCTTGAGCTTGTTTCGCGCGTATGTTGTGGGGCGTCATTACTCTACTGTTTTATTAGTCTAAAAGGGGGTATAAATGATAAAAAAATCAAGTCACAACGAAAACCCCACCTGCTACTCAAACGGCTTCCGACCCTCTCCTTACCCTTGCCCCCTGTGACTCGTGGCGCTGGGGTGTTCGCTACCAGAGCTTGGCTGCCCTAACTTAGTCCGTTGGAATGATGGTTGCTGGCTGGTTGGATGACTCTCTTCCCCTGCCCCGGCTGCCGTTTGAGTTTTCATTTGGGTTAAGTGTTCTCGGACTATCATTTCCTATACTACTAAGGTAAACCTGCAGAGTGTGCTAACTCTCGATCTGACTACCGCAGGGACTTCGGAACAAACACACATCTATGTCTTCATACCGGACGAGATTGAAGCATACAGCAGCAGATGACTTTCACTAGTAGAGTTTGGATTCACCTGCATGCGTTATATTGATTTGCTTCACTGTATTCCTTGGTGTGTAAACGCTACAAGCACCTGTTATCCCTTCAGGTTGCTGATGTGTTTGTAGAGTGGCCTGTGCGAGAGTAGGCGTATGCGAGTTGTGCACACACCCCTAATGGAGGCACCGGTTATGGAGGGGCATAAGCATATGTATGATGATAATTCAATTATGCACATTGTTTAGTAATATTGCATGGCAGCAGCGGTCTATGACGGATGGATGGACCTAACTCGCAGCAGGTTCATTAATGTACGAACCCCCTATATCTATCAATCACATGGAGACCGCATTGATGCCATTGACGCTAATCATAAACGATGTTCGCTGCAATCGCGTAAACTGTCAGGGGATCGGTTTTAAAAGCTTTTATACCGAGGCGCGTATGAATAATGCATGAGGCAAAATATAGATACAAACAGAAAACAAGCGGTACGATTGATAAATATTTGAGAAGTTTTAATCATATTTTAACGTCTCCATTGTTCATTGATATATGTTCATTGGTATGTGTTTACGTCTCCATTGCTTATTTGTATATGATTACGTCTTCATTGTTCATTGGTATTTGTTCACGTTTAATACAAGGAATACCCTGCATGTATGTCACGCGCTGGTGCAAGATATATCGCTGGATTCCATGATATCGCTATTCATTGAGACTAAGTACAAATACCATCAGCAGTAAACCAAGCCATTGGGCTGAATAATAATTGTACATCAAATCTCAATGAGTATGCATCTTCACACAGTGCATTTTTCGTCAGCATAGGGACGCATAATGATAACATATAAATATGACAAACATCAAATATTAGTCAGCGTTAAAAAATAATCAGCTTAGCATGCGAATTCATACTCCTCAAAACAGCAACGTGTCATAACCCTCCGTTCGCAACAGCCGTTCAATTGAACATTTCAAATTTGTACATGCTGAACCTTATATCGCGTCAGCAATATTCTCTCGGTATAATTCGGATCCAAGGTTCATTGAACAAACTAGCCACGTGCTAGCCCCATATTCCTAACATTTTATTCCATTCTGATATCGCTAATTGCTTTGCCACTAATAGTGTACCCGATTCGCTTATAGTGTATGTTATATTTAGCCGGTTTTAGCAATGTTGTATCAGCAAAAGAGGGGAATGTTGCATTGTCCGACTGCATACATTCAGTTGGCATTTTGTCAGGTGCGTCCATACAACAAACGTAACAAAATATTACTTAAAACAAGGGGCATCAAATGAAAGTAACCTGTTACAATGCGTTATCTTCTTCTTTATACTGCAACGCAGAAAGATGGATAGACAATATTGCTATGCGTCGAGGTCATTACCAAAGATTGTGCCGCCTCTAGCTAATACTTATGCTATGTCCATAGTCATTGTATCTGTTTTTAATAGAGGTACCGCTAAAGCCTGTCTTATTTGTATTGTGGTTGCTTTTGTAGAATGATAACTTTATATAATGCCCATCGAACACCATTATTTGGTTGGGAACTTCTTCTACTAAGCCTAGTAAATCTTGGTAAGTCCTATGAATTGGGTAACAAATCACTTATACTAGAGCGTTTACTCCACTGTCGGCCGACAAGAGCAGCAATAACCCTTCCCGTGAAGCCTATACTTTCTATCGTCTATCTTGGTTTAGTGCAGCATATTGGAAGGATGACGCCATTGACGACAGTCATGGCCACATAGGGGAATCCATTATAGTGAACTTAATTGTCCTACATTTCAGTTTAACAAAATGAGAAAAAAACACAGCCATCGACAACGTATATAATGATGTATGCGACAAATTAAGCTTCACATATTGCATGCATAATCGCACTTAAATCCACGTTGAATTATTAATGTATACTGGTACCACGGTTTACATATGCTGTAGCCTTGCGCTGTGCACCGACAAGTTCGCATTAGTCATCGAATTTCTATTCCACCAATCATAAATCTGATCCATTAAAGAGCTCCATTATTAATCTATGTTACCGTCCAAAAAACTTTAATCCTGTTTGAAGGCATCAATAGTACGCGCATCAATACATTCATGCGCGCTAACAATAACAATACTTATAATGGTTGGCGAGGGTGGGGGTGCAAAAAGAGAATTTACATTCCTAAATGTAATCATATAAGCACACTCTTGAGACGGGTACTTAAGAGGTATCTTTTATTACCGCTTGTCAAATATCTATACACATTTAGTTCAGTTGAGCAGCAACCAGGGCCAAAAAAATTAATTGTACAATAAACCCCCCTCTCTCTCTCTCTCTCTCTCTCTCTCTCTCTCTCTCTCTCTCTCTCTCTCTCTATCTCTCTCTCTCTCTCTCTCGCGCTCTCTCTACTCTCTCTCTCTCGCGAGCGCTCTCTCTCTCTCTCTCTCTCTCTCTCTCTCTCTCTCTCTCTCTCTCTCTTCTCTCTCTCTCTCTCTCTCTCTCTCTCTCTCTCTCTCTCTCTCTCTCTATATATATATATATATATATATTTGAATATTTATATAACACCTGAAAGGTACAAAACACATGGTCAGATATATATCGGCAGCATATTTCGCCTCGGGTCACAATATTTCACGGCTCTTATTATATACACAGGGAACCTTTCATATATATCTATATAGAGAGATATATAGAGAGAGATATATAGAGCTAGAGAGAGAGAGAGAGCGAGAGATAGATATAGATCGCTCGCGATAGAAAGATAGAGAGAGAGAGAAATAGAGAGATATACATAGGGAGATATAAATAGAGATATATATATATAGATATATATACCTTTCATATATATATATAGATCTATTTGAATATTTATATAAGAGACCTGAGAGAAGAAGGTACAAGAAAACATGGGAGATATATAATAAACGGCAGCATATTTCGCCTCGGTTCACAATATTTCACGGCAGAGAGGATTATATACACAGGGAACCGTTCATATATAGAGAGATATAAATACAGAGATAAATATAGAGATAGAAATATAGAGAGAGATAGACAGAGAGAGATACAGAGATAGAGAGATATAGAGAGAGAGAGAGAGAGATATATAGAGAGAGATATATAGAGATATAGAGATAGAGATAGATAGAGATATATATATATATAGATATATATAGATATATATAGATATATATATATATATATATATATATATATATATATATATATATATATATATATATATATATATATATATATATATATATATATATATATATAGGAACCAGGAATGGAAAATAAAATGTGCATGCTTTGCAATTGCTTGTGAACGCAAACTCTTTTTTGTACCGATTGTTTAACAAAAATTGTTTAGGGCAAGGCAAGAATGCTTTTACAACTAATTTATCATTTCTACCAACGATCATATATTGCCCGGCTTTAGTCACCGCAATAGCCTGCATTAGAGTGATATACGCCTTGAGTATTTTCATATGCCTTTGAACGAACTGTTATTCAGTGTGCACACTTTAAATATTCACCTAAGATCAGGTATCCCAATAATCATTCAATCATTTACTGTATGTAGCAGTTGTCCAAGATATTTTTAACATAATTATATCCCTTTCAAAATAACGGCTGTCTTGATCCATAGCTATTTCATGACACGATTAATAGGAGAATTTCAAATAAAATGATCCAACCCAACAATTGTTCCAGATAACAATAACGTATGTCGATACTCTCTCACTTTTTCATTATTCATGTTTATCTGCGAACGGCATCAGTGCCTTGTTCCCTTTGATAATTAAGTCAGTCTACCGCACCAGTTGAAACAATCACACCCTGGGACAATGCGAGACATAGTTAAGTAGTATGACCGGAGATTATTCGGTCTGTTTTAACATTTTATATGCAACCGATGCACCAATGATACGAGCAGTCATATATAATACATTACCAAGCTCTCAGACCTTAAGTTATGATGTTAGTCTGGCTGTTGCAATCAGAAATAACAAGTTCATTGACACGTTTATATGGGCCCATTTGGTGAGAGCACGCAGAAAACCATACCATTGCTGCTTTTTACGCTCGCACTGCGCTGCTCAGCTGATGTCCATAAGATACTCACAAAATATACCATCTTTACTTTGTCCATACGTTTGCCAGAAGACAGATTTGCCATTGACAATTGGGTTTCATTGGTGACCGCATCCCAACTGTAAAAGCAACGCTTATGAATTGAGCCGAATATGGCCAAGTAACCTATGCCATATAACAGGGTCATTCGGAATTCTATTGCATTGATTGAGACGCGTCTCATGCTTCGTGGACAGTGCACTGCCATTTATAGTTATTATTGCACTGTTATGTGAAGATGGCAAAAGCGGAGTAACGTAGTGGCTCATGCCGTAGACGTTATCTTTCTATCAAATAGTTAAAGGTAAAGATGAGCAATATGAATTATACAACTGAGATGATAAGCTTAACCCTTTTTATAGACTGGAAGTCGTTCTACAAACTCATACTAATTGTGCAACTTATTAAATACGGCTGTGTTCTGCTTTCACCTAAAGCTCGATATTACCTTCTATATACGTCCAAACGAGGGAGTTAAAATTAAATGTAGGTAAAATGTACTAAATTTATTGTGGATTTATACAGTAGTATGAATATCTGGCTACATTTTTTATTGCGCTACTATGCATTTCTGCTATTGGTTCTGAAACAAATAAAAGGGAAAAAACATGTGTGTGATATTGAATAGCCAACGGAAATAAGGTAGCTCAAGAGTCACCTCTGTGAAGACAGCCACCCGCCTTCATCCTCATGCTATCTATATGAGTGATATTGCTGGGTTGAATTACCAGCATCTATCACGGAAACCTTTAACACAAACGATACTGGTCATGAAGATAGAAGCGCGGTAAAGTTAGTCAATGCGTGGGGGAAACGTTGAAACTATCATAGTTTGAATTAATGAAGCATTATGACGGTTGCTTTGGGAATGTTCTTTCATTGGGGAATTGTGCGTCTAAATATCTTCCGCATTTTTTTGTAAAGAAAAGGAGCATACAAAGAAATAAACTATTAAACTATAGGCAGGTGTAAGGTTCAGCTGGGTTCTTATCGCTCACGATGTTTGCGAACCAGTCATTATCAGAATTAGGCATTTGCAGCTCGTTCATTAATCAGCCGCATATGCATGGCTCCTGACATTCCGTAACCGTATTACCGCATAGGTATCCATTCAGGTCTTTGTAAATTGGCATGGTAATGTATTATGTCGAACCGTCACGGCTAATTTATACGGGATTTGTTTAGAAGAGATATTTTTAGGACTGTAAGTCAAGTCTTCATATGGCTAATTGCAGAGAAGGATAAGTTAACTATAACATTGAACGTTAAGTAAACAACACCATGGTGCAACACACTGCATTGTTCAGGAAATTTTATTGTGCAGTTTGCTGTTTTATTTAGGCTCAAACACTGCAATATCAGGAAATCGATATGCCCAAACTCGACGCAGCTGTAATAACAATATTGAAATTCAACTGATTTTCAACGATGAATAATAAATGTGTCCTGAGTTATCTGAGTAGGAATGCCAAATGGAGCTTTATGCTTGTCCTGCAGGTCATGTCACGTGTTTGCTAAGGCCACGGCATGGCCGGAATTATTCAACCTCCGGGGGACTCAATACAATTTCTTTTAGCAGTGACCTGGACATCGGGGTCGATGAATGGTGGGCACGCTTCAGAATCACAACGATCCAAGCACTCGCGCCGTTCGTATGCCTGTCTGTTTAGTAATTTGGTTTCACCGTATACACGGTTCATAACCATCAGTCAAAACAGTGTGGCCCAGTCAGCTATTTTCTCCAGCTGTTTGTCACCTCTCATAAGCCGCCCACCAAGACGCAAGCAATCATAACGTAATTCAGTGATAAATTCACGCCCACAGATAATAACCTAATGCACCTGTTCCTCGTATACAAACATACCTTTTTATTACCCCTAGGCTCCCTTGGCATTAGTTTTCAGGGTGCATGTCGTAACAAATGATGCATTATTTAAACACTGACCCAATATTTATTGAAGTGGTCACGTGCAATGTCCCCTTTGACAATAAAATAAGCCTACAACTCCTGGAAAAATAATTGTGCCCACAGGAGAATGCGAGATGCGATTAAGTGGCATGGCGGCAGTTAATCGGTCAATTTTAATATTCTTGAGGCGACTGCTACCTAGCACTCTTATCTCAAGTGAAGACGTTATTCTTGCGTCTTAGATGGATTTCAATAAAACAGTGTCATTAATGGTCATTGCAAACACAGTGCCGCTTAACTTGGTCTCTCGAGAACACTTTCTGTGTTGCAGTGCTCACCTTACATGTTTGCATTACGCGTTGAGCTTTGCAGACTCTAAATGATAAATTGCGGTACCTATATTACACTGCATGAATCATTGTAATTAATTGGTAATCGGTCTGCTGTAAACCTGACGTATAACCACGTCATTGGCTGTTATTGAGAACGTTGTAGTGGTCACTTCCTACGGTGGTAGGTTGGTTCTCCAATTGAAGCCCTCTGTAAGATGTCATGCATATGAAGGTAAATTTTCAGTATGTAGTAAAAAATGTTGCTTCATGTAAGCGAGAAACGACAAATGTTACAAATAACCGTGTCATCAGAGCGGGATTCACGGTGTCGTCAGAGCAGATTGTAACGCAATTGCTACTTAAATGTCTAGCTGGTTTTAGTAATTAATGTAGGCGATATAAAAAGCATTGAGTATGGCGTTCGATGCTGTAGATTAGGCCAAAGAATGGCCTTGTATGGAATGATGGTGATTGTACCAAGAGTGCACATGGCTGTCAGCCGGTATGTGGAGCAATAACCCTCCTCGTAAAGTCTGGGCTTAACTTACTACCCTTGGTATTTATTTGGCTCACTTTTATGAGAATAACGATGCGACTCAAGGCAATCAGTTACTTGTGTCCAACCTTGAAATGAATCACATAAGAGAATCCTAGGTTAATGGGTGATAATGTGGAACGCAAGGAATGGTGAGAAACAGGCGGGCTTTTAATTTCCCAATTTGTACGATCAGGATTCACTAAATGGGGAATATATTGTTTTGTTGGAATTTATTACTACGAAACTAATATGAATGACGACGCATTATGTCATGTTGGCTAAAACTGTCCAAAGCGCTCAATGATTTATAGCACCACTATGGGCAAACACGTCTATAAACGATAATGTGAGGAAGATATACATATAAGTGATGAAATTCGGAAGTGTACCCTAGTTGTGCATTACAATGCCCTCCTATAGACTGCATCCATTACAGAAGAAAGAAACAAACCTGTTTGGTCGGGGTGATACCACTGTTTTTTGTTTCAAATGCTAATTAATCCGTAGCACGTAATAAAGCATAAGCAAATTTGCATTGGTAATTCGGTGTTCCATAAATACAGTTAGAAGTGTTTATAATGCCACTAATCTGGGGACAATTTTGCAGCTTTGTAATGTATGGTCAGATATAAATACGACAGAATGTCACGCCCAAATTAGGGCTAATCTGGGCGCCCGCTCATTATTTACATACTTTGTCGAAATCGGATGTTAAATATTGCACATTGCATAACGCACGTGTATATCTTACATGTCTTGATTTCTATAAAGCCTCATTCACAGTTCATTGTGAGCATAAAGGTTTTATCCTTACTGTATAAGCAATTCTGACTCACATAAGATAATCGTGCATTCTCGCAAGCATTGACTGGCCGCAGTAAATGTCCGTTATATTTTTCACTGATTACGTTCCTTGCCAAATAATTGCTGCAAAAATGTATTGATCCGTAAATAATTCTTGACACAAAAATATACAATTAACTTTTCCAACCGAACAATTGTTCTGATTGCAATAAATCTTACGCTAACACAGGCTTTTCATTAAAACAATTTAGAAAAGCAATGCCGCAGGAGTAGTTGATTAAAGACATATATCTTTTGTGACGTCCCAAAAGAAAATCTTCCCATAAATTTTCTTTGGTAACGGCATACGCGCATAAAAAAAACATCAAGCTTTCATGTTTCTAAATAATAGATTGCGGTATAGGAGACCGCATTAAAATGTATTAATCTGAAACGAATGTTACATTTGCGGTCATTGCGGATATTACATCGATGGGAATCCATGTCATTAAAGTATTTTACTAGCCGGCTTCATATTTGATGAGCATTATATTTATTTATCATCGTACTGCTGCGTATTGGATGTATGGTCTCGTCACCCACTGTTAATGATGTCAATTGAGAGATTAGTTCTGCTTGTAACCTATATTTTAATGTGTGTGTGTGGGTGAGTGGGGGGGGGGAGATTATGGAATCATTGGTCTCTCCTAGATGTTCTGAATTGAATTTATCAAATTCCGTTACTTTGCTTTTGATCTCAATTTATTACAGCAAGACACAACAGGCGTAAAACTTTAAACTCGTAATGATGTCCTCACAGCTGGTTGATTCAACTGTAAACTTGTGATACAACGGCGTTTAACTTTATCTTTTGATACACGTCTCTGCTAAACATAGTAATCATGCTACTTAGATCATGTATTGCCGCATGCATTTGTCACAATAACAGATTATTTGGGGGTGTGAAAATGGTCAATAGACCAAATTGTGCTTTCTAATGATGAGCCCACTGGATTTGAGAACCCAAGGAAGCTTAATTACAGATAACTACAGGTCGCCGATTATTTGTTAGGTGCTGTAGTGTCCTGCTGTCACTTTTAGTTGGCTAGCATTGCAAAGTTGTGGGTCAGTTGTGATGAAGGACAAATCAATCGAGTTGAATACAGATGTATACTGTACTCTGTATTTCAGGTTGCATTGATTGTGCTAAAATGTAGCTATGCTATTGGCTCTGAAACCGAAAAAGAGGAGGAGCAAGTATGATATATTGAACAGCCAAGGGAAATAAAGCTGAATACAATTTGACTATCAGCATAGTGTTAGCTGAGTCTGCCAGACTCTTTATGATCGTGCTATCTGTGAGAGTGATGTTGTGGGGTTGACCCGCCTGCATTTATTGCACAACCTTTAACCTAAAAATGCATCATGGGGTAGAACTGCGGAATAGTGATTAACAAATATATTAAGCCAATACGCGGGAAAGCAAATCTTGAAATGAGTAATTGGGACTCCATGATACATAACCCGACTTCGAACAGAGATTTAATAGCAAAAGTTGGTTAAGTCGTTCTTGCCTGATGATACAGTGAGCATAAATGTTCATCATATTTGGCGCGATCATAGTTTGAAACAATGAACCATTATGGTTGTTGCTTCTCTTGCTGTTTGTCAGTATTGCATATAGGGCTTTCAATGTGAAATATGCACTCCATCGTTTATGAAGAAGTATTTTTAAAGACCAGGCTGGTTCATGTGCCAATTTGCGCTCTCATGGATATTTATCTTAAGTAGACATCGGTCATCTTCATTTTACACAAAGCAACGGTAAAATTACATTCTGATTACACCTGTGGATCTTTTTTGTGCATAATTTACAGTTTGGGTCTAGCAGCCTATCCATGTAAGAGCTGAATTTACATTTCCATCCTGTCGGAATAACAAACACAACGCCGAACCAACATAATGCCCCGACAATTACGAACGATTGTGTATTTCATCAACAAAGAAATGAATGTTTCCAGCAAGTAAACCATCAAGCAGATCTGCACATTAAAACCCTGTTTTCAATTGAGGGGTCTAGCAGGCTAATAGCATGAAGAGAATACATGAGTTGGATCCAATTTAGTAACCCTGAGTGATGTGCTGACAGTTGGAGAAATTAGTTTTCACCATAGATAGGGATCCTTCCGCCCGACAGACATCGAAAGTAAGCACCGTCGGCCACATATAACCGAGCACAACACACAACAGAAGAAGGATAAGCAGAGTTAGCCTCCAAGGCTGTATTTGGTAGCACTGATATTCTTTAAGACCATATACTGAACCATTTACTAGAAGTTACATTGCAGTCAGGTATCTAACTTCTTAATGGGTAATATTCGATAAAAGTGAGGGCTAATGCACTAACCTGGCATCAGTGGGCATTTCAATATTTTGGAAAGTTGATGCATTCTTGCTAGGACGATTTCAGTTTAACAAATCGGCTTTATTGAACCCGGGCTTACATTTGATGCCCCTGCATTTTCACTCCCATTACGTAAGTAAGTTTAATAAGTTTTGACAAAATACAAACAGGATCATGCGGAGATGGACAGTTTGAACTAAAATGCTGCTGTTCGCAATTTGAATCTGAATATCATGAGCATTGTGTGCCCACAAACGAAAAAAATAAACTACAAAAAAGCATACGGTAAGGCTTAATTAAAGCTCAATTAATATAGCTCTTCACTACTCAGGTATGTTTGTCGTCGCAGTATTTATTGTAGTTGTACATTGCCACATGAGGATATCAATACCACTATACTTGATGGAGCTCGAATATAGATAATGAAACGCAAATAGGGGTTAACGCGCGAGTGCGAGAAGTACAATACGCGACCGAATATTGAACCAACATTAAGGTTTATGCTGGGCGGTCATAAAGTTAAAACTAATGCACTATGGGAGACTGTAACGAATGATTACAGTTGATGAACGGGCTTGCTTATTTAAGTCAAGGGCATTCAACAACTTGTATCAACATATTACATCACACGCAGCAAAGCGGGGGAGGGGGCACAATTCAAATAAAAAGGTGGTAGATCAACTGACAACAACTAGGTAGAAAATTAAAAGGCTAGTGGAGGCTGAGTTAGAGAAATTAAAATCGTTTCAGATTAGCACGATGAACTATTAATCGTTCCTATCGACCAAATGAGTTATTAAAACAGTCATATGACCGTCATGTCGGACTATTGGACACAACGAGAACGTGATCAACTTATCATTGTAGTGCGCAGGAATGCCATACACATTGTGATATTTTGCAGTCGTTATGATTCCCAACGTTACAAGAAAGATACATGCAATTGCGAAGCATGCTCTGCAACCGAGATCAATGTGAAGTATGAATACCACCATAAAGCAATCCAATCATATTCATATTAAAGTTATCCACTTCGCGTGTTTACTAATGCCAAAACATGAGATATCCGGAATTATTCGATAAAGGGGGACCCGTTACATATCCCTTTAGTGGTGACCTGTGAATGGGGTTTAATGAATGGTAATCACATATAAGCCATACAATTATTTTATTTCACCGTATACACGGGTTATAGTCCTCCTTCCATCAATGTTTACTATATTTTATCACCTTTCATATACAGTCATTGAGATGTTGGTTACAAAATACATCAGTGGAACATTCACACATTTGTTTTGAATGAGTGCGTGACGTAATAGTGATTTATCCCCAAAGATTCAAGCGACCATGTGAGTCAGATGAGTATCGATTGGTGATTCGTTTTTGTTCATTCGCTCGAACATGGTTTGCTTTTTTATGATACAGTCAGGTTCAAGAGTGCTTGGTCTACTGTACTGCTTTCAATTTGGACAGTTATATTGTATTTTTCTTCGTTAAGCTATTATTACGGTTGCATTACGGTACGATTACAGAATGAGCTAACACAACATCAAATTAGTCAATGAAAGAAAAATAGTTTAACACTGAACTTGTGCACTTTATACTTTGCGTCAAATTGCTATTTTGCTTAACACTGCGCAAACTTAAATGCGTAACGTTCGCTTAGTACCAATGTTGGCACCTTCAACGGCTGCAAAGGGATTACACAACGACATGGTCAAGCGTAATTCGCTGAAAATTCAGACGGATAACTTCATTACCTGGCATTATATCTATATTTGTACCTATGAAAACATCATGGTTGATGACGCATGGGACCGACAGTGTTTAATGGGATTGTTCCATAAATAGCTTATTTGTATGACGAATGGGTGTTTTTGCAAATGGAAATTATTTGCTTGAGCCCCTTAAAATCTACTTGCAGCTGGCAATGGCAATGCTGTTTTGCTAACGGGACTCTGTGTCACCGATGCCATGTTGTACAAGAAAGAACTGAGAAATATTACACCCTTGTGCGTTTACATTCGCTATAGCGCTATAGCGTAGTACGGTTGTCACAATGTTTGCGATAGATGTATTACTTGATGCTATATATGCTCTGCCGAATGACATGAATATTTGTGATGTAAAACACAGTCGATGATACGACAACTATGTGCGTATCTATCAAATTCAAGGCAGAGGGAGCCTTTGCTTGAACAGAGTAAAAAAATGCAAGTCTCCGTCGTTTGGTATTCGGCCTAACTTCTCTTCGCAATGTATTCAGGTCTGATTGTCGTTGATAGCCACACCAGTAATATCGGTACTTCTCTTCGCAATATATTGAGGTCTAATTCCAACAAAACTACCCTTGATAGCCACAAGAATAATATCGATACTCTCTCTTTCGTATGTGATTGTGCGCGGGGAGGTGATATCCCGTAATGACCATCACTTATTTATGTTATTTATTGAGGGCAAAAGAGAGTACCAGCGATCGCACATTCTGCTGTTTGGTACCTGAATCACATGACAATCTTCTACGCGATGGGCCGCGACTTGCTATATACTCCATGCATGCTACATTATATCATTTCATCAGTGTACTATTAGCTTGACTAATAAATAATTGATATTGTTCTGTATTTAATGCAAAGGTATATAACGATTGACTTGACCGTTCAAGCACGTCCGTGCAAGGTCCAATATTTCATCAAAATTAGGTCATATTGTAATTCATAAATAAACTACCTACGAGGAAATGTTTTTGTCGACATACTGTCTTAATTTCAGCATGCCGTTGTAGTTGGGCACAGATTCCTATTTTGTTCAAATTACTGAATTCATCCCTTAGTGATTAATGTGCTCTGAAACTGTCTCGTTCCCATAGGAGAAGCTAACTTCATATTCCGGATTTAATGGCGAAATTCAGTTGCAGAATGTGGTCAGTTTATATATCCGGAATTGAAAAGGTTAACTTCCTGTACCGGGTAACAAAATTTACGTTACATCAGCAGGGCACAACAAATGTAACAGATGAATCCATTGAACGATGCAGAGCCTGCTGATGAACCTATTGTCATTTAAAATTCGACCCCGTCAATTGAGACACGTTTCCACTGCATAGAATACTCATGCTATGTGGAAGTTATATTTCATTGCCACGAAATATGGGGTAAAAATGAACAAAGTAGAGCAAGGTTATCGAAAATCAAGTCCTCCAATCAATATATTGAATGTTTAAAGCTGGAGGTGAGCCAACTGGATATGACATCTGGGATTATATGCCCAACCCAAGCTTATTGATAGACAACGAGTCACAGTGCAACACACTCGTAATAGTTCGAAGCTTAAGCGATTCTGCAGCGTTCTGTTATCGCCGAAGATTTGACAGGTTTCTTCAAGTGTATCGTAGCATGAAAGGTTTCATGAAATAAAGGCATAATCCAATCAAATATACGTACGATAACTTCTATGCTTATCTTGCTGCATTTACTGAGTGTAGTGGAGCAGGAACCGGACAAAAAGGAAATGCGACAATGACATATAGAACAGCCCAAGGGAAAAGGACTCTGATATGCGTAACAGTGTTGCTTAAAACTTCACCACTGGCACCGTTTTCCATGAGGTGCCAGCTAGTCTCTCTTGCTTCCATACTATCTATAGGATTGATGGGGCAGAGTTGGTCCAACAGCATCAATCGCAAAACCGTTTAACACAAGCGGTATCAGCCGTGAAGACAGAAGCCAGGGATTGTTGACAATGTTTCTGTTAACCTTTGGCGAAAAGACGTTGAACGTTACAATGCATGTGACTTAATCATCAAAAACCGGACATCGACGCTGATTCAAACGCAAAGGTGCTTTAAGTCCTTGCTATTATATTGCTCTAATAAGAAACTGCTAATTTAATTGGGCGCTATAAGAAACAAATCAAAAATCGCAATGTCAAATTTGACACCGCTAGCTAGTAGTATGTTTTTCGAATGGATTGTTGGTGTTTTGTTGTTCAGTTCCAGTTTTAGGCAAACGCTATTTATAAGGATTTCATGAGCGAATTGCATTGCTTGTCACGTTAAAATTAATATGTGTGTGTGTGTGTGTGTGTGTGTGTGTGTGTGTGTGTGTGTGTTGTGTGTGTATGTGTATGTGTTAGTGTGTGTGTGCATGTTAGCGTGTGTTTGTGTGAATGTGAGCGTGTGTGCGTGTACAAACCGTCATATGTTACTTGTTTCTGGCAAAGCAAACTGAATTGAAAAAGAGCAACAACAATAGGTCATATGATTGCAATAATAACTCAGATAACGATATAGTTGTATACATTGTACATGCGATATAATGTCTGTCTAATTTGGAGGAATGAGTTTTAGCAAGGTAGCGGTAATAAGTTTTGATAATTATGTTATTCCTCTGTCGCGATAGTCATCAATCCTGGTTTTGTAGTGCTTCTTTACTACACCCTGACGAAACCTTCCTTTATGCATACATATCATTCGGTCGAGCTGATATGGTCTTGAGCAAGTTGTCAAATTCAAGCTATCTCTCCGGGCATTAAGTGTCAGTGCTCAACAAAGTTTGATTTGGTCTACGCCACCTGTTGTAAAAATCTGACGGCCTATTTTGGCGTTCATAACATAGTGGGTATAAAAGTGACATATATTTTCGCGATATTTAGAGATGAACGCTTATATGTAAATAGCACTGACAAGACGCCTCGCGGTCTAGTAACGGAAACCATATCTGCCTTTCATCGAAACGAAACATGCGCTGAATCATATATTATCAATTGGCCTTTGTAACGTATTAGTCTCGGGCGACAACAAATGCCATAAGAAGTCTTTGATTTTTTACGGAATCGAATATGCGCAGATTTGTGCACGTGCCCACCAACTAGCTGATATTGAGTAAGAGGTAATGATCACTATTTGGCAACGCAGCGCAAATCCAGCTCATATAAACGTGTGCGATGCCACTGTTCGTCCATCTGAAGTACACGGGGGTTGGCATCGTAAACGTTTATAACTAACTCAACTGGCTTCAGCGCCTCGCTGAGAAACTCCATTGCGGCCTTCGATTTACAGACCACTCGGCCCTGACTGCACACTGACAAGCGTCGAAATAAAAGCTCCATTGCTGTCGTCAAAATAAGACCGTATCTGGCCAAACTGCACAATTCAACCCATTACCCATGGCTCGTATCACCAGCTAGTGTATTGCTCGTCCCATAATCTTCTTTTAACCATATTACAATTTTGTTGTGGAATATGCCTATTACGCTGTTCCTTATTAATCTCGGTATAAAGGTACGCTTTATCCTGATGTTATACTGTTTGAAGCCTTGCAAGTGGCATATTCATTTCTCTTGCTAAAGGCGGCTTAGTGGCATTTCACTGCATGACACGTTAAAAGGGGTGGAAATGTAGCCACATCGTAGTATATTACTGTTTTTGCGGACATCAAAAGAAACGAATGCGTTCTGATACGTGCTCGCTCATCTCGTATTCTGTAGTGCGACATTATCTAAAGTGCTTTTTACAATGGCCGATGGATAAACAATATTGTTCCTAATGATTTCTGACTGTAGGTCATTAACAGCTGTTGTACCTAAATTGTTCGAATTGTGCTATGTTCCTGCTCTTGGATCTATGTGTGCGAAGCAGAACGATCCGCCCAAGTGATAGGAAGATTTCTCTTAAAGATAAGTTAGGAAATATATTCATAATGATTGTATCCATAGGCTGATAATACGGCATTGCGGCATCAACCATATATTTGTTTGAAGGAATTGGATCTTTGCTCTTCAGATCTGATAATTCACACATGTGAAGTCAATCAATCATTGTGAATTGAGTCAATACTCCTCCACGAACACAAGGTAATCATTTATTTCCAGCGATCTAGCAGATTTACGACAAATTAATACTTTTTCATCAATTGATCGGTCTAGCAATTAGCTGTACATACCCAGAGTGACGTTTAGACAGTTGGAGATATTATTTTCACCGTAGATATGGATCATTCTGCCCGACAGCGATGGACAGGACCCACAAGGCGCTATGCACAAGCCGTGACAAAAAAATAAATATATTGTCTTTGAGTTTAAAATAGCCTCTAGTGCCGTATCTGGTTATACTGAAGTTCATTTTGACCATTAGCTGAACCATGCACAGTTAGAAATATATAAAGTTAACCTTTTAAAAAGAATCTTAGTTGCAGTTAGATGTAAAACTCGGATATGGGCAGATATTGATTCAGGTGAGAGCTGAATAACTTACTTTGGCATCGGTTGCTGTTCAGTCTCGTGTAAAGTAATCGAATCAATGAACTCTAGCGAGAAAAATGTCTAAGTGATCACTTACTCACTCACTTTTGAACACTGCAGATTAATATGCACTAGGTTCAGTTTCGTATAAATGGCCTGCATATTAATATTCCACCCTATTAGCGTGCACAGAATGAATGGCGAGACCGATGTTATTTCTTTACACAGCAATATCGATAATAATTGCTGTATTATTTCTCAATGTCAGACTTGATAATATATCCCCTTTGACTTGCGTGATTGGTAAGACACAGGACAAAGTGCAAACAGCAACATTTCTACATATTGATGCATTCTCTGAGACGGATAGAATCCCGCAAGAGTGCGGAATACTACATCAACATCAAGACAGCTATTGGCAATTTCAGTGTAAGTATCTTCAGTATTATTTGCATCGCAAAAGGCAGCCATAGGCAGGGCGAGTTTCAGCTGCTATTTATCGCTCACTGTATTTGTAAGCCGGACATAATCAGAACTAGGCATTCACTAGCTCAGACCAAAATAAACCACGTATACATAACTTCTGAAAAGGAGACACCGTATTAACCACTATTCCATCCATTCAGGTCTCCGTAAATGGACATTGCAATTTAATATGTTAAACTACCCTGTGTTGATAGTACAAGATGCGCGCAAACATGTTCATATGGAGAGGAATGTTTTTGAACTGCATGGTCACTCCTCGATTGGCTGAGTAAGATATGTTTACTATAGTACTGTAATATTAGTCAACATTACCTGGGGTATGGGAAGTGAAAAACTAATTATAATCTTTGTTGTTTTAGATGTTTATCGACGCAGTGTTTCGTTATAGGTATGCTTTGTCACTGCAACATCAGGTTATCGATATGGCTAGGTTTAGCTTAGCTTAAATAAAGATACGGAAACGTAAATAAGGTTAACGCCCGAGTCAATCTAGTGCATGAATAGTGAAATGAAATTGAGCTTTATGCTGGCCCTGTAATGCATGTCACGTGTTTGCTAAAACCACAACAAGGCATACCCTACATTTCATGATCCCATGAGACTCACTACAATTCCCATTATCAGTGATCAATGCATTGGAGCTAATGAATGGTAATCACACATAAGCATCCCAATGATCCAAGCACACGCCATGCATAATCGCCAGTTTGGGTGCTGCATGGTTTGTTAAGTTCGTGAATTATATCGTATACACGGTTCGTAACCATCAGTCAAATCTATGTTGACTGTATAATTATTTCTTGCAGCTTTTGGTCACCCTTCGTAAACCGCCAGCTAGACACGAGTAACATATGCATTTTTTAAGAGGAGCGCATGATGGAACAGTAATATATTTCCGCATATTCAAACGACCATATGAGTTAGTTCTGTATCGATGTGGGATTTGTCCATCCACTCGTACCTGCTATGCCTTCTTATGCCACAGTATGTGAAT
This sequence comes from Urechis unicinctus, assembly GCA_034190875.2. Lineage (NCBI taxonomy): Eukaryota > Metazoa > Annelida > Polychaeta > Xenopneusta > Urechidae > Urechis > Urechis unicinctus. The sequence continues at coordinate 51,588,586 of CM067343.1, forward strand.
TAAGAGTGCCTGACCTACACGTTGGCATCGTCGGCTCCTTTATATTGAATTACCCCTCGTTCAGCAATTGTTGCGGTTGCATGGTGGTGAATCTACTCATACTATAACTGAGCAAACTCTACAGAGTAGGGAAAGCGAACTCAGTATGTCTACGTCAATGTGTAAATCCATATCCACTACCTCACACGTTGTACCATGTGTACGTAATAAGTGTTGTTGGAGATTATCTGATAAACAGTAAAAGAACATGTAATGGTGTAAAGGCAACCATACTTGAAAGGCAGAGGCATGCATATGGCCGAGCGCAATACGATTGAACCCATACATAGGCGGTGCCAAGAGAATTGGATAATCCTGTGTTGGTACAGAGCGCATATTGTCGTTTGCAATTCAACTGCGTCGCTTGAGACGCGTCTCGGCACAATAAAATACCCATGCTAGCGATATATATATATATATATATATATATATATAGATATATATAGAGATATATAGATATATATAGAGAGAGAGATATATATATATATAGAGATATATATATAGAGAGATATATATCTATATAGATATATATAGTAGAGGGAGATATATATATATGTATATATATATATAGTCTGTAATATATATATATATATATATATATATATATATATATATATACATCTTCATATCTATATATATATATATATATATATATATATATATATATATATATATCTTTATATTTATATTTATATTTATATACATATGTATATATATTAACATATTACCCGAAAGCATATTGCCCGGCGTTTTTCATCGTAACCAGAGCAATGGTGCCAATTGCAATCTTGTAATCCATTATTATTATCGAAAGTCTATGTGAGTTTGAGTCTGTTGCATCACATAGTACAAGCATTACATCTCTACACGGCGTCAACCTCCCTGCAATCGTTCAAGCATTTACTGCCCATAGTAGCTATCGTTGATTTTGTTTTACAACCAAAAAGATAGATTAATATATATCACTCGACACTATTAATAGCAGAATGGCATATAGTTACTACCGTTGACTCTGTGTTACTGCCAAATAGATGGATCAATATATATATATACCCAACACGATTAATAACAGAATGGCAATATATCAGTTCTTACCAAATTACGGCTGTTGGAATTACTTGTGGCAAAACACTTGCAGCAAGCCTAACATAACTCATACGAGCTTCGACAGATAGACATTTCAAACACTTCCTCCACGTAACATCCGCCTGTGCCCTCGTTGCAATACGGCCAATGTTTTCAATGCAGCACGTGTAAAAACCAGTGACGCTTCAGCTTTTATGCGCTGCGGTAGTTTGTGTCATAAACTCAGTTGTTCCATAATAGGTAAGAAACGTACTTGATTCTTCAGTAATCTGCTTCTTCCAACTATGCGATATAATTCTTTATGTGTATCGTATCGGGGAAGGTTTTATGTAATTAAGGCATAATATATATAAACTGTTGCCTAATTCAAGAAGTTGTACACCAGGTTGGATCTATTGCGCTATTATGCATTAAAGTATTTGCTTCGAAACCCCAAAAGGAGAAAAGCAACAAAGCAATACTAAATAGCCCAACAGCATAGGGTTGCCACAACTTCACAACCACTATCGTCGCTGCGGATGGGCCAGCTAGTATCATTCGTTATCAGTATCTATAGGAGTAACAGCATTTATCTCGGAAAAGTCTATTACGAAAGTCATGGGGATATAAGGAAAGATCGTCTTGTTACGCAGAGGCGGCTCACATCGACTAGCTAAGCGGTCAATATGCCTATAAATAACACAGCTGGTCGTTGTCAGGGGCGCTACCATGAAATCAACAAAAGGACATAGGCCAGTAGATGCAACGCGGTCAGGCTTCTGCGCCTGGCCGCTTATGTGGAGTCTTCTGTTTGGTTGTGGCGATCGCTCCACCAACTCGACCAGGACACTCGATTCGATTTTAATTACAAAGCATCATGTCACAGTTGGCGTGTTCACATATGTACTTGAAAAGGGGAGCGAGTGAGGACTTTTAGCATAGTTATAAGCTGTTTGACAGACGAGAGGGATTGTTTTTGAGATTTTTTTGTTGATTTGTAGGGAAAACACATTGATTAGCAGTATGTTGCCCACTACCAAGTATATATCAAGATAGTTATATTAAATGATTAAAATGATTCAATCATCATATTCTCCCTCAAATGTTTTCAGTGTCGTCGTAACCTTTAGGTTGCTTGGTACTACAAAATATGTGCAGTCATATTGTCTGAGCATACCATATATCAGTTTGATATAAGGTTTTGTGTAAAAATATCCTCGGTGGCAGAGGAAAAGGATGCATGTGATCCCATTTGGCAGATTGTTTGCGTGTTTGCGATAACTTATATTCTCTAGCAGTATAGTTATATCGTTGAACATGCAATGCATTTTTATACTGCAGTCTGAGATTAAATTGATCTTGAACTACATTGAAGGAATAATGTAAAAAATATGATGGGTAATATGCACGTTTCCATCGTAGGTTCAATATAAGAAACCTATGAACCTCCTGAACTAAGATTATGAACATGGGACATTTATTCATTCCATATGCTTGCTGTAAGCTCGTCCATAAAGCCAGAAGTATATTGTTCATGTGTCAGATGCCAAGAAATATCAAGGGTCATACATCTATTGCCAGGAATGTTTGTACGCATGCGTTGATTTGTGTATCTATTGATATTTGCTCTTTAAGAAGGAATGATTGAACTCAAGGAAGGCATTGAAAACAAATGATCTGGTGCATTTTACCATGCATTGAAACTGAAACTATACGTTATATCGTGTATTTGATCTAGCCGCTAGGCAAACATATATGACACCATAGCTTAAAACAAATTTCGACATTTTCCAATCGTACAAAGAGATAGACTTATATAAGGTAGAGCATCCTCCATTTATTAAACACGTGGGTTACTTAATAATCTGGCATTCAATCGTGATCGATACCTGTGAACAGACAATTACTCGGCTGATGAGGAATGAGACAGTGTGTGTTTACTGTATATGTAGCCCATGTAGATAATTTGTATGATAAAATACAATTCCGATATACAAGTAACGCTGGTCCTGCAATGCATGTCACGTGGTGTCTCAGGCCATCTGATGAGATACCCGGTATTATTCGGTCCCAGGAGACTCGCTACAAATCTCTTTAGTCTAGACCCGGGCTTTCGGGTTACAAATGGCAATATCACATTAGCATCAGAATGATGTTTGTCCACGCCATGCTAGCTGTCATTTCGTGTGCAGCAAGTTATTTCAGTTCACCATTTTCATAATCATCAGACGAAAATATGTTTGAGAGAAATGTTTTTTGTCATCCCTCATAAACCATCATCGAAGTTGTGTCACGAAAAATAAATCCGCTGAAAGTAGAATGTGCTTCTTCGGATGAGTGCGTGAAGGAACTTCAATATATTTTACAATTCTAAGTGACCGTGTGTTAGCTCGATATCAGTTGATGATTTGTGGGGAAATATGCAAAAACTGGAGAGTCATGTTGGCCCTGCTTACATAAACTACTCAAACATACGAGTAGCCGATTAAGATCGGAAAGAAAATATTCCACTGATAAATCACGAAGATTACTTGATAATCTGACATTCAATGATTTATGACGAGACCATTACTTGGCTGAGAACGCGTTCGAGAGTCAATGCTGACTGTACTTGCCCCATCGTTATCTTATTTGTATAAGGAACGTAATTCAATATTCAAAATGTGCGTGATTGAGAATCATATGCGTTGTTACTCCATAGGAACTTATTGGAAATTGTTACTTGAGCAACTTACAATCGAATAGTTAATCGGTGGTGCCCCGTTATTACCCTCACGAGACCATTTTGGTCCGCATGATTCGAGATAATTGAGTTCACATTACCCTGGTCAGCTTGTCATTCAATTGGTGAAACACAATATGGGTTATTAGGATATTTACGATAATCGCAATGGTCGACGTTTTATGTGACCTGCCGAATGACATGAATAGGGTGTGTGGACGGTATGCAAGGTCAATGCCATTACCTTAATGTATATATCCATCAGCACGTCAAAACGGAGGCTACCTTCGAGCCTGCATAAAAACAACTAAGTGACTCCGCATAAGGCCCAATATTTTGGGTACTGCAATAACAAATATACTCCACTATGCAATCGATGCTGTTAGATATGTGATATAGGAATATCAGCTAACGTTCGTTTCGAATAAACGAAACAATATGCAAGAACATATTTCAGTGCCACACTCTTGATAACCTATTATTCCGCAGCTGTATCAGGTGCCGACCCCTTACCCAGCTAGTTTCACCTTCAGCATGATTCTGGTCGCTGGTGATGAATATTCTGTCTACTCTCCAATTTGTTGACATCATCGATTAATAATTGACGTCAGAGGATGCACGCCTACGGGTTTGCAATAGTCAACGCTGCTGCATCGTTGCGTCAACGGTGCTAGAGACAAATACTAATGACGTTTCTCATCTTCCTTAATTTAAGCGTCACGCATAAATACCCGTACGTCGACCATAAATATCCGTACGGTAAATTGCTGTTACTTGAACTAATTAATGGATCATGGCAAGATGCTTGAAGGTCATCATTACGTAATCAGTCTATGCAACAGAGGGTCAGATTATCCCTGACTCTGCCGCCAAGCTCAAGGAGATCGTCTGTAGTTTCCTTCAGGGCTTCTGTAAACAGCCATACCAGAAAACCAGCTACCAGCTCTTATTTATTGTCATTATGTTCAAACTTGCTATGGCAGTCGTTGTAGACGTGTTTTTGATGAGAAAGATTATTTGGGGTTTTATTGTTGGATGGACGATATACAGCAGACCTGTTTCGTCCGGTACCTTAATATTGGAGCAGCATTGAATGAGAGTTATTATGAAGAAAAAAAATATTTTTTGTCTTTTAAATCAGTCAATGGTTGCATCAAAGCGTAGACGTATCATTTGTATTTGTACCATTCGTATGGAGTGGGAGGATTTATTTGGCTATCCACAACGGGAAACTGTGTACTGTTATATTTCAAGGGTTTCTCTTAGCTTTGCATTATGAATATAAATTCTGATATATAAACCCGAATCATCTACAACAATGCTCGATCAAAACATTCTTCATTGGTTCATGGCATAATGGCGGTATTTGCTTCTATTGAAGCTGTTATGTGGTACTTTGTTTTCTTCGGGTGGTTATACATATAACAGAACATTATATAAAGCATCATCCAAGGCATATGGATACATTTATATATTTAGCAAGGATAACCTGCCCGCCTTGAAGTCACATGGGTCCGAATGCTGTGACTATCTACGATCGCAATCCAACATAGTTGCCATCGGGCGTGATAGAGTTTGCCAGCTGTAACAGATGCTGCAATAATATATTGAGCGCATATTACTGGAACATAAGAGTGAAATTGGGACAAGAAAACTGTATGACAGGGATTTAGGAACAGTCATACCTTATGCAAGTTTGCGTTTACCATGTAGAAGCGAATGGTAAGGCTTATGTTTCATGTTGTTTACTGAGAAGTATGAAACCTACGGTCAAAGATCAGATGAATAGTGTAATGATGGTTTTCAATTATAAGCAAATTCCGACTGAATTGTCGGAATATATTCATAATTCGAATGACGTTTCCACTGACGAAGTATTTAAGAATAGCATCCTTCCTTAAAGGTCACGCAACCAGAAGCGCTTGGCATCAATTATTTGGTAGCGTTCGGGTGCATTCGATATTTGATTCATATCACATTGAATGAAGAGAGAGAATAACAGACAGTGGTGGGTTTGGTATATTGACACATGTTTGGTCTCTATTTATATGACTGTGCACCTTTTCTTGTTATTTTGCAAGAGTGACATTAAAAAAAATAATTCATTTACACGTCGGGTAAAACATTTATATTGACTAATCAAAGCAGGACAACGGTTTCTTTTAAGGCACTAGAATGTTCGACATGTTAAAAAATGAGGTAATACACCGCTTTAATGTTACTTCAAGTTATATCAATTGCAACAAAGCCCAAACAACCCCGCGACAGATAAATGAAAGTTTTCACCCTTAAATCAGACGCCTAGATGAAGAGGTTTTTTGACATTATTGACTCAGGGAAATGAGAGCAGTATTTTGTTTTTGCAGTTCTTCTGTCAGGTTGATGCAAGTGGTCGAAATGCGTTACTTGAACCTGCATTATAACTATTCGTGCATCTAAAAAATGAACCTACGAATTACTTTATATCCATGCATGTACCCGCTCGTCAATGGACTATGACAGAGCCATAACGCGTTACTTACGTCGTAATCTATTCTAGCAAAACACAGTATTCGTACTGGGATGACCTGCATCAGATATGGCAATTAAGGCATCATAACAGCAAGTTTTCCAATAGTCACTGATCCGGATTTGTTCCAAATCAACTTCACAGTTCTACTTATGCTTAAACAATTTTGTAACATGGATATCTTCATCTACTGATATGCTGTTACATGCCGACGCTTGAGTGCATTTATTTGTGTCTTATCGTTCACGCCCTCACCAAGGATTTATATTTGTCTGATCTCACGCGTGCTTCTAAATCATAAGTTTAATATTTAAGAAGCAACACATGTAAGTATACTGACCAACCATTAGATGGGTGAGGCAGGTGTGAAATGAATTTCCACTTGTGTCTTGGCAACCAATCATAATATACTTCAGCGTTTCTCCCCCTTTAAGTTCAAGCAATTAAATAAACCCGGTCCACTTATATACGTTCATGATACGAAAAAATCATGCATGCGCCTGCAGTTGAACTAATATCGTTCGGTCAGTTTGATCATCTTGTCGTTCTACCATAAACCGGTTGCGTGCGCGCAGTATGTCTGCATCTAAATTACAAATTTTTTGCAAGCGCTTTATTCTACATCTGTCATTGTTAACACCCAACCAGTGTAGATGGCAGTCAGTGTAGTGTTAGCTATATCGCGCTATCTAATGTTGCCGCCTTTCAAAATATTCATACACACATTTTTCATCATGTGACGCGTATTATGACAAACTCGAACCCAGGATTTGGATCGACCCCCTAGTCAAAAATTGGTAACCAGAGACTAAATGTTATAGGGAGGATATTTTGCTCATGGAGTTAATGTTGTGAAAGCATCTACATCTTGTTACTATTAATCTTCTGCCATCATTGTGAGATATATCAGTTGTACACATGGTACGACGTATGTTATATACAGTAAGGCAATACCGAAACAGTTCATCGTGTGCCATTCCGTTCCTCATATTCCCGTCAATACCTCATGATGACCATGGTAAGTAGTGCAGGGCACATCTTGAGGTAGTCAATGTGTTTTTATGTAAATGTTTGCCTATATTTCTGTTTTGACTATAATAGTTGAGCCAATCTTAAACAAATCCCTTCTGCTGAATTACTGCTGTAAATGGATCATAATCGTTACGGAAATGGTAATTCGAGCAAAAGCGATTGTCAGGAGTTGCGTTATCATTTTTATAAGCTAGGTCAAATGACGGCATGCGAGGCAGACGTAATCACAGGCCTTACGAGAAGGTTTTTTTGGCTACACATAACAAGCGATACATATGCCAACTGCACTAGGTGTATCATACGCCGTCATATGTTACGTTCTCAGAGAGAAAGTTTCGTACCGTGTCATTATTATTCTTCACGACCCCGAGTTTGTTCTTTCTGTGGTTCTACCAATATTTCACAAGCAATAAGTATAATATAAGGAGGTATATGTATAACTGAGTAAGAGGTAATCGCAAGTCATATGTCATTGTTGATACACGCCCATTCAGCACACCATCTCTTTTCAGTCGTGTTACCAATGGCTGAACGCCTATCTTTTGCCAAGCTACCTGCGTTATAATGACTTAGTGTTGCGATCGAAAGCTACTTTGAACAGGTATTGCATTGCTATATTGATGGCATAAATGTAATTTTAGCGTTTTTATGATATATTGTTACATAAAATGAGGGATTGTGGTGTAGATACAATTATCATGACCAAGAATTCACCGTAAATAAGAACGTTTATTATCCAACATGTTGCGCTTTGAATTTAGTTGTATATAGTTATTATCTGCTTTTTGATAGGCGCTATCTAACTTATATGGAAAACGACATACGCATCCTGTATTAACTAATTAGAACATATATTATATAAGAAATCTGACACTTACAAGCTAGTTTGTTGTTCTGTGTTAGCACCAAGTAGATAGCAGTGTGACTGTCGTGGTCATTATTCAAAACACACGTTATTTTGTAGCTAACATTCCATATGACATCCTAGACTTTGCTTATGCAGCTTTGTAGCTACCAAGGTTTACAAGGACATCTCCGAATATAACAGATATTATGATATATCTAATCCGATTATCAATGTTGTCCGGCAGAACGCGGTGCACGCTAATATAACCTTCTAGATGTTTGGTGTAATGTGACGAAGTAGATGGCACTTCCTGTGGCAATTTCCATGATAAATAAATCCATTTAACATTTTCCGCCTATGAAGAACGCAATTCTCGAATCCTCGGGAGGAATGGGATGCTCAAAATGACCCCTTTTATGAACGCGAATATTCTTTGCCTAACCTTTATACAGGGTAGGTATTACTGTGGATTACTAGTTTTTATCAATCTCTACGTTGATTTTGTTATTAATGAATGTGGACCAAGCTGCTTTACTCCATCGCAGGGTGTTCATTAGCATTGCCTGGTGAAGTGGTCAAGGTGACTAGAGTGTCACGTAATAAGATGCAACAGTGGAACCATTGACGCCGAAATGAGGATATTTGTATGCCTCTGTGTCGTAGAGAGATGTGGGGGTGGATAAAATGTAACATGATGGTCAATGAATCGTGATGTAGTGGTTCATTAACGTGACATGTATGCGGGACGTGATGCAATTACAAGAATATGTTGGTCTTGGTATCAACACGTCGTATTCGTAATGCGCATGTTGCTCTCATTTACTACTTGGCTTGCGTATCCAGAATAGCCAGTATGTTTGTCAAGTTTTGACAACTACCATGCGGAAGAAATTGTGCGGCACACAGCTTTGCCTGTAGTGTATGTGTAATTTGGTTTTTTAGGAATGAGAGTCGCGTCAATCATGAGCACTGAAAGAGAAATAACCAATAGTCGAATTCAAGAAGGTTGCCTTCGTGATTTAAACAGCCCTCCGAGACCGACTACACGAGTGCGAAAGCCTGTTGTAGTCAATGACAGAAGAGAAGAGACATTTACCGCATGGCTATTGAGACTGGTTGGCTAATCACGACATGCCATCACAAAAACAATATTCTTCATCAAATATTACGTTTCTGATGTTATGGTGAGCCTTGACTTTAAAAAACTATGTATATAGATATCAAACACCAACTTCACAACATAAAGCAAGGCAAAGTCACGCTTCTTTCTGCGTCCCACCTAGCCAATTTGTCACTCCGACATCTCACTCTTGCGTTGCTTCATAGTTTGTGAAATTCAATTCATCTTAGTACCGATACGAAAACGTCCCCATCACTCGTATAACAACAGATAGCCAGCTTGACTAGAGCTCCACTCTTTGAAAGGATCAAGCATTGCTATGAGTAGTATGGCGCCGTTGCCATGACATAAACGAATAGAGCCGCTATAAAATCAATGTAATTCATGTTCTGGTTTTGTATTGCTGTTGCTTTAGCGTCAAATCGTAGCAGTGACTTGTTTGAAGCCGCCTTTGATATATAATGACGCATGGATGACTTCGCCACTAATCATAATCTGAATTCATTTATCACACGCATTACTTCAAAAGAAGTGGTACATGTCGCTACACCTACGATGCAGCCTTAGGACATATGTTGCCATTGTAGCGCTGAAATATATGCGTATTCCCCCGTAAGAGGGTTTGATGATTGCTTCCATTGCAGACCGGCGAATGTGAAGGTGATTTTCTCATCATAGAAACTCCCGCAGAGAGTGCCATCAACTTTCTCACATCACGCCTCGCGTAATGGTATCTGACAGTCCAGAAAATCTTTTGACACCGATGTCTATTAGTATATAAAACAAACGCCTCGCTCAATGGTAAAAGAGAATCTCAACGTCGGTTGAGTGGTGTTATGGGACTTTTCTTAAGGTTGGCCCGACTACAATATAAATGAATAATTAATTCGGTTGGGTCAAAGCAGAGTAACAAGTGGTTATCATCTAACAGAATGTTTATATGCGTCCCACTGAATTAGCGAAATGATTTGGTTGGCTGTTGTCGGTAATGTTTCAATGAAGTATGTATTGGCTTTGTTGATCAAGCAGTGTTGCTCATCAGTATCACAACGTCAAAAGTATGGGAAATACTTGGTCTATTTGGGATATTGGTGCTTTAATTCACTTTGCATTTCGGACATTAACTTTGCTAAAACATAGCTTTACAGATGATTAGCAATGCAATGTAACATATAACATACCAAGATTGTCTTACAATGCTCTGCAGTAACAATATACTCTGAAACATGACAAAAAAACGTTGAGCCACTTGACCCGAAACTAACACATATTGATAATATTACACTGTGAGACGTCGATTAAATTGCTGTAAGAAAACGCAATACATATATACAAGAGTTACCATTGCTATTTCAGTATGCTGCTGAGCTTTAATCTTATTTTAATGAAAACAATTCGAAATCACATAATCGATTATCGACTTTAAGCGCAGGCAGTTCATGGGCATGTATATCATTGCTATCACAACTGTTGTACCCATACCAGTATGTGTACAGCAGGGTTTGCATGCCTTAAGGATGTATGCTGGTAGAATAAAATCTCGGAGTCATTGATGATGCCGAGGGTTTGTCTTGTGATATTTGGATGGAATGTAAACATCCCTTCAACAAGTACTGTTGTGAATGAATTTATACTGCTATGCTTAGTGCGTTCGCCGTTTGAGCGAAGGATTGTATTTCTCTCTGTACACAGACCCGGTATATTCTTTCGCTACAAAAGGCCTAATTATTTCTGCATCTGCATAATCTATTCATCCAGCGGTGCGAGAACCAAAGCATTATGTGGAGTCAAAAGGGTAATTAAACTCTTAAGCCATGAGGTGTTAAGCTTGACCAACAAACAGCACAGAACCACAATACGCGGCATTTTACAGGTTGCAAGCTGTACTTATAGGAAATTTTGTAATGTTACTGCCCCAAAAGAAAGTCTGATTTCTTCTTATAAATAGGCTAACTACACAACCTGACAAAAGGTAATTTGTTAATACCTGACTGTGAATTGTCAACTGGCACCTTGTTCAATCAAATACAGGTTACTTAAGCAGGCCTTGTACTTTGCTTACTATAGTAAGCTTTTGGCGTGCATTAACAATATGTAAATTCAATCAATTCATTACTGCAACGTGGCGATGCTTTGTGGTCAAATGGAGTTGATATTCAAGTGTTTTGCATTTGTTACCGTCTTTTATCATAAACAATAATTCCTTAGCACTCTCGAATGAAAAGACTCATGAATACATAGCCTGGTGCTAACTGTATAGAAAATATGTAATTATAGAACCCGTTTCTTCGTCCTCAGAGTTCATCGGGATTGTCACAGTCGATGACGTAAGGTGTGATGTGACGCAGTTTGTGTCTCCTCCTGTGGAATTTCTCTGATGAGGGTTTCCTACTCACATGCTTTCTAAGAAATAAACAAAATTCTCGAGAGATATAACTACGGTAACAATGCCCATCTAATTAAGGAATGCGCAGTTTTTCCCGATAGCACACGGACAGCGTCTATGCTTGTCACTCGCATGGCATTACCTAGGCTGTATAACTGCTGTAGTGACGCAAGCTTCGGCTGTTAAAGTCATTGTGCATTAGAAAATAGATCAAGACAATGGCGAGTGATTCAGGGTTATTCGTGCGTCGCCGCACGCTGTTGACGCTTTAGACTTGTGATTAACTATCGAGTGCAGCAATGCAGAATCAGCATACATTGCTGCACTTGTTTAAATGTCAATGACGCCTTACTTTTGTCAATGTTTGCTCGTGTCAAAGATGGCAGCTTCCGTTAAGCTGTACTTTATCTGTACTGAGACGAATCGGGCTTTACACACTAAGTATCAAACCAAGAGTGAGATAGCATAATGAATCATAGGATCAGGGTCAGCAGGGTGGCAGGACGAGTCACTATCTTGTTATGCTTAATACTTGTGAGGTGAGGGTTTGACATTCATTTGTACTGTAAGTAAACGACCAGTGCTTATAAAATCATCGGAAACATCAACAATGACAAAGATCATTGACGGCCCTCAATGAATATAACATGGCAAGAATAAAGCTATAGGATGGGGTCATATAAATTTTAATGACATGTCTTCTTCAGAAAACCATTTCCATTGCAATATCATGAATCTCTCGTCACATGGCTGTAAAAAAACCAGCTATTGTTTGCGCACTCATAGATTGGATCCAGGGAGGTTGCTCTTAGTGTGTTTACGATATGATATATTTATGCCACAATACTACCTATCTGTAAGCATTTCCGTCTCCAAGGTATCTTCGCTTCCTTTCTAAATCACATGATTAATGTGCCATGCATTCCTTTTCATGTGTCAGCTAATGATCAATCATTTAAGACATGCAGGAGAACATTGCGCAGTTATCTATAGATGCAGGCATCATGACAGTTACAAAATAATTTATCTATTGCCACGGAAATTAGAAGGTTAACGAACGAGCCGTTTGTGTAAAAAGATGCAACGGCTTCAGTACAACCATGCCATCTATAGTCAACTGTTGGATTGCACATGGGCGGTCGAAAAGCCTGTATTTTCTTTATTCCAAAAGATATATTGTCGACTTGGTAAATGGTTCGATGGTTTAAGGATGTGACTAATACAAGATATTGTGGAAGGGGTCGGTCAGTTATGCTTTTATCTGTCTGGTATACTGTTTGATAGTCTGGGTGTAATATGCAAGCAATGTCTTTCACACTCACAAACAATTACAGTGTGCAGAGTGTTGCTATCAAAAATAATCAAGAAGTGTATGTTGTAAATGGTTCAGACAACTACAAAGGGTAAGGTTCTTCATGCGGTAATGAGGATATCATTACTTTCGTCACAATCGATGCGAGCCAGTAAGGGTAATGACTTCTTCGGACAAAAATCGAATCATCGTGTTCACCCTAACAATGTCAGCCTGAATGGTCATGAGCTCTTGGTTGTACAAACGCCTATACGATTCTGCTTAAGCATCTATCTAGGTTTACGAAATTCATCATTCTGTAACCAAGGTCACCATACTGATATCGGCAAAGGCAAAATGTGAAGTTTTAGGATGTGGTTCATCTCACCCTAAATATTATGTTGTATGAAAACTTAGCCTGTATGCACAAATGTTATCAGGACATGTGGATATGTGAATGGATGCGTGATGGATTCACAGAAGTGGTTAAATATCTATTACGAATATAAATATGACTCTGAGGCTGCGCTGAATAACTATTTTTTGTAAAAATGTCCCTCACTGCCTTAATTACTGCATTGCACGTAACATAATTCGTCAGTTCCATGTGATTTCATTTGCCATATTTTGGCTAAATCTCATGGATCAAATAACCAACAAACCCACGGATTACCTGATGACATGCTAGGACATATTCTTTATTGACAGGTGCTTATTTGACCTACCATTGATATATTTGGAAGAAAATACATTACCTTTTCGATTGCTCAACTTACTTGAGTTATCATTATGCGTACAACAATTTATCGTTGTGCTTGAGGCATCTAACCCCTCACAACTGTACAAAATGTCGCTGATTCAACTCAGTCCACTTATTTAGACCCACCTATAATCCATGAAGTTCTAATGACTCCGTACTTGTCAGCTGATGCGCGTGGTTAAGGTAATGCACATTACCATGGATCGTTCAGAGAGAAATCGGAACCTGATATCTTGCTTGAGGAATATTGTAACAACAGCATATTTTGGCACTATGCAGCATTCAATAAGCTAACGCATTAATACGGCACTGAGAGCATGTCTTAGTTGCATGTCCCCCAATATTACACACATATTTGTGGAAAAGAGATTTCACGAGGCAAGCAAGCCTGGCATCCATCAATCGACATTACAACCATTTATATGTTCACGCCGTTCGTCCAAACAGTTCAATAGATCAATATATTTTCCTTGAAACATATGAAGGTGAATTTGTTCAATCGAAGCTGAAAGAGAGCATAGATAATGAGCAATAATGCCGAGATGTCGCTTATTATGCAATATTTAGCAGCATAAACCAACTTTATCGACTGTATATGCTGTCGCAATCAACTCATAACGACACCATTGCTTCTACTTACGCATAAATAAAATATACCTTAAATGATGCGACTCATTAGACGATCCTTGATGTAATGACAAATAAAAACCCGAGAACAGCCTGGATACATTAAATAATGACACACTGCATCAATATATAAATTATGGATGTTTAGCAGAAAAGGATTCGACAACCAGTTTGTCTGTTTAGTATATATAAAAGCACCAAATGGAGTATACAGTATCACTGAATAGGATGACCAAGTGGTTATCCTTACTGCGCAGCTCTGTGTGTTTGATGATCACTATTTCGAACATATTCCATCCTATAGAACTGAATATGCCGTGTTCAACGAATCGCTATCGTGACTACAATTGAATTCGTCGTACATTCCACCGAATTAACAAAGCCATGACAAGTGGACCTCCGACTGAAATTATGTTAAAACTGCAAAACAATAAGCATGCTTTTCATCTGTATAGCGCAGAAATTGGTATCCGTGGAGCAATCTTTAAACATGTTCAGATGGGCTCATAGTGTGATTTTGGATGTAATTTCCAACATTTACACTCACTGCAAGACGGAGTAAATATGATCTCCTTACCGCAGCCATGGAGTGTATAAATGCTCTTAAATTATTCATATTATTCACCTGGCATGAACAAGCGCACATTACCTATACTACCACATATTCTCAATTATCCGTTGTGCTCACCATATCTCTTCGCACTCTCCATATTGCCTTTTGATCGCCGTACTTGCTAGTGTATTTACTGCACATTCATTTTCCCTTTTGCGGATGAAAAAGAAGTGGAATACAATAACATATGACAGGTGACGTCAGTCGTGTGTGGTGTTCCTATATTGGGGGAACGATATATTCCGTTAATGATGCTTATGTCCTTACATTGTAGTATCCCGCATCATGAACTCAATTAGCCAAGGTCCATGTAGAGATTGCCTTCCTTTTCACCGCATGATTGAATTCGCGATTTAGCATCAGTGCAGACCGCTCGAGTGCCTTATGTTCAATGGACGTCAAACATGTAGTTTATACAATATCATGATGATTTTCAGCACTTAGTAATCATGATTTCCGTTCAAATATATATGGAGCACTATAAACCATACCACATGTACCCATTACCTGACAGACATTTTCAATTTATTCCGCAGGCTCTGAAAAGGAATAACACTCCGGGAAGGGTGCCTTTATGATGTAGTAACTACTTAGCGTGTTTGCAAGAAACACATTTGCCGCTCTTCGCTGGAAAAAGAAGGCGAGTCACGTATGATACCGCACACTGACCCAGCCGTCTTATAATGCTGACATTCCAAAGAACAACAATATCTCTCTTTCGGAACAAAGACTCCGCCCCTCTCTAACGTACATGACATGACCTGACCAGCATCAGTGTTTAAGCCAATTTTATTTTGGCAGTACCTTGCGTCACAGAAGTCGCTAGGTTCTTTCATATTTTTTCGTTGCAAATATGACGCACAATGCATGACGATTGCTATTATGATTTATCAAGCAATTTAAATGAAGTTTCTATTTATCCTATATGGCACCTTTGTAAAGACGTAGCAGCACAACAGAAACGCTACAACATCATTATTCTATTTAGTGGATCAGACTTAGTCCATACTAAGTTACTGCAAGTATTTTATCCCCCAGTTACGGTGCCACCAGTTACGGTCAGTAACTGGCCGAGACAAGTTATCTTTTCGTCGTTTTATTCCCATTATATGGGTCGTGAACTAGGACACCTGTGTTTGGTCACTAGCTCCATCGTGTGATGTGGTATATCGAAACAAATATCCGAGACATTTGAATTTATTATGCAACAGACTATGTAATCAGATATATCAATGAGTCCATCAAGCGGTCCATCGCTCTGCCGTATACTCAGAGACTGTGAACGCGTCTCTCGCAAGCTTGTGGTCGCTGATAAGTAGGTTTCAAGCTGCTTTTGTTTATCCATGCGATAAATAAATCGATGCAAACGCATGCTGATGCCTGTGCCATGCTGCCAATACACGACAATAGAGCTACTATAAAGACCACATGCATGGTGTACTGCAGCATTAACAGGACCAATTAGATGCTGGTCGTTCTAGTACCCAACTTCAAATCCAATTAAGGAAGTCCATGTGCGCTATGGCTTTAATTGTGAGATGATGTTTTCAGTCTTCTGCTGCATGGTAGTCCATGGCGCAGGTAACAACGGGCAAAGAAACTAAGATTTTTTTCGATGCTTGAAATACATGATGAGTATTACGTCGCTTTAAGATATTACGGGATATTTCAACAGTAACGGGGTACTTCTATTTGATACCTAGCGCGTGTAAAATGCAATAACTGTCGGATTCGTTGTTAATATCATATCTAAACAATGCTGTACACTTCAGTACACTTCATATTGATAAGCGGATGGCTATCATAATGAATCCATTAGAATGGGAAGGGATATTTTATTGGCTAACTACGGTATGTAATGTCCGCAATGACACTAGTGCGGATTTAATACTGCGTGAGTAATGTGATATTCTTAATGACCGCGTATAACCTGAATAACCGTCTCAAATCGTCTGCAAAATCACGCCGAGTGATGAGAGTTTTCATCAATTAGGCAGTCATCTTGCTGGTAGTTGAAGAGATAATTAACGATTTTGGCCGACATGTTGAGCGAACAGTGGCGCAGCACCACATTATTCAGATGGGAACGAAGCCACTGTGTTGTTGATATGTTTGCTTCACTTCCTAGGGCGCGAGTGTATAAAATGTGAAATAGACCCATGTAGTGCCACAAAACACTTGCGCTGATGACGCAAATTAGGCAGCTTCATGCACTACGCAAAGTCATGTTGGACAATGAACTAGAACATCAAAATATACACACAAACATCGGTATCATTTGCGTCCCGCAGAGTACAACGCTGTGCTACACCAGCGGTCACTAGCATCAGCACAGTATTGTTTGCTTTCAGAAACTACCATTTTGAGAATTATAATCTTGAATTTCCATTTCGGTGTTATATTGGCACACTTTTATTCACATTGCCGTTCACATGCGATAGCATATAGGTATTAGCATCTCTTTTAAGCAAGTCCGGAATCACAGCGCAAATTATGTTTTATAGGACTCTACATACATTACGTTAACATACCTTACGACAATAGCAATAAAGCTATCAATTGAACATAGCCGTGTCTTATTGCCTTTTGGGTAAAGACTATTCATAGCGGGGTGGGGATTCAAAAAAATCGTGCACTTTGTGACAACTTTTTTAAACTTTGCATGGTGTTAGGTATGGATATGACCTTTTCTAAAACCCTGGTAGCCGTTATGCACAAAATCCAAGATGGCCGCCACTGGGAACTGAAAAGGCAATATCTCGGCTCGTATTAAGAGCAGTACCTACTGTGATACCATTTTTCTAGGGTTTATAAGGTCGAAAAATATGTTTCTGAAGTAATTTTAAAGTTTCCATTTACTTTTCACGTATAAATGCTATGTTTATGACCAATTTACATATAAATGACCATATATTGCCCACATACCAAGATGAGTTCTGAGTTCGTGTTTTTTATGATTTTTATCAAGTTACATGAACATCACATTTCACTTTCATTGTTAGTGCAGCCCCCTTCGCACTTGCACAATGGGCTGCAATGGAGTCCAGCTCGATGACACTTGCAGTTACCCTTACAGGCAACCACACACCCGCATTGGAGGAGCAGCGAGCAAGCCTTACTGACGTCTGTTAAATCCGTCCAATATGACACCCACTGGTTGGTTCTGGCATTCCATTCCCAGCCCCAGTCACCGGGATTTGGGATTTGCGGGATTCTCGAGAGGGCCTGCTTCCAGACGAATCCTGCTGTGTGAAGAGCCCGCTTGGCATGCTGGAAGAGAGCATGCAGGGTCGGTGGGATGGAGTCGAGAAACTTGAGGCCATGGGTGAACAATAGCTTATTTGCTTCATTGACAGATTGGGCAGCACAGTTCTTACTGTACATAAGTACTGACAAGCGCTCCAGACATCTCATATGGAGAGAATCAAGCGTCAGACTGGCTGGGTCTTGAGTGATGGCTGTGAATGTGGTGGTGACCTCAGGAAAGTTAATCCATGCATTCCATGCAGTCGTCTTGCCGATACCCATCATGGAAGACACAACATCACAGCCTGTGAAAGCATGGAAGAAGGGCAGAGCTTGACAACGCTGCAGTCCCAACATATCTGAGATATGGTGGATTGGAATGTCTTTGTACGTTTTTCCTGACCCGAATCCAATCCAGAGCTCTGAGAGTCCTAGGTCGTGGAAGAAGTGGATGGTCAACACTACAACATCACTATCTACCGTCCTGAGGTACGCCTTTGTATGACCCTGATCAGCAGCATGGCGCAAGTAGAGCATCAGCCGTGTGTCAGCTTCCTCTTGTCGACATGGAGACAAATCTGATAAGTCTGTAGGCTTATTGGTGAGTACGATATCAGCCTTTGTTGTCAACAGATGGTACTGTGAATTGACTGTGATCCTTTGCAGTTCCAGACTGATGAACTGGAAAAGCTCATCTTTGTTTTGACTATCCTTGATGAACAACTTCCATTGAGCTCCTTTGGGTATAGGTATCTTGTCTGAGACTCGTGTTCTGCGTGATGCAGTCCCACCCCGTTTGATCCTAGTTTGGGACTTGAGGCTTGTCTCTGTATATGTGTCCTAGATGGCATCCACTCTTGTTGTTCTGTCCATCATATGGCTCTCTAAATACGGAAGCAATTGCATTTCTGAGTACTCGCCTAACACGCTGGCCCGTTGGGGCTTGATGATGTGGACTACTGCAGCCATGTCGAGCACCACTACAGAAGCTTTTCTAGCCGCTGGAGTTCGTCCCGGACCAGGCATCCCTGGAAGACAACCCAAGATATCCGACTTGGTTCCCGATCGAGGATTTGTTGTGAATGTTGGCAGAGCTGATCCATCGGGCAATGTGGAAAGAGTGATTTCTCCAGCGTATTCGTCAACGTATGGCACAATGGCAAAGTCTTCAGGGAGATGGACAGTGGCGTTTTCAGGAGCATCAAGTCTGAGAGCTGGAGGACAGTTCCCAGTGTTTTCATGAGTGAGATGGTTTGTCAGTGAAATGGCAGTACCATGAGGCTCAGTGCAGCCAGACTCATCAATGTTGTCAACTGCTCCAGTGGTGAATACTCCACGCTTGATGTTTGAAGGCAAAACAACACCATCTTCAGCAAATCGCTTTGACACAGAAATAGCAAGTCCCTTCCTAACTTCCATGACCCGGTCATAAGATACGGCCGCACCCATTGCATGGAAAGTATTTATGGTGCCTTTTTGACGAGCGCTTGTATGTAGTTTCAATCCCACATAGAGAGGAAATGGTGTTTTTCTCTTCTTCTTCTGGTAAAGGGTAAGGGCACTGCTTGATTGTTTAGCAGCATTGCTGCATATCAGCTGAGATAAAGTGCAGGCGACTGTGAATCTGGCACTGATACTAGCCTGGTCCTCTGCTACTTTATCCTCAATAGAGCTTGAGCCTTCGAGAAGGACGTCCAGAAGGGTCAACAGAGGCTTACTGACTGGCTCACTGAGGCAACTCGGGTCGAGTGATCCATTAAAACGCTTCTGTTCCTGAAGAATGTGTTGACGCAACATGAGACCCACTTCAACAATTTTCTGTGCCTCTTCATCACTCACATGAATGCGAGATGCCTGTGCTAGAGCAGCACCAACTGTCTTTTTGTGAGAGATGTAAATTTCACGACCTTCTGTGTATTCAGACCAATCAGGTCCTAGCTTCTGTAATATATGTTCTTTGAACCTCGTCGGATGTACATATGATCCAATCTAGTCAGATTCCAGTTGGACCAAACGTCGATCCTCAGGTCAGCAAGCTTGAACGCAGAGTTATTGAACTGCACAAATGCTACAAGTTGAGCAAATACCAAGGGGTCGTATTGCTGCCTGGCGTAACTTGTCTCTGCATTTGATGATTTGTTCACAGCTGCACGGGCCTCGTTCTTCAGCTTTGTATAACAGGATATGTGATAATGCACATCTCCAGCCTCTGCATCACTTGCAGTGTTCAAGCGTGCATGTACCACCCAGTTCTTAGACTCTATAGCCTATTTGCAGAGGTTCTGGCTGCAGTCTTGACTACGTGCTCTGTGGATTGGCTCATCACTGTCTTTTTTAAACGTTTCACAATAGACACACTGAATGTTTTTCCGATCAAGCGACGCACTAAAACTAGAACGAGTTTTTTTGGGACTGAAGTCCTCGCCATCTGAACCTTCTCTTGTACGCTTCTCTACAGCACGCTGAAGGTTATGTGAACGGAAATGTCCTCGACACCCGTTGTGATATTTAGCTTCATTTTTCAGCATTGTGGAGGCGATCCCCGAACCATCATCTAAGCACTGCAAATTGACCCCAAGAGGTAAAGGGATATCAATGTCTACAAAAGCTTTCAGTTCATCTTCAAGGGTTTGATATGCAGCATGATGGGTGTCGCAGGTCCCTCCCAGCTTTTTCTTGACACAAGCAACACAATTCCCAGTCTGTGTCTTGTCTTGTATTTCATGGAATTTCGAAAGGATCTTCGTCACTCATGATGAATCGAAGCAGGGCTATTCTTGTGCGTCTTCAATCTTCATACTTGAATGGAAAAGTGGTATCACAGTAGGTTCTGCTCTTAATATGAGCCGATATATTGCCTTTTCAGTTCCCAGTGGCGGCCATCTTGGATTTTGTGCATAACGGCTACCAGGGGCCTCCACTTGTGTGCGGTGGTTTTTGAAAAGGTCGTATCCATACCTAACACCGTGCAAAGTTTAAAAAAGTTGTCACAAAGTGCACGATTTTTAAAATACTCACATATTCCCTCCCCGCTATCATGTATTAATGAATGTAAGGCGCTATTCAGAGTAATCAAATACCATTTATTTCAGCGAGAAATATGGGAAGATAACTTTAACATGCATACGATACCTATCGAATATCTTGTGCTTGTTTGAATTCGTTTATGGTACGCGGGGTTCATACATGCTGTTGTTAAAGTCCCAATGATGCCTTTGCCCAAAATATCAGGGCCATTCGCTAGCTTGGGATTCACTTTCACATCGGAAAGGGACATACTTTAACTGAGTGCTCTTGTTTATGTTCAGTATTCCATGATGTACTTGCGTCTACAGTTTGTAATATCACAACTGTGTTGCCATGTTAGAGCAGCTGATTGAAAGTTCAAACCAGCTCTACACAAGTGGCTTCTTACTAGCTGATAAATAATTGGACTGAAGGATCAAGTGCATGGACATTGTTGATATGCAAACAGTTAGCCAGGATAGGAGAGAGGTATAGGATGTATATGATGTGTCCAAGAAGTAGACTTGAACGCTAGCTCTGACTAGCGTCAGTTTAGCCTAGCACTATCATAGCCAGGCGCACAGAAGTTCCATCGAAACCGATCAGGTATCCGGTAATTATTATGAAATAGTGAACATGCATCTAGCATCTAAACGGAATGGAGAGCAAGATGAACGTTCGCCCTACAAGGCTTCAGCAGAGTGACTTGTTTAATTCCATATTGCCGAGGTAAATTATACCAAGTACAATACGCGGTAGCTACTGCATAAGCCATTGAAACTGATGAAAAGCTGATTTAGTATACAACCTCAGGAGATTCGATTGAGAAATTGCGTATTAGTCAACAATATTCACATTCCATTTTTTGCAACGCCATGCCACTTGATTTCAGATGTTAAACCCCAAGGAGCGTAGCTAAATGTTGCAGTGTCCGTGTGATGCTGCTTCTAACCTGTAAATAGAGTCGATGGTGCGGCCAAGGTATGTTTGATTTCCAAACGAATTTTAATGTCCCCGAATATTGCTAAGAAAAGCAGCGCAAACAACCATTATTATAAAGACGACAAAACTAGTGAAACACGGGTAACACATTTACGGACAAATTGCTCGTAGATGTTCATGCATATAATTATTGATATATAAAAAAGCCTTTGATAATGTAGTGTAGCCAGCACATACAGTAAGACCGGATGTTATCAGTGATGACATCGAACGAAGCGAAAGAGCGTTTATCGAAACAGATTGAAAATGTGTCAGTATTGTGAAAGAATCCCGACCGTTCTTTTGCTT
This sequence comes from Urechis unicinctus, assembly GCA_034190875.2. Taxonomy (NCBI): domain Eukaryota; kingdom Metazoa; phylum Annelida; class Polychaeta; order Xenopneusta; family Urechidae; genus Urechis; species Urechis unicinctus. Next base: position 51,611,139 of record CM067343.1, read on the forward strand.
GATATCTGCATTATATTTCGTAATGCTAAGTTGAACATGTTTATAACATAACTGCAATATGGAAGATGGCACGGTGATACAGGGGTGAGACATGGCACGAGACTGGTACAATGCCTCGTCGTTAAAGCGGTTCAGTGTGTAATGAACCTCTATAACCTCACTCATTAATATCTCTACCTCCGGCCTCTTTACACATCAATACCGCCTTGGTATGCGTCTTTTATTCTTCTTGGGTATGCCATTACACTATGGTGGCTATGCTGATAATTCATGGAAAATACCACACACTCCACACACGATCCCTGTATAAGGTTTTTTGAATTAACTGTCAATGATTGATTCAAATGCACAACATAAAAATATATGATTAATTTCTATACTGCATGATCTAATTGTCAGGTTTCATATGATTTAAGCTAGTTTTATATTATGTTTCCAAATCTACATTTCTGCTATATTGCCTTCAATGAAACTAAGCGTTTTTGTATTGATGTTATCCATAAGTTAAGACATAATAAAGCCCTATTTTCCCTAGGACAACATCAGCCATTCACATCGCAATTGTATCAGTTTCAATTATGTCATGAAAACATTCCAGATGCGCAACAACAGCGTTCTTTGTCCGAAGCTATTGGTCACCGAAAATCCAACCTTAGCTTCAGCCATCCACAGAGCATAGATAGCAACGGCTAGCTGGGGCATAACACTGGAAACACAACCGAATACATTTGATATGATGTCTAAATGTTGAAGATGGCCATTAAGTTAATACTGCACATGACAAAGCAAGGTGGTTTCCCATTTGCGAATCAGAGTTCAATATTTGAATCTTAGATTGCATTTGCACGTGATATACCTAGCACAACGTATAAAGTGTTTTCAAATCCTTCGATAAGTGAAGTGTTTCCCGTCCCGTCCCGTCCATATATAATGGTCTCAACCTGCAAGATACATAGCCCTCTTCCTATCCAAATATATCATAGGATATTATTGCTATATTTCAATACAGTTAATCGTCATGATATTGCGTTGATGTTGATGTCTTAGCATTCTGGAAATACTGCATCCTGATTTATATCAGCCAGTACCCACACAGAGATCGTTTGTTACTTACTTCACACTAGAATGCGTTTATTGCATGCAATGGATAACGAATATGTTGTCTAATATAATAATGAGTATCAGTTGTAATAATTTAATGATGCACAAAGATGTACAGTAAACTATAAATCACATCATAAACACCCATAGGATGACGAACACTTTCAAACGCCATCTTTATATATTAAGCGCTCATGACAAAGCCGTCATATATTGCTGATATTACCTCTCATGTTCATACTCGCCATTACTTGCTTGGTCATATGAGTGTGCTGATCTCGAAGTCGACGGTTTTTCGGTGATACTTTCTGCAACAAGTGACAGGTGATTACTTCATATTTCTTCGAAAAGTATCCGAGTCAACAAGCACTCGATGGAAGCACTGGTGATAAAGTGAGTAGAGTAATATATCATAAAACTAGGGTCCAGTCCCTCTATCGTATTTGCCCACCCCATGTTGCCTCAGAAACACCCAGGAAGGGATGAATAAACCCTCTCCCGTACCCTTTTCTTATAAGTGGATCAGAACGGTCGTTGTGGCTCTCGACACACAACAGATAAACAGTTTATGACATTTTCTTATCATTATCATTAAATAGGTCTTCTATAATGGCGATTATGCTCAATCACGTATTCGATCGTGCAAGGTAGCACACAGGACAATATCTCAACCGCGATTTGTTTTCTCGTGAACTGTAGTCTGGTGTATCGATAGCCACAATTAAAGGCAAGCAAAAATGTGAAATTTTCACACACAATTAACCCATCTCTCACATGCTGATCGACGATTGCCACCATTTACCCATACTGCTTTAGCTATCTAGGCGATTAATATTTCTTATCACATTTTTGCATTTGACCATTCCATCACTTTTTCACCTGCGGTGGACTGTTCACAGCTTGGTTCGCGAATAGTGTCTTTGTCACATCACCAACATTAAATTCGATGATTTTCTGCAGCAAAATCCTTTCTTATTATTGTTCCTCGAATATCTCAACATTTATCTAACTGCATTTTTCAGGTCTATTAATGCACGTTATGTGATATCATCGAACTACCCAAGCATTGGTTGCCGATCATTTAAGTTTAGACGCACCGGGATTCACCCAAAGCAGCGGCCATATTTTATTTTTTATCGCATTACCATTGAAGGGAAATGAATACAAACTCTAAATTTGAAGGATACCAAAACTTATCATAAACTACCTTATATCATATACTTACCAGCAAGATCATTGGTTGCTGACAAAACAACATCGGTTATCGGAATCAGTTATCAGCTGCAATATGCCACGATAATTGAAAAGACCAAGGGCCGATCTTTATTACCAAACATGCAGTAAACATCCAAGACACCGCGGCTGCCGACTGCACTGAGGGTAAGCGAATTCTGCAGACATCATCTGGTTGTAGGATCATTGTAGTGGGAACCAAAGAGACATTAAGGGATATTGGGGTCGTAAATAATTATTAGAAATCAAAAGAAGTGTCGGGAACTCAATGTGCGATAAATCATTAGAACAATTGTTGGGAACCCGAGAGATTGTTTGTTAGATGAGGGAGTCTGTGGAGCACGAGGATTGACGAGGTACATGATTAGATCACATTAGTAATATGCGTGGGATGTATACCAACAAATATTGTCAGGATTTCTTACTGCGGCATTCGAATTCGGACACAGATGGTCCTGTTCGCCTGCAAACTGATAACACGTACTAGCCACAATGACGTTATGAGCTCATTTTCTCAAAGTGAACTAACTGGCGAATCGACTACGGTACAGATGACCAGGTTCTGCACTACTAAACAGCGGCTTTGAACAATGTATTGCCCAATGCATCGACGCATTTGCTGACGGGGACTGCTTTTGTCGTGTAATTCATTCTGTTTAAAATATTCAGGAGGAACTATGGACCATACACGACGATTTAGTAATCAGCCCATTAGGGCAATAGCTCGTTGCGTTAGATTTGCGCCACTGATATTCCCCCTACACACACCAGCTGCCACAAATGAACTGCTACCCTGCCTTCCTTCATTAACTCATTACTAATACGGGTTTCATGCATTGTTCCATAAAAAAAGTACGGAAACAGGCCGCATGCAACAATGATGCATGAACAATTATCTTTGGTAATTCAAGCACATTAGTCGATTGGGGTAGAATAGACTAACTCGTGCACTTCATATCAGCTGATACAACTGTTGGCAAATTCTCATCGTTTTCAATAGGAAATAATCGCGCTTTCGATGGCTGAACCGACACCAACTGGCGTATCATGCACATTATTGACTGCTGCTTCCGTTAGATAACTTCATATCCATGGGAAATCATGGATAAATGTTCTACTAAAATATGAACTTGCATATATCAATACACCTCCAATGAAACCAAAACCCAACTTACCCCCTCTCTTATCGTACAAATGAATGATCTCACTTCAATGCAATTGCACCAATATGAATCACGTATTCACCCGGTGATATTACAATTTACTCACGTCATGATCATACGTACATCGGATCGTATAGGTTAAAAAATATCAATGATAAAGGCAAATCATCAGCATTTACCTTTCACTAATTGCCTGCATCACCTCCATTAAAGCAGAGTATACGTACCCTCCATGGTTTCAACCTTTGGATGGGTTTGTAGGTACAGATTGGAAGCTTTGTCAATATACAAATAACCCTTTTTCAAAATGACATTAAATGTACGCCAGAATACTGTTAAACAACGCAATAAGATAAATCAACTCAGCAAATAATCTGGTGCGGACCAACAGCAGCAAAGAATCAGTAGGTGCTAGCAATGATAAATAAAGGACTAAGTGCTTGCAAACTTTTGCGTGGGTAAAAATAAACACACGATGAGATAAGTAAATGCAGACATGAGAGGCTGTTTCTAGGCTATTACGGCGGCGAGTGTGAATGACAGCAATATGAAGCGTAAACGACGTTTAGTGTGAGCAATAAGGGTCGACTTGCGAACACCATCTTAATCCTTATTGCTCCTTATTCTATTTGCCTCTGGCATTGCTAGTTTCTCAAGGTGCTACAACTACGACTTCAGTGATATGTAATTAACTGGTTAAAGTGATGTATAACCCAATTTATATTGTACCACTCTTTATGGATTAAAACTCATGAACGGACAATCTATCAACAAGACGCTCATATAATCTTTACATTAGTTTCCGCTGCCATATGGCTGTGCGATATGGTTCAAAGTGACGTCGAAGAGCATCATGTTAATATAATTGTGTTTAACTTGAGGAGGCATTTGCCATAATTTTTTTGCACATAAGTCATATGGAAGTGTTGAAGCGTCGTCAAATCGCCATTTCCGTCTTTATGGAAAAGACAGCACAATATTCTTCGTCGAGGGTTAAAACGAAAGTAGATATCTGCCGAACTGTCTATGAGCAAATATCATACAATTCAAACTGTAACCTTGGGCATAGACTTGATTCTGAATACTATGCAGTCCGCTATTGAACAGCACGATGTTGCCATTGCGTGATAATAGTTGAGGGTATCTACAGCCGCGGTATCTACATAATGGCAACATTTCAGCAACATACCAGGACATGAACATGCGATATCAATAGCGAACACTGACGAGAACGGGTATTCAGTATATTATTGTGACGAGGTGCGGACAAAAGTATGGGTAATAATGGTGGTCAGCTAAAACATGCATCATATAAATATTGTATCGTCTTCATTTATATATCATTAACCCTGTCTTCTATGCCGTTTATGCTTCTGTACGTTGTTCCTAAAACCCGTAGATAGAATTATTTGTACTGTCACCCACATCGGTAGTCAAGAAAGAAGGAAATGGCTAGGTGGCATATCAGAATGTAGATTATCCGTTCTATATTCCTGAACGTGAATATCATTAATAATGATCAAATCTATCAGTGCACATAGCATATACTAGTCTGAATGCTGCGTCAGTAGGACTATTGTGTAGTGCCCAACTAGTTTGCGTAACATGAACAAAACAGCAATCCTCATTTGATATTGGTTACGTATGTATATCACTACAAAGAATTTTAGTAGGGTCCTTTTGATCACTCTATTTGTTAATTCCTATATGTGTGAGAGAAAAAATGCAGTGAAATCGCTATGGAAAACCATAACAAGGAGTTGTTTCTTAATCGGAAACTGTCAAGTGGCCGTAAAAGAAATCAAAACCTCGTGCACGCAATTACGTCAAATTGTCATGTTCTCGTCAACGAGATTTAGTCAAAACTTATAAACAAGGTATTAGTTGAAACGAAGACCAAGTACAAATACTGCCACATGCAGTTGTCTCCAGCACATCCGTAAAAAGCGGTTTAGAGGTAAAGGCATATACCTTGATTGATGCTTTATGATGGTTGTGACGACGAAGAAATTTATTTCATGTTCGCACTAACTGTACTTACAATGCCTATACAGACCGTCTGATCTCACAAAGCCCTAGATGACACCAGTACTTTGCAATGTCGCTGATACTTTATTTGTCGTCTGCTTCTCAAAGTAATCAATAACCCCGCTGCCCCCCCCCCGTCTTACTGTCCGAAGTGTATGCCTTATTTTAAAGCTTAGCCTCCGTGAAATACACGAGTATTCATTGAGGCATGCTTATCATATCAGCTATTGCACTTCAGCAGTCACCGCTATTGTGATATATGTCCCACTGATGTTATCCATCATTTATGTGTATAGATCAAAGCATCGTGCACGCAATTATGTTTAATTGTAACGCTCTCGTGTACGATTACTCAAAGCTTATGATGCTTGACTGCCCGTAGAAATGTTCGCGAAAACTGTATTTAAAATGCCTATACAAACCGTCTGATCTTATTAACCCTAGACGACTCTCCATTCACTTCGATCTGTTCAGTAGATGTGTACAAGCAAAAGTAAATTACATAGATACGATTGCCAGTTACTGTTGGTAACGCGGGTACTTAAGGGCAGTTTTTAGGAGCTGATTATACATTGAGGTGTTCCTGATTCCGCCTGCGAATGCCAAAATTCTTCCTCCAGCTCTCTATGTGCTTTAATTGGACTAATTAATAAACAGTTTCTATACATATATACAGCCAACTAACTAAAACCATTTTGATAGAAAATGCAATGTGCCATATTTCTCACGCAGATCCGAAGGCAGCTTCACTTGGACGGATGTATAACTATAAAGAATTTGGCCTTGCATTGCCTTCCGCCCATTCCGGTCATTTGACAGAACACTAGCCTATACAAATATTGTAAATATCCGCATAAACCAAGCCCGATTCCAGGAACGGAATAACAAGTTGGTCGGGAACGCACTGTGATATAGTATTTCTTCCTACTTTAGTATCATGGGACCTTGATGGTCGGGTTTTACGAGCATTATAATGGTCCCGTTAGGACCGCGAAGAGGCATCGGATGGATATAATTCGACTGTGGCCAACCCATGTAATTTCCATTTACTGTCACCATAGTCTCTGTATGTTTCTCATTGCCATAAGTGGTATATTTTTCAGTAACAATAATCATAAAAGATAGAATCCAGTTCTTCATTCAAATTCGATGAAGTTGGAGTCTATCTGCAATAAATCAGATGCTACTCATCATAATGTCCGTATGCACTGAGCAGACATGCCCTATCTGTGTGAACCCTTCATGACTGAGATCAGGATGTGGGATTTCCAGAATGCACAGACATTAGCGCCAAGCTCAAAATCCGATATTTTCTCTATTAATTCACATCGCACTAGAGGAAAAGCAGTTCCAACGTTCAGCCTACACTGAAATGTATGCTGGTATTGGTCGGTGTTTCAAACATCACTGCTGCATTGCGTATAATAAGGAATAGACAATGGCAAGAAAAACAAATTAGCTAAAGGTGAGTTATACCGATTATAGTTTTTGCTTATGGAAGTCGTATCCACAAGATTGTGGTAAGAGTAACAAAAGGACATGGACAAGATAGCGACCGTGCCAACGGTAGAATCAGCACAATATAATTTTGCACTTCAAAAATGCGTTCTAATAAAACGATATCTAATGGGGGTTTTCACACTGAAAGCAAAATCAATGATGACTGAATCGAGTGGAAACGCGAAGAGTATAATATCTTGTGATGTTTCGGGGTTGGGAGGGGACGATTAATTTTGTAGATTGATGCAATATGGTAGTGCGGGTAACGCTTCTCTTATCAGTCGGGTTTAATAGACCTTGCAATAATATGCTGAATATGAGAATTACATGCGACTGCTAACTCTGATTCAAATATTGATCTCTGTTTAGCGCCCTTAATTTATCAAACTTTGTATCAAGGTAATTTCCACTAAAGATGACACATTGATTGTACCTTGTAGGAATTACTGTGTTTGGCCCAAGAGGGACTTCGCAATCGGTGCTATGGGGATGAAAGAGGCGTATGTTAATGTTCTTGAGGCAGTTAGCTTACGCTACACCCTATGTGAGAGAATATCACGTTGTGCATCAGTTATGTAGAGTCCATTGAGGCTGATATATTTGAGACAATGTCTGATGATTTCCAGGGACAAAACTGGATTGATTCTGTGCATTCCGCAGTACACATGACATATTATTGATGATAATAATCTGTTGTATGGTTTAACCCGTTTATTTTTAAACTACACATCATGCCCTTGAAGGTATACTCAGCTGTAACATAATATGTTTGGGCCTCGGTGTAATCGGTCAGTATAGTGGCCGCCTGTGATTGGTCAGCCAGTTACAGGTAGAGCTGGTCTCATGAGGGGACATGGGATTGTGTATATATTGAAGGAGCGTCCAAGTTTCGGGAGCTTACCCCCAGGATCCGAAGCGGGTGGACGCGACTCCAATATATACAGTCTAAGACCGGTTATAACGCGGTGTTTGTATCGAAGTCAATAAATATATCTCGTACGCAGAAAAGTCATGAAAAATCTGAGTATATTGCTGAGGCACAACAGAAGAAAGCCCTGGGCGTATAGTAAACAAGAAATACCCTCACAACAAATCATTCTTTGCTAAGTCACAATTATGATAACTTAGCAGACATATAGCTTATGACAAATAATAACAAAATTATTTCAAAGTGTGTCAGTGAAACATTGATCAATGCAGCATGATACAGTTATAACATTTGCATTCTATCCATCAAGTGAATTTGGTTATTTGGTATTTATAACCTGCTGTAAAACAGGATATCCACTGCATGACTTGTTACATATGAAGCATACTGAACAAAGCTTAATCCAACTGCTGAGTTTCATTGCGCCTTTAAGCATCCAAATCTTGACATCTTCATTTTACTGAAAAATGCATCTCAGTAATTTTATATACATTGTTTTTTAATGTTGTGCATTTGAATCGACATCTCACAGTTACTTCGAAAAGCATTGTGCTGAAAATTTGGCCGCCTATTGGGTTGGCGGTACGGGGCGTATTTGCCACACTAATTGCAATAAGCAACACCGCTGTATTACTTCAATATACCAACGTCGCACACAATACAGTATTGGTTAACTAAGCGAATGAAGACAGCCAATCGTTGGAATAAGTAATTAGCCAATCACTTTTCCTTTGCCCTGAAGCCTCATGTGTAGGCAATTTTCGAGCAACAATTCACGAGATAAAATCCATGCAAAGTGCAATCTACCCTTGCAAAACAATGACCAAGTAGAACGTACCTAACTAAGAGGCAAAACTAACATTCAGTTGAGTGATGTCTGCGACATTGTTCTTTAATTAACTGGGTAGTTTCAGTTAATGGCACTATTGCTGCTGCCTACAGAGACGAGAAGGAACGTAAGATCAATCTTAAAAAACCAAACAGAGCTTTTGCTAAACTGAAATCCAAACCAAGTGTTAAACCTATTGCTTCAACTGTTATGCTAACGTACGGGTTACCCAAGAAGAATTATGGGGTTAAATCATTCATTCCAAGTGTACATTGACATTAATTATCTCTGAGTGCTTTTCACAGTGACGACAATATATTATGCTTATGCAAACCGTATTACCCCATGACCGCCTAGACCATCACTTTCTCTGATTGTCGTTGATACCGTTTTTACTGTCTATATCCGGGGATGATTACTAACTTCCTTATCTGTCATCAGATGTCTCTAGAGAAAGATCAATAAATAATTCATAAGCAGTGCTTATTCATGCATGTGGCTTACACCGAGCTGATATTGATGTACCAAGAGACCAGAGGCGGTGGTATTGATGCATTACTCAGTGCGTAATGAACTCCCACAGCGACGAGTCATTGTTCTTGGTTCGTGCCGTTTCTCACCCCTGTATCATCGTGCCATACCAATTTCCATATATCAGCTATGTCACAAACATGACCCATTCGACTTTACGTGCATTGTAGTGTGGTGAAAAGCACTTGCTTAACACATATATTGCAGATCTCAAGCCAAAAAACATGTCCTCGCCGAGGTTTGCACAATCTACGCGCAATCTGTCCAAAATGACTAACCTACGCTATATTTCTTTTGGCTGTTTTTAAATGATCTATGTTTATAAGTAAAGGCTAAAATGTCATTTGCAAGTTGCTGCTAAATGTTGCGAGATGTATTGACTTAAGCATTATATTCTTCCAGCTGCAGCTGATCCTTATTTTCGTTGGAGAACTAAGCATTAATCGGGGACAATTCGTATGACCTATACCTTACTGATAAACGCTAGTGAATATAGTTTCAGCTGAAACATATCCTCTTCTTTACAATAAATGAAAAGGGACGCTACACTGCAGTTCGGGCGCGAGAATGTCAATAGGGTGAATCCGAAGCATCAGAACAATCGTGATAATTTTACAAACCCCAAATACATATATGAACCCCACGGACCATTTGATAATACTTATTTAGGGATGCATTATGGTGATTCGCAGTGGGAATTTCAAAGTACATGATAAGGATTTTCCATACGTATTCTATTCGTTTGCCCTCACTCGCATGCATCGTATTTGATGATACTTAATATTGGCAAACTTGACGAAATGACATACAGCATGAGTCATTTCTACACTCGTCAGACACAAGGTAATTAGACACAAAGGACGGCAAGGTAAAAAAATCAACCCCCCCCCCCCCACTCTCTGCCCACATAACCTACTGTGTCATGTTTGACCACCTCTGTCGGGCACGACCACTATAATGTTGCTACCTAAAATCCTAACTTCATTCGTTCTACAAAATATCACAAAGACCCTGCTATGGAGTTCAATCAATTGATTTATTGCTATTGCCGCTGTTGGAACGCATTCCATTAGTTACGCCATGGTTTATGATTGTTATGCAGTTCGCGAGTAACGCGGTAACATGTGGGATTAGCGTTATAACCCTTGACAAGCCAGATACTATCATTTACATGCTAACAAATATTGTGCCTGAACTTATTCTATGGGCGGTTCAACGTACCACATAGTACGTTTCGAGCAGCTGTATCAACAAATTGATTGCATGGGCATGAATATGTCTTACTTTTTCGATTGTCATACAGCCAATGTGTGCGTGATATGCTTGAGTTGCTATGTATTCTCATATATGTCATCTTATATGGTATTTACAAAAGCATATGCTAGACAGTATTAGTTGCATGTCAGAGAGCCTTGCCATCTTCAGTTTTTGCTTTTTAAGCACTTCTGGAAGCGCAATGTTACGACGCTGATTAAAGCAACCCATATCAATGAAGAACCTGGGCAAACGCATTCCAGCTTATGTGCTCAATAGACCCTGGGGTTTAGAACGACAAATGAATATACCATTTACCTGGCTATAATCATTATAACACCAGGTTAAATTGCACTTTAAGCAATCGATAGGACCTTCACGTGATGTTACTCTCCTTGCTATCGTCCTCGTGAATGATGATTAAGCAGGGACTGAAGCATAATAAGCCGCAACATAATGCTAACGCCGCCAAAGACAAGAACAATCATCAAAAAGTGCATTAAGTGACAAAATATCTTTCCTAAATGGTCTCGGCAATAATAAATGGTGCAATGTTGCGCTGAATTGTACAGCATTGTTTATTTAAACACAATACTAACATTGAATTGATAATTGAGTCATTGCCGTTTGTTGACGTTGTCCAAATATCATACATGCTTCAGATACACCGAATCATTTCATCAAGCTACGTGTTATGCATAATGTATATGAACCACGCTGTCAATGACGTAACAGTGATCAGCCATTCACTTCGACAAAACTCATGTCACACTTAGTTTCGCACGCGGGTAGTCGAAATACAGCTGGATATTATGATACACCCACCGCATCTCAAGTTGGATTTAAACGGGAGTGCATGGTGTGTATTTTCGCTGCTGAATTGCATACAGCTATTACTAATTTACAGTCCGAAATAATGGGTGTTATCGGAATTTACTGGGTTTAGCTTTTGCGTCAGCAAGATTGCTGAGTTGTAAGTTTCCTAAGGCTCAGCGCTCAGCCTATCTTACACATAATAATAATCAGCTATCTCAATGTCAATGCCATATTCGTTATATATCTATAAACTCGGGTTGTACGTTGTTGTGCCGATAAACAGAGAAAGCCGGGATATGCCTTAGTCTATAAGCACAGTTGTCGCAATGGTTTCGTGGTTTTATTCATCTCTCTGCATACCTACTGAGACCAGATTTCAAATGGAGCCTATCATTATATTTGCATACAGGCGATGTGGTCACACAGTTTGACTGTGGGTGCGAGCAGAATCGTATAAGTACATGTAGGATCTCGTGGCCATTCAGGCTGACATTGCTAGGGTAAACACGATGATTCCATTTTAGTCCTAAGGGCGGATAGTGTTCAGAATCATTACTCTAACTGGCTCCTCTCGATTGTGACGGCAGTAATGCTATCCTAACCGCACGAAGAACCCCGCCCCATGTCGTTGTATGAATTATGCGCGCAGGGTATTTAACGGCTATAACACGCTGCATTTAAATTGTTTAGGATATAGCCCTCTGATTGCTGGTGATCGATTAATTATGATAATGATAATAATCTTTATTTCGTATAGCAGATTGCTACAACAACAAAACCACACACGAAAACGAAAATGAAATATGTCGATTTGATTGTCTTAGAAGAATGATTGTCCAAACCGACCTCCTTTGTGCGTTACCAAGTGATGCCGCCTGACTGATATGCAACCTCAGTTTTCTATCGTTTACATAATTGCGGTCCTCATTTAATATACATGATATCGCAACGATTTCCTTCATTAATTCCAGACAGGGACGGGGTCAGCAATATGATTCTCGTTTTAATAGCCAGCGTATAAGCGACACCTGCAAGGTAGACGAATTCTCTGGGCACACCGATCCCAATGCAAAGGGTATCCTCCGCAAATATGCATTCATATATATATACAAACTGATATATATATATATATATATATAAAATCATATATTGATTTGAAGATGAATGGCCCATGTAATAATATAGTATATTTATAGCTAGATAGATATATATATATATATATATATATATATATATATATATATATATATATATATATATATATATATATATATATATAGAGAGATATATATATATATATAGATTTTATGCAAACAATTTGTGAATAGTATCGTTACGGATGTTTTCAATGCTATAATGAGCACTGATCGTTAGTCTCGGCACAAATCACGTTATGTCATATATACCTGGCATGCTTAAACCAAAACATATATAGTGTCTCATGATTCATCCGAGTAGACCCAGATCCAATGAGTGTATATATATCTCTCTATTGCCTTGCTTTGTAGTGTGTAAGAACCCCATTCATCTTAGTAGGAATAGCACTACATCTCCCATCATTTGCTACGGCATCAGAAAGCCCGTTTGAAGGTAGTTGATCTCTTTGACACGATCAAATACGTAGTATGGCGCCTTTGGCACTAAAAGCA
>CM067343.1:51629170-51809170 GCA_034190875.2 Urechis unicinctus
GTCGCCCTCTGATGTATATTTTGTTATTGCGTTTCAGAGTGCGCTTAATCTCTAGTTATATAATGTAAGAATCTTCCACTGCGCAAATTATGCACCGATGCATCTTCCATTATGTAATCGAACAAGGGCGTTTTTATTTATGTTATGTTGGTAAGACCTTTAGGTAAACAAATCAATATCAACATTAAGTCGCAGATTATAGGCCAAATATACTGCAATACCCCCTTAAATTGCTAAGGTCGCTACAAACGAGATGCCGAGGGCCACAATACAAGCAGACAAACATAAGGCGTTCATCATTGTAGTCGAATAGGTTTTTCTCGAAATGAAGCGAAGCGAAAGAGTATTAACTTTTTATGAACTAGAATACCACAAACAAATATCATTGAATAAGAAAATCGAAACTCAAATGCCACTAAAAAATCCAATTCTATAGTGCCTGACACCCTTATGAAACGCGCATTGCCTTTTTGATAATGCTCGACATCAAAAGCACCCTCAATCTGTTGGCTTTCGTAGTCTTGTAACCAATATATAGAGTAAATAATATACCCTGCTATACGTATTTAACAGTGTCGATTACATTTTGACATACATCTGCAAAAGTACGCACAGCAAGTTGCAGCCTCCAATTGTCGTTGGCTTCGTTCATCAGTGTGATGGCATTAGCCATGCATCACCTCCGACACATTCAGAGTGTGGGACGCAGGAAATGGGCAGGAAAAGATCTGCATTATACTATTTCCTTCTACATCTGCATCAGAGGACGTTTTCCAGTATCTTGACCTACCATGATCCGTACCGATAATAGTCAAACAGTGCATAACAATGCTTACAATCATACGTATGAAAAGCTTACAAGAATTATGCCTAGCCGCTGTCTAATTATTTCCCAGTAATGCCACTAGTATCTTGTACTTAAGGGCAACATTTCTAAGGTTTGGTGATTACGTTTAGCATTTGGCAATGTGGTGGAGCGTCTATGTAAGTTGAAATCTATGGGATTCAGCTAATACTTCTTCTTCAAGTATTCAGGTTGTCTTGTGCAATGCTGGTAGCTGCTTGCACATATTAGCAGCGTCATCAGCGAGAGTTTTGCAATGCAGTACAGGTGTTCAAAAATTGACTGCACATAAATTCAATATGAAGCCTTGTATAGAATTTACTTTGACTGCCTGGACAGTAATGGGAATTTGAGGATGAAATCAATTATGTAATTGGTGTGGGCGCAGACATTAGATCATCAAAAAGAAATTTCAGCAATGGTGACATCTTCAGCTTCTTTATGATGGATTACATACATTTGTATCCTAGTATTGCTTCTTTAGCTTGCTATCAATCCTCGAGCAAGGTATTGTGCAACTATATCTAACCATATCATACACGTAGGGATGTTTTCTGTGTTAGTTCATCAGGGCGAATAATCCAATTAAATTTGTGCGTCCATACCCTCCACGTCAATGACATCAAGGGTGCTAATACGAGCCGTATTTCATTTTGGTAAGAATTTTGCAGTTCATCTCTTTGCCTGTGAATTGCACAGCTGTAATGATGCACGAATTTAGCTTGAATGCTGTACAATAATCGAGGCATTATTTGTTATAGACTGTGAAACTTTTCGTTGCGACACCCCTCACGTGCTTAAGGTAGCAGTTAATACATATTCATCGCCCCTAACAGGAATTATTATTATTGTTATCGACACAGCACTGCATTACAACCAGAAAAATATAACAAGCCTTTTTTGAACCAGAGAATGTTTGCGGCCATTATGAATGCGGTGAATAATGACAAATGTCATCTTCTTGCAATGCAGCTGAAGGCATTGGTTGTCCCCAGTGGGTCGTTGCTATTCAGGCGCTGAGCATGACGTCCCAGGCGCCAGACCAGATGAATGTGAACAAAACGTGCCCTGGTGATATCATAGCATTGCCTATCATCGCAATAAGTGTGACAAATTATATTAATGATGTCGTCAAACGTGGTTTCTTTTTCTGCTGTTAAGACAACATCTATCCAGAAATGGCTAATGCTTTCTTCAGTCATCAACCGTATAACTGCGTCATTGATGGGCACACAGATCGTCTTCCGTAAATATGGGGACGATTTTAAGCTGTTAGTACTGTTTTGCGCTGTCGTTCCGTCAGTTACGAAAATCACATAACCAAATATATAAACATCACACAACCCTATACTTGAATATTAACGCAGCTATCATTATACACTAATATTAGTGTGGGCATTATATATTCAACCAGCGCACCATCATTGAAACAAGGTTAAAATCCCATTAGATTTTGTAATTAGTCTTAACAGCCGAAAGTTGAAATGTGTGTGTGGGGGTGTGTATATACATATATATAGATATATAGATATATATATAGATATATATATATATATATATATATATATATATAGAGAGATATAGATATATATAGATATAGATAGAAAGATCTATACTAGAGATATCCTAGAGAGAGACAGAGAGAGAAAAGAGAGAGAGAGGAAGAGAGAGAGAGAGAAAGAGAGAGAGACAGAGATCTCTAGAGAGATCTCTAGAGAGAGAGAGAGAACTCTCTCTCTCTCTCTCTCTCTAGAGACAGAGAGAGAGAGAGAGATTCTCTCTAGAGATCTCTACATCTCTCTCTATATCTCTCTCTCTCTAGAGAGAGAGATCTCTCTCTCCTCTCTCTCTCTTCTATCTCTATCTCTCTCTCTCTCTAGATCTCTCTCTCTCGTATCTCTCTCTCTCTCTCTAGAGAGATCTCTCTCTCTCTCTCTCTATATCTCTCTCTCTATATATCTCTATATCTATCTCTATCTCTATCTCTCTATCTCTATATATATCTATATATATATATATATATCTACATACATACATATTCCAAAGCTGACGCTCAGACTGAATTGTGTCTTCTTTTGCATTAGGAATGGTAGTCATTTGACCAGGTCTTGACAAATGCAAAGATTACAGATATAGAAAACAGTCTTGAAAGAAGCGTGGCCAGCCACAAAGCCATGATTAATATTGATTTATTAACATTAACAGCGAGGAGATATAGAGATTATAAACATATCCCTGACAAGGAAAGCTTTTGTAAAGGACTGGTGCCGGCAGTAAATTGGGATCATGAAAAGATTTCCTGACGTCACCCTAATAACTTTATACAACAGCAATGCTTTTAACACGATTGCCGATTAACCATGACAATTTAATCTCGTATAAATATTGCACTGTTTAATAATCACGCATCACATCTGGAAGGGGAGAGAACGATGTTTTGCATTGGTCTACAGAATATTAGAGTGTGTGTGTAGGTTGGGTGGGGGGATGTGGTCGGTACATGCTGTTGTCGACTCCAATCGTCCAAGGATCTTAACCCACTTCAATGAAACGTGTGAATGTTGTATTTGTGTAATCTGGGTCTACAGGGCATAATGGTGTGAGAGTGTTCCGTTATATTGCTACCTCAGATTCCAATGTTTGTTTTCATAATTGTTTCGGGTTCAATGGATGATCGCTTTCAACTCGAGACGAGACAACATACGTATCCAATTGCGTTTTCAGTAAGCTGTTTCAATCTGCAATCCTGTATTGATCTAGTGATCGTATTGTGTGATAATCAATTATTTTAGCTGTAGCCCGATTATCTGAAGCTACTTTCATTTTCATCATTTGCGATGACATCAGATAGCCCGATTTTTGGAAGCTGACACAATAAAACATCGACATTAGTAATATGGCGCCCTTGACACAAAACCCAATGTAGAACAGTAACAATATATGCTGCTTCTGCATTGCTATTGCCATTGTGCCACTTTGTGGCAGACTGAATTGTAAGACAAACAAAGGAAAAATGGCTTTAACGTCATTGCTGTAGTCGCCACGAGTTTATTGTGATCCACGAATATCTACGTCACTCGTCATCATCAGAATATATTTATATTGCACATTGACTTCAACAGCTGCAGCGTTCGTTACTGCGGCAGTGATACAGCGAGGTTATCCATACAGACTATTTTAGGGTACAATGAATAATCAGTTACACGCGGACAAAACATCTAAGACATCATAGTGTATCGTGATGGACGAATAGCTGCAGCACTCGTCATCGTCGCAATCAACTTTAACAGCTGCAGCGTACGTCACTATGACAGTGTATGTAACAAGTACATTGCTTTGTCCGTGTGTCGCCGCAATAGCTGTTCATCCTTTCATCAGATGTACATCGTTAGCGTTATAAGACTTCATTATTTCCTTTGGGATGAATGGGAATATCAGCAGAGAAATAACAACGCAAGCTGCGTCGCACCAGACCTCTTGTACAATAAGCGGTTATTATTTTATTTCACACATATTGTGCAATTCATACAGCAGTTTTGATACTTATATAGCGCTCCAGGTCACAGTGACAAGAACGAATTATCAGGTAATGAACTGCACTCTTAACCCAATCTAGTCAAAATGACTAGCTAACCTGGTCACCCAGCTATCGAAGTTAGTCAAACTCTGTAACGACTAATCACATGGTCAAATCGACTAAGCAACATAGTCACAATGACTAGCAAGGCTGGTCAGGTGTTATTTGACTAGTTACCTAGTCAATTTGACCACCCTGAGAGCGTTATCTTCTCTTTGTTGGGAGACCGCGATGCGCGGATCACACGGGTTGGTTACATAACCACAGATGCGCGCCGCGGCATACCGGAAGCTTGACCTTTGCGGCGGTTCTTTAACCAGTTGCTGCTGGAAATTGGAAATCTTCAGTTGAAATTTTCTGACAATCGCCTCTATACTATTAGGTGAGAATATTAAATAGTTTTCTGTATTTTTGTATGTATTGTCGTGTACCATTGCTGATATCAGTACTAATGAGTGCTTAGCTTCAACCATAAGTCTACTATGTGTTTTAGAATGTCGCAACGCAGGACGACACCAGCAATAACATCTGTTGGAGAAGCTGTGGATGTAACAGAGGTCATGGCCATGGGCATGCTGATGGCCGCCATTAATGTGTTTATGTGCCTTACCACATATCGACCAAAAAGACGTTTCGTTATGTACAGAAGGTCATGCTGTTCGTTGATGATGAGGCTAAAGACCCAGTTGATGCGAAGCTTCTTTGTGTCAGGGTAGGCACCATATAACACACTAGTGTTGGTGTGCCGTTAAACCCTATACTTACTTGCTAGTATTAACAAAGGCATGCATGTAAGTGTTTATATACAATAAAGTCTAGTTTTTTTGCATATTATGTTGTCTGACTTGTTTTTACACTGGTTCTCTTACACTGGTTCGACCTTTAATCATAGTCAAAATGACCTTCATTCATAGTCAAACTGACCAAATCTTCTAGTCGGTCTGACTAAGTACAATAGTCATTATTACTTACGCTATAGTCAATGTGACTAATGAGATAGTCATAGTGACTAATAGATTAGTCATATTGACCACTCTTTACTTGACTAGGTAGATTAGTCATTTTGACTAATCAATGTTTGACTAACTGCATTAGTCAAATTGACTAACACATTAGTCGTTTGGTGGACAGTCAATATGACTAGCCAAGTTAGTCAAGTTGACTAGATTACATTAAGAGTGTGGTTTTGCCATCCGATGATAGCTCATTCACATTTATACTATACAGAGCATGTGAACTTGGGTTTCCCGTGTCCCTGTTGAATAGCTGAGAAAACAACATTGAAACAACCTCTGAAATATGTCAATATGTAGCGATAGTCACCAAATAGTTCCTACAATGTATATTAAGCTAAGAATATTATTCACATAACCCCACGTCCTTATGTACAGTGCATCGGCTTTCACAAGATGCCATTCTGGTATCTCGCTGTTCTTTTGTAGCATTGTATGTAAGACCTTTGTCAAATCGATATTTTCTTCCTTTGCTCTCTACAGTCATTTTACATTGGCATGTGTTGTAAAATAAGGAGAGAGAAATACATAGTATGATGCCGTGTCGTCGAATCACGGTAAAAAGGAATAGCCAAGCGATATGAAAGGTTTGGTGTCCACTGACGCTACCTTTATTCACAAGGAAGCTCATAGATCAGACAAATCTTTTGATCAGTCATGCGATCGATTTAACATCTTTTAGTAAGACATGTACTCGATCAGTCAGTTCGCCCTCTCAGTAGCGATTGAGCTTCATACGTAACTCTAGAATATGTGCCATGGCATTTCACATGGTTGCGTCAATATCACACTTCAATAAAGATTATACGTATATGTTTATTTACAATAGGTTTAGGTGCAAATGGCATGTTGTTATTGGCTGCACTCTTCAATTAACGCTTGCAATGCTGTCTTTTTTTGGCAGTGTTAAGCAATTTTGAGAGAGGTGAACGGACATGTTGGTCGATTCATGCGTAGACCCTCTCAAACTTTTCCGCCTTAGCAGTAACGATGACACCCAAATACAGGGATCTATTTTTACATTTTAGATATGCAACTGTAAACATATTACGCATATATGTGTCACCTGTGTCGAACATAATATAGCATTCGTTGTCACAAATTGTCAAAAGAAAAGTGACAGACTTCCAGTGTAAACAATGCAAAGTGGATTCGTGTTGTCACTGATTCATTCTTTTGGAATGCACCAAAAACTACTCAGCCATATCCGACCGCAAAATGACATAATCAATTGAGGTTCCAAATAATTACACTCTTCACTGGATGTGGGCTGCGTTATTCCACGGGGATAACAAACCAACACAAAGGACAACTTGTTCGTGATAGATTACATAGCGTACATGCACCACGAAAGCCATGGAATGCAAAAACAAAGCCAGCTGAAGCACTCTCCTTGTGCTTGCATAAAATGTCAGTTGATAGTTCGTAGGCGATTATAAGCAAATCAATTTTGACAAGCTGTAACTTCATGAAACAAACCCACCACGGTTGTCTGGTACAATGAGAATTGCGAAGTTCCAGAACTTAAAGGCAACCTGAATAATGCAGCATTGTGGTTCTTTGCTGTGCGTTGGTCAAGTCTGGAAAATAATATCTTTGAATTGTAGTAACCCCATTGTCTGGGACCATGCTTGGAAGCCCGCACAAATTGATGTATACATCCCAGTCAATGGAACAATTAATGAGCTTGGCGCTATGGTAAATTGGTTCATTGCTGTCCCCAGAACGATATACATTTCCATGTCATAAAGCTACTTGATTTGGGTATTGTAAACCTTTTGCGGCGCTTAACATACTGTATTGTAACACGCGCAGTCAATACAGTACATATAATAGGCCATGATTATACAGAATGGCAGTACGAGTCCATTAAGTACCAATCAGTGTCATTCAGATTGTGCGTAGCGCTAACATGTGCATATTTTAAGTGATGTCGTATCAATTTAAGCATAGTTGTCGTGCCTGCCATCATAACTCCCCAAATACACACCTGATTGTTGAATTACTAATTTAATAGTATCCAATTCTTTGCGTCTAATGACGTATTAAATCGACTTTAGGCTCCGATAGACAATCACTCTGAATGGTTAATGCCAATGTACATTACCTTAGCCACATTCATTAGCTGACAATTACAGATGCATAACGATGTCAAGGCTTGTAGATGGGTCTTAATGATTGATTTCTGATATGTCAGCTATCTTAATCACATATCTTGGGAGTTAGCCGCCTCAAGCACAACACACGATTGTCGTTTGCATACTGGTATTGCTCACGATATGCAATACAGACTGCACACTGTAGAGCTCTTTTGACCCTAGAAAACCCGTAAGTTATCATGATGTATGTAAAACCCTTTTTGTCCTTCTACGCAAATGAAGCAGACGTAGCAAATAAGCGTTATAACAACGTGGATTTGGGTTATATCATTAATAACAATCAGCTATAGCCTGGAGTCTGAAATCTTATTTGGAATGGTTATCAACGTCAGTGCTTTGCAGCTATCGGAAAAGCAAGAGAAAATATTTTCAACAAATAATAAATCTTCACGGCGTCAGCGTCACATTTATATTGCTGTTATCACATATATGAATCCATTACGAATCTATCCTCACATCTACAACGTCCTGAATTCAAGCGTAACCAACCAATATATTTGTATGTAAGCGAAATGCTCATACACTAAGACGTTATAGATGGTAACATTTTTACTATGCTAATTGCATTGAGGTAACCTTGGTTACTGAATGATGAATTTGATTAACCCTAATAGATGCTCAAGCTGGATCGTATAAGGGTAAGTACAATGAAGAGCTCGTGGTCATTCTTTTTGACATCGTAAGGGTACGCCCACTGATTTAATTTGCATCCCAAGGACGGAGGGCATGTTAAGTCATCACTCATGCTGGCTGGTATCGATTGTGACGAAAGAAATACCTTGTCCCATGTCGTTGTCTGAACCATCGCAACATGCGCACAAGGTCTCCTATGTGAACAGCACGCTGCACTGTGATCAATTGGTTAGATCAGTTTGATTGTTAAAGAAAGTGCCTGTCTCATTTGACAACATGAACTGCATGGCTTACGGAAACATTGATAGCAACAAGAAATAAACCACATATATATAGTCCATATATGTCCAGTATCAAGCGACAGTTGTGCTTGTAACAAGGGCTCCCACATGAGTCACTCTCATGGCCAGGGATACAGTATATACTTCGATTTGTGCAAATACAAATTGCTTAAACGGCAAGCTACGACGTGGATAACAAAACAAAATTAGACGTTGTCTAATTCGAAGTGTGTATTCTTCCAAGTCCTTCGCACCACGTTTTCCAACATATTAAGCAGCATCGCGACAACCGTTTAGAAAGGGTGCAACTAAGTTATTTAATGGCCAATCAATTGCTAGGCGACAACACACATTGGCACCTGGCGTCCAGTCAATTCATTGGGTGTTAGGTTCAACATATCATATCAGGATTAGGTGTTGCCTATATTACGTTTGAAAGAGTATATTTTTATCAAAATTATATAAACGCCAAAGTATTCATGTGAAATTACGTTTAAACATCGAAATATGATAATCAGCTCTAAACGCGCTGTTCTCGTTGATTACAAAAGCATGCCGTGTACATGAAACCGCAGCTGTAGGTGTGCATCGCATGTTTGCAGAAAAACCCCTTAACTGTTTGTCCCTAGTCTGCGTCCCAGACTCCAGGGGTTCCGCTGCGCTACCCGCCCTAGAGTCTACGACACGACCAGCTCTAAAAGTGGCGCGTCCGAATATTCATTAGACACGTTCGTTAATCTTCGTGATTAATCAACGCAAAGGTTGTGACCCGGATTGACCTTAATTGCACGTGTCTGGCTCATGGAACTGGCTTGTGATACGCACCCTCGGTTCTATGTGACGTCTGGACAAAGTAGTGGTCTGCTGCCAATGAGAACACATTGAATGTGTTCTGGAATTATGGGGCGTCTCAAAAGTTCAAATTGGCACCACAACAAGCGCTTTAATCGCTTAGCTGCACGATAGTATGTTTACGTGATAGTAAGTTAAAAAGAACCAGTTGTGTGTCTGCTTCTCTCGCCGAATGTGTGATTAACGGTGCTACTCAGCGTGAAACAACAAATCGGAGTGTTGTAGAATGTGTGCCCGGCTCATAAAAATCACTCGGCCGGTTGGACAAGTTCTTCGGAAATTGTAGAACTGACCAATGAGAGACAACGACTCAAAGGTACCCGAGAGTGACCGAGAGACACGGCTTGTGATTGGAGCATCCCAAATCTGGGATGCCCGTCCAGTTCAAGACATTAAGCTCTCCTAGACTGAAGGCGAGACTAATGAACATCAGTAACATGTAAACAGCGCCCGCAGCCATCAGGCTAGGGGACCTTGACTAGTTTGTCCCCATTCAAGACATACTGCAAGCGCGACGTTAAACAATCCTGCAATATCTATTTTGGTATGCCGAGAGTGTTTGTGATTGCGAGCCCTTAGAACACCAATGGTAGTCGGTTGGTGAACATGGCTAAACTGAAGACGGTGCATAATTTTTGTTTTAAATGGGGCATTCCATTAACTTGTTTCTTTATTAATTAAGCACCAACTTGTTTATTTTGGTTTGAAGCCAAATGTTGCAGAACGACTGAGATAATAAGGTAGTGCACCTTCCAATTAAAACCGGTTTGCAAACAGTTTTCAATTCAATTTCAAAATGACGCTTCCGTGAATGAAGGCAACATTAATGATGATCATCTACAGTAATACTTGGCTGCAGATCCTTCTAGTTACTGAACATATGTACGTTAAACAATTTTGTTGATATATATGCTTCATTTTGTGTTAATCAACATAAATAGGCAAATGACAGTTATTTCCTTTGTCGATTCGAGTTGTCCAACAGCCTGTTTAATCTGCATGTTCGGTAAGAGCGCTTCCACTGGGACGACAATTAAACATATGATTATACATTTGGGGAAATCGGCAACGCAACGATTTCCATTATTAACTCAAGAGAGGGCCAGGATCATCAATATGATTAACGTTTTAATAGCCAGCGTATTAGCGACACCTGTTATTTAGACGGATCCATGTAAGCTCCCCAATGCGATGGTCTGGTGATTCACCGCCAGTCATGTCATCTTAATTCGTACAGCGGTATCCCTTATGATTGGTAACATTATGTCATTTTAGATGATTTGAAGTATCGCCAATTCCATGCAACAGTAATTCACTGGCACTGAAATCAATCGTAACTTTGTTATGCGTTGTACCAAATAACATTCTGTATTTGAGTTCGTCGCAACGTTAGGCAATTTTTCTAACATACTATGATATCAACCTGATTTTCAAGGCTGTTTACTTACCCATTCTACAAGACAGGCATGCATGTCAGTGTCATCCAGATTGATGAACATATCTAAGTATGTGCATGCTTCAGTAAAAGATAATACCGATTTTTCATGTGCTATCAATGTAAGTTGTTATCGACATTTTCTCTTTCCACGTGGCACGCACCTAATGGCGATCAATGATCAACCCAATTCAGGGTATTGATTAAGAAGAATTAAGGGTGATTGATGAAGTAAGTCTTTCGAATCTACATTAATAGCTCAGTCGAAATATTTATGGATTAGCCTTGTCTCAAAATCCCATAAAATGCAACGTCTGATAAAAATCAAATACCACACCATGATATGATTTGCAAAATTCCCGATTTAAGTATGTTTAACTTTAACAAACGTATGCATCGGTGTTATTAATGATAACTACAAGTGCATCGATATCAGACATTCTAAGACTGATGCAGTGAGCTGTTCCATCGCGTTCAATTAACTGAATCAAGTTTAGTGAAATAAAGACAAGGGTACTCGCCAATTGTGTCATTCCTGCTGATTCCCTGATATTAAGTGCGTTATAAACTCAAGTTATGAACTGATTGGGCTCTATCACATTCTATAATATTCGTAATGCAAGAACTGGGTTACCTGTGTACCAATGTAGAATGTTGTTAGGGACTGTATAATAATGCTTTTAGATGTGCCCTGTTAGTTCCAGGTGGTCGATCCATGACAACACCTTTTATACTATTCCGCCTAGGCAGTAGATAATACCCAAAACGCGATATATTGCCATATCTTAAGCATGCAAGTATCACGAAGCTACGCATTTATGTCTCACTTTATAAAATGCTAAGGCAATCATTGTCATGACAAAACAGTCTTCCAGTCTGCCATCATTGTTATTGTGTTTGTGTTGTCTCACGGATTCCTACCGATGGAATGTGCCAGTAGCAATGTTCTTCAAGAAGACACCATTGATTGAAACACCTATCAATAAGACAAATCTAGAGTTGACGGTCCCTTTGTGATACAGTACATAGCGTTGACGCACTACGATAGCTTGCAGACAAAGACGGGGATTGCTGAGGCAATCTGTGTTTGCGCGTACAATATGCCAATTGCAAATTCACAGGCGCTTATAAACAAATTATCGTTTGACTAAGTTTATTATTAACCGCCCCAGGGTCCCATTTATAAGACAAAAAAAGTGGTTCTGTGTCGTTCGCGGGTCAAGTTTAAGACTTCATGGCCGTTAAATGCAGTCGCCTCATTGCTGCGACATGCCTGTGTTCTAGCACCAATTTATGTATTGATTTTGTAGATGCAAAAATAATTATTCTTCGTGCTATGGGGGAATAGTCCGCCAATGTCCACAGACTGGAATTCAATCAAATGTTGCATTACGCTATTAATTCATTCACAAGAATATCTTTTGTAGGCATGAATTAATAATGTCAAATATCACCAGACAAACATTCAAAATCACTCATACTTTGATAATACTAATGCAAGATGTAGACTATTTTCTACCGCTTGGCATTGACATACACCATTTGCTTTTTATTCATGAGTAAGTAGTGCATACTGTTTCGTAAAACCTTGTGAGTGCAGGCATACATCGAAGCCACTTTGTTGTGCAAAGCAGAAGCTACAAATGATATTGCCCAAAATGTGTCTTCGGATGCATGACGTGTATTTGTATATACCAAAGTTAACTCAATAATTCAGTAGCGATGCCATTGACATGATTCCCAATGTCTTACCCCATAAACGAAACAATGCCCTAGGTGATCCTAGCAATTAGTAGAATCAACAGGGAATAAATCACCAGTGACATTCAAGTTGCTTAAGATGCAACTAGCCGGGTTAGTGCGTGCTTAAGAGCCCTTCACTTTTGTCAAAAGTAGTTTAAATATCTCGTTATTTATAAATAGCTTAAGGTTCGGTCGCAGACTTTTAGCATGAGTAGGGATTGGACAGTACCAGTCTCACGTCTGACAGTGAAATATGAGCACTATGAGTACGCCCCATGTAAAGAGTCACAATGGGAGCTTATTGTACTGATTTGAATCTTTACAGACCTGTGACGAGGGGTAAATACCTCCTTTTCAAAACTTCATGAGGCCAGCTTAAGACATAAGTTCCCAAGCAACACAGTTCGCGACCTGAATAATGGAACGCTGTGGTTTGCATTGGTCAAGTTAAGCATAGCCCTTAAATTCAGTTATCTTGCCTCGCATCATGATTGGAATCCCGCGTAAATATTCCAATCAAAACAGAAATATATGTTCTTGATAATCTGTTGGAATAACCCGTCGTTTACCACAGAGAGGAGAATAAGCCATCAGCCCAGTGGCAAATGTGTTAACTATCACGGTATCAATAAATTTCAAAGGGGATAATATATTGTAGACATGCTTTGCAGCAATAACACCCAATAATATTTTATGAAATCAATAACCCCGAATATCACAAAACAAACCCCCATCATTATGCAAATAGGTTGATAATTCAAATAGCAGTGTACGGCCTCATATAAATTATATATACAATCTCAGTAGCTGTACCCAAACCGGTCTGGGTTGGTTATGGTACACAATCAGGATACATTCAGCTTATGCTCGCAAATAATCCTAGCTGTCCATTATAATGAGCCGGAAAGCTAAATGATGAATGGTTCGCTCCGAAAGCTAGCTTTGAATTAACCTGCACAATTCGCTCGTGATTTAGGAGTCAGTATGGTATCCAATATGACTAGGCTTTGTGAATGTTAGCCTCCACCCATGCCACTTTGCCACACATAGTCGAAGCTACAGAGGAGTACAACGCTTATCCGCAGAAACTTGACTTGTATTTGATTCTGTCAACGTCCACACAAAGATGTATAAGATATCGGAGGGAACACCCCATATTCCATGATGTATGACACTTTAATTGCGAACTGTACGTAAATATCACAATGCATGCGCCAGGTTGTAATGCTATACCGATGAGCGAGGTCTTTTTTTCTACATAAGTAGACATCGTCACTATGCCAGGTCTCTGAATAGGGTTCCATGTGATAAATTAAGCCAACCAACTATTGTAACGCGATATTTAAGGCTAACGAATTGCAACTGACGCTCAGGAGGTTAGAACTTGTCGTCGGTGCATATATGTTTTCTCTATCCAGGTCACAGTTCCATTTTACCACATTTTCAACCATGGTGTACAGCTATTTCCGTTACATGGCTTTTGGTAAAAGTGTTTACTTTTGTAAGTAGTCAATAGTAGCAGTTAATTGCTAGCGCATCCTATCGGAATGTATGACAGTGATAAACTGGAAGAGGATAATAACTTCCCCTGCATACAGGTTGAGGTAACAATACTAAATACCGAGTTCAAAAAACGTCCAATAGGTTAAGTGAAGGAGGGATCATCTTCTCAGCGTAAGGCAGCAAATCGCCAGACCACAGCGTCACAGAGCTTGCCTGTGGCAGACTGTGTAATGTTTTATGTTAAACGAACACCAATTATTATTCAAGGCGCTAATGCTTTGCGGCCCCATAAGGTTTCAAGTATCGGAATAAGAATTGCCTCAGCAGCCTCGACTGTCAAAAATGTATATCCTGCTGGTACATGTGTACTTTATATGTAACATCACAGGCCGTTTAATTCATCCCCGAAGTTTCTGGATGGTCACACTAAATAACAAGCTAATGTCTGCTATTGCTATGATAAAAAAAAAATACAATTCACATTTGTCTACATATAATGAAACACCATCCTCCCATCCCCAGGAGGTAATTTGATTCTTATAAAGACCCCTCTTACGACAATACAGTGCCTTACAATTGTAGGGTGAGTATTGCTGCCTATTATGTACGGCTCCTTGCATTGGTCTGGGATACTTGCTGCTGACTGGTCGGTCAGACTGCTTTGCTCTATGACAGGGTGCTCATTACCATTCACTAATGAAAGGCTCAGGGAAATTTCAGTGCAACGTAATCAGTAGCAGTAATGGTAACGTTGACGCTTATGGGGACATTTGTATGCCTCTTTGTCGTATATAGATGTACAGATGTGTAAAATGTTACATGTTACTTGATTGCCAATGGATCGTTACAAAGTGGTTCATAAAAGTGACATAAAAACGTTTAGTGATTCGATCACGTCTATGTATCAACACCTCGTATTCATTATTTAAAACTGTTGCATAACCAATTAACCAGAAAGAATGCGCAAGAGGATAAATTAGGTCATGTGATTGCGTCTTTGGCCCCCATGGTAATTTGACACTACATTACAACAAAGGTCATTTATATTAGATCGGCAAATGTATCGGCTGTGAGAAGCAACAAATTGTTTTGAAAAAACAGTACATTTGTCAAGCTGTGACAAATACTATGAAGAAGAGTTCGCATGGAATACGGCTATGAATACAATATAGATATGCAGCGCGGATTGGCCAGAATGCACGGCACGATATTCAGCAGCTTTGGAGCGGGAAATAGCGCAAATAGTCGTAAATTATAGTTTTATAGATAGATACATGACATGAGCAGCCCCAGTAGACCATCTTCATGTGCACGTAGGCTGAAGTTGTTTACATTCCTAAGATAGCTATAGGACTTTCCGATGTGCTTTATATGCCTTCACTGTACCTCTTCATATAGATACCAAACGCCAACCTCACAAACATAAAGCAAGGGAAGGTAGCGCTTCTTTCTGCGACCCGCCTGACCCTGAACCAATATGTCATTCTGATATCTCACTCTTGCGTTGTTTCGTACTGTGTAAGAACCCATTAATCTTAGTACAGATAGCAATACGTCCCCATCACTCGAGATCAGAACAGATAGTCCGCTTGCCTGGAGCTACACATGAGTCGTATGGCGCCTCTGACACGACGTACACTGTCTGTGAGTTAGCTTAGAAAAATGACTGGTAGGCAAGGATATACTTTGGACACCAAACTTATGCGCACCCATGTATACAAGATGCACGGATAATTATTCTTCTTAATGTTATCATTCCAATCACACCGGATATCACGTGGCGTTGAATAATATTTAAACTCTTCAAGTGAGAATTTCATGTCAGTTACACAATGCTTCATAGATGGTGATCACTCATTCCGACGCCAATTGAATGCAATATATTAATTTGCAACAAAATATTAAATGAATTAATATGCTTTACTGTCGCAACCTAGTATTAATTGTGAGGCAATAATATCTTCAACGCACGCATGCATATGTGACATAATATAAATGGTGAAAATGATGATACAACTGCTGACGACCACTTTGGCACATACACTCATCTCCATTATGGTAAGCACTGTTTCACAGCAGATAAGTTTTAGAAGAGATTCTATACTGTGCTAGCAATTTAGCTAACGGCATTCAGTGGACATACGTCTCCATACGTTTGATTAACTAGATGTAACCGCTATGACATATGTGACATATTAATAATGGATGACATAAATTATGAATACCAAGGATCATGGTTACTACGGGTCATTTGCGGGGAACATGACGTATGGTGGGTCAAACACGGAACTGGGCGGATATCGGCGTGTTATGTATAACATGTATCGTACCATATTGTGATGAATATGCCAGAATGATGGTAGAAAAACAACACTAAAACAAGAACAATAATACATCTACCATACGATTCTACCTCCCTGATTGATTGCATATTTATAATGGTTACCATCCCATCACAAATTATTTTGAAATGATTCGTTTATTGCTGGGATCGTATGCAGCAGAGGCATATAAATTCACAATAAATATGTCGATGACAATATGGTAACGAATCTCCCCTTCCCTGCTGTACCATCGAATAACTAACAGCATTACGGCACAATCCATTTCAGTTTATGATCACACCTGGGCATTAACAGAAGGTTTTATCACGCACTAAAAAAAGTCATGATGCTAAACCAGTCGACATTCATGCCATATATAAAAACCGATTGCAAATTATGCATGCATGCAGTGATGTAACGTGTTGGCTACGCTGGGTTACAAAGGCTGTTTGCGTATCCATGGCAACGAGTAGCTCTGAAGCCTCTGGTCGCGATACGGTCAATCAACGGAAGCCATTGTTGTTTTTCTGTTCTCTCTTTATTAGAGTTGAATTATAAAGTATGCTTCAAGGTGTCGAATGTTCAACCTGGGAATTGATCCTAATAAAGTGTATGATGCAAATTGTTCGTATCAATACTGTAATACGCGCCAACAACCCAAATATTGCCTAGCGACAGCAATCTGCACTAAGTAGGTGCTAAGAATGACTGATATAGGGTAAGATGGTTGTTGAAGTTGGGCAATGAATAACACTTGCTCGGCACAGTCAAGACAAGGAAGATGGGTTATTGCCCTCAGCAGAGCAGAAAGAGCTCGGAGGATGACAGCGATATGTAGTAATTGTGATTTCTTTCGTGACTAATGGGTTCAAACGGTGACGTACATCACCACAACCAAGGCCATAGACGCTCATTTCTGATCGAAAACTCGCTTTTAGATTAAAATATACTCACAAGCAAGATATCAGGCTCCGATTTCTACAAACCGTTTATGCCAACGCACTCTGTCAGAGACGTACACAAATTTACAGATGCATCGGCATTGCATGAATTAAAGATGTCTCGGAATCAAGGTAACGTGATGTGCCAGCAATCGATTTTACACTGCAACGTTGTCAGTCATTTCAAGGATCCGCCGTCTGGCGTATTGATTGCGGTATTTATCGTAGCGATTACAATGTTATATTATAAAAGCGTGTGCAGACGACGTAACATATGTATCTCTAATATGCACCTTTAACGGTGAGGAACAAACAATAAAGTCACATGACATCGATTAAAATCAGTGTGATAATCATAACACTTTTCTTTCCGTTTTCTAATAAAACTAGCCTGAGCATGTCAGCCCGAATACATCGTGAATGTATGTGTTCTATCACGTACAATCAGTAGTGGTTTGGCTCATGAAATCAAGATTGAAAAAACCTATGATGTTTGGTAAAAAAGAACAATTGAAGATATACAAACTGTTCAAAATATGTTTATAGATAAACGCGTTCGAGCCAAGTATATATTGACAACAGTGGTAACATCAAATGTTGCTTCATTCATATCTATATATATATATATTCAGAATATGCCCCCTAATCTACTGGGACCTAAACTCAGGTGATATCTACCAACATCCAACGTCACTGAGTGTATAAGATCAAGAATGTACAAAAACCTGAAGAATATCAACCTCATACCAACACAGATTTCATTATGGCCAACCTTGTAACTGAATGATGAATTTCATTAACCTAATTCAATGCTCAACTAGAATCACAAAGGCGCATGCGTAATATCGATCCCATAGTCATTCATGCAGCCATTATTAGGGTAGACCCGTGGATTCAATTTGTCTCACAAGAACGGAGAGTATGTAAAGTGATTACTTCTAATGGATGACTTCGATTCTGTCATCAAAAGGCGCCAAAAAAAATGGCGGTTCGTCGTTGTTTGAACCTATCGCTTTTGCACATTGCAGCAGTACGCTGATGTGCTAATGTTTATGATATAGCCTTCGTGTTGGTAGCAAGTTTATGTTATTTTTTTAAGCATGTAATGAAACAGCCTCACAGCTCTAAATGGGGTACGACCGTACTCGTAATGATTTCTTATTTTCCTCAATAGGAAAGTCAGATAAATACGTGATAATTCTAAATGGAAAATAACACGTTATTTATGCAGGGAGAAAATCTGGTGGTCATCTACGGGGTAACATTTTTCCCTGTCACTGGCACATATGCTGTGCTGCAGAAAAACCCGGTCATGTAACAGATGTGAGTCAAGCTGGTCGAAGTAGTTCATAATTAGTCTATGAGGATAGGTATGTGATTTCTTTGCTTGATTTGCTATCTATTAACTCTGTACCAATTAGGATAATTAGCAGTGCTGTCCCTCATCGTCTCAAGTTATCTAAGAGCCCACTGAACTGCATGTTTATCCATGCACAGCCATTTGAGCTCATGGAAGACACAATTACTTATTTGTGAAATGCGACTGCGCAGCATAATTATTGGCTACAGCGAGGGACCAATGATGCCAATAATTGTAGACTATAAAGATAGTCCTAACGGAGCATTTCCCTTTAAATTGGCCAGTTTATGTGTCTTTCCGTCGCACTGATAGAATATTGGTGAATCTGCAGTATATCTTCGTCGTGATGCTAACATCTAAGTTATGTTAATCTTATTTAATCAAAAAACTATGCTAGATTTCCATTGAAACGTTCGTTTGGAGTTAATGCGATCTGCTAGTACAGCAGCGTGCCTTGATATCATTTATACATTGTAGGTTATTAGAGACATGTATCAAAAATGTGCCTTTATGCTAACGCGCACATTTAATGCATTTTGGAATCGTATTGCCGAAGATAGCCTGTAAAATTTATTATGATGCCTGACCCTCTGTGGTATTATTTGTTATGGGAAAAGGGATACCTTGAGCCATGTGACAAGAGAGTTACCGCCTAATTTAGGAACTTGTCACATGTAAAAGACATGCTATCAACAAATACATGATATTATTTTATTTTTCGTCTTTTAATTGATCAGGTGTCACTTCCTACAAAATAAATTTACGCCAGACCCCGAACGAACTGACATATAATACAGAACAAGACAGACCAGCGTCTTCCCTCGGAGCTGACTTGGACCCCATAAATCACTCTCTTATCTCACTCTTGCCTGATGGTAGTGTGTTAGAACCAACGCTTACCAGTACGACTAACAGTATGTCCTCCATCACTGTAGGAAGCCCACTTCATTTTTCTGAACAGGATCACAGCCTGACATATGTGGTACAGCGCCTCTGACAAAATATATTCCAACACAGCATCAAAAACATAACCATTGTGTTGATATGAATGCGCTCATATATTCAACCACTATTGAATATTCCATGTTGATGATACATTTCTAAGTTAATTGACCAGTCAGTGTTAATACGCGACACAAAACATGTTTAAACTACAGCAAATATTCAACCATTAATCGTCTTCATCACGCCGACTTATGACAATGATATATACTCCAGTATTTGGAAGTGATTTGTACATCGCCAACTATCATTCGGTTGTGACGGGTCTATTCACGTGAATGACGTGTATTACTTTTGCTAATTACTGTCCTATTACTACTACTATTACCCTTTAATCGCGAGTCTTTAGCCGTAGCTCTAATGTGAAAATAATGTCGGCGTCATGAATAGAAGAGTGCTTTGAATCTCATGAATATTCAACCGCTCTCACATAACACACTTAAGGGCGATTAAAGACATTTGCATTGCAGAACAGCACTGCTTGGAATGGGTCCTTAAAAGTCTAATGAACCGGCGTTAAGACCAGCTGACTAATGAATTGCCTAATGTAAGTTTGTAGCAGTGCAATGTGTACCTATTAAACTACGAATCATTAACGTAATTGCTCCTACTTGTGGTACTTAGAGTTATTTAGAATAGATGGACACATCCCTATACCATTATTGGCTATACTTTATTCTCCACACATTTACTACGAATGCGCTGCGCGGGATTATTTAAACCATCCAACAACTCGTTAGTGTATGCTTATGAAATCCAAAATTACAGTTGGTACAAATGGACATTTGCTTGGACCTTAAGCTTGCCACATTCCCATTAACACATTTTCAACTATGGACTGCTGTTATTATAAAAGGTCGCAACACAGCTCAAGATTACTGTCTATCTTTTGATATGTTAAGTGATTTCGCTAACCGGTGGTTTGAGGTAGCGGAGTGAATTGATTAAGTGAACCGCATAGGAAGGTGCGTTTTGAATGTTATGTTCAGTATCCAGGGCATTGTGTGCGTGATATTATTTAGGCAAGGCAAATCATGATTTGCACTATACCGTAAATCAAATAACTGGGTTTAAATTGACAAGGCATTGTGCGACGCATATTACTAGTGTATTATGCTCCGAGCTTAATGCCATGAGTCGTTATGAACATCAGCTAGTTCTGGAAAAGCATGAGAAAGAGCGGCTGACTTACGTGGTAAGCAAATGTGAAAGGCCGTTATCCGAGCTTAATCAACACAGATGCTCTTCTTGCTACAGAATGCAATAACAGTCAATTTCCTGATACTTAAATGTCACAGTGCCAGAATGAATAGAAGGTAAAATGATATATCATACGGAAAGGAAAAACAATGGAAAAGTAGGATATGATGAATGAACGGTTTATGCATATTACGGACAGAGGTTAAGAAGTACTATAATTTGATACATTATTGCTTCCATTGACTAGACAACACTTTTACTGAGCGTACGCCATACATATCACTTAAATGGCACGCCCTAGCGCTGAACTACTTCTAAATCCTTAATCTTGGCTTGTACATTACGCCAGGCAGTCAGTCAACGGAGCGAGGCGGAATTATTCGTACGTCGCAATCTGAACTATGTAGTTATATAAATGGCGACGGCTGCTTTTCGTCTTTGGGTGGTCAAATTGACGAGCATGTCCTGGATTCGCACATGAAAGCTGTGCCATGGCTTTAACGATATAGAAAGAGCATGTGCATGCATATATATTATGACAAACGCATACTCACGATTTGGTACTGCACCCTGGTCGAAAAGTGGAAGCCTGGAAGCAAATGTAACCCGTTTTTATCAAGAGAGGATAGATAAACAACATGGGCTTTCGTTGATTGAATGCATCTCGACAAGATGATTAAGATCCAACGCAGCTGTCAGCAGTATTCAAATGCATTATGAGGAGGGTTATGCTGCACATGCCGGGCAGGAAAATCGGCTATATCCACACCTGTGTTACATTCACCATTAAACGAATGACAAAAGCACTTTATAATGGGACATCTTTACATGTTAGATGCCACTAAAATAAAGCCAATCAAGTCTGCTTGTGAAAAATATGTGAAAAATGCTCGAATAGACTAGTGCATAGACAATGCTACTATTTTGGACCTATCAATGCTAAATCATGAAATGATAATCTAGGCCTTAACTTTTTTTAAACATAATGTAAGAACAAATAACGCACCGTTTATACTTCTTTACAATCGATAAGCAAATGCATGGGAAGCCCGATGCTTTACAATGCAACACGTCAAGATAACGGGGAAGGGGCAAGTTTTGTTCTATTATAAGCTATATACGGTTGTGCAAAGCAACTGTCTAACTGTTCGTTCAGCTAAGTTGAAAAAACTTGAATATTCGGCCTGTTCCGAGCTGAACTTAACACACAAAGGATACTCGTCCGTACCAATGTTGTATATCGAACATATAGCGTACTATGAATATAAACACCTGCGCAATGTTTTACAGGGAAGCACCCGCATACCGCTAACTACCATATTGCCTATTCGGCTACTACAATCTAGTTTATCTTGTTATGCTTGGATGGTGTGGATGATGCGGCTCGTTATCAATAGATCATAATTATACCACAATTAAAATGGGTGATTAAAGCTCTTCAGTGGTAATCGTCCAATGAATCTCACCGGCCTGACGCAACGAAGACATACAAAGCAAATTATAGCTCTGTATAACTGTAGAATATGACTCCATGTGTGGTTGACGACAATGTCGAGTGTGCGGTGTTAAGAGTGAAAATCTTCTTACAGTAAACGGCATTGCCAAAGATGAGCAGTTTTATGCGTCGACCACTGAGTGTAGTCGTTATCAATTCAAATCCACTATTTTACATTGCTTGCAATTAGGCCCTCAAGGAGTAGCTGATCGGTTGTCACAGAAAACCGGGGTCCAGGTAAGCCGATCAAGCTATTGCCAAGGATTATTGATTGTGCATCGATTGGTTACTTGCATATGGGCAACTATGGTTGTACAATGAAGCACTTCAGACACCGGTAACACAACCAAGGTAAGTTATAGTGCGTACTATGTGTATTATGGTTACATTAGGATGATGGAATTGCGAACTGGTATCCACATATATACCCAATGATACAACATACCTGTTGGGGCACGTACAGTTGTGTGTGTATGTTATGTCAAAATTTATACGGGCATGGACGTGTTTTCGGTGTTTGTATATAACTTTGTGTAAACAGACGTGTCAGAGCGATGCCAAATGATCACCACCTCCTTGACATGCTGGAAAATTATCTCGACGTTCAGTTGTCTGGAATGTAATTATACAGGCACCTTGGACACAACCTTCATACGTCGTCAATACCCAATTGATGATGTCTTCAGCATCATGATGCCGCACAAAACGTCACTTTAAAAGGATGAATGGTTTGTAGATATTCGATGCATTAAAACAGACCTTAAGGGTGTAAATGTAAATAGAAAGAGCTTTGTGATCAAGCGTTAAAGAAGTTTCGCTAAAACAATTAATGTATTGTGTTTGCATAAAATATTCATTAAGTATAAATAAAAAATAGGCTCTTCCAAGTAAAGAGAAGTCAATGAGTTTTTCCAATTTTACAATTAGAAAGGTTAAACATATTGATTTTGATGGACTAAGCGTAGAATGCCGTAGGTTATATATCGGATAAGAAAATTACATTGAATATTGCGACTTCTCGGTTTTACTTATGATGGTTGCATATGGACGGAACGATAACCCTGTAACTGTGTTGAATGGAACAATGGCCCAATAAACACACGCGTTCCATTACGAGCGTGACAATACATGGGTTGGGGTGGAGTGCACTCGATGAATCTATATGTAGCATTGTGAAGGAATACCATTGTTACGCAAAGTTAAGAGCGTATTTAACCTGGCTCATGTTAGTGGCCATTTTGCAGATGTATATATGGTGTATATGGTTCTGTCCATTACGTATGTATGCCACCATTAATATTGTTATTTAATTTAACGGTTTAACTTATTTGTAAATTACGGTTTTCCACATACATTGCACTGGACAGGCGATTCGAAGAGCTACGAGGTCCAATATTGCTGCACATTTACATATAGGTTATTAATGATTTTTTTATGGCAGTCAAGAGTGGCCACGAATGATTGGATGCTATCACATGCAACACATAAGGGCAATTTAAACAGCGTCGCTCAAAATCGTTCCATAAAGGCCGCATTGTCGGACATTAATGCCAGTTAAATATCGGTTTACCCAATGTAGGTGTATGGCAATATAGAATGGCTTTTGAGCATCGGTACTGAATAGTCAAGAGATGATTTACGTGATTACTCCTACTTGTTAAGTTTGAATTATTCAGCATAGATGGGCATATCCCAACTATGATATGTTACACTGTATTAGCCCTGGATGTGTTATAAATGTGCTGCATGTGATTATTCATACCAAGGAGCAACTGTTTAGTTATAAGGTTACGGCGTACCAATGGTAATGACATGAGGTGCAGGTAGAGGTAGAATATGGCCTCGGCTTGCAGCTTTCCCAATTACCATAAATGCATTCTCAACCATGCCGGACTGCTGTTCCTATTATATGTTGCAGCACAATTTCATGTTAGAGATTATATCTTGATATGTCAAGTATTGTAGTGTGCCGGTGGTTAGCGCTGGTGGAGTAATGTGTGTAAGCGCATCCTTACGGAATATATATGTAAGAGAATGTAATGTATTTGAAACCATGCGCCCCGGGATGGAGATTGAGGTAACAATTCGCGAGATTGAGTTAAAATGCGGTCTAAACGTTATGTTAAAGCGTATCGATGTGTCAGTCATTTCCGGATGATTTCTGAGCAAGGCAAACCTCTCAAGCAATAAATGGAGCAGTATTGAGAGAGGAAGATTACTGGCAGAGTATATTACAATCTAAATCACCAAAAACTAACTGAGGTGGTCCCGGGCCAGAAAAAGCATAATAAACAAATATTATAAAGCAAGACAATCGTTGGCCTAAAAGTAAACATTGCGTAAAGGGTATTATATGACGCGGTCCGAGTTGAATCGCCATCTATGCTAATCTCACTGAATGCTCTGACAGCCTCTTTCCTGGGACTTATATGGCATAGTACTGGCATAAAATAACATATCAAGCGGCGAGGAAAACGAATGAAACGCTTATGAAAAGTGTTTAAAGACGTTGACGCGTGTTGTCAAATTTAGTTTAAAATTGCATTGACGATATTGCATGTTTTTATTGACTTAATCATTCTCACAAACGACTACTGGCCCCCATTAACAAATATTCATTGTTGGTAATCTCAGTCAATCAACGCACCATGGTATTGGCAGGGGGAGGGGAGAATGCAATGTAGCCCATAACACTTTGCTTTCTTCTACCTGAAATGCACTTATACCTACATTTCCCCACTAAAAGATTGTTGCGCAGCTGTTGCAACAGCGAGCGGTCAGAAAGCTATAAGCGTCACTTACGCTGCTTATGGTAGGGATATATAATCAACCCGGGAAATGACTCCACTGATCCTAAGGACATAGTGCATTAGGCTATGCATTCATTCAGTGACTAAGTGATGGAATTATTCGCACGTTTACAATAAATACTAGGCAGAGACATTAATGGCGTAATTTGTGTTTCTTCTTTCTGTGGTATATTACCGAGTGTGCCATGCCATAGCACATATAAGAGACCACGAGCAACTAAACATGATGAACAGCTATGCATGATCATTGTTGGAAGCCTGATCCACGGCTTGCGCATTGCCTGTATTTTATACCTTGACACCTTGCGTGAAAGAATTGCTTGATTTTCAAAAGATGGTGACATTAATTCCATTATAACAATATGATCGATAATATTATTTCAGCAATTAATGCAAAGAACACACATGTTTTGCGTACCAATATGGTGCTATCAGCGCACCGAAAGAATCATCCATCCATTCAGCGTGGAGGTGCAATGAAACCTTATGTGCGCAAAAGGGGCTGGTTCCTGTCGTTGATGAATGAGGACACAATCGGTTCTAAAGAAGTAATTACTTGGATGGATGGATACCATACTATCCATCCTTGGGAGACAATTTCAGCTAATGGACGTGCCCTAATTATGTCAGCATGAATGACCACGAGCTCTGCATTACACTTCTGGTTGAACATAGAATTGGGTCAATCAAATTCATCATCCAGTTACAAGGGTTGCCATAATCAAATCTGAGTTGGAAGAAGGATAGCATCATCAACGCAGTGAATGATACTACAGACATATACAGAATTATTTACTAATAGACATATATATATATATATATAAAATATATATATTTATATATATATATATATATATATAAATTTATATATATATATATATATGTATATATATATATATATATATATATATATATATATATATATATATATATATATATATATATATGTATATATATATATATATATATATATATATATATAAATGGATCTCCATGGATCTCCATGCAAATCAAAGCCAACTCAGTGAATGGTACTAAAGACATATTTCAATTATTTACTCATAGACATATTATTTGTTATTTGTATATATATATATGAATATAAATATTTATATATATAGATATGTATATATATATAGGTTTATAGATATATATATATACAATTAAAAATATAAAAATATATCAATTTGAATATAGATATACATAAATATCTAACCCTTATATCTGGTGTCTCCCAAAGTTCAACGCTTTCTGACGATTCCGTGTCTGTTTATATTCGCTCCAAATTTTATATATATATCTCAACTGTAGTTTGAGGGGGCCAATTGGCTACCCTTATAGGTCTGGACGATCAGTTTTGTCCAAATTTTTATTCTAGGTAATCAGTTTGCTATAAGCAGCGACATTTGTTTTATTGCAATTTTTATGCTTTCAAATATATATCCAAATTGTTGTCAACGCGACGGTTGGGCGACAGTAAGTGTTTTGTGAATTATAACAAATATACGGGGTATATGTTTACGAAATACTCAGTGAAGCCTGCAATAGTCATTCTTAAAAATTGACCATCATGCAAAGGCGTGAACTATCTTTATATGTAGTGATCGGGAGTTTCAGTATATATATTTTGACCATTTTTCGCTCTTTCAGGCTGCCACTAGCTTGCGCGCCTCTCGGCGGAGGGGTTACTGCGTTTTGTAATCAAGGTCAGGTGAACGGAATTACATAGTGTGCTTCCATGCCAAAAATAGTCAATTAAAAAACTGAAAAATGTAAGTACTATTCTAGTGTCAAATGACATTTGTTTAGCTTTTTTGTTTAATATTATCAACGGCATTCCAATCATTATAATATGATGAGTTACCTCACCAGTACCGGTCCCTTGACCGCTGCATAGCAACCGCTCTGCGCGATCTGACCTCGTTTCCGCGCGGCTCTGAATAATCTAGGCGATTCAGGTTACGTTTCTGGAGCCCTGGGAGGGGAGGGATACTGTACATGCTAACCAATTCAACTGATATCATGAGTTGATTTAGATTTGAATGTGCAGTCGGGGCAGGTGTGGCTATGTCAAACGCCATGGGTCGCTCGATATATCTCTTTCAGAACAATGACAACGCAGCGTTGTTTGTCTACTTGTAAATATCGGATAGGTGTTAGTACTGTGTATGGATAGCCGATACGTGATCCGAATGGCTTGTCTGGCTATCCGTGTTACTGCTATAAATTGGCTGCATAGCGCTTGGCTTAAATAATTACTTAAAAAACATATTTAAGCATATTCTTTATACTTCTCTCCCAAACTAAATTAAAAAAACAATTAAAATGATGTCGAAAATTTATAGGAATCTGGGGTTCGAAACCACGACAAATAATATTATGCTAGCCGAGGTGTCCTCTTATCCGTTTTGACTTTCGATTAATGCACAGTAGTATGTATTTAATAGAACAAAAATACGACGATGGTGACAATGAAGATGGCAGTGATTATTCCTTTCATCCTCACATTCCTCACATTCCTCACCACCACCATCACCACCCCCACCATTATCGTCATAATGATTCAGAGTTTTGCGAGAATGTACAAACGTTAGAGTTTGCCTTGCTGTCAGTATTAATGGAGATAGAGCCTTTATTAAAGAAGTTAATGAGTGTCCTTAGGAGAGAAAACAACAGGATCGTTCCTTTATAAGTGATGCAATTTCATACGGTGCAGATAGTACCCCGGCCCGATTATGTTCTGCTGATTCCATTGGTGACAAACGGTGGTAAGCCAAAACGACGCGAATTAACCTTGGACGCACGATCGTGTTGGAGTCGCCAAAGTTCCCCACTTCCCTTCTTGGTATTTTAGTTATTTGCCTATATGTAAATGATGTTATTAATGTAGTCTAGGCCACAGTGATGATGGAGATGTAGCCTGGATGCCAGTGCCGGGGGAGATGTGGCCTTGATGCGATGATGTTGGCGATGTAGGCTAAGATGCTTATGTCAGTGATGCATCGAAGTTACCAAGGTGTAAGTGACAGAAAAGCCTGTCAATGTAGATATGTATTATAGTTGTTAAGGTGACTGCGGAGATCTACAGGATACAGGACAATCAGGGCTGCCGTGAGTTCATATGTGCATGTGACGAACTATTTCGCATCTGAAATATTCGTAATTCAGTGGAATTCAGCGGAACGAACTTTGTAGAAGCTCTTATAGATCCCCAGTATGTACAGAAGAGGTAGTCAGAACAGACCTATAAAGCCAGTTCAGAGACGGTTTACGCAGAAAAAAACAAAGCGATGGCAAGCTGAAGCTTGAACACAATGATCATGGCGGTATTGACAGAGATATAAACGAAGTGGTGTGAGGTTTAGCTACAGATGCAGCCAGGGCAAGGCAGGTTTAACACGATACAGAGGCAGTGATGGGGAATTATAGACCGATCCTCAACAGCCAAGAAGGGGGATTGGAGACTCAAAGTGATAGGGAGTTATAGACCCATACTCGCATGCTGTGGATGGTAGTGTGAGACCGACTCTCACATGCAGTGAAGGAGAGTTACTGACCGATACTTGAATGCGGTGAACCGTAGTTACAGACCGACACTCACAAGCAGTAGAGGGTAGTTATAGAGTGATACTCACAAGCAGTGAGTGGTTGTTAGATACCGACACTTACAGGCAGTGAACGGTAGTTAGATACCGACACACACAAGCAGTGAATGGTAGTTCGAGACCGACACTCATAAGCAGTGAATGTTTCATAGAGACAGATACTCATAAGACAGATACTCACAAGAAGTTAAGAGGAGTTAGAGAACGACACTCACCGGCAGTGAAGCGTTACTTACCGATACACGCATGTAGTGAATGGTATTTGAGACCAACACTCACAAGCAGTGATTGTTAGCTAGAGACAGGCACTCATAAGCAGTGAATCGTAGTTAGAGACCGACACTCACTAGCGATGAAGGGTAGTTTCAGACCGATACTCACAATCAGGGAATGGTAGTTAGAGACCGACGCTCACAAGAAGTTATTGGCAGTTAAAGACCGACACTCATAAGCAGTGAAAAGGAATTGCGGATTGATACTTGCATGCAGTGAATGGTAGTTGGAGACCCCTGACACAAGCAGTGGAGAGGAGTTACAGACCACACTCACAAGTAGGGAATAGTTGTTAGAGACCAACACTCATAAGAAGTGAATGATAGTCCGACCCTCACAAGCAGTGACTGGTAGTTAGAGAATGACACTCACTAGCAGCGAATGGTAGTTATAGACAGACACTAACAAGCAGTGAAGGGGAGTTAAAGAGCCATTGTCGCATGCAGTGAATGGCAGTCTGAGACCGACACTCAGAAGCAGTCATTGGTGGTTAGTGACTAACACACACAAGCAGTGAATGGTAGTTACAGACTCTCATAAGCGGTGATTGGTTACGGAGCGACACTCGCCGGCAATGTAGGAGTTATAGCCTGATACCAACATGCAGTAAACTTGATCTAATAACTGATATACACAGGCTGAGGTGGGGTTTTTAGACTGATACACAAAAGCAGTAATGGCGAGATATATACCGATACTCACAAGAAGTGATGTGGAGTTATTGACCATTATTCTGGATACTCACAAGCAGTCTACATACCACATATTGGGCGTCGGTATTTGTATTTGGGTATGTGTGTTTATGTGTATGTTAGTTAAGGGCGTGTTTGTGGGGAGAATATGTTAATTGCAACTTCATTACGCTGTAACATTGGTGACAAAGCTGCCGCTGCAGGTACGTCCATTCTCAGCTATATCGCCTCAATCCGGAAGATATCGTATGACCAGCATTCCGAGCCACCCTACCGTATTTGTTTTTATTTGAGAAAGACCCTTTGAGCTTTGTTGTATGGCTGATATCAACCTCAGCTTACTATTGCAAGCCTAAAGGGTTTCTCCAAAATGCGGGTCGTGTTAATGGTTTTTAATTATCATGAAATCGGGTTAAATTAAGATAACATTACCCCGCCCCGCCCCCTTCACATGTTACTACATCCTCCCATAGAGACACAGATGTTCTTTGTCCACTGTCCGGTATACTTCACGAGACCAGCCTCAAGACGCCTGAACTGGAACCCATAACTTCCCATGCATAATTAGTTATGGTCGGTCCAAGTCAATCATTTGATCGTCTAATGGAAAAGAAAGTAAGGTCTGTGATAATCGTCAGGAAATTACTTACAACCCAACCGCAAGACGAGGCACGATATCATGGTGGGACGGAAGACAGCAACAGAGGCATCCTCTCCGTTCTTTGATAATGAGGGGAGTTTAGCCAACGGATACGGGGCGGGTGGGTGGGGAGTGGCTATTCTGGCAGTATGTGGTCACCTCATTTATTGCTGATTTCGAGGCGCAGTATCATGAAGGAGACGATGAAAGGAAGGTGCTTCTCTGGTGCAGTAGCGGTGGGCTAGCTGGCCACCCACCAAAGCTACTCATATGGTTACACTGCCCATCCACTGACGCG
Organism: Urechis unicinctus; assembly: GCA_034190875.2. Lineage (NCBI taxonomy): Eukaryota > Metazoa > Annelida > Polychaeta > Xenopneusta > Urechidae > Urechis > Urechis unicinctus. The sequence continues at coordinate 51,659,851 of CM067343.1, forward strand.
ATGGGCTATATTGATGTTATTGGTCATATTCGTTGATCTGTGGAAAAAGTTATTAATACGGTAAGTTCTTGCTTATTTGCTAGATCAACAGATATTTCTTACACCAGCCAAGAAATTCAGCTTTCACTGTCCTTAGAATGGATTTCACGTTATAACCTATTTCTATTAATTTGCTTGTATCAATGTGTGGTTCTCAATTTATACTGACACAATGCTGATAGAACTAATGTGACAGAGAGACGGAATGCAACCCACCGAGGATGCATAAATATCGTGCTATTGAGTCTTTAACAGTTATTAATTAGCCCCTTCCTCCCTCGTTCGCCTTCCTCCCTCGTTCGCCTTCCTCCCTCGTTCGCCTTCCTCCCTCGTTCGCCTTCCTCGCTCGCACTTAGCGGTGGATAGCAAGTGTTAGTTATCGCATGGTCACGTGGGTGATATGGGGAAAGAACACGAGGACGCGGAACGTCCGAGTCTTTTTCCCCATATCACCCACGTGACCATGCGATAACATACTTATCGCATGGCACCCTACTCTCAGCAAATTAGAGCTCGAGAAAAAGCTCGATCTTTTTCCCATATCACCTCAAACGCACAGTTTGCCATGCGATATCTGCAACCGTGTCGATATATCACCGAGAAACAACTTCACTTGAGATGGTCCCTCATAGATCACCGCTGCTCTAGCATGGTAACACTACGGAGGTTCTTAATAACACGCACACTTTACAAGTCTTAAATCGAAGGTTTTCTCAAGAGTCATTTGCTTGCCAGCCGCTAATCTGGTTGCGTGGCGCTCATCCGGAAGTCACGGCATTATCCCATCTCCCCGGAATCATGCTGAGGCGCGAAATTGCAACACCTGCCGAGCCGTGTCTACTGCGCTACAGTGTTGCTAACATCAAACAACGGCGAAGTCGGCGGAGCTCTGATTACCGGAGTTAGGAAATTTCTGCAAGTCTCACACTACAAATTATCGAAGCATAGCGTCGAAAAAAGATAAATCTCCGAGATCTCCTATAGTTGAAACCATCATGACAGGCAGCTGAGGCCAAATGGGGGATTAAGGGACTACCTGTCATATTTACAGGTCCCAGGCAGATACCTTACATAACATAGGTAAACGCTAATTATCATTATTAGGAGACAGCGTCGTGCTTGATTATCGCGTGTAGGTGCCATCGCGATAAGGCTGTATAACACGCTTTGAACTCCAGGTCACCAAACAGTGAGATGTTTGGTTCGTAGAAGCCTCACCCAGCTGCTCTATGTGCGCCTCTTGGATCTCAGGGATACATAATCAACTGGCCGACTACCCAGGTGGCACTTCCTATTACCCTTCCTCCTCTTCCTCCTCTACTTCCCCTTCCTCCTCCTTCTCCTCCTCCTCCTTCTCCTCCTACTCCTCCTCCTCCTCCTCTTCATCATCATCATCATCATCATCATCATCATCATCATCATCATCATCATCATCATCATCATCATCAATGACGTGTGAAGGTTGCTTCGGTGCCAGAAATGTATAAAAGTTGTTAAGGTGTCTGCGGTAGTTTACAGGATGCATGACCGGCGCATGTGACTTTAAACAAGTTCGTATCTGAATTATTTAGAAGCTTTTATAGATCACCAGTGTATACAAGTGAGGTGTTCAGAACCGACTTACAAAATCAGCTCAGAGGAGACATGCTGAGATTACAGCAAAGCGACCAGGAGAAAGTTAAAAACTTAAGTTCGAGCACAGTGTTGATGGCGGTATTGACAAAGTTATAAACGAAGAAGCGTATGGTATAGCTAGAGATACAAAACCAGGAAAAGGCAGGTATAACACGATACAGAGCCAGAGATGGGGAATTATTGACCGATACTCACAAGAAGTGAGGGGGAATTACAGAGTTATTGACGGATACTCACGAGATTTTAAGGGGAGTTATAGACCGATACTCACAAGCGGTGATAGGGAGTTATACACCGACACAGAGTGAAATAGTGAAGAGGAGTTATAGATCAATAGCCACAAGTAGCGAGTTGATGTTATAGACCGATACTCACAGGCAGAGAAGGGAATTCATGGACCGATACCCAGAAGCTTTGAGTTATAGACCAATACCCGCAAGCATTGATGAGGAATTATAGACTCAAAAGCAGTGAAGAACAGTTATATACCGATACTCACAAGAGATCAGGGGAGTTATTCACTGATACTCACAACAAGTGAATTGAAATTATGCCATAGAAAGGCAGGCATAACACGATACCGAGCCTGTGATGGGGTGTTATGCACCGATACTCGTATGCAGCGACGGGTAGTTATAGACTAATACCCACAAGCAGTGAACTGGATTTATAAACCTATACGCACAAGCAGTGAATGGTAGTTAGAGACTGACACTCGCAATCAGTGATAACGAGTTATTGACCCATATTCACAAGTGGTTAAGTTGGGTTATTGGCCGATAGTAGTGAAGACAAGTCATATACCAATACTCGCAAACAATCTTCATACCTGACATTGGGCGTGTGTCTGTGTCTTTGAGTATGTGTGTTCATGTGCATGTTAGCCAAGGACGCATTGGCGGGGAACGGAATCTCTTAATTTCAACTTTATTGGCCGTTACTTACGTGGCAAAGCTGCAGCTACAGTAGTAGTTACCAAGAACCTAAGCTATAATCCTTCTGAAGACATTTATATACAAAACTTATCCAACATATCCTTGGATAACATAGTATCTGTGATACTTATGCGTATCGCAAGGCACCGTTGGCATATCCATTCTGAGCTATATTATCTGGGCTTCTCGTTATGAAAACCGCACATCCTAGAAAAAAGTGTATATAAGTCATGGATTTGAGTCCCCGCTTATCTCCAACTCAAAGACGGTATTATTGTTGTTGTAATTATTATATATTATGCGAGGCAAAGTTTTTTATGATCGGTCCTGGTCAATTATTGGACATGTTCGTCTACTGTAAAAGCAAATCAGGTCTCTTGGTACTCGTCATGTAATCTCGCGAATTACTTCGCAACCCGACCGCAAGACGAGGCGCGATATCATGTTGACACGGAATACAGTAACTAAGGCATTCTTTGTGTGGAGCGCGCAGATTCATGAAGGGGAAGATGAAAGGGAGATGCTTCTCTGGTGAGGGAGCGACGGGCTAGCCAGGTTAGGGATGGTCAACTTGTAACAGCCTGACATTGGTGACGCCTTCATTCTATTTGTTCCGATTGAATGAATTTGAATGACAGGCGCAGAGGTTAGCTAATCACCAAAGCAATTCTCTTTGTTCCTTTTTATACTTCCGCCTCATCATTCCCCTAGCTGCCCTGTTGGATCAGAGGTATCCCGACTGGAAGTCTAGCGTGGGTGTACCGACAGGTAACACCGAACGGCCAGTACCCGTTGTAGCTATTCCACTGTTTGCATTTCTTGGTGCAGCAATCGTCTTGCGGTCGGAATCCATAGCTCCATCAGATAGCTCTTGCTATTCTTGGCTATAATCTGCTCAATCATCATTCACATTCGGAGTTTAAACGGATATCGTCACGAGATGGCTCTGTCGTACGGGAAGCGAATGGTAATATGAATCAATTATCCGAATATGTTTGTGCTTTTTGATCTATCAAATTTTATGTTACGATTTTCTCGGACCACATGATAAATTTCAGCGGCCATGAACGATAAAAGTTAGGAAAAGTGACATTGATGTAGACTATAAATGCCCTACATCGATTTATTGCAACGCTTTTGTTCTCTTTGGTGAATTGTAGCTTAGTTTGCATGCCTCTTGATAAACCAAATAACATGTTGAGATGAATAGCGTTCCAGCTCACCAATTACATCAATAACTAAAATAAGACATCCTTGCCACCAAAGCTGTATTTACGAAAATCATGTATACAAAATAAACATGACATCTAACTTAAAATATTTCATTAACTATACGACATTATAGATGACCGACAGGCTATTCGGTTAACTAACAGACCACGTTGCACGGTGCGACACAGCTATGTGACCAGTCAGTCATGTGATTAAGTTTATTATCAAAAGACTGAGGCAAAGGTCAACCACAATCCAGAAAGTTGTCTCAGATAATTTATGCGCGTGCGTGTTAGCGCGTATGGGCGTTTGTGGGGGATGGAGGTGGGTTGGGGAATGGGTCTTATGGGACTGGTCGGCCATACAATTTCCCTTCAATGAAGAATGAGGTCAAGGTCGTAACTCCTTGTCAATTGTCATTGAATCGATATAGCTAGATTGGTTTTCTTGTTGTAATAGTTAATTGTATTGATTAAATTGTTTGGTTTATTGATTAGGTGTTAGGCGAGATTCACTGCAGTATTTGATATAGTGTTAAATGCATTACTTATTTGGATTTGTGTAAAGCTAAGGGCATTAGTTGCAGAAGGAACACAGAAACCTCAGGTAATGATGGTTTTCGTGACTTATATGAATACCTTTATCTGAAAAATCGTGTAATCAACTTTGTGTATAACATGTACTTAAGTGTGCTATATGTGGCATGAATTCAGAAACGCAAAAAAGAATGTAGCGCCCGGGAAAAGGCATTAGGGTGGTCCCAGCTGGGCTTGGATCCGGACGGATTCATATTACAATACACATATGAGCGCTTAAGTACGTCTGCATGTATTTGGGGGTTTAATTTGAGAAGCAAAAAAGGAGTGTCTCTTATGCTAGTAGATTAGCGACATCTTTACAATGAATTAATATTTGACGTTGGGCATGACATATCTTAGAATATGGTGTGGTCGCTACGGAGCGGTTCAAAGAGGGCTCCTTCCTGTTGGAATGTTGTGGACGGCACATTACTCATCTATCGGAATCTTTCGAGAAAAACAAGCAGGAACAGTCGTTATGTTTGTTACGATAACTTTTCAATTCAATTAAACTATTAAGAATCTGTTGGTTTCAATATTTGGAAGCAGCATTAAGTCGCGTGCCTCCTACATTAGTATTGTCTACCAGCATCGATGCCACTCTCACTAATGGAAGAATAGGCCACAACGTAGCTATTGCAAGGGACGACAAATACAATTGTGACGTGAAAGTTACCAACTCCGGGACGCGGATGAGGATGTTTTTACATGCATCGTCCTCTATTAAACCAGGGACGAACTAATAGCCAGTAGCGTTTGCCAGGATGGCAGCAAATGGCGCAAGATCACGGTAGTAATATCTCATTATTTGAATTTAAGTAACTTTATGTCAAATCACGCCAAGACGATATAAACTTACTAATAAGCCGTTAGTTTGGAAGGACATCTATATGAATACATTATATTATCATTATTGAATGTAACACACACACACAACCCATTCATTGTAGCGGCAGCTTTCACAGAAGAGAAGTAAAAATGGCATGGGTAAGTCTAATATGAGCTTGGTGGGCGTTCCATCGGCAATTCGATAGTTAATCGCATGTGTTAATTGACATAGATAGTTTATTTGCGATGAAGCCTATGTTTATGCCAAGCGCGGACGTAATTCATTACCCATGTTCCAGATTTCTCGAGGATATCGTCTGATTACTGCGATACGAGCATTGCTGCGAAGGAATATTCAGGTAGGTGCAGAAATACTTGTAACTCAAAAGTCCGAGCGCACTATTAGTTTTTGTCCGGGAATACGCTGTGTCGAAGAGGAGAGCGAATGATCGACAGGTAGCATCCATTCCAGAATTAATCGGTCATGCAGCGGCGTATACCCGGAGGTTTCCGCCTCCTAAGCGGCTTCTTGTATATGTGTAGTGATGTCGTTCAGCTGTAACATAACGAATAGCTGCAGTATGCTATATTTCAGTCACGACATCTCCCGCTGTTGTCACATCTCCCACAGATGACGAACTTTCTGCAACTGTCGTGTTTGCCTCAACTGCCTCACCTCCCGCTGTTGTCACATCTCCCACAGATGACGAGCTTCCTGCAGCTGTCGTGTTTGCCTCAACTGCCTCACCTCCCGCTGTTGTCACATCTCCCACAGATGACGAGCTTCCTGCAGCTGTCGTGTTTGTCTCAACTGCCTCACCTCCCGCTGTTGTCACATCTCCCACAGATGACGAACTTTCTGCAGCTGTCGTGTTTGTCTCAACTGCCTCACCTCCCGCTGTTGTCACATCTCCAACAGATGACGAGCTTCCTGCAGCTGTCGTGTTTGCCTCAACTGCCTCACCTCTCGCTGTTATCACATCTCCCACAGATGACGAGCTTCCTGCAGCTGTCGTGTTTGCCTCAACTGCCTCACCTCCCGCTGTTGTCACATCTCCAACAGCTGACGAGCTTCCTGCGGCTGTCGTGTTTGCCTCAACTGCCTCACCTCTCGCTGTTGTCACATCTCCAACAGCTGACGAGCTTCCTGCGGCTGTCGTGTTTGGCTCAACTGCCTCACCTCCCGCTGTTGTCACATCTCCAACAGCAGACTAGCTTCCTGCGGCTGTCGTGTTTGCCTCAACTGCCTCACCTCCCGCTGTTGTCACATCTCCAACAGCTGACGAGCTTCCTGCGGCTGTCGTGTTTGCCTCAACTTATCGATTATTTCACTGATTGGATACGGCTTCCCGATGGAAACTGTTTGCCGAGTATAAAAATATGTTCTATCAATTGTCCAGATATTAACCTAAACATTGGTTACCAGCTTCGCGAATTTTTACTTTCAATTTGCGCAAAATCGCGAGTACAGTTGGCAACAGTTGAAGACCAAGGTAATGAATGAGAAAAACAAGGCTCAGCGACTTACTACGAAACGTCTTAATGTTATGAAGGTGTAAAATGGTTTCAGATAATGATTTTTGTGGCTTCAATACATTCTTGCCAAACGTTGTGTTTAATTATATATTCATAATAGGACAGTCACGTGCAGTGAATGGTTTTCAATATGAATACTTATCCGGTCTAACCATTTAAATGACTTATATCAGATATAGTTGTGTTGTAAAATAAATTTATGATACATGTTCCTCTCATTTGGGACATTGATATCAACGGATCTGCATACAGTGTTCTAGTTCTTTACCAATGAAACATATACCAAAAATAATCCATTATATACGTATTCACCTGTTGGCGATAGAGTTCCAAGAATCCCAACATGCATTACTTTCTCATATTATGAACGGAAATTTCGAAGATGAGAAACATGCAGGTGGGCGATGATTGGAAAGAGGTAGTGCGAGTGCGGCAGTGTCTATAAAAGAGAAAAGGCTGAAAAGAGTGTAGTTGCCATTTAGTATAACGGATTTAAATAACAAAAACCGAGTCATTCTGTGTGAGAAACAGTCAGGTGATATAGATAGATATGTGTACATAATAAAATACATAACAGGTAGGGACGCACAGCACATCATGGAAAATATTAAACCATGTACTATAATTTGGTACACATCTTGTCTACGTGTGGTCTCGTAAAGCTTATGTCAGTTATTAAGTAATATATAACGAAATATTATGGGGGATGAACATTGTGCGCCTTAACCGTATCCGTTCGCAACCCATCCACTGAGACTGACACTCTCTAGCCGTGACTGGACATTAGAGACGGACACTAACAAGCAGTGAAGGAGAGTTAGAGACTAATACTTGTATGACACGGTAGAAATCTTGCTGATGAGAAATGGTAAGCGAGACTGGTCTTTGTAAGGATGTGACGGCAGGATGAGTTTATTTTTTCTTTAAGCAGGTAGGGATAAGGATTCCGTATCTCATAAATCCATCTGTCAATATAGATTATGACACGGTAGATATCCTGCTGATAAGGAATGGTGAGCGAGATTGGTCTTTGTTAGGATGTGGCGGCAGGATGAGTTTATTTTTTCTTTAAGCAGGTAGAGGGATAAGGATTCAGTATCCCATAAATCCAACTGTCAACATAGATATTGTGATATATAAAAGGTTTGAGATGAGGCGGACTTCCGATCTCTTCTTACCGTCGTACGAATTCGGCCTTCCAACTTGTTCCGTAACATCATGACTATTTAGCTGCCCGAATTAAGAGTGTCTTTTAACATTTAGTAATGCGGATGTATATATATAAGTGTGGCGTCGCCAGCAAGCATGGAGGTTTCTGATTGGGGCTCAGCTGCTACAAAGGGGCTTGCCTATAAGTATGGGCAGATACTCGAGTTGGATCTGGGAAATTTATATTTATTAGCGACGCATGGTCTGGGAACTAATTTAGAGCACATTCGGTAATAATAAAATTGTCTACATGAGTGACGAGGTTTGATACTTGAGGGACGGGGGATTCCACACTGGCTGACGACGCTTATTATGATATCAATTACATTTGATGTTATATGTGTACACATGTGGACGACGCTGATTAGTGTTGGTTATCGCATGGTCACGTGGGTGATATGCGGAAAGAACACGAGGACGCGGAGCGGAGTGTCTTTCCCAATATCATCCGCGTGAACATACTTATCGCGATGGCACATACACGCGATAATCAAGCACGACGCTGTCTCCTAATAATGTTAATTAGCGTGAACCTATGTTATGTAAGGTATCTGCCTGGGACCTGTAAATATGAGAGGTGGATCTTAATCCCTCGTTCGGCCTCAGCTGCCTGCGTTTTAGTGATGAACTGATGAATCCTTTTGTTTCTATACTTGTTTGTTTATTTGATTAGAATATACTTCGATAGTTTGCTGTGTTCAGAGCTCCGCCGACTTGGTCGTTGTTTGATACTAGCAACGCTGAAGCGCAGTAGACACGGCTCGGCAGGTGTTAGAATTTCGCGCCTCAGCATGATTTCGGTGAGATGGGATGATACCGTGACTTCCCGATGAGCCATACGCTACCAGATTAGCGGCTGGCAAGCAAATGACTTTTGAGAAAACCTTCGCTATAAGACTTGCAAGGTGTGCGTGATAGTAAGAACCTCCGTAGTGTTGCCATGTTAGAGCAGCAGTGCTCTGTGAGGGACCTTCTCAAATGAAGTTGTTTCTTGGTTATATATCGACAGGTTGCAGTTATCGCATGGCAAACTGTGCGTTTGAGGCGATATGGGAAAAAGAACGAGCTTTTTCTTGAGCTCTGATTGGCTGAGAGTAGGGTGAATGCGATAATTGTTCATACTACGCAATGCATTAAATCTTATCAATAAGGGCGGTCACATTTGCATGCAGTCAATGGTAGTTAGAGACCGACACTCACAACCAGAGAGGGGGTATTACAGGCCGACACTCACAACCAGAGAGGGGGTATTACAGGCCGACACTCACAACCAGCAAAGGGGTATTACAGGCCGACACTCACAACCAGAAAAAGGGGAGTTACAGACTTCCTCCCTCGTGTTTTTCGCACGCCGGCGGTTCCTCCGTTACCTTCCTCGCGCGCCCTTTTCATGTCTCTGAGGCAATTATCTCACCACGGGGGGCCTTTATTGGAGCGTCAACAAGGCTGCATTACACGCTTTGAACGCGGGTCGTTCCAGATCACCATACCTACAGCGTTTGTTGCGAGATTTGTGGTTAGTAGAAGGAAATGAACGGGTTCAACGAAGACAGGAGGTGATACGGGAGCGGGAACAAGGCGGGGCATATGATCATATGTGCGTACAGGGTCCACAATGTGAGGGATGGAAGCTATGATGATTGGGAGAGATCAGTCACGATCTTGAAGAGTCTTTGTGTGTTGTAAATGAGGCTCTGTCCGGCTTAAGTGCGACGAATATTTTCACGCAACAAATGTCGACGAGGGTTGAAGTTGGTTTGGGAAAAAGGGAATATATTTCCCTTTCTTTGAACCAGACGTGCACGGCCGCTTCATCACACTCACCCACGGCACGTTGATTACCCGCCTTACTCGGGTTGGCTCAGACCCTCATTTAGGTCATAGCCTCATTAAAGGCGGCCGCTCTCTGTGTAATCGTGCAGGCGGTCTTGCCGACCTGCTTCAGCATCACGGTAGCTGTTGTTCCGACTGCTACCAGCGATATATCTCGTTCCCTCATCAGTAGTGCCTATCAGTCACTCACGCTATGAGTCACGCCTTAGCCAATACTTATCCCGTCAACCCCTTAATAAACATTGTCATCCATTAACAAGTTAACGCTTCTTCTAATGTCCTCCCCACCCTCTCCTCTTTCTTCTACTCTCCCACTTCTTCTCCTGTCTTGACCGGTCTACCTTGGTGGTCTTCTAGGCAATCTCTGATATATCTTCCTCGCTTTTGCATATTCCGTCCTGATCTGTTTCGATATTGCTCGTTCGCTTTGCTTAACATCATAATCTCGCATAACAGCTTTGACCTTTGTAATTGCAGCGGGGTTCTTGAACTTCTTTAAGTCCAGTAAAGCGATTGTATGTACCGACTTTTCGTCTCGGTTTCCTTGCGAGGTTTGGGGATAATTATCAAGTTAGCCTCCTGGATACGATCTTATGACATTCTTTGTTGATGCCGATGCATTACACGAGTGTTATTTAATCGTATTAAATCAACTTAAATAGAATAAGTAGCTATACTAAAATTAGTGATGTGTTATAATTCTGACAGCTACAATAGTCTTTACATACAAGCAGCCGACTCGACCGGATGCAGCGTGTATACATCCATTGAGCGAGCACACTTTAGATCATAAGAATTTGCGTAGTCACGGTAATTATGGTCAAGGACAATAGTTCCATTCATGTCCGACTCAATGAAACGTGTGGTTAAACCAACCAAGATTATCTTGGATATTTGAAAAACAGAAAAATTGGGATTGTCGTAGACTGGTATATAACCTATTAAACTACAATTGCGAATAGAGAAAGTGTAATAAATTGATAAATATGATCAAGGCGAGCGCGTATAAGTTGGTGTAGCATACACACCCTTCCATTGCCCCCCTGACATTCGATTGCTTCATTATGTGTGGTGTTAGTCACAATTATATCGTGAGTCACTTCAAACCATGCGCACCGCAGCACTTGTAAGCTAAACATAGCAACATCTACGGACATATATATGTTTATATTATATGCATCGACCGTTGGGAGACTTTTGGCGGGAAACGACCGTTGGGGGCCTAGTCTCCCGAATGTTGATTCAGTCTATAAAATAGTTGGCTTGACCGTCGGGGGACACCAAAAAATATATATCTTAAACCGTCAATAGAAAAGGTTATTTCATTACCGAATCATAATCACGGGCACCGTAGGATCAATTTGATGTAAGTAATGTTCACGTGCGGCGCATTAACAAGAAGTCCCCCGACGGTCGTGTTTTGCAGCATGTCCCCCGATGGTCGCATTTGTCGGTATATATATATATATATATATATATATATATATATATATATATATATATATATATATATATATATATATATATATATATATATATATATATATATATATATATCTATATATATATATATATATATATATCTATATATATATATATATATATATATATCTCTCTATATATATATATATATATATATATATATATATATATATATATATATATATTTATACTTATATATATGCGTAACGAAATAGTTTGTCAAGCACGCTGGACTTTTCATGTAAGTGGCAGTGATACTCATCGGAACAAAATGCTATTTTATGTTAAACAAAATATATGGTCAATTGCATTACGTTTATGCTGGAGGTTACTGATTACCGGATAGGTAATTGATCAGTTTTTAAAGATAGGCTGAGAAATGAAAGTTGTAAAGAAACTATTTTTGCAGCACACTATGAGGCTTGTGGAGATGTGGCCGACGGTTGGCGGAGGAAGTCAGCTAATAGACCGACCCCAGACGTCATGACCGCTACACAATGCTGATTTCCACATTCATAGTTGTACTAGAGAGCAACGTCCCGCCAAACGTTATTCCTGGCCAAACTCAATGAATCAGTTTGCAATCACCAAACCAGATCTGTTGTAACATGAAGTTAGATCAAGAAGACAGCACGGCAGACTTTTAGGGATCGACAAACCTAACATAAGTACGCAATTGCTCTAGTAGGGCTTATCTTTCCTGTTCCACGGACTAACATCATATGTGCTGCCGATGGTCAGAGGCATAGCGTTCATGGTAGTTTTCATTCATGACAATAACAAGCAAAGTCTTACCTAATTGCTGGAACTCAAACATAATTCATATTAAAATATCAGGAAGTAGTAGCAAATCTTGGCATCGTTTCAAGAGCAATGCAACCAATTGGGTTTGGTATGTAGGATGTAGGTGGGTGCAGAAAAATGCGCTATTCATGCATATTTATAAGCTTCGGTCTGCTCTGCGCCTGATATATGTGATTTGCATCATGTTGAACGGGTAGTGAGAATACGTGTTACGGACAATGGCGTTTTATATAAATAAACGCACGTTTGGTTACTATTCTTATGATTGTTCACCTTTATTCTTTTGATCTTGCTAGAAAAGTCAATAACCATTATAAAAGTCAGGTGTACTCTTTCTGCAGATGCATCAACTATGTTTTCTTTAAAGCCGCATGTATGCACAATTTTGAGGGAAGACACTGCTCTCTGGTTAGGTCAGGTTATATCAAATACTACAAGGCTAGCGTGACTCCGCGACACAAATTTATCATTCATGAATCAAAGGACTAGATAAAGAGGTCCAGGCATTTAGACACAATTAACTTGATGAAATAAGCTGCAGTTTTCTTGTTTTGCATATCATATCAGGTTGAGGCAATTGATTACAATTAGCGCATTTAAGGCTAACTATGTACTTTCGCCTGCAGCGCATGCAGCCACACAGATCATATACCAAAGTAAGCATGAAATGGAATGCTCACATCTTCCACTACATCGATGTCAATTGATTTCCTTGCTGCTTGTCACACTATTCTTCATTGGATGATTCCCAGCGTTGTTCGATTTAGATTTGACCTAAATCAACACCACAATTCTACGGCTGCTGACATAAATTGTTGTACAAAATATTTATAAGCTGTTATACTGTTTACTAGACGTTTCGTCGCTTGATATCTTCTGTTTGTGTCGCATCGTGAACATCCTTGCCTATATTTACATTGCATTAACCAGCATACATATTTGCTCTGCGTGTTGTTACTCGGGTTTCTCGATCAGAGATTCGGAAAACATTTTTTTTAGAAACAATGCATGAAAACTGACCTACCATTAAATGGGTAATTAATTGATTGAAGGTGCGAAATAAATGTGTGGTTGCTAGGTTGTCGTGTTAGCAAAATCATTCGATCCAAATGTACTTCGGCTTTTCTCCTCAATGAATCTTAAGTAATCGAATGACGTGGGAGATACGACAGAAGCATTTGATGTCGTAGGAGACGCCACGAGACCCGGAAATGTCAAATGCATAGATTATTCTGCGTACAAAATATTTGTTCACTTCACGTCTACAATAGCGCACGAATGGGTCACCATTACAACAGTCAGCTTTAAGTTACTAAACGCCAGTAGTTGAACTGTATTTGGTCAGTTCCATCGTCTTGAAGTGAATTTAAGTGAGCGAACTGTCAGAATAATCGCGCGTAGCATTTCCTAATCCAAATACCATGGAAGAAATAGACGTCGTGGTTCTGTCCCTGCAGCTAAGGAAGGCTGTCATTTGAACCAATGTATAAGCACACCTTTGGCACCGGTCGATCCTAAATATACGTGCTAGTCAACAGGTTGATGATGGCGGCCACAAGTCGACCCCAATCAATCAGACAAAACATCACAGTTACCACATATCGCTGTCATCCGCACACCTAGTTTTGCTCGAACGAGATTCTTTACTTTGCCCTGCCAGCGTTATTCATGGCCCAACTCTAGCAATCAATTGCAAGCACCTAATCCTACATCCGTCATTGTTTGTACCTAGTTATTGTCGATTGCTGTTGATTCGCACTAGCGGGCGTTCTAACATTACACAATGAATCATGAGCCGTCTATGTCACGGTGTTAGATAGGACGTTTTGTATTGTACTGTAGTTCCATCGGAGACCGCCGTGTTTTGTTATTGCTGTTGCTCCACCAACATTATACGTACATTGGTGGAAGCAAGTCGTGTCACCTACGACTCAACTAGTATCATTTACCATACAAATTGCGTAATAATTCAATAAAATAATGTCGTTGTCTATGATAACCCGGTTTTCCCTTTGCATTTTCCCATTTAATGAGACCCTCTGTAATTATGGTATAGTTCCTTGTCTTTATTGTAATTAAACATAATGTTTGGGTCTGTTGAAAGCAATGATACGTGTATCATGGCCCATAACTTGGCGTCAGTCTACAACTTTTACTGTCTGATATATTGCGCTATACATTTGATTGATCCTAGCTACTCTCTTCTTTCTGATCAGCAATACTTCATAGATTGAGAATAAAACATACACATTGTATCGGAGATTATCAATATGGTGACGGCTACTCAATGCAGTTACATATATGATTAAACCAACCTGAACCTTAAAAGTTAATTTTTCTGCAATTCCACTTAGTTGAAAGGATAAGTTCCCTAACGATCGGACACACATGGTCAATATTCGCATTTGTAGCTACATTGGTGTGTAGATTGGTGAAGGTGATATGACCCCGTCTATGTCCTTCCGCGACTTTCATTATGTGTCTTTTCAGCTAGATCAACAACTACCTTTTCGAATATCAATATATCAACAAAGCCCTTTAGAACGCGAGGCAGGCCAATATAACTCTCCCAATATTTTGTCCAAGATAGCCTGGATATTGCACGATCTACAGCTTATTGGAACAGAACGCGGATCAAAAAGCTTAATCCACATACAATCAAGTTAAGTGAAAAGGTGATTGAGCGTTACCATGCTACTGGGCGCTTGATGTGTTTATATCCCCAGGGATTACAAAGTTTAAAGTTTTCCAGCATGGATATTTGCTGCAAGGTAGTCAGATGTTGGTGCATTTTCCTATGAGTCGGTTAATACTTGGACAGACCAGCGCAGCACTTAGGATTTTGATCATAGCGCCTCAGCATCAACAGCTCTTATTTCAATCAATTGTGGCAGTAAAACATGGTACATGGATTTAGAGAGAGCTCAAATATGGGCCTTGGAATCAAGCTTCATAAATCATGTAGTTAAAGAGCAACCATTCCGCAACTTAACACGCATACATGGTCTAAGCGTGCTAATCATTATTAGTCAGCTACGAATCATTTGTTCGGCACTTCGTTCGAAAGAAATTAATCGCGGGAGCATCTAACCCAACATCGATCATACATTGCTCTTGCATATTGTTGACCGCTTTTGTTTCTGCGCCGGGACTCTCACAGCACATAGCAAGTAGCTTGATTTGACCCTCACAATGGGAAATGCTTGCATTCAATAATCCCATTTCTTTGTTTGTTGTCTGCAGTAAGAGCAATTCTCCTGTGGATGTAGTCAACGTCATTAATGATCAACTAATTGATTGCTGCACAGCTGATTAAACATTGCACGAAGACAAATCAATGCTTATCACTTCCTTGTCGTACCCTACGGCTGTATCAACATTGCACTTGCTTTCTTCAGAATACATCGAACTGCAAATTAACTTTAATTAATCACGTGTAAAGAAACATGTACTACTGACCCTGTTAAATTCGTCTACCGGGTATGGGTATTATGAATGCTGCAAACTGTGACCTAAAGTTACATTCAGACAAGTTATGAGATGATTTCTTTTGGAACGATGGATATCTATTTAGCATGAAAGTGTTAGTCTGTCGTTCTATGGTTGTGAAGCATCCGAGAAAGCCGAAGACGCCTAGTTATTACTCATCCCCAGGCAGCCAGGCAAATACGTCATAATCACTTTACGTCGCGGCAGGCACCGGCTTTAGTGCCAAGCAAAGACTGTGCGTGATGTGTTCATCAATAAGGCGTTCTCACAATCGGTAGCCATAATCTAGGTACCACACTTGATACACAAGGTGGTCTGTATGTTTTGGCTGCAGCTCAATCGATTAAAATTTCTTGACTGGACAGTGAAAGCGCAAGGTAACAGAAATGAAAGTTTTGTTTGCATTCTTACACAATAACAATTCATGCGTATCCTAAAATGGTAATAGTTGTCTTGACAGTGATTATCTCAATGAACCCTGTGTATCACATCAAGCAGAAAACAGTTCCTAATTGCTGTAAGCGTACTTTAGAGTCACCAATATCGACTACATTAGTGCACACTCGATTATTCGAATGATCATCCAAGGAAGAGGAGGATGACAGTAATTAGTGTAACCGCCCAGTATTGATTGCGATGGATGAATAACTGCGCCGCTCTTCCATGTCTCAGTCAGGTGTATATTGTGCATACCGTCTCTATGGGCTATAGCGTGTGCAAGTCCATTTATGATAAAACACACAGGGTGTGACGCGGAGGAGTTAAGTAAAGATTTGTGTTCGTGCTTAGATGAATCAGCAACACAGCTTCCTGTAGCGGTACAGTGATGGACATGATAATATCACTTGGCATTGCGAGCATTGAAAGCGGAAATAAGCCAATGCGTTATGGTCTGAGCAGCCACAAATTGCATGCCACTCTCCAGTTTCGTCTTCTTCTTCCTGCACAGTACTGGATCCTATCTGAGGCATCGTTTAGGATGATTAGCGGGGTCTGTTATTGTACTTTAATACATGAACTTTTATGTGACTGCACTATTCTAACATGTTTTTCTTTTTCCTTCCCTTTCATTATATTTATTTGCCGTATATAATTCAGTCACTGTCCCCAACACCTGCGCGATAGCTTCTACGTTTGCCATTCTCATCAGTGTCAAGAATAAGCCTTCGTTTAGCTCATCGTTTAGGCATTCGAAATAACTGAGTGTGCAAATATCTCGATCGAGCAATCATGTCATGATGGTCCTCAGGCGTGTTGTGAGCACCTATTTTGAAATAAGTCACACATTTGCTCTTGAGACAAATCGTGATAGACCTAAATTAATGAATTGTTTATCCACTGTTGCCGGTTAAATGTTCAATTAGTTTGCTCTGAAACTGGTTATTATTTTTGTTAGTGAAAAAAATCATAATTGTTAGTTATTGAATGTTTACAGAATAACAACATATTCGGATAAACTATGATAGTGTTGTTAGCTGTTAACAATGAGGATGTGCCCTCTGCTTATGTATGTATCCTGGTTTAATGTTCATATACAATTAGTGATGCAAGAATAAGTGCAGTGCATGATTTGATAATTAACACTAAACACTGCTGATCGATATATATAATAAATCAGTGCATATACAATCATATAATATTACAACACAATGTCACACTACATTCATGATTTGTGACCTGAGGATTTATTCAAAAGAAGCAAATGAATAGACGAGATTGCTTTTTGTACACATCGTTCCATAGATAAATCGCTCTATATCTTATGCGATTGCAAGCTATTTGTGATTTACAGAGTGGTCAATCAAATAATGAGCTTGTCTAGTTACACAGGCACATGCTTTTACTCTACGTTTGAACATACCAAATAATGCAATTGGTAAATTATGTGTATGAAATGTGTACATGAAGATCGTAACACAATATTCATACACCTGCCTTATACTCAATATATGAAGTTATTTAATAATATACATTTCTTTGCTGCAGAACCCCACGGAATTGAAGATATTTGGATTAATAAACGAGAAGTATCATGTTACAAGAATAGCTGTTTTTAGCATCCTTTTAGCCTTGCATATGAAAACAATATTTTTGAATTTCTTCACTTGCATCTGATTCACAGGTGACGTGTAAACTAGTAATTTGATGAATCTCTCTCACAGATGACATGTTAACTAGTACTGTGATGAGTCTAGATACATGGTAACTAGTTATTTGATGAATCTCTCTCACAGATGACATGGTAACTAGTACTGTGATGAGTCTCTCTCACAGATGACATGGTAAATAGTTATTTGATGAATCTCATAAACTAACTACTTCATCGCGAGATAATGAAGGTCGGCCTCGTGCATAACAAATACCATACGACTAGCAGTGGTTAGAGATAATGAAGTCGGCCTCGTGCATAACAAATACCATACGACTAGCAGTGGTTAGAGATAATGAAGTCGGCCTCGTGCATAACAAATACCATACGACTAGCAGTGGTTAGAGATAATGAAGTCGGCCTCGTGCATAACAAATACCATACGAATAGCAGTGGTTAGAGATAGGAAGTTGGTTAACGAGTTTCAATTCCAAAAGCATTTGAAACTGTCCAAGTTTTGCACGTTGCTGGATCTCACATTGCTGCTCAACATTCGCTGTACTTTGAGAAGTTATTCACAAAATAATTTTGCATTATGGACTGATCGACATATGTAGCCGAAAAGTTAGTGGTCTATTCCGCTACTCGACAAAACCTAGTTTATATATCTGCTGGATTTCATGAGTGCATAAACCCAATCCAAGCTAGACAAATTTTATGTCAGTTCTACATGAAGTGAACTTGGCATATAATCTGCTGTAGATAGAACAATCGCTTCAGCCGTTGACCAGCTATTTTCATTTGTCAATTGGTATTTATCGACCGAATTCTTTGATATCCGTCAAGACATATTATATGTTTTAATGCTTTAAAACATATGAAGGATGCTGATTCTACATATTGTTGGCTTGTGAAAAGCGCCTGGATATTGTTACTATCTTGGACCTGACTGATGCACAATCAAAGTAACGTCATAAAATGACATTCTTGGAAAACTCTAGGCAACCATCAGCAGCTTCCAGTGTTGTTGAAATTACAAGGTAAGAGCGAAATACAAATATGTTTTGTTTAACATGTTATATGCTGCTGAAATATCTGTCAATTAAAATTCCAGCCGTTTTTTTACACTTATATACATACAAAATATGGTGACTTGACGGGAAAATGGTTATCAAGACAGTACCCAGAAATCAACAGGGGAGCATGGCAAGCCCGCGTTTGTAACACGCAAACGGTCTCTAAACAGGGGCAGTTCCTTTTTTTTTTCCGTGTGCTTCTTCTGCCAAAATAAACCATAATATAAGCTAGATTATTGGGAAAACTGCACTGCTAATATGTCAATCGGAGCTTGAGTCGTTCCAGATGTTGTATTAACTATAAGTAAGAGTATGACTTAGCTCAACAATAAAACTTTGCTAAGGATTGCACTATACTTTGATTAACATAACATGTCTGTATCATGCGTATGGAATAAATGTAACTATTATCATTGTTTTAGTTGATGGTAATGCACATATTAAGCCCATCCTATGACGCAGTTAGGCATGCATATGTTGCGTTGACAAACGTGTAAAAACGGCTCATTTGGTAGGAAACACCTTCATGTATCAATACCTGTGCACGGTTGGTTCATTTGATTAGTGGCATGGAATGCAATAATGCGGGCATCCTGGCTGGCTTCAGACGTAATGTGTAGTCATCCTATAAATTCATGTCATTCAGCGTCCAAGGAGAACAACCACTTGCTATGCTGCATCTCTAATATATGATGCAGACAAAATATGCACCACGAATATATTTAAACGCAACCTTGTTTATTACCGTAATAGACAATTGCTGTCGGCGTCTTGTTTGCTCAGCATATCAAGTGTTATCAGATCATTGCGGCTTCTAATTGGTTAGACATTGTCAACTAGGTTGGATTGCTGCTCATCCGAAAACAAATTCAGTCTGCTCATTCAGACGGGTGTATGTCATAGCGTTAAGTGGAATGGTTAATGTTTCCTGACAGAAATTGTGCAGCACTTAAAATGTAATAAAAAGCAACACTCCCTTTAGATTGGAAAATCACTGGTCACACGAGGTTTGCTATGGCGTTGCCCGAGATGATTTAAAACAGCTGCACAAAAAGTTTCACAGTGAGTAATTACACTTATTCTGGCAGCCCCTACACTGCCCGGCTAGTATATTTATGACAGCACGACTTCATAAATAGATACGCGTCGGTAATTAATTAGGGACTGTTAAAAAGAAACAGATAGCTGGTTAAAGCAAATGCAGTATCAACAATATTATTCAATGACAAGACTAATATTGTACGCCGTAAAGAAAATGAAGACAAATATGCAAATATGTAATATTTAGAATAATATGTAAAGCATGCAATTATAAGTATTCACACAATAAGCGATGAGCAATTTGAACATATGTTGCTTCGTAGCCCCTACCGTTTCGATCACACTATATTTGTCAAAACGTAGATGATAACGGTTTCTGAACTAATCTCGTATGATATTGTTGTCAATTGTACGAAATATAACCGAATACACAACCAAGTTCCTCACATATGTAATGCTAGGCTGATAATACAGCAATATGATTCGTTAGAAAAGTCCCATGTATAATGACTACAGCCCTCGAGAGACATAATTAAGCTCTAGATTTCTTTACTAATGGAAGGCTGTACAATAAACGAACACAAATCTATACTTCCTTTCCATTCATGAGGCTTTATCACCAATATACAGCTTGTTGATGCTTTGAATGACGGTCGGCGCATTATACAATATGTACATACAATGACATGTGGCGCAAGTAGTCATGGGTCACAATCAATGCTTGCAGTAACGACTTTTCATCCTTTTTGTCTTTATGAAGAAATTATTTCGCATAACCTAATGTAATTAGAATGAATGACCACGAGCTCTAACAAATGACTTAACAACAAGCTGCCGATTGCATCTGAAAAGATAATTAGATTGATCTAATTCATTACCTAAGACAGGAATTATCCCATATCTGTGCAAATTGTTGTTCAGAGACAGCACCTTGCCCGAACAAGGTGCGTTGACTATGGCAAGAAGTCATCACATATAACATGTTAATTTCTCGCAAGCCATAACCTGTAGTAAACCGACGAGGAAAAGAAAGTGTATAGAAATATGTGTATCAATGAGTAAAAGTTGCCTTATTGAGATGAATTCGTAAACATTGTGATAATAAGCTACAACAAACCCTGATACTACAGGCATAAAAAAAACTATAACACATTATGATACGGATGACGTTTCGCTACAAACCATGTAGACTGCGTCAACCAGTAACCAACTGTATTTATGAAGCTAATAGCATGGCGTTGGATGAATTGTACAATATAGCCCATGATAAATGGTTTGCTTTAGAAAGAAAAGCGTCTGGCCTTCTTAACAGAAGCGTGCCCGTAACTAATAGTTTTGCTGATGTTAAAATCCGAACAGCAACAAATTTTAGAGTCAACATGGAAATTGCCAATTAACATTAGCCATACATTGCTTAATTGTGTAGGATGAACACATATCTTT
Source organism: Urechis unicinctus (assembly GCA_034190875.2). NCBI lineage: Eukaryota > Metazoa > Annelida > Polychaeta > Xenopneusta > Urechidae > Urechis > Urechis unicinctus. Next base: position 51,681,080 of record CM067343.1, read on the forward strand.
ATTTTCAATCACCTCGAGGATATGATTGAGAAATGAAAGGGTTGTAACACACTAGATATACTGCTCATGGCTTAATTATGAATTCTAAATTACGACTAATAATTCTACATCCGAGAATCTACAGCTATTGTGAGACTTTTGCCTCGAACTTCACTGTCAAAAACATTGACCATGCGTCACATGGTGTGTTAAAATATAGGTTTATAAAAATCTTGACCAGGATTTGGTAATAAATGAAATCATGGGGAAACTAAAAGCGGCCACTTGCCAGCAACAAATTCAAGTTCTCTCATGTACACTTTGTCTGGATATGATATTGTTAGTGATATGGATAGCAGTCATCGTCATGGTTTATATATGTGAATTACAACAAGTACTTTGAGTGTATTTTGTAAGAGGGCTATCACTCATGTGGTTGACCAGTTACCAGCATTATAGAAAACAATATATATACCACAATGATTGCTCTTCAGCCATTATGAATGGCTCAAACTTTGGCTTCCCACAATACTCTGTATTACGACCACTTTTATTTATTATTTTTACGCTCGACCTTTACAAAGCTTTAACATATTTCGAATGTATCCAACTCGCATTATGATTTAACACAGCTTTGAAATATGTACAATGTGATATGGAAAGCCTATCCTATTTTTTTTAAATCAAATAAAGAAACATCAGGGTAACAAAATCTAAATTCTTGTTGTCAACACCAACTCTTTAACTCTTATACCCTGATATACTCTAGTGATAGATGGTTTTATCAGATTAATATTGGATCCCATATGTTTGCATATATATATCATTTACTCTTATTATTTCTAGGGTAAGAGTGAGGGATCATCGCTGTATGTCTGCATGTCACCATATGGTGTGTTTTTGTCATCAATTCATTAATGTTATGCACTTTGATTATTAATATTCTGGGATTTGGCGGTCCATCAGTGGACTAGCCATTCGCCTCAGCACTTCGTTTTCCCTGTGGTGTTGCTTTAGAGTAAATTTCATAAATAAAATATCATTGATTTTGCTGTTTAATTAACTACAATGGATCTCCAAAAACACATAGTTCAAACTGCGGCATCTTACGTGTTACGAAATGACACGAGTCATGTGTCCCGAGGTAAAACAAAATATATGCATTCTCAAGACAAGCATCAGGTTGAAAGGTTTTAACACTTATCGAGTGATGCGGTAGTTACTGCGACTTGGTATTCCACAGATACTAAACTTCTGAAGACTTGTAAGAAGGCGAAATGTATCTGTCTAGTACTCAGACAGGTCCAACTACCGATCAACAGCTGTTGTTTCATGCTGGGAAACAGTCGTTAATAAAGTCATCACTACATCCTCATCCTACGAGCTGATCCTTACCCCATGTGTCATTCTGTAATCTCACGCTTGCAGTGCGTAGTAAATTGCGGTAGTTTTCTCGACAACGATCACTTCAAGCAGCCCTGGGTATCACGCCCTGCTTCCGATAAATGCTAAATAACGTTTTACGGAGAAAACAGCGGCTTATTGGTTGAAGCATGCCGAGTGTACTGATTTGAATCGTGCACGCTCGATTACCAATGGGGCATACAAGAGCGAAAAGGAGGAAAATTCATTATTGTCACCGCCTTGCATTTATTGTAATGCATGAACAATAGCGCCGCTCTTCATATGTCATTTTACCGTATCTGACATGCACACCGTCTTAATGGGTTACGGTTATTTATGCAACCACCTTACCATGTGACTCAAAAGAGATTATCATAGAATTGTTGTGTTTGTTTTTATGAAAATGCGTAGCATTCCAGTAGCCGGACAGTCATGAGAATGATTATATTTCTTTGAGCTGCCACACATTGAAGGCCAATTATTATTGGCTATTGCTGTCTAGCCGTGTATTCATTAATTATACAACAACCACCAGGCTATAGGTTTATGTAGCTGTCATTCTCACAGCTTAGAAAATTAAAGTAATCAAACCATATTTAAAGATACTCCAATCTCTATGGTTCAATGTCAGTACTGTGACATGATTTTCTTTTGTCAGCACTCTATTGTCTATTCAAAGCCATGGACTATTTGTCGTATCCTTATTGTCTCCATCCTCTCTTCCATTCGTTCCAATGTCTGGACCGCTATGTAGCAATCAATAATATTGTATTGCCTATAGATATTGGGATATATTTGGGGCTAAAATATATGACAATGCACGATTTTTACAAATAGTGATAAATCAGCAAAATGACTGTTAAGAAGTATGTTAATCTCAATCTTCCTAATATTGTTCAGTTATCGTTCACATTCCCAAACCATGTTATCACCGCTATGTAAGAGCATGCACACGCGATGGATATATGATATCATGATAATTTGCGTTCATTGTTGTTAATATAAACGACATGTAAACGGTACTTGGAATAGCATCACAGCAAGTAAAATGAACATATAGCAGATTGATCGCATAGTGCACCATAAATTCACAAGTTTGATGTATAGAAATAAGAAAGTATAAATAGTATACTGAATAATTTCCCATGTTTCGGTACCTCCTAGGTCATATATCTCATTGTCATTGCAACAATGTATTGTGGTGTTTCCTCGTCTCGGTAGTTTCCTGTTTTATGGAACTACGCACAGCCATATGATACATCGTTGTAATGCAACTACAACAATCGCGACATCTACGCGGTTTGTTGAGATCCTAGACACAATATTCCACTCACTATACATATATTATGCAAACAATCACATAAGGCGCATTGGTCATAATAATATCAGCTTATCATTGGGTCACTTATAGGCCTTCAAAATCACATGGAGTGTAAATAATAGATCGACCTCAAGTGTGTCAATTAGCTTGCATACAACATCAGTTTCATTGTTCTAACCCTGGTAATTATCGATGCTGTGTTTTTGGTCAATTTCGCTGAATTCTGCACTTACAAGTTTGTGTGTACAATACATGATTCATATAAGTCTCCGGTTATATTATTTCGACAACAAAGACAACATGTCCACATATAAAGTGTTATTGTCATTATTCATAGAGCTGGTTGGCTCGTTTGGTATGTGTAGATAAAACCTCTTTGTAAGGCCAGCGGTTTTGTTTGCATCGTCTGTATTTATTTGGTTAAACTTCAACAGAACTATGACTCGAAGGCCCATTTTCATTACAATATGCTTCTCTTGACAGCAGCAATTCGTCAATGGTTGGCTAGACTTGGCTATAAATGCAGCTATTGACGAAAGCAACAACCAGTAGTCAATGGACAATTATTTTTTTACCCATGAGATCACAAAGGCCGCCATGTTTCACTCTTTGATATTTGACTTCCTTCGCAGATGAACTCCTTGATTCATAAATACTACCGATGATGCAAGCGTTATGCATTCTTCCTCTTTGGTATGAAATGACCCTCATTCATCACGAGAAGTACACAACACGGATGACATATGTGACCGCCTTGCTCAGTTAGTATGTGTAACGATACCCCACCTCGTTAAGTTTCCATCGATTGGTTTTGTTGGGCTCAGCTTACGAAAATGAAGATACGTCCTTCACCATGGCACAAAACTCCATATCTGAAAGGAGTCCTTTAATGTCGATCACACTCCTTGGTGAGTGTTTGTCATGATACACGTCATATGACGAAAAGTATTCGTTAGAATATTGTGAATCGCGGCAACATTAGAAAGCCCGATATGGCTAGCAATCAGCGATCTACACTGAGTGGATGATAACAATGACGGATGTAGGGTTAAGCGCTTGCAATAGGTTGCTGGAGTTGGTTCATGAATAACGCACGTTGGGCAATGTAAAGACAAGCCAGATAGGTTGTTGCTCTCGGTCAAGCACTACAAGGAGTGCGGATCACAGTAACAAGTGATAATGTTGGGTTTTGGGTGGCCGATGGGTGTTGACATCATGCCGTCATCGTCACCCTTAGGCTCTCCTGTAGCACCATGCTAATAGCGGGGATGCCACAGGAGAGCTTATACCCTCCTTCAAATAACTACCTTCCTTAGCAACAGTCAATTTCTACTTCGGTATGTGTATTTAGAGACGTTCAGCCATAAATGTAACATAATGACTCCGACTGGCGGCTAACAACGAATTATAACGTCAAGACAATGAAACTGACCTAATGCCATCATATTATAAACTCGGCCAGCTATGTTAACTAACTAAAACTTGCTATTGTTACCATTTTCTGAGATATTGTACGTCTGAAGTGAAAATAGATTACATTGGAACTATTGACGCTTATGGTGTCTCACTCGACAATAACTGTTTCTGCCGTATCATGCTCGTTTTAGCCGGCCAGTGTGTTAGACTGCTTGAAATGCGTAGAGAAGAAACGTTTGCAGTCATAATGATCTTTTGCTTCGGCCACCATGCACCAGCTCGTTGTATCAGCATGAGCGCAACTACCATTTTACCCACAACACCCTAGCTTCTGCATGGGTACTCCTTTCCATTACTCACCCACGTAATGAATTGGCCGGTTAACATGCATTGCTCCTTAAAATATTATCCGAATGTATGTTTAAGAAGCACAAGTAAGAACAAACAGTTCAAATATGTACCCTGTGTAATGCAATGCAAATATAGGCAACCGCTGTGGCACAAGACAAATACTTGTAAGCGACAAAGGAGGTCATATAACAGCATCACAACATCGTCGTGATTCACTAGGGATAAACATTTCAGCAGTCAATAAATTGTTGCAGTCATCCTCAGTAAATCCGACCCAGCGTTTATTCGAGAACACTCAGCAGTCGAATGTCAAGGTCAATATATTACTGATTAAATGCTGCAATTTTATGGAAGATATGAGCATTCCTTTCAATTCGTACGTTAGTATATGATCTGTGCGACCGCATGCACTGCAGGCGCAAGTATAGAACTGTGATTCGCTGCTGCCGCGTAATTCGCTCAACCACGTAAACCTGCCACAAAGCGTGCACGGTTCAAATCAATTTGTCAAAATATTTGTAGAAATGAATATAACCTAATGTAACATGCGAGCTGTGTCTTCACTCATTGTTTAATAAGTTTAGTACCTGTTGATATAATTAGGGAAGAAAAGTGGCTTTACAGAAAATACAGTCGCGTAGTGATTCGTCTACATAAAATTACCACCCGACGTGAATATGACTTTTTAACATGTTTGATTGCTATTTCTGTTGCAAGATTACAACATTCCACGTGCAGTCTTTCAAGCTGTTAAACATTATATGAATTAAATATAGCAATACAGCTCGAAGACACGCATGGAAAAGCCCCAAAATACGCTAAAACAGCACCTTCGACAGTACCCAAATGTGAACATGCTCTTGATAACGAGCGCAGCTGGTCGCATGGCAGAGAAACTAGCCAATGTGCCTCCATACCGAGGATCATTCGGTGCCTCTTTATGAAATACGGCTTATTTCGATCCTTATAATATGATTTATGATTATGTTCCCTTAATCTAGTAGTCATATATGAACACGAACATTAATATATCTCTGAACAACCGTCTCTGCAGAGCAGCTACGGGTTTCCCTGAAAGCCTGCCAAGCCCTTTCCTTTATCCAATTTAGTATTATCTTACTCTTACGTTGGTTCCTACCACCAACAATTATACTGTGAGTATGAGATTTGACATTTACGAAACGGAAAGGGATGTTAACCTCGTGCCTTCACAGATTTGATTATAGAATATCTTGTTACCGATCGATAAATTAGATTTTCCCAATACAATGTTCAACCGGAATCGTAAAGGCGAAAGAGCAATGGAGAGCTCGTGCTCATTCATGCTGACATTATCAGAGATGGATAGCATGTAAAGTCATTACCGTTACAGCTTTTCATTGCTTGACCCTAAAGCCCACTGCATACATGGTTTTTCATAGCAGCAGCATGCTGCATTTCAATTGTTCATGATTATATTATTCTCTTAATGAAGAAGTTATTAAAGAGCGCAATTGGATATTGGTAACACTTTATTGAAGAGCAAAATGCGAGTGCGCTATAGATGAATCGTCAATCATATTGATATAGTAACACCCCTGATGCCGATGAATGCGGCTTTCAGCTACATAGGTACTTCATCTAATTGTATTGACACAAACAGCGTTTATTTGGCCTGCGTCAGTGCTATGATTGCCATACGCTATGCGAAGACACGAACACTAGAATCCAATTAGTGCTTGTAGCTTTAATAGTGTACAAATAACACAGCACTTAAGGTTCATAGGTGTGGTTATGCATTGATATTCACATAACGACTTATTGTACTGCCCAAATATGAATGATCGTTATTAGTATACATGTACAATAATATAAACATTGAGCTTATGCATGTGGTGTGTTGAATGGTTAATCAGTCATTATAGGAGTCTGTCTTGTCGCTAATGATCGCTGCATCAGCATGAGCGCACCGACCATCTTCCCCACAACACCTCGACTTCCGCGTGGTTACTTCTAACCGCGTGATGGATTGGTCAGTTTACATGCATTGCTCCAAAACATTCAGCAGAATGTATGTTTGAGAAGCACACATGAACACAGACAGGTCAAATATGTACCCTGTGTAATGTAATGCAAATACAGACAACCGTTGCGGCCCAAGCCAAATACTTTATTATAACAATAGCATAGTAAATGACGATTTTCATATTACAATATAGTCTTCATTCACAATGGATAAACATTTTTAGTGTTTTTATTCGAGAACGCACTATTGTCAAATGACAAGGTCAATATATAATTGATTGGATGCGTTAATTGCGTATATGAATTTATCCCAGGATTACCATTTTGTTTTGCTAGATTTGTTAACGAGACATGTATCTGTCACCTCACTGGATGCACTTATTGCCGTATATGAATTAATCCCAGGATTACCTTTTTGTTTTGATAGGTTTGTTAACAAGACATGTATCTCTCACCTCACTGTTGCTATTCCCACTCAACTGCGCAATAGCATGGGTAAAATAAACATCGATGATTGAACCGTTTAAAGGAAGATATGTGCATTCGATTGTTGTATTACGGTAGAATATGATCTGTGGGATTTCTGCAGTTCAGTGCATCAAATAATTTTTTTCCAAATTACCTGTCGTAATTGATACAACCTGATGCAACATGCGAGCATTGTCTTCGTTCAGTGTTCAATAAATTGTGCTAAGAAGTTACATTAAATAGTTATATAAAATATAGTCACGCATTGATTCGTCTACATCACATGAAGAGTTATTAACTATTATGCTTTCCATATCTGCTGCAAGCTAACAACAAAAGGTGTACAGCCAGGTAAAAAGTGACAAAACATGCGTATAAAAAAGCCGCTACTGTTGCTGTACCAGTTAAACGTGATATACACCAAATAAAATATTACGTGACAAAGACGTATGTGCATCGAAAAACATACTAATACGCACAAAATATCGCCTTCTTGATCCTCTTAATTTAATTAATAATTATGTACCCCTAATTAAGCTGACATTTGCTGTTTTAGACATATATATATATATAATATAAATATATATATATATATATATATATATATATATATATATATATATATATATATATATATATATATCTATATATATATATATATATATATATATATATATATATATATATATATATATATATATATATATCTATATATATATATATATATATATATATATATATATATATATATATATATATACATATAAAGGGTTGCTCTAAAGCATCTTGCCGTTATTCAAGGTAAGCCATTGATGGGTATCTACCCCTTTTTCATCCATACTAGATCATATGCTTCGAGATTTCCACCTTTCGACGACAGTACAAAACACAATCCTGGGTAGGTTGTGGACGAGATATAAATGATCTCGGCAATAATGGTGAATCAGCATAGCACGTGCTCCACTGCGGTCCGACACTAGGAATAAACAATAACAGATATGGGGCTAGGTGTTTGCAAGTAGATTTATGCAGCCATGAATTATGTTTGCTGCGACAAGTAGAGACAGGAAAGATAGGTTGATCCTCTCTAGTCAAGTACAACGAAGAGAACTGACAACGGGAAAACGCAGCGTCTGGGGTGTGATCGAGTACATGCCGGCCTCGTTCAACAGAGGGAATCGGTCCTCTTGGCCACCATGGCAAGGATCAATATCGTTTCTTTTTGAGAGATTCTTGAAACATTCCAGTTATATTTTAGGGCTAATGACGTGTATCATTTTCCGCTAAATTTCCACCCGCATTGTAGTATTCTGGGAAACAGTTTCTTTGCAACTTCCATTCCTTATTCAATGACATCATTCAATTAACAGAACATTTTCACAGTCAAATCAACGCGGAAAAACGAAAGCGCGAAAAATGTACCTCTTGCAATCACAATCGACCTATGCGTCGATTTGGGCCAATGGTCGACGCTTGTCTCCTGGTTATCATGTCACTCTTCTGAATTAATGCTAGACAGAGCACGATAAACGAGGTCACTGAAACTACGATGACATCATATCAAACGAGCATGCTGGTCATGGTTACCGCAATAGCTCCATCAAGACGTGACTGATTATTGAAAATGCCGTCAAGCACGATTGGTTTGCAATTCCTGAGCATAATTTATGCGATCTCAATGCCACCGTTTGCGTTTCGTCTGCGTGAACAGAAGAGCCCTTGCTATAATGCAAATATGTACTCTTAACGAAGGAGACCAAGAACTAAATTCAAGTTACATCGATAGATATCTGCGCATTCATCATAAAATGACCTTTTGGTTAGAATCAAGTTTGAAACGCAAATAATATGTGGTAAAGAAAAATCCATCGGAGAAGGTCGTTTAATAAACGATAATTATAAAAGCGCCCGAGCCATGTATATATTGGTAACAGTGATAAAACCAAATGTTAACTTATACCTGAAAGAAGGTGGATCCTACCAACCGCAATTGGTTCATACAATATTACTATGAATATGAGATTTAGCATTTACAAATTCGTAAAGGAGTGCAGCCTGTTAATTATAGATCAAGGTGCTCAAGGGTATGCACAAACTGGGGATCCGACGAGGACAAATGGTCAAAAACAATCGTGTTGCTGACAGTGACCAAAGAAATAGTTGGGTTGGTTGGTTATACGCGTATGTTTGGCTGCAATGCGGCATAAGCTAATACGCTGTAGAGCTGAGTCAAATACACACCGTTGCTCGTAGGATGAATATTTTTTATCGCACATTGACATCAGTCGACCAGACGTTTTGTTGACAATACGAATTCTTGTACGCGAAGATTTCTTGTCAGCAGTACAACATCAGAGAGAATTATTGGAATCCAATAAGCTCTTCTGTGGCGTAACAATCTGCACTGCAAGGTTATCCACAACACAGGTATGTATGAATAGATCTATATTATACACTTGACAACTATTTTGTATATATTTTAATTAGAAATGCTGGTTCAACAGATCTAGATTCTTAATTTACAATAACGCGACAATTTCTGGAGGGAAGAAATGTAGTAATCATCTACCCTGCTACGCTTTCCCGTGTCTCTAACACACGTGGTGTTCTGCAATACGACCATGTAAAGTAAGAGAGGTCAAATTTCTCGTGGTTGTTCATAATGAGTCCATAGAGATAAGTACGTAAATACATTATTATAACTGCTGCATATTGGCTTAGTCATAATCAGAATGATTCATTGAATAGCAGCATTGCCCTCATTAACGCTAATAGTCAAGAAACCCATGAACGTGCATGTTAATTATTGACATCATTTGTGAAAAGCGACTGCTCAACACATTACATTATCGACTAATGAGAGGGGCCAATCGTGCCCATAATCATTTCTGCTTCACGATTGGCTCAACGATACATTTCCCTGTCAAACAGCCAGCATGTGTGTTAAATTGCGACTCTTATGGCATATTGCTTATTCTGCGGTATGTTTTGGTCCTTATTCTTTGTGTATTCAATTGCAATTCCACTACTTCTCTAACCCGACTCTCTGGGATGTATTTTACATACCAGACAATGACAATATTACTGGTGATATCCATTGAAATATTTATTTATAGTTCAGAATTGAGCTCACGTTAACAGGATCATCCATGATTTTACTTTACTATTATGGGATAATAAACATTTCTTACAACGAAGATAAATGAGCTCATTTGATCTGGAATGCACGGCACAGTAATGTATGACAAACAGCAAAGCAGAGTCAAAGGAGAAAATGCTTAGATTATAGATTGATCTTTATTGCACCATAACAATATTATGACATGAACATATGAAGAACCGCCTCAATGAGCGCACAAGCAGGTTACAACCGAAAGCAAATTTATGACAAGAGTTAAAGATGTGTTTTCTTTTGTATAATTTTCCTTCCTCGTCGATTCATGGTCCCTATGAAACATCTCCATCATTTGTTGTGTATCAAATTATATATGGACCGTCGTTAATCTCAGCTCCTTAATGTACGTCAAACTCCGTTCTTTCTCACAAACAGGACAAAATGGTGCAGCGTCATGCCTCGGAGATGTCCCTGTCCCCATGTGTCACTCTGTTATCTCACTCTTTGGCGTTCGTGGTGCGCTAGAACTAATGCATCTCAGTACGGCTAACAGTACGTCTTCCATCACAGAAGCTGACACCAGACAGCCCGCTCCACTAGAGCCGCTCTCTGTAACAAGAGGAAAACTGACAGATGTGGTATAGCGCCTTTGACCAGCATAAAAACACACCATCTTTGTATTGCGGTGACTGTGCCCAGATTGTCTACCGGCACTTTATGGCGCGAGTTGATAACGTATTTCTAACAATGTCAAATGACTAGCTAGTGTTTGTAAGCGATCATAAACATTTGTAACTGAAAATTGTAGCTGTGTATTTCATTGCCTACTAAGGACGTTAATATACCTCCAGTGTGTCAAAGAGATAGATGCACGTTGAATTGGCTTTAGTAGTATGATATTGAGCGTAAGACACCACTACGGAGTGCCTATGCAGTCAGCGTCCGTTATGGTCAAGAATAAAAGAGTGCTAGGAATCTCAACATTTCACACTTATTGTATATATGATGTATTTACCAACAAAAGCGGAAAGTTCTGTCATTTTATGTGTTCGTACGTTCGGTAATGTGGGGTGCTGGCTACTGTAAGTATTTGGCTCGATGTAAACGACATTCGAGTAGAAAGGCCTTGATGTGTTCGACCAGTGTGAATAAAGATTAAGGATTTGGGGCATAATTCTAAGATTCGGATAACTTCAAAGTGAGGTGATGCATCTGACAACATTTTATCAACCAATTAAGTATCAATAAGCAATGCAGGTAATTAACTTTACCTATGGTAATTGGAGCTGGATTAAAGCTACAGTCACTCTTGATTTCCTTAAGTACTGTGTAGTACTTACAGGATGTGCATTTTGGTAATACTACAGAAGAAGACGTTTATTTGCGAGACATTTCGAGGACAGCGTAATTGCACGATGGGTAAATTCTCATGAACGCTCTGGTGATGCGTAAACGTATATGAGCCATCGTGACATAAAAGTTACGGGACTGTCGTTATCATTAATTCATCCTTTGGCCGTCCTTGACTATATTCGATGGTGGCCTATAAAAACATGCCTTTTGGTGCAGTAGGCAAAATAATGTCGCAATGTTCCCGATAGTTCTTATTGCATACTATTACTGTTTTCACCACACATGTTCAGAAGAATGAGGAATGCATCACCCAACCTAAATTCTCTATATTTATCACCATCTCATCATCAGTATGTTTAAGCAGACAAAACACTAGCATAAATGGTATATGGAATGCATTATAATGTTTCGTACACATTCTTTGCATCATCATCCTTCTGTAGAGAATAGTTATATATGTATACCTTATCGTATAAAACCTGATTTGATTGCCATAAAACATATGAAAACGATGTCAGTCGTATCCTTGCAAAATACTTGCAAAGCTTGCGGCCCAGCATCTGTTTTGAATTCTGTTATGCAGTTTTGTTCTTTTCAATGCTGGTTATATGCCAAACGTGTCGTATTTAACCACAGTAACTTTTCTGGTATATTTGATATTTTACTGGCAATACTATAATTATGCCATGACTAAAATAGGTTTTAAAACAAACTGGTCAGCGAAGTGTGACGGTCCATTAAATCTAACTGGCCTGACAAAATGAAGACATACGAGATCGACTACAGATCTGATTACACATAGAATGGGATGCCATGTGTGGGTGGCGACTGTCATGTGTTCGTCGCAAGGTAAGTCATTATTCATTTAAAGTCATTGTTTTTCATTTCAGGAAACCGCTGCTTGAACTCAGTCGGTGGCAAAGTAACAGAAAGCCATGGAGCTTGTAAGCTCGTCGTCAATACCCCGAGGGGAACTTCTATTTTAAATTTATGATGTAGACGAAATATGCATCTTGCATATGATCAAATGCACCCGTGTACGTATGGTGGATTATGTTTGGTTATTTGTGGGCGTCACATGACCGCTAGCCACAACCAGTCATATCTTTTGGCTGTCTCTTCCTATAAAATGTGGGAATACACTATGGTAAAAGTTGTTGCATTATGCCTGTTAGTGTAGAAATTTCGCTTCCAACTGCATCGACACCATGGCTGCTCCAACCGACATAATTCTTATAAAGCCATTCAAACTAGATGTTCAGGTTTGGACCCTTGCTCGGACTTCAAAACGAGAAACAAGTAGGTAAAAGCATTGACTATGATATAACTGATTCAACTGCTATGTACCAGTGTATAATTTATTCCTCTAAGAGACAAACCTAGAGTAACTTTAGTCATGATGTAATTGTAGGTAAGTTTTAAAAATCACGGGATAGCAAAGCAAAGTTAGGCGTATTGCTATATATCACCAGGCAACTACGTTCTACAAAAGACGTAATATAATATATATATAGACGTATATATAATATCAGTATCCTGATATGACACAGATCTCCCAGCCTACGCGACACAAAAAGAGAAATATCTAGTATGATCGATTTGGCAGACAGTAAATTTGGCTAGGTTTATCTTTGGGTAAGCGAGAATCCATTTATCCAGCAAAATGTCGGCTCATATATTTACACATACATCGGGATCTATCTATCTGTTGGTGCGAATATCCAAGCAGTTTTAAGGGAATGGGGCTGTAAGAGTAATACGCAAATGGATGGTACGTAACATAGCGAGCATCACTAAACCACAAGGCGGCGTTATACTGGCTGCAATACTTCACCGTATGCAAAGCTTGCAATTTGTATAATCATAATAGTTAATTGCATTTGGCAAAACGTTTGTCCTGCATATAAAATGTGATTTTAACAATTAAACTTTCTTTTGTATAGGAAGCGCATTGTGAACTGGGTTGGATAGTCGCTCTCGTACAAGGCATGCATAGCATAGTGGTTGTTATAAACTTAAGATAGGTAATATATACTCATAACAAATCATGTGATTTGACGCAGTTTGCTGCTTTACAATAAGAAATACCTGTCAGCTGCAGAAATGAAGGCAGAGAGACTACATGCTCTAGAATTCCTCACAAGCAGAAGGCTGAACAACGCACTAATTTAAAAGCTCATTATGTCATGCTCTAAGGCTATATCATTAACATAAAGCGTGCTGCTGCTTTTTAAGACGGTTGTTCACTCGATTCAGAGAATGACACGTTTTTATGCCTGGTAATCAATAACAAGCGGTTGCAGTAACAGCTTGTCACCCTTTTCGGCCTTTGGTGGCGACCATATTTGATTCAGTGCAACATGTTTCCTAGTTAAAGAATGAATATTTTATCATATGGTGGTATATGCTTACAAACTTTTCGTGTGTTCATGAAGTCTCATAAGAATGTCAAGATGTTGGCAATATCGTCGTAAATAGTTCATCTATGCAAGAGTTATTTATCGCTCTGACGTTCCCTTTTTTCCCTTTCAAAAACACAGGGAAATCGTGATGTGCATTTCGGCACAGTAGCGACTTACCTGCAATAGTAAAACTCTTTCAATTTTCGCATATCAATATCTCACTATAATAGTAAGATGAAACAATTTCGGACGCTCCAGAATAGTGTCTTTTGCGGCCTTGCCACACCATCAGAGTGCATTACATAAGTTTTTCAATGTGTACCCATTAATGTGTACGACTGATATACCAATCATCTTGCCAGCAGAGCGACACAAATACGCTGTCAGTTCACATTGACTCAAGTGTTAATCTTGATTGCCAGTAAAATATCAAATGCAATATATATATAGACTGACAAGAAAAGTTTTTGCGGTTTGATACGACACTGCTTTCGGTATATAACTGGATGAAATAAAGCAATAAAGTTGTATTTCCAGTTATGAAAAGGAAAAACAAATCCGCATAGATACAAATTAACCCATATTAACAGAAAACAAAACGGATGCTGGACCGCAAGCTTTTCAAGTATTTGGCAAGTTAAGACTGGCGAACAGACTTTTTACCATATAACCATGTTTTATGACAATCACATCAAGTTTTTTATGATAAGGTATACATATTCATCTATTCTCGACAGAAGAATGATGGTTGATAGAATGTGCACGAAGCATTATAATACCTTCCATGAGCCATTCATGCAAGCGATTTGTCTGCATGAATATACTGATATAAAATATAGCTCATATAAGACGTTTTCAATAGTAATGAAATGGTGATGAAAAGTGACATTTTCCTTTTATTTGTCCACAACAACCCCAAACGTTATGTCGTTAGAACGATTTATATGTAACATAATATTTCATACCTCCCCTATTCAATTCGCCGACAGGGTATGCAACCATAAATGCAAAACCATTGTCACATTGACAATGAACATCATTGTGTGTCCCAAGTTGTGTCCCAAATATGACGCATGAATTTGATCCATTTAGTTTCCAATCTATTTTGAAGTGCTTCATTAGATTCTTGTCGGTTGACAATACATTTATGCATCAATTGAGCAATCAAAGTGTCGAAACAGTTGGAAGCAAAATTTATCATAATAATCCATATATCATCACTAAAATACATATTGCAACTACTTTTACCATAGGGTATTCCCTCATTTGATAGGAAGAGACAACTGAAAGATATAACTGATGGTTGTGCCAAGCGGCCATGTGACGGCCCACAGATAGCCATACGTAACACACCATGCATACAAGGCGCGTTTGATCACATGCAAGATGCATATTTCTTCTAAATCCTAAATTAAAAAACGCCACATGATTAAATGGTAGTTCCCTTTAGGAACATATTTGTGTATTGATGACGCATTAAGCCTGAGGTCTAAACGCCTGCATTATAGCTCTCCAGAAAACTGTACAATAATATAATTCGCCAGCAAGACAATGAGATTATAATTATTTGGCACATACATACACAAGTGCACGTACAACAGCAGAAACGCCACCATGTCATGCATCTGCCGGTGGCAGTTTGCATGGGTGGTCAGCTTCGGTAATACCGTTTGCTTTAATGAGACTCTCTCCCATAACACCGCACACACGACAGTCGTCACCCACACATGGCGTCACATTCTATGGGTATACAGAGCTATAATCGACCTCGTATGTCTTCATTGTGGCTGGCCAGTTAGATGCATTTGACCGTAACACTTCACTGACCAGTTTTTTAAACATTTTAATTATGGCTTAATTATAGTGTGCTGATAACGGATAGAACCAATTATGCAACTCAAGCATAACGGAAGTGGACCGTGGTTCTGGGTAAATGTGAGCTATCTTGTAAAAAAAATGATGAATAAATCCTCAAAAGTTCATTCTTATAAGGCAATGTATGGCAATATGCGATATTGTTACCGAATAAACTTTCCTTTGTGTGGTTACTAAAGCAGTACACTTCTCTTGCTGAATTGGATAATTGAGCTCAGTGATAATTTAAGGTATGGTCAATATAACATCTAAAGTGAGACAAATCGCATCGTAAAAGATTCGGGCTTCCCATGCTCCCATAAAGATTCCTGGATAATCGCATATTGACCAGTTTTCTGTCTAGGCGCCATATTTTGCATGAAAAAGGAAGTTATTTCATGCTTGGAAGCAGTCGTCAATCAAATACCTGGAAAGCATGCACAGCGGAACAAGTCATCGCAAAATGCTCATCCTACGATCTCATCCTAACCCCATGTGTCATTTTGTTATCTCACTACTGCAGTGCGTCGTAAAATTGTGGTAGTTTTCGTGACAAAGACCATTTCAAGCAACCTCGCTTATCACGCTCTGCTTATGGTAAATTCTCAAAAACCTTTCTAGCAGTAAACGGCAGCACACAGAAGGGCCCGTTGTCGCCAATGCTCACTACAAAATTGTTCACGCTTGATAATTCAATTGGTCATCCAATGACGTAAATCGTCATCAATGTAGCCGCCCAGTATTGATTGTGACCTATGAATGGCTATGTCAAAGACACATATTTTGCAATGTTTGTCAGTTTACAGAATTCTCCTCTCATGTGAAACACTGAAAGCCGCACGATAATAAAGCTGCAATACTGAATTACATTTCATCTTGAACGTACACAATTGGTCTAAGCAAACATTGCATCAATCCTCTCATTTCATTGGGAACGGCAAATCAAAGCAAAAATGACACGTGTGACGGCTCTCATATGTCGATCTTTCTTATGCTCCTTCGATGCCAACGTGGATATGCATAGCCGTATGCAGGGTACATAGTTGGCGAGACAACATTGTGAGAATTTGTTGATTTGAGGAGCAGATTCAAGCAGCATACTGCTGAATGGCATCCATTTATGTATGTTGAAGATATGCTGAGGTTGCTGCCATCTTGACCGCGTTATTGCATTTCAGATAAGTACACCAATGACCTCATCCTCGAGCAAAGCACAAACCAATTGCTTCTCATTCCATCCAATTCACATCTACAAAAATTATCAAATTAATATATGATAAATGTTGCAAGCGTTAATTCGCAGTGACGCAATTTATTTATAGTGCATGGAAGTACATATTTCTATCATGCTTGCCCTTGGATTACTTCTGCATGCAAATGTATTTGTAAACAGCACAATGTTCTTGCAATATAGACTAGCCTATGTCAGGGCAAAGGCAACGTGATTTGTAAACTGCTCTCTTAGTGCAAATAGTCTACCGAAAACACTATCGCGGAAACAAAATATCTCAAATCTCATGTGAGGGTAGTACTCGCGCACTCATAAGCTTATTAACCCCATCGGCATAATCATAATCATCTTTAAACCAATGAAATGATGGTTAATGGAATCATTATGTCAAGCCTGCCTCATTGTGCTTGATCAGAATGTCTTGAAAGCGATCGTGATATGACCAATCATATTATGTCTTAACCCATATTTCATCCCTTTTATATGAAGTAACGGTGCAAATATTCCTCTTATTATTCTTACATTTGCTCACAAATCCTGTTGGCTCAGCTTGTTTAATAAAGCAGCCCACGTCGTGCCTTACATCATTATGGTCATTGATGGGGCTGTGCAGGGTAGCTGAATCATCAGAGTTAGCTAACACACGCTTGGCACCATTAAACATGTCAATGTGTTGTCTTTTACACTACAAGAACTGCCTGAAGTCTGCAGCCAATTAAAGTGGCTCGTAAGAAAGAAAGTGATTAGACAACCCATCTCGTAAATACGTTGCTCATAAACGCCATTGCTGCCGACAACTTGCCGCTTGTTTGGCTGTCGGAGCCTAGACAATGGGATTGATAAACTAGACTTGCGTTGCCCTGGTCATATACCTTGCTTTATAGAACATTAGCTAAGAAATTGCCGTCAATATAGATAACAGACACGCGGTAAAGGCCTAGCATACACGTTAACGATTACCAACAATGTAATAGGAGTGACCACCATGCGCAATTGGATTTATGAGCTCTACCACCAGACAATATAATATCAGGTTCGACGCTAACATTGTATCAGGACAGAAACTGGGTAATCATGATCCCGACATTATGATATATTTCTTGCTCGCGATTCTGACGCAACACCCATTTCAAACAGGTCGCTATAGTAGAAAGGTGATTGATTGTATCAAGAAAGGGTTTACAATTCAAGGAATATATTCAGCCTCCAGCGCACCCGAAATAAATCTCAGATGCTCCCTTATTTCTATTTCGTCATAATTTGCATGAACTGCCAGAATATCCTGGCTGTAATTAAATGGCAGTGAGACTAGCCCTTCCTGTCGGAACAATATGAGCACCCAGTGGAAGACATCATTACATTTTTTCTTACCGTGGGATAATTTCTAACTCGCATATTGCAGAAGTTTGCATGGTGTTGCTCTCTAATAGGCTGACCAATTGCCCCAATTCATTAACACGTTGATATTCGTTTATTATGTTGGATTTACAATGTGCGAGGTTCGCATCACTGGCTGGCTTTTCCGAGAAATTCATTGCTAGATTCATCGTCAATACAGCTTCAGTAAGGTCCCACATAGTTTCTCTGGGCAACTCCATCAATCTTAGTTCATGCGTTTCCACGAGTGTTTTAGAAAAGCTTTCGTTTTGTGCCATTAAGGTACCTACTAAGCACACGGTAGATAAATGATAGCCCTATCAATCAAGGGATCATGTTCCACTTGTTATCGTAAAATTAGCTATATATTTGGTGTTGGTAAACGCTTGTTTATTTGCCTACAGTATCAGTTTCCTAGTGTTGTTTACGGTGTTTTTTCCATGGTAATGTTACCCAAACGCTGACATCATGACGTAGATTTCTGATTGTAATTTGCAGATATATCGCCAAAGTATTTGTTCGCTGTTGTACTTCATCTACGTGGCTTACTCAAAGACAGATTTAATTCTAATTATCCTCCTTTCTGCAATATCATAAATTATGCATTAAAGCGGTTGGTTCATGAGGTTTATAACACTCGTCCATTTACCGGAAGCACAAAACTAAGTGTGATCAAGTAGCATGTATATTGGGAACCATTTGCACCACATAGCTTATATTGCCCAAATATGGGTGAAATGTCTATTGCAGAAGGATACAAGTCCTGTAATCGACATATAAGTTCATCTATAGTGCCTTGGTGCCTACATCTATGCGTTTCATTAACCTCCCATTGTGCGAACAAGCTTTCATAAAATTGGGTTAAGTCATTTCATCTCATTATTGCATCCTCTCCTGAAGTTTCCATGATTTAAATATAACCAGTTTGTAATTAGAAGCATGCTAAGCTCAAATAATGAGTCACTTGGGACACTTTGTATTCAATTATTATCACACAAAGACGTATCTATAAATCTGTAAACGACAAAATGAAGACACACATTTCTGGTTTCGTATTATTCTTCCATAGGAGGATATCCT
The DNA here is from genome assembly GCA_034190875.2 of Urechis unicinctus. NCBI lineage: Eukaryota > Metazoa > Annelida > Polychaeta > Xenopneusta > Urechidae > Urechis > Urechis unicinctus. The sequence goes on from CM067343.1 coordinate 51,700,435, forward strand.
TCCCTAAATATCGACCAGGTTGCACATTTGTACATTAATCTCGATAGACCCACAATGCACGCCATGGTAATCCTGCTGCTATCAATACATGCATAAATAGATTGTTTGCAGACAAAATGATTAATCAATGAGAGCGAATTTGCCAAACGAGAGACTTCGTATATAAGCAAGTCAGTTGGTAGCATGTACCTCATTATGATGCCAGGTTCATCACATTAACATTGTCTGTTCATGAACCATGTGCAATCACCAAAACACCACGACAGTATTGTATAAATTTACAGTTTTACATGCTAATGACAACCATGAGATATTCATCGGGTCAAAGTTCTGTGAATAATCGTGACAATGTGGTGCCGCTCGGTTTTCGTTATCTATTCCATTCCTATAATCACGGGCAAAACAAAAGATACATCATGCTATGAAGCTATAGTCAAGCTGTACCACGACATTCTACACCCAACCTGACTCTTGTCCCATGCCTCATTCGGTTATCTCACTTCTGCGTTGCATTGTAGTGCTCATAAGCAATCCATCTCTGTACGTCTAATACCAAGTGTCCTCGACTACTTGAGATAAGCTCTCTTGTCCAGATATGCTCTCGTTGGCAGGACGGAAAACATTGACAGACTTGGTATTGCTACTTAACAAAAACAGGGTCAGTCAAGAACTAGAGTTCAACCAAGGAGCATATCTCAGCCACTATCAGAACGCCAGCCACTATCAGAACGCCAGCCACTATCAGAACGCCAGCCACTATCAGAACGCCAGACGGCAGACGATTTAGATTCTTGGTATGTCTTAAATACTTATATACGTATTTTGGGATTAATTTCGGTTCATCCAGCATTTCCTGCACAATACGCTATATTATTCAAGTCGCAATGCAAGTTTGAAACGTACGAAAGGCCGCGGCTTTCAACGTCTCGAATTGATTGTGGGGCATGCATAAGTGCACTCCTCGTCAGTTTCTTAATCCATTGCTATTCGCATAACGTTTGCAAGCTTTTTTTTTCGTGTCCAGTAATGATTGGGTATGACGCTGAAGGAAAACAACAATTGGATCACTGATTGTTGAACCAGCTGTGCAACATTCCATTAACAGGGAAATCGGGCATATAATATTGGCTCCAATGGATGGCATTCTTAAAGGCTAAAGTAAGGGAATGGGTTTAATGTATAATACTTAATGCTTAATGACACTGAAACGGGATAACCTTTAACATTCCATTCCTATACGATGGTGCATTCATTAGCACTTTCGAGCATAGATAGGTGACAGTATCACACATTTGCATAAGGCAACATCTTGCTGAGGACACTCGACCAGTCTCTTAATTGCTAAGCGATGGTTACGTATCACGTACGCAACGTAATAATTGCTTAAGGTATGAATACATGTTCACATTCCATCATGCATTGCGCGAGTATTACGCGGCATGTTCAAATTACCTTTTGACCAATGGCGACTTAATATTACTCGGATATTGAACTTGTATCCATCTAGTGCTCAGACTGGTCGAACCTCCTTAAGGAGCTCATTTCAGAAGTTTAAATAATGACATTAAGTGCGCATGGCAAGCCTCAGTCGCAGACACATATGAGTGGTCAGTTTTGGACGCATCATATATTATACAACAAATCCCACGTTCAACACACGGCGCAGTCGACATAGCGGCCATCTATATCATATTTCACATATATACAGAGCCATCAGACCTAGAGGTGCCTCCATTCAGATAGACAAGTGAGATTCAAATAACCACTAAACGTTATCAATCATTCAAGAGAAACCGTGCACCACGGCAGGGCTAGTCATTGTTCTTCAATAATCATAGCAGAATCTCGGTATGCAGATAGTGGACCGAACCACACGAACTATCCTCGCATAAAGAGAATTTGTGATATACCAGCCGATTGGACACCATGGTGTTTCTCGGATGCGGTTTGGTGAGTGGCGTCGTGGTCGCACATTGTGAGATCTACCCACTACATCATGGCATACGTTCAAGTTCACATTGTCGATATCGGTGGACGAGACTTGCACTCACAAATCCATTAAGGGTGGTAACGGTTAGCTTAGCAAAGGGTCAGTATTCTAGCTTAATGAACTAAGCAGAATATGCCAATTCAGAGCACCTTGATACTGCGTTATATAACTTATAACAGGTAAACTTGACAACAGTATGAATAATTGACACGCGTCAGTTGCTGCTGTGTTTGAGTGTGCAAAGGCCTAACATAAATATTATCGCTCAACCGCTTTGCAGTATATATGACACTTTGATAGATAGCATTTGCGGCCGGATAAAACGAAACTGAAGTGGTCACACAAAAGCCGGTCATCTCATATGGTCAAGCGATCGGATATTAGTTTCATACAATGTCAACTCTCACATTTCTATTTTTGTTTGTTGGTTAAAATTTTTTCTTCCAAAGTGCGAGGAATAATTCAAGATACATTTCTTAAAATCGCATTGTAGGACCCCTCCTCTGCTGGCCCTTTGAACGCATGTTGATACTTCCACTTGGCATTAACCCTGGCAAGGAACCCTCGTCGTATCGCGTTCGCCCCACAATAATCCGGTCGATTTGTACATCGGTGTTACATATAAATATGTCCGATGTGAGAACGCAGATGATATCATCCACTTTCTGGCTAGGTTCGACATGGAGGAGGCTTTCCGCAACATCCCCCGGATCGGTATCTTTAATGCCTCAAATTGCACAAACCACCGTACTACGGCAACCGTTTCCCATGGGAATTTGGTCATCTGGTTTAGCCCTGTGACGTGTAGCAGTATATATTCACTTGTTGCGGCCCTTATCAAAGTTTACATGATTCAATATTCGTGTGTTCAAATAATATAAACGTGATGCCTCATCTATTCTACAACATTTATTGCTATGAGTGGTGTACCAATAAGACACTGAAACCGTAACCCCCTACTGGATTATGTTGCGATGGAAGCTAGGCTCAAGCAGTGTTATGACATGCTCGTAGCTTACGGCAATACACGTTAGTAACATTACACAAGCTTCAGTCATGCATCGGGCATTTAATCTTTCAATGCAAAGTTAAACGGCCAGGTATTGCATTCTGTATTAAGATCATAGATCTCACGAGAGTAAGCAAATGACAGATACTGGATTCCCAAAATATTTCGAAGGTATCTCTTTATTTCTCTACAATGAGTGGACAAGAAATAACTCAAATTATATTCTAACGCATCTAATCTGAAAGGTGTCTCCGCGGTTTTTGGATTCGACCGGGACCTAGCCTATTTCTCTTATCTATGGCTAGATATTGTCACGACTTATATCGACTGAGTGGCAGAGCCATTGTTACCCTGTAAGATAACACAGACCACATGCAATCGCGTGGCAAGGCTTGCATGGCGTAGACGTTATTTTTGCGGCATTCGCTGGAAATGAACATTCACTGTAGACAAACTGGCAGTTATCCCGATGTCATACGTCTACAATATATGGCGTCTATAATGTCATCATGTTAGCATTGACCTTGTCCAATCGTCTTACCATATAGTTTACAACCTATTGTGATTCCGTTAAGCAGTTCTGTGGCTAAAGGCGTGGGACCGGCACTTTTTGTGTGTATTCCGCTCTCGTTCAACAACTTAACCCAGAATTAATTAATGGCAGGTTTATTAAGACTAGTGGATAGAATCAAGAAATATTGGTGGTATTCAATCTTGTGCTTTACGTATTTAATGATGATGGCAGAATAAAAGAGTCTTATGCTTATCGCATAGTACATCGATGATTACTGAGCATGAATAAGCGAAACATATGTACGAGCCGTTAATAAAGGTGATTGAACCAGGAACAGATCTCCATGCGGACTGTAACGACCATGCATTACATTCCGTTTTAAGATCTTTGATCTAACAAGAGGCAGCTAAAGTCAGATCGCACAGCTTGGAGCGTATTCCTCAAAGGTCTCAATGGTACATGTTAATTTTTCCACAATAAGTGGTCAATAAAACTATAATAGAATACTCCGCTTCTCGACGAGTTTTTATTATATTGGGTTCCGAGAACTAAGCTTTATCCCTCATCAGTCACGACATAGCTTTCAAATACCTTTCCCAGGTTATTTTATGAACGATCACCGAGTCCTAGTTGTAGGAGCCAACCATACCCATAAATCTGTCCAATATGAATTTCGAAGGTCAGAGCATGCAGCTTTATACCATAACAATCTATTCTAAGTGCGACACGTACCAGGATATCGCGCTAACAGTAGGCAATGCAGGCATGGTCACCATATGTAGATTCATTGTTATGATTAACATCATCCAAATCAATAACATAAAGATCGTAATAATCACATGCATTGACGAAAAGTTTGGTTAATCCAAGTCGACGTCAAATTATCTTACAGAATGTACGTACTTAGTTTCACAAGCATGCTCTCGTTGTTGCGGAATAAGATTGTGCTTTGGTGATTACCGGCAACTATGTGGCCTTCATGAATACAAAGGCCGAGGGCGAAGATTATATTGATGAACTTTTGTGGTAACTAAATAACACCGCATTACATTGTAGGCCAGTCAGTGCATTACCATCCATCCGTCAAAAACACATATGTTAAACACGCCTGCAATTATGCAAGATCGTTGCAGTGGTCCGTAACGCTTAGCATCTTCTGCAGAAATTGCCAACGGCTGTTCTAGACCATGTGCATTTCATCGGTTTTCCGCTCGACGTGCGCTTCAGATTGTTTAAAATGATGCGACATTTTGTAGGTCTCTGCATGCACGATACATTGTACGGTTATGACCAACCGTGCACTCGCATCTTTCCCAAACCATTCCATGTGGTTATTCATCATGAACAAAGCATGGTCTTCATTGTCAGAGGAAGCTGTCGCTTCCTATTTAGCGAGAGCTGTCTGTCAGTGATATGGCCTTAAGTAATGGAGCGAAATAGAGTAGCAGAGATTTCTGTACGGCAAACAATTAAGCAATTAGTGAGTAAATGTAAAGCATAATTATGTCTCTCGAGGGTTGCACTTGGAACTTAGTAAAGAGAATTTTCCAACGGTTGTATTGTTGCAACAGCTGCACACCATTATATTTAGGGGGAAACATAATTACACCCTCATTGTGGTTGACTTTATTATCAGGCAAAAGTAACGGAATAGGATTTTCTTTTCAAAGGGATTCTCCATTGAGCAACCATAAACTGCGTCAAAACGCCGTATTTGCTGCAGCTATAACGTATACTTAGCTTTTAACTACCACTAGATTTGCGTGTGTAACTCCTTTCTGTAATGGTAAGAATATAGGACACGCTTCCCAGCACAATAGCCGATTAAATAAATCACATTTAAGACATTTGTGTTCACATAAACTTCTAAGTTCCAGGCATGCAATAACCATTTATCTTACCAACTCAATAAATAGCCGCACGGTACCTGATACGATGGTCTAGCAATCAATTCTCAGCAAATACATGCTTATGCATTTAGTAAAGTTTTGAAAACTGTATCACGGCACTGTGATGTTACTTCAGCTATGTACTGATCAATAACTATATAGTAGCCGATAGATGTGAAAACATATGAACCGGCGTTTAGTCCTTGCGCCTATTTTAGCCTAATTTACCAGCTGTAAAGCTGTTCATACTGTTTATAATTGCAATGGGTAATCTGGTGATTCATTGTTTTGTATGTTTATCATCCGTAAATTCAGCCCTGAATTTTACGAGGCATACATCATATCGAGATACTGATATCTGATAACAACCAATGCAGTCAGAATGAGGGGATATAATACAGTCCTCGGCACGTTGCATTGCTGTCCACCGATATCTAAATATAAGCTTCAATTGCATCATGACTAACGCTACTAAGTGATGCAGCAACAGGGTAAGACACGGAAGGCTTAAGTATAGATGTATGCTAGCGCATTTATGAAACAGCTGCGCAGCATTCTAGGCGCGGGACCGTCATGGACATGATAATGCGGGATTGCGAACATTGCAAGCGGAAGCAATAGAATGGGTACGATGATTTGCCACCTTTAATTATTCAAAGTTCACTGAGTCGTCATGATACAGAAGACTTGCTTTCGTTATCTTTAAATGAACTGACGGTGGTACTAGCAAGAACTTAATTTATAACATGCAGATATCGATGCTATTCCCACATCTCGTCGTCATCCTTTCAGGGCGTGTAGAACATGTCCAGGTACGTTCGCGATCATGTGCTCAGCGCCGTGAATCATCCCGCTCACATCATCCTGCATATCACTATGGTCCTCTTGGCACCGTTAAACGTTTCTACATCTGTACTACAAGAACAACCTGAATCCAACAGCAAATGAAAGTTACTCGTGAGAAAATTAGCGATAGTATATTGAGATGGTACGCGCTCATGCATTAGGAATATCGATTTTGTGTTGCCAACACTGAAAGAAGGCGGCAATCGCATATGTGGCACAGGCACCTTAATCAATTCATTCTACAAGCGTACAAGTCAGGCGAAACCGAACACTGCCGAACCCTCTCGTTGAATGAACTGACTTGGGTGCCTGTGATTCGGAACGTCGCACGTTGCGCGGCTTGCACAATTTACTAAGTATGGTGTATTGGTTGTCAGTACAGGCTATATCAAACCATTAATATCAGGACCGCTGGGTACATTTTCTTTCTTTGAGGTATCAACAGTCGTCGCTATAATACAGGAAAACATTTTACCATGGGACTCGCATATTTGCTGCTGTGCAAAAGTTCCAAGCAATCATTGTTCGGAATAGACACTGACAATCTCCTAGCAATAAAAAAAACATGAGCGTGATGAACCCATTAAAAACTTTGATCATTTAGGTATGATGCGGAGTAAAACCCATGGCTAACAAGCATCTATTTTCAGAACGGCCAACATATGTGTCGAACTTTGACAGCCGCTATGAATTCGGAGATGGCAAAAACATTCCAAAAACATTTTGTAATATACCTAATGCTTCCGTCAATCTTAAGGCTGTGAGAAAAGTCATTGCATTATGGTTTTTTCCCCCCATTCATTGGTCATTTACCTCGGAGTGTGACACTCGTGAGACAACTCCACTTCACAAATCAATTCATACAAAGCAAAAGGCACTGATGTATCAGTTATTGGCTGTTATGATTAAAACAGGATTGTATGCACACAACAGACATAATGCGTTTTCATTGCACTTTTGCAGTGCACGCTTTATCACAAGCGTTCTAGATCAATTTCGGCCATCATAAATACGTCCGATGTGAGAACGCAGATGATATCATCCACTTTCTGGCTAGGTTCGACATGGAGGAGGCTTTCCGCAACATCCCCCGGATCGGTATCTTTAATGCCTCAAATTGCACAAACCATCGTACTACGGCAACCGTTTCCCATGGGAATTTGGTCATCTGGTTTAGCCCTGTGACTTGTAGCAGTTTATAATCACTTGTTGCACACAACAGACATAATGCGTTTTCATTGCACTTTTGCAGTACATGCTTTATCACAAGCGTTCTAGATCAATTTCGGCCATCAGAGGCATCTACCCCGCACCTACAAAGCATCTACTACGCCAGGTATAAACTATGGCGCTAAAAATCAAAGGATGATGTCCCACTGGCAATCATCAAATTAGCCGTTTTTCTGGTAATAGTAAAAGTTTGATTGATGGACCACAGCATCAGCTTCCTGTTTGGACTTTAACGAACGGAATTATTATGTCAATCCTTGGTGTTCGTTTCAAGTCGAAAACTGGCTTATATATTCGTCTCGGTGTTTCGCCATAGTTTTGTATATATCAATACTTATTTCAACCAATAGTTTTGTCTATCGTCAGCGAGGACATCGCGATGTTCAGACACCCATGGCTCATACACATGCAGATTCCTTGTCAAGTTTCCTCTTTTTAGCAATTGCAAAATATGTGGTTAAACATGGCGGGATAGTAGGGCTTATAACACATGTCTACCTTACGGAGCGCGAAGCTGAGTTGAAAGCATGAAAATTCAAATGTATGACGAAACAAGTTATCAAAGCACAATATACATTCGACTTCTATGCCTAAATAAAACAAAGCAGGCACAACATACCCTCATGAATTACACAGGGAACCTCACAAAGCCGTTGTATGTGGACGTCATACCCAGGCGTGGTCAAACTCTATGAGGAGAAATTTGTTATGAAGTAATGAGGCCACGGGTCATGCTTAATCCATCATTTCGCTGACGTCAATGTGGGCGTTGACTACGGCCATTGGTTGATGGGGTGGAGTTTGTTTTGCACCAAAATAGGAATGGAAAGCTTTAAACAGTCTGATATCATATCTTGAATACTACAGCACGTGGTGAATGCAGTGTTTCAATAACTTTAGGCTGTAGACATCAATAAATTGAGATTGATAAGATGTTTGGATGTTTCCTGATTATTAAGTTTTCGACATCTTTCGCGAGACTTACGCTCTGAGCATCGACCCAATGACTCGCTTCCTAGGTCATGCCAATGTATATTGTCGAAAGCTACTAAATCATTAATGATTTAATAGAGTATATAATGCCTTCTACGCTCATGGATTGATTTAACTTGGAAGCAGGATTGGAAGAAATATGACAACAGCGCACACTGTCGTTATATGCTGATTGAAGCATCACGAATACAACGTTTGATCTGCATGATCAGCGTCAGCACGAGAACAGACCAGGGTGCGTATCACACCAGGCGTGATATCAGGACGCGTACAGACCTAAGCAAGTGATCAGACCAGGGTGCGTGTCACTCTAGGCGTGATATCAGGACGCGTACAGACCTTAGCACGTGATCAGACCAGGATGCGTGTCACTCTAGGCGTGATATCAGGACGCGTACAGACCTAAGCAAGTGATCAGACCAGGGTGCGTGTCACACCAGGCGTGATATCAGGACGCGTACAGACCTAAGCAAGTGATCAGACCAGGGTGCGTGTCACACCAGGCGTAATATCAGGACGCGTACAGACCTAAGCAAGTGATCAGACCAGGGTGCGTGTCACACCAGGCGTGATATCAGGACGCGTACAGACCTAAGCACGTGAGCAGACCAGGGTGCGTGTCACAATAGGCATGATATCAGGACGCAAGCAGAGAGCTTAACAAAACAGGTGGCAGGACCAGCAGCGCACTTACCACAACAGGTGGTGCATCAATACCTGTACAGATCACCGCATACACCAAAGCAGGTGAAGCATCAAGGCCTGTACAGATCGTAACATATACCACAACAGGTGTGGCATCAACACCTGTACAGATCACCGCATACACCAAAGCAGGTGAAGCATCAAGGCCTGTACAGATCGTTACATATACCACAACAGGTGGGGGATCAATACCTGTACAGATCGCAACACATCAACAGCCGGCATGTAAACAAGATATTTACAGACAAGCTTGTTAACTGCTGAAAGTGCGGCACCCAGATTACAGATACCCAGTGTAAGACTACCTTATTGCGGAACAAATAACAAAATGACTATGCTGGATACTCAGGCAAAAGTCTGCCACGCCTCAAAATGACAAAGCAATATCAGCTGCTTCATACATATGAATATATCTACTTTATTACAGTACTTCGTCTTTACACGACCATAAGCTGTGTACTATGTATTCTTCTGGTGACCACGTAACAGCAGGTGGCAAGGCGACGATTAACAGGTGGACATCTCGGAGACTGAACAATCACAGAATAACGAACCAATCCGCTCTTATAAGATAAATATCATTCCCAATGGATGGTTTTCATAACAGAGCTGAATGTAATTTAAGGTTATATTAACTACACTCGATGATGACCAGGATGTCAATGTGAAAGCGCCTTTTCTTAAACGACTGTTTCTCCTGTAGATGAAAAGAATTAGCAAATAATTACAAGTTACTCGCTTGCCGTGTTCCGCGCTGTCTTTCGTCTTACAATATTTCACCATGTGTCAATTAAACCAACAAACTGCATTGGCGTAGGTCAAAATACATTGTGATGACCTTGAAATGCTTAGCATGAACAAATTCATGCGTGTTTTAACACGAAGATCACGGCAAGTTTGTATCACTTTAGTATATTGAGTGTAAAATATACCAATCAAAATAAGTTGAATGAATATCAAAATGTTGACCAACTACATAACTTTCAATACAGAATGTCGAACTGCGCGTTAAGTAATACACCAATGCATAAGAGAGTGAGCGATACCTGCGTGAAATTTATGGTTAAAACGACTGGAAAGCACATTCTATAACTGGCTTCAGAGGCGGACAAATTTTAACAACAAGCATACCTCTTTAAATACCAGAGCAAATGATTGTCATGTCATTTCCCGGCATTTGTGACAGGTTTTGTATTGTGACCTCAGGAGAGTTTATGCGACTAACCTGATCAATGCGGACCGTTAGCAGAGGTTCTTCACTCGATTCTCAGCATGCGTTGAGGCCTCAAATTATATCAACAAGATCAATAATGCATACTCGACGTATCATGGAATTCATTAACGACACTATCAGGGCGCATGTAACTGCTACTATATTATTCTTTGGCCGTAGAATTTTTGGCGTACCTTTATAATTCTTTTGTGGATAAATTTAGGCCTACTCCTGAGCTGATTAATTCGTTCAGCCAGCACTTACAACACACCTGAACACGCTCAATAATTTAATTCGTCATTCAAGTTCGACGCATATGAAATGTCGTCACTTAAAACGGCAAGTATTTATTGTCAGGCATGAATAATTGCACGTATCGTCATTGTCTTAACCCCTTGCCTTATACGTCAGCCGTTTTCAAGAGCAGCGACATTCCTTATCTGAAATGGGTATGACGATGAGAACGCAAATGGTGAATAATGTATGGTTGAGATAGCTGCGCAGCATTCGGGATTGCATGCTTATAGGCGGAAGTTGACGGAGAGGGTTTACTTATAACAGTACTCCTGCTTTGAGCAGCCGCAAGTTGCGTCTAATCATGCCATTTATTATGGGCTGTTGCAGTGCATACGCAACCTGATTGCATATGAACATACTTTGTTATTACGTATGAGGAAGAAAGCTATCACCAGGCGTTATGTACCATAAGTATATAATAAGGCATTCATTCGGGCAATCAAGGGAGGTGACATTATCACGTACCAAATTGCTGCCTAATGCAACATTTGACTTAACCGCAGTCAACTTCATTCTAGTCGTTGATAAAGCAACACGTGCTTAATGTATCTATTGTTTTTGGTATGAATAGGTGTTTACGTTGCATTATGCTCATTATTCCTCATTTCTTCAAATTTCTGTACATCATATAATTAGAGAATGTAGCTCATTTCTAAGATATTTTATCATTTCTTAACGATGAATGTACCATTGATTTAGCTCTTCGTTGTGCTGTTTAGATAACTGCATTTGCGCCATCAATTCGGTCCTTCGAAAATGTATCCTAGTTCAATGGTCTTCGAGTCATGCTATCACTAAGACATTAACCTTACGACGAATGAGCTGGCAGGGCAGTGAACTCACTCACTAGGGCAAAATGGTGTGCTTGTATGTCGAACAAGGTGTGAACGCTAAGTGGGAACATTGCTCAGTTACTTTTTAAAAAATAACAATAAATATCTCTCGCCTCATGAGATACCAGTGTATTCTTATCGACGATTCACTCTTCATACACGAACGGAAACCTATTGACAATCTTTAAAACTTATATTGCAGTGTTTCGTTATGTACGTTGCACAAGCCAATGTTTTCATATATCATTTAAAGGCTCAAACATTTTCCCGATTATAAAGTTTGAGCTCGCGAACTAAAGCCAGCTCCCTAGTCGACTCAGATTTGAGTCGTCTCAGCCATTTGCAATTCTTTTATGAATACGGTTCATCTCAATTTGCCGTCTAAGAAAGCTGAGTTTGCAGACTGACCTTTGATTATGAATACGGCCCCAGCTTATCAATGTGCTCTCATTGTTGTTACATTGTGTTTAGTATCAACGAGCGTACAGACTGGCGTACGTACAATCGAATATATAGGAATATAAATACGGCTACAACGTGAGCATGAACGACCGATCAGGTATAATCAATGCAGTGCTTATATTTCCAAGGTCTCAGTAGCTTAAATAGATATGATTGCTTGCGTTTTTCGGATACACGTGTTGCTGTTTTGAAACGACATCTGCGTCAGACTGACTTATTAGTGTTCAAGTCATACTCAAGTCTGAAATTAACTTCCGCTGTAACGCATAACAATTCAGACGGTAACCATGCGGCAAAAAATGAAATGTCACCTTAATAACATGTTATCTTTCCTTCACGAACATGAGGTGAACAGGTTATACTACTTGGCGATTGATTCATCAGACAACAACAAAAATTGCCAGCCTATTTGGCGACAAATAACTGCCAGGCGCCATTCGTTTCCTTGGAAACACTCCGATAAGGACCAAATTACCCTTTTTTTCCGCGCTCAATAAATCCCCATGATTTCCAATGAACACGTCTTATATTAGGGCTCCATATATATATAGGTCACAACATACAGCTCTCGGTGTTGCTCTTGAGGCCAATGCAACAGTGCTTTTTTGCCTTAATGGATACATTCCGTGCAAGCTGGGAAAGTGGGAACTGTCACGTTATATTTTATTAGGGTTTGGGGAAGAATTTCGTTAAGTAGACGTCTTATCAACGAACTTAAAGGGTTTATTTAAGCAATTTAACACATGCCACGCTGTTGCCCCAGTATACCAGGTCATGATATCTGTAAATCTTTTGATATTAACATCAGGGGTAGTTATTCCTTGTGGACAAACACTCTATTCGCTGTGCCGTTTACTCTGAAGTTGGATTATTTATCGGTAGGAGCTTGTTCTTATGCATATTCATTGTTTTCCTTCCATTACAAATAAATAAGCCTGATTCGGATGAACCATAAGCCTGATGGTCTTATAACCTCGATGGCATTGAACACAGGGTGATACGTACCGGAGTATACTCTTCTTTACAATAAAAAAGGCAAATACTACACAGCCTGCCATAGCTGTTTCGGCAAGTCTATGTAAACTTGGCGAATTGGCCAAAAGCAACAAGAAAAGTGCAGGCGCCTGAGGTTAGTTTTTGTACTTGGTACAGTATAACCCAAAACACACTGGCGGCAAAATCTTCCGGCCAGAACACAATTTATGTCCATGTTTGACAACATCAGCCGCTCTTCGCTGCACACGGAGGTTTATATCCCTCATTCAGAATAATATTTACCTCTGATGGTGCACAGGTAGCACGGTTTTGCTTATGAGATGCAGAAATTTATGATATTATTAGAATCCGTTTGTGGTTTGGGATTGACAATATGCAAGTTGCTCATCACTCGTCGGCAGTATCCAAAATTATCTTTTCACGATTCATCTTTGATGACGTGGCAGTTACCAAGTGGTAAAAATTTCTCAGTGTTTGGACATTGAAGACATCTACCACACGCATTGAGTGTATATAATAGAGTCTTATATTCATAAGTCAACGTTTTTCATGCGTGTCATTGGCAGCTATCTTGAAATTGGTCTCTTGTTTGTTCATATTGAACGCTTAATGAATAAAATAGTTTTATATTGTACTTTTAGAAGTAGGAAAGGTGATACAAGTAGAACAAAGACAGTTGGTGGGGCGGGAGTTGAGGCGTTGACAGAGGACGGAAATACAGGTAGGCTGGTGCTAGATGTTGGGGCCATTGATATCGGTATAGGTGTTGGTTCAGGTGTAGACTCGAGAAAGTCTGCAAAGCAATGGGCGTTGCTTGCACATCACTTCTCGGGGTCCATTAGTACAGGAGCATATGTGCCTTGGACGAGCGACCGGTTCCTTTACAAAAAGGCTAGGAAGGCGGAGGATGTTGGGGGTTGTAGCTCTCCTAACAGCCTTCCTTTCCAGCTTAAGAATACCTATATTGCATATATACTAAAATGTGCCTCTCTCCTATGCGGACTACACATATGAGTGACAAGTTTAGACTACCATTTGCAGTAAAGTAATCTTCATTCGTTGTAGAGAGCACCGAACACATCTGTCGCCATTTTAGCAACATATTTAGGAGGAACATATTACATATTAACTATATCATCAGGTCTAATCCACACTTGTCGTTCAACTACAACGAAATCGGAGGGATCAAGAGTAGAAATTCGATCTCTGAACTCCGCCATTCTCTAACTCATGGCCAAAATATTATCTGGCACAATACCAACAGCAGTTGAAGTATGAGTAGCATCATTGGTCAAAACTCAACAAGTCACTTTTCTCGAAATGTGAATAAAGATACTAGAAAGATAATTGCGGTTGCGTTAGAAGAAACAATTAATGCCTTCCTGTGATCCCCCATAAGTTCCCAGAGGATTTCTTATTGATCATTATGCTGACGGCATGGTTGTATATGAAAGAATATATATCCGGTGAATACTTACGCACTTGCGATCAAATAGAGAGCATAATTTGTACATACTCTTGTTATCCAGTGTTTTGGTGTGTAACAAAGACTTAAAATGTATCAATCAATAGTTCTAGTCGGGACACAATGTATGTCCATGTTTTTGCGGTCAGATGATCTTCTCCTCACAGTGAGAATTTCCCGTTCCTCAGGATAGTTCGTAAGTTTTGTAACTATTTGCTTATGAGTTGCAAAGATTTATTGAACGATTGTAGTATCCGTTTGCTTTTGAGATTAACAACATGGAAGCTGGTCACCACTGGACGACACTATACGAAATAATCTTTGATAATGTAGTAGTTTCGAAGTGGTAACAATTACATTAATCCAACCAACCTCAGTATCTTCATACGTTTGGACATTAAAGTCAACTTGTGGTTTTCTTATCCTTGGGAAGGAAAAAGCTATGTTCAGTTACCAGTTGCCAAATTACCAATATTAAACAATCACAGCAGAGTCCATAATAATATAGCAGAGTAGAATGGCAACACGCTAGAGCCACTTCCTCATCGATCATTATTTAAATTCAAAATACACGAACAATAGAACGTTGGTTCAAATGCTATTATTCTAGAAGATGAAAGCTATTATTGGTAATATATGTAACAAATGTCCGTATGAATGTGTGTGGTATCTTGCAGGGAAAACGTCATTGCTTACATCAAAACTGGGAAACGTTTGACTCATATCTTAAGTCATTTATTAAGTATAATAATTGCACCCACAGAAAATTACCGCGGTTTGATAATTGCTGTAACGATTGTCTTCTACAAAGGAAGATTCGTTGTTAAGTTTACTGCTGTCAGCAAAGACGCCAAATTTGGATGAAAACAGTGATTTACAGATGTTCAAGACATCAATTGTAAGGGAAGAACAGAAATAAGTCTTATGGAGTAGCATATGAAATAGCAAACCGTTTTCACCGCACAAATCATATTGTCATCAGTATGAAAAGTCTAACATGTAATAATTTAATTTCTCAAAGAACCATGAATGTTCAGCTGCTATTCGAACTCAAATTAACGAATGATTTGCATGCGGGGGCACTTTTGACTAGTATCGATCACCATGGCAACCCACACCATTGGTCATTTGTGGTAACTGTGGTTACATCAACACCTTACTGAACACATATTGATTTCTGAACTAAACAATGCAACACAATAAGTGAGGTTTTGTTATCACATATATACTACAGTACATTACGAATTAATACACTTTTACTCAATTACGAAATTCTATTTACATTCGTTTTACAATTTTACAACAGATCTGAACGCACTTACGCTTGCGGGTGGCACCCCGTGTAGCACCATAACAAAAATAAGCAAGGCGAGTTAATTGTTAACAAATCATCGTATTTTTGAATGCACCCCTCCTACTACGTAGCACTAACGAAGTAAGTTTGTCCATCACTCTGCACTGCACACTCAGTATCAAGCAAACATGCTTGAGTCCCTGTACCGTCTTGGCTCACCTGCTCACATGAACCATCTCTAAATCACCTGCCATGTCATCATAGCCACTTTTATATGTAGCACCATACCCTCTCACGTCATCAAGTCCCTGCTCTTGCGAGAGGTGTTCGTCGATTATTTTCACTCGATCGTCTCTATTGTGGATGAAATTGTCGTCGATTTCTTTAAGACCCATTTGAATGTCTACTATGATGAAGGCACCTGCGGCCAGTGTTAACGGGACAGTGATACAAGCCAAATAAAAGGAGAACGAGAGCACAGGTTGGGTGCCGTAATGCTCGTTTCTGAAGTCCACTGGCCATCGCGCCCCGAAGCAACACACGGCTACAAGGACAAATATACCTGTAACACAAATGTAATCTCTTTAAATATTTCCCTAAAAAACAAATTCACTCCATCTTTTTAAATAATGTGTGTTGATTGGTTTGCTGGTTCAATTGTGATAAGGAAACCCACCTGAGCCAATACACAATGTTGCTAGTGTTGCCAGCGTACATACGTCATAGTCAAGGAGTTGCTCCACTGAGTTACCCACCAACCAGGCGAGGCTAAGGCAGTGACCGAATAGGGCTAATACGCAGAATGCACGCGTAGCACTGTAAAACACTGAAATAACACAGAACAGGAAGTAATTTGACTAAAACATGAAAACTCACAGTATAAGGGCGTCCTCACGTCGACGCATTTTAATCAACATGGCCGCCTTAATGACCGCCTGGGACCAAATGGAATATGATACGAAATGATGGCGACTGCAGCAAAGACGCTCATCCATCACACGGGACACCTAACACTGCAGTCATATATCGTTGCCATGACCACTCATTGTCATACTCCACGTGTATGTAGAGTAATATCTCCCCTCGTATGTTTTCATTTGACCCCCCTTCTTCAGTTATTTCGCTGACATCATTGCACACATTGATTGTGTATATTGATAAATAGGACAGAATATGTAAAACGTCAGCTTGCCACTGGATTGGTAGCTTCAAACATTCGATCATTGCATCTAGTATACTATAAGCTGAACCTTACAGCACGCGTTGAGTGGATTGCTGTTATAAATCAAGAGTACAGTATGGTAAGACGAACATGTCAAAACATGGAGAAAGTCTCTCACGAGAAAACCTGTGTGGCTTTATTGTATTGGGATATCAATTCATGAGTATGATGAGTTGAAAGTGTTATCAGCGATTTGACATTGGCCTATGTTACGATAGTCTAATCGTGGGATACAGATATCAAACACAAGGACTCGCCGAAGTAAATCAGTTGGTTAAGTATGGCATAAGTCTTAAGGCGGAAGATATATATGTGTTTTGCTAACATATCCGTGCCCACTTGCCCGGTCGTGCTGATGTACTCCATGGGGAGATATTATATACTTATCAGGTTTCTTTAAACACGGTGTAGATTAGTGACAAAGATAAAAAGTCTCTCACATTCGTACAGCCATTTGAGAATCACAATGGTGAATAAACACCAGCTTGATTATGGCAGTGCAAAGCTTCCATTGTTTTAATATTATGTTACCGTTGCCAAGTGATGACGATGTTAATTGATACAGCAGGACGTAAAACGTCAAATTGGAAGGAAATGACACCAGCGCACGACACCGATATACGCTGGAGTAACATGAGCGTAGCCTTTTTTCATCTACATCGAAAACGTGTACAGACCGGTGTGTGTGCCACTGGATATGTGGCTCTACGATAACGGCAAACATGGGGGAACCGACCAGATAATATCACGTTCAGTGCAAGGTAGCCTTAAAAGTTTGGATCGCCGACGTTTTTTCTCCTTAGGTACAAAGGAATATTAACGTTAGACTGACATGGGAGCACAAATCACAGAGTCTGATATCAACGTGGTGCTTAATGACTCTGACGTATAACGTGCGTCATAACGCCGGAACGTCTACTAGATTACATCATATCTTTCCTTCAGGAACATGAGGGGAACAGGTTTTGCTACAGGACGAGTGATTCATCAGACAGTCACGTCAACTGCAGCCTTTGTTGCGACAAATAACAGCTAGGCGCTATTCGTATCCTTGGAAACACCCCGTTTATTACCCTTTCATCCACGCTCAATAAATATCCATGAATTCCAATGAATACGTCCCCTATCAGGTATTCACGTGAGTTTAGGTCAAAACTTACAGCACTCAATGATGCTCTTTAGGTCCAAGAGACAGCGTTTGCTGGCTCTAATGGATGCATACCCTGTGGACTTATTGAATTGGTGAAGTGGGAAATATCAAGTTACATGTAATTAGCTTTGGCGAAAGAAATTTTTAGGCATCCTTAAGGATTCATTTGAGTTACAAATTTATAGGAACGTTTCAAGCAATTTATCACGTTCCGCGCCGGTGTCCTGGTATACCACTTCATGACAATTGTGGGGCCTTTGATATTTCCATCAACGGTAATTATTGGTAAAAAAACCAACCTTTTAGCAGTACTGTTTATTCTGATAATGTATCATTTGACGCTCAATGCTTGTTCTTAGCCAGGGCGTCCATTTTTGTCACTATAATTGCAGATGATGACTGCCGATAAGAAGCGTCTTGCGATTGATAGATGGCTGCCGAATGTTAATAGTAGTCTTGAATCGACTGAATGCAGCCAAAATACTGCTGAGTACAGAATGAAGTGATACATTGCACGTGGTTGATGGACTACAGTTGATCTAATGCACGTTGTATACGAGAGATAAGCTATACAAGGGATTGGCGAATGCTAGACCCCGTGGATGATATGGCAGACGGCGCGAGACATGCTATAATGTATCAGCTGTCAGAATGACCTTCTCACGTCTGCCTAATATTTGACACCAGGCTTGCCATCACCATCCGACCGTTACGCACCATCCACAACAATTGTTTTGTATCAGAGAGTTATACATGGGGATCGTAACACGGGCGCTCGGTTCCCGTTGCCAAGCTTCCGAGCGCCGGGCCGCTAACTATATGTAACTGCAACAGATATAGCGGCTCGGCGCTGGAAGGCTGCTCGCCATCGGGAACCGAGCGCTTGTATTCTGCATCGCTTGCTTTCGCCTCGATGTTGCCTTAGCTAAGGGATACAAAACCACCGGTCAATCTGTCCTTCATATATAGACTGGTGTATACATAAAACCAATAATCAGTTGAAATTACTCACGCGGCCACCGTGTACCCAGACAAACTCCGTCAGAGTTGCGGCAGCATTGCCACAGGCCAAACTCCCAGAAATCATCCCATTCCTTCTCCCCGGCTCCTGTTTGCTGACCTATGGCCCACGGGCCCGCCTCGCGGACTCCATCGGGATTAGGGAGGTATAATTCGGAGGTTTCCTGCCATGACACGGTGCTCAGAGATCCATGGGGGGCTTTCACTTTCAATGTACCCCAGCCATTAGTTACGAATGCCACGAGGAATATTACAGTCGATATGAATAAGAGGAGCAGACTAACGGCTATCCATCGGGAGATGCGCAACCGCCCGCACAATACAATGCTTCCGGCCATACGAATATCCTTAAACTTTCTCTTTCGTTTCCGTTTCTTTTTCTTTTTCCTGCCAGCTTTGAGTGTGTCAGTGTCCGGGTGCCGGGCGCGGTTGGGGGAAACCAGTCCCTCCGTCAGTATTGCACCACCTCCCGCCGAATGGACGTCGTCGTCGCCGTCGTCCTCACCGGGAGATTCCTCCTCGACGACGTTAGGATCAGTTGGGTAGTGGACTGTATCCACGGGATCGAAGCGGAGCGATTTAGGACTGATCGTACCTGAGGCGTTTGTAACACCTTCATCGCTGATAGGTTCTTTATCCTTGAACTCTGACCCTTCCGCTTGATTACTGGCCATTTTCTAGAATTGCGTACTACACCTTCGGAGAATTGTCGAAAAACGGCAGATAAGACATAGTCCGTTGTTAACGTCACGCGAGCACGCAAGCACAGGCTGTCTCTGATCACACACCTGGCTGCAGACGGTCCTTACCAGGAGCAGAGTACTCTTAAGCAGCACCTGCTTGCCGTAGTCTGTCTCTGCCCGAGACGATTCCTACTTATCCAACCCGATATGCTCCGCGTTAGTCGCTGCTTATACGAAAGGTCGCGCTGGCGAAAACCTGCGGACGAGTTGGCGACACAAACATGCGGACTTCAGCCTTTTGTATACGACGATCGTTTGTCAACTACCACGGGCGGCCTCGACCGTCAAGTACTGAGGCCAGAGATTGTGGTGCGGCCTAGTGTATCTCCCTCTGGAGGTGGATGAGGCCTACGAAGGCAATGAAGGAATAAGCCAGGTTAAAAGGTTCTCTAGGCAACTGCGCTGAGTTGATCAATAACGCCGGCGGGAGATTTGTGGTAATTAACCACCGGATAGCCTCAGCGCGCCTGCGCATCCTTGATCCCGATCATCGGCTTCTGGGAAGCGTCCTCGAAGACGCGTCAACGGATTGGTTTCATAATGTCGCTGGTGTGTCTTTCCTATTAAAATACAACAGCATTGGAGAGTGCCCCCTCCATGCATTCAATGACACTTGAATGGCGCTGTACGAAGCCTATCAGGTATCTCATGCCTCTGAGCTGCACAGGTGTGCTCAACTCTCGTCTTCGCAATACTCAACGATCTAACAGAGGTATAGGCAAAAGACCGCCATAGGTAAGTACGCTAATAATTGGGTATGCATGCCCGAGAGAATGTGTGCGTATGATATTAACTACGTACTCATGCGATGATACCAATACGATTTAGTTGTGATAACAGTGTCCGTAACGTATCAGAGTGGAGCGTGATCCGGTCGCCGGCGATAGTAATCAGCAAACGGACCAGATAGAATCACCAATAATCTGTGGTGGCTGCTTTTATGTTATTTTGGGTAGTGAATGTCAGATGCTATTTAAGGGTTCGACGGTGGTGAAAATGGTAGCAAGGATTACGATGATAATGACGACGAGGATGGTTATGATGCTGATGATGATGATGACGAAGCTGAAAGTGGCAACGGATTTCGTGTACATGACTTCGCCATTCCCTGTATGCCAGCATCCATTAAGCAGATTAGGTCAGTCTGCTTCTGCAGCTGGCAGGTGGTTGACGTAGCCTGAGTGGCCCGGCTCCGGGGTGCCAGACAATCCACATATGCACCATACGAGGCCCTGTAAATTGTGTCATGAGTAGGCAATATGTATGCACTAACATAATAGTACCGTAGCTTAGCAACCTAAGCAAAATGTTTCCAATGCGCTTTGTGGGCTCTCGGGCTGCCCGTAAAGCTGTCTGTTTTACATGCATAGCGCACTTCTTGCCGCAGAGTGTAAAATTGCATGTTGAGGTTCCCAACAAAAAGTTAATTAGTTCCATAATCATTGGCCAGCTGAGTTCTCACCTGCCAGACACTGCAGTTGGCATACATCGGCTGAGAAGCGCCTTGTGACATCAATAACCGCAACCACCAGAAACCTGGTTACAAACGCGCGTTATGATTCCACCATCGAGGCTTTATGTTGCATTATGATAGCAATACTCGCTCCAGTGTACCGATATGCCTCTGATTTCCGCAGTCATCGAGGCTACTTAGCCATGAAACCTGTTGATTTCATCGGGGGCGTAGCATTTTCGAGTTCTATTCGAGGAATTTCAGAGTCAACTCTGGATAAGGCCTTTGTGGCTGTAAAGTAAATCATTCTGCACACTAGAATGCAAGGTGTTATATACATCCATATTAACGGATGCAATTCAAATTCACCACAACCAACTTGAAAAAATTATAATTGATAAATTGTTCATTTCCAGTATTTGCATATCTGCCTTAGCAGCAGAACTGAGTGAATATTTTTAATCCAGTAAAATTCTATATATTACTTGATTAGCGCAAAAATATAGATGTAAACAAAATACTAGTTGTCTGTAGATTAATTCCGTGAATTGCTAGCATTCAGTACATTTTTCTCGTAACATACATTCGGCTTGTGTGCTGAGTAAGAGGAATGTGCCCCACGAGGCTATGTACTAATGCTATCACAACCTACAACAACAACCCTTGCACACAGATTGACTTTTTCTAAACAATGACCAGAATATAAGCTATTGCCTATGTGTAATTTACAGTCGGGTGTAAAAATTAATTGACAGCACGTTTTAACACATGGACAAAATTCCACGTTTTGAATGGAAGATCCATGTTGTTTCTGGCATCGGAAAACATTTCTATTTCCATTATCTTTCCTTATGATTTGGCTGCGTGCTTCGCGTTCACTGTAACATATATTTACGGTCGTACGAGGGTATAGCGCATCCGTCAATATAGATCAGTTATGACTGGCATCATAGAATGTGAGATGTATCGTTTTGACCCTGGTCTAAATAAAGTGCGTTATGATGTAGCATTATGACTACAAAATCATTACTGCGTGGTTTGCTGATGCGCAGCTAATGTTTACTTCATAAAAGCACACGAAAGCAATTATACTGATATGCGTCATCTGCACCGGTCTCGACTAACCAAGAACACCTGATGATCCGTATAAAGTCAGTGAAGGCTGTATCATTATGAAAGGCGGTATATTAAAGCTAATTAGCAGCCGATCTTTCATCAGCAGTGATATCGAACGTAACATTACTACAATACGCAGCATTTGACACGAGAACCTACAATGCACTTGCTAGGAGAAAAATTAGATTCAATTCTTTAAATATCAAACTAATATTTCTGTTAAACTGTATCGGAGCTGTTATACGGCGTCGGTGTTTTCCAAATATATCGAGGACTTATTAGACAGAAACAACGTCATATTCTATGAATATGTAAACCAACAAGTAACTACTTATTATTTGAACTTGTGGCCACCAACTGCGATGTTGCGACCCCTAGTAGAAAACTTGACACGCTATTTGAATTGTGTGCTTTACAGACATGGAGTCATGTGATAGGCCGAGGCGACCACGCCTCAGATTTAAATAGCGAATTCCACGTGGTTTAATGAGACGCGGTGACAAAGCAATTCACGGCTCACAAGTGGAGTCTTCGCATTCTTAGCGTAGGTTTAAACGCGTGGTGGTGGGGGAGTGAGGGTGTGAGGTGAATATTACAGGAGAACTTGAAGCTATGCTAAGAGGGTTCACTACCGCTTCCATCCGACACAATTTGCCACCTGTAAGCATTCGGTTGTTTTGTCATATTGTCTCTTTAAATCCCATGGAATGTTCTTATTATTTGGGGGGAGCTTATTCTCCTTGGAATGAATATTATGACTTATTATCATAACGTGCATTTAATGACCATCATGCATCAGTAAATGAAGAGCGCAACTTCCGCAGCAGTCTCTCATAATAAACACGTCTGTTTTATTACATGGTGTCAGGATCTTAAAGATTCTCAATGAATAAGATGTCAGGAATGATACTTCCGCCAGGTCCGTTAAGCTTATCAGGAGATTTAGCGCTCAATTGGGAACAATTTCAACAGTTTCAACAATTTCGTTGTCGTTGCAGATCTCGAAGAAAAATCGGACAAGAAAAAGGAAGCCATTTTAGTTAACGGTCTTGGTGAGGAATGTCTTCCCATATACAATTCTTTTTCGTTCACGTCGTTCATCGCAAATCCTTCTTCTGGTGCCAATACATTGCATTCATTGAAGAAAACAAGCACACGTCCCACGAGTACA
Organism: Urechis unicinctus; assembly: GCA_034190875.2. Taxonomy (NCBI): domain Eukaryota; kingdom Metazoa; phylum Annelida; class Polychaeta; order Xenopneusta; family Urechidae; genus Urechis; species Urechis unicinctus. Next base: position 51,724,046 of record CM067343.1, read on the forward strand.
ACACTAAACAATTGCAGGAGCTGTGGTAGAACGCATGATCTTAATAAATGCCCAGCATTTGGACAGGAACTTTCCTACTGTAAAAAGCGTAACCACTTCGCAAATTGTTGCAGAGCTCGTAAACACTCACTTCAAAAACATGCCAGCTCAAAGCAGAGAACTACACCTACTCGAGAGGGAGTCAAAGCAAGGTCAGTTAATCATTTAGAGAATACACTAGATAGTGATGACCAAGACAATATGTTCATACGTGCTGTCGGAAAAGTTTATGCAGACTGTGCAAGTGATGATTGGTCGGTTAACTTACCTCTTGAGGGATGTCCACTTAGGTTCAAGGTTGATACTGGTGCACAGTGCAATGTTATCAGTCACAGTGAATACAGCCATGTTACCAACAAAACTCTCCAGCACAGTCGCTGTAGAGTAGTGTCCTATAGCGGCCATTCTCTAAGAATTTCCGGGAAATTCAAAGGAAAATTGCAGCACAACGGCAAAAGTTATGTTGTCACTTTCCAAGTTGTCAATTATTATTAGGTGTCAACTTCTGCTGTGATCTAGGCCTCGTAAAGATAATGTTCCAGCTTAATGCTAATGAAGTCCTGTCAGAGGAACTTATCAAAAAAGAGTATGAAGATGTGTTCACTGGGTTAGGAAAACTACTCGTAGAGTACCATCTCGAGCTTGATGAAGCCGTTTAACCAGTGATCAATGCACCTTGCAGGATACCAGTGGCCATTCGAGACCGAGTAAAGACTGAGCTAGATCGTCTAGAAGCAGATGGTGTTGTGTCTAAAGTGGAAGGCCACACTCCATGGGGGAGCAACCTGGCTACAGTTGTCAAGCCAAATGAAATAAGACTGTGTATGGACCCAAAACACCTTAACAGAGCTATCAAGCGGGAACACCATCCCTTACCTTTGGTCGAAGATATACAAGCCAGACTAGCAGATGCAAAAATCTTCAGCACACTCGATGCGTACAGTGGATTCTATCAAATACCCCTTGATGAGGAGTCCAGCAATGTGTGTACCAGGGGAACACCATTTGGAAGATTTAAATTCCTGAGACTTCCATTTGGCCTATCTTCGGCACTGGAAGTTTTTCAGAAGACAGTGTCTGGTGTCCAGGTGATAATGGACGATAATCTGGTGTGGGGTAAAAATGAGGCTGAACATGCTGATCGTCTGACAAGTGTACTTGCAAGATGTCGCGAAGCAAACCTGAGGCCTAACATGGTGAAATACATGGTTCATATACACACAGACAAAGGTGCGAAAGTAGAGAACACAAAGCAATTACAGAAATGCATGTGCCTCCAGAAAAGAAAGGAATGCAGAGATTCCTTGGCATGGCAACTTACCTGTCAAAATACATCCTAAATTTCTCATCAGTCAATGCACCTTTGCGTTAACTTCTCCAAAAAGAAACAGAGTGGCATTGGGATCAACAACAGGAGGACAGTTTCAAGCAACTCCAACAGCTTATAACAATCGCACCTGTCCTGTAGTATTATGACTCCAGCAAAGAAACTGCACTCTCTGTAGACGTAAGCTAAAGCGGTATTGTAGCTACGTTGTTTCAAGATGGTAAGCCGATTGCATTTAGCCCAAGAGCAATGACTAAAGCTCAACAGCGTTACGCACATATCGAGAAAGAGATGCTAGCAATCTGGTTCGGCTGTCAACGATTACACCATTACATATTCGGTCAGCACATCACAGTGGAAACGGATCACAAGCCATTGATATTCATCTTCAAAAGACCTCTTCACCAAACTCCATCTCGTCTTCAAACAATGCTGCTAAAGCTGCAGAGAAATGAACCTACAGTAGTTCACAAGCCTGGCAGGGAGTTACTAATTGCAGATACACTGCCACATAATACCCGCCTGAAGAATACAGTGATCATGACATTAACAAAGAAATGGAAGTTTGTATGATCATTACTGCTACACAAGGCAATCTGACAGAAATTGAGAACAGCAAAAATGAAGAATTGATGGAACTCGGATCGATTATCCCCAGAGGTTGGCCTGAGAAACGAATGATGGTTCCGGTTGAAGTTCAAAGTTATTGGGACTACAGAGATGAGCTGACAGTTGTCAACGGTATCATTTTCAAGGGTGACAAAATAGTCATTCCTACTAGTATGCGGTCAGAAATGATCAGCAGAATTCACTCATCACATTTTGGGAAAACTTTGTGCAAAAACAGAGCAAGAGACACACTGTTCTGGCCTGGGATGTGTAGTGATGCGGATAAAGCTGTCGCTCAATGCAAAGTTTGTGCAGAGATGCAGAATAAACAAACAAAGGAACCAATGTTGTCGCATGATGTTCCAACAAGACCATGGGAAAAGTCAGTTCTGAACTTTTGAAGCAGCTGGCACACACTTCCTGATACTGGTAGATCACTACTCTCAATGCATTGAAATAGCCAAACTCGCCAATTTAACAAGCCACGAAGTAGTGGCCCAATGCAAATCACAATTCGCCCGTCACAGAATGCCAGAAATCTTCTTTTCGGTCAACGGAACACAGTACACAAGCGGTGAATTAAGAAAGTTCGCAGAGAATTATGGTTTCAAACACATCATCTCTAGCCCGAAACATCAGCAAGCCAATGGTCTGGCAGAAAAGGTAGTTCAAATAGTGATGAGAATTCTCGATAAAACATCAAATCGGGAGTGTGTTTCACTCATTTGCATACTCATCGCACAGCAATGAGACATCGTAGCATAGTTATAATAAGCTCTTCGACTTAACCTATAATCACCAAGAATAAGCTGATTTACAATTTCTCACTATTTTAAACACACCCCTACGCATATCTATCGTGTTATTTCTGAATGGATTCCACGGATCAACAAAAGCATTTATTACATAATACGAGTTATTCCTCTCGAAGTTGCATGAAAACTGGTAACATGCAGGAAGGAGATTAAAATAATTAAAATTGTAGCTCATTATTTATCTTCCAATTACGACGGAATGGTGTCTTTGATTTGCGTTATTCTTGTTGATCATTGCCCCATTTATGAAAATCAAATCAATTATTGAAATGATGTCTAAAAATTATAAATTCAATTCCACCTCACTAATGTGGCTGAATACTCAGTTGCATTCAAGATTATACTTACTAAGCCAACAACAAACACAGTCTGGTGTAAACCAGCGCCATCGACCACCAAGGTAGAATATAAAAATATACCTTGTTAAATAGCAAGCTGTCTATACAGGTGTATTTCTTCGAAAATTATCAGCATATTCGTTCGGAGAGAAAAATATTTACCAACTGTTTACTAATTTTGCAAAAATCATATCCTTTTGCGGACCTTAGTACAATTCGATTACAATGAATGACACTTAATTATCATTTAAAGCATAAAAGTGTGGTGCATGATCGGTCATAGTTAACAAGGAACCATTTACACATATTGTGTACTTACTTGACTTGCTCGCTTCACGTGTTGAATTTATGTAATCCAGGCTTTGAAACTTTTTGAAACGACAAATGTAGAAATTTAAGATTAAACGCATGTGTCAACAAGGTCTCCATAAGGTTGTTTGTAGGGCTGGAATGGAAGGTGTTTATAGATTGTATGTTGGAGATGGGAGCAGGCTTTAGCCAAAAGTGCTTTTGCAGTGTTTAAAGATTAATTTGTTTGATTTAATTGTATGAGTCTGATTATCTGTCGTGCAGTCATCATATTGACTCAACAACACATCAAAACTCCTGTAAATGCCGTTCAGTTAGTACTACCTAAGAAGTATGCTGGCAAAGCTATGTGTTGATACAGAAGACAATCAATAATGAGTTGGTATCAATCTGCTTTAAGGGCTTCAGACACGCTTTGTTTGTCATAAGTCTGCTGGCGAGACTTTTACAGCCAGCCTTGCTAAGTTGCGATAACTTGCCGATGATGCTATAGCCCTAGTCACGGTCTGGTGGAAGCTGCACTTCATATGGTTTGCCGAATAAGATCATGGCCTCGAGCAAGGAGACCGACTCGACTTTGTAAGTCGGTAGCACAGTAAGGGGCCCAGCCCTGCTCGACGAATTGCTTGCCAAACCAGTCCAGGGTGATGGGGTGGGTACCCGCCCTGTTCTCCCACTTCTGGACTTCGGCAAATCTGGTGCTGATGTCCAGAGGCAGTGGGTTAATTACGGCTACCCGCACCATGCTCTGGGTTGTGTAGCCTATCCGCGCAAAGACGGGTGCTGCCTCGCTACGCCCTTGCATGCTAGCTGGGTAGCAAACCTTCATATCTAGGCTGACGACATCCTCGGTATCGTAACCCAAGGAGTTCCATAGCCCATCGTGCTCGTGTTCAACACAGGCTTTCTGGATGTCATTCAGTAGGCTGACTGGGGTGGGCTTCAAGTCGATTTTTCTTTAGCCACAATGCTTGCCGCGTGGCTGATTCCAAAGACCCAGTCAGCAAGAGCCGCTGAGCAAACCCATAACCTGTCTGAAGAGCAAAACAATCATCCAATCATACAGTATTGTCTGCTAAATAATGTAGAGGTACTTATCATTTGAGTGTGTGGTGCTAACTCATTATTTCTACTGTTACTCTCCTCTATTGTGCCAGCAGAAACATAACAAGCTACGTACCCGTATTGAGGTATGGCGAGCCATATAAGCAATAAGGATCGTCAAATATTTACGAGGAGCTTTGTGGCTGTGTGCAGAGCTGCTGCAACAATACATCGTTTAAGTTATCATTTATTTATTAGCGTCTCACATGTCCTAATTAAATGATGCATCCAATGCTTCGCACAACCCAAGTTGAATGTGGATATTGTAACACTTGTTCCTATAGTAGAAAATGTTCCGCAACCCAACCCATCAACAATATCATCTTGTTACCATTGTCTGTCATCTGATGTATCAAAAATACCAGCGTTTCTGGCTGTTTGAAACATACAATTGAAACTGATGGTGACATTTTTGCTCCTCGTCAGATAATACTAAAACATGACTAAATTGTAGAAACGTGGCTTGTCAACCAACTTCGGACACCAGACCGCAAAACTGGATGATGTGCACTGGCAATGCCTTGATCATTATGCACAATTTTTTTTCTGCTGGCTTTGCACCCTTTGATCCTGTGAAGAAAACGGACACAGTGTCTGGTGTTTGTTATGCTGCAATCGTCTGTCAGCTCGATGTGAAATATCAATGGTAGTTCTTTGCAACAGTACATTGGCTTTTGAAATATTCATCACATATTGTCACAAATTTATCTTGACTTCATCTAGACTTGTTTCAAGATAAGAGTAGGCTCAGAAGAATTGCCACTGTCTTTGTCTTTATTGGTGATGTATGTGCGAGGTTTCACTGGCCGATGTTCGGCTATGTTACACAGCTGTTTCACAGGTGCTGTATTCCAAAAAACGGTACAAGATCTTGAAGCAGAAATCAAGAAGTTGCAACCTCTATTTTACCATAATAATATCAAAGCTAACAACTGACAATTATCTTGACTTACCCTGAGAAAACTTCACAAAATTTAATGATGTGTGGGGTTTTCCTTTGACATTAAATGCTGCATTAAAGCTTGCTCCAAACACATAGATCAGTGACTGTAAAGGCTCTATATATCTGGAATATCTATAGGAATATCATTGTGAACAGCAAATTTTCAGCGTAATAATTCACAGCTGGCAGAACAGCACGTTGTTTGTGCGCTTTCACTCATAAAACCTTAACTAACAAAAAAGCAATAGCGAAGATTTGAAGCTACTTTTGTATCTGATCGTAGGTTGTAAGTTGTCACGTATCTAAATAAACTATGCTGCTTGCTGTCAACATAAAGGCCGTTTGTGTAATATATTTATACATATTGCGGCACAAGCATAGCTTCGACACACTCATTGTTTCGCACACCTACACATCGCAGGGTCCAATACAACACCTACACAGCATAAAATTTGGGATTGTAACCGAGCGATATTAAGGCCACTGACGTTGATTGACGAGCGCAACGCAGGAGTTGCATCGAGGTATCTCCAAATACAACCAAAAAAAAGGCGCTTGAAGATTTCGTTGTCGTTGCAGATCTCGAAGAAAAATCGGACAAGAAAAAGGAAGCCATTTTAGTTAACGGTCTTGGTGAGGAATGTCTTCCCATATACAATTCTTTTTCGTTCACGTCGTTCATCGCAAATCCTTCTTCTGGTGCCAATACATTGCATTCATTGAAGAAAACAAGCACACGTCCCACGAGTACAACACTAAACAATTGCAGGAGCTGTGGTAGAACGCATGATCTTAATAAATGCCCAGCATTTGGACAGGAACTTTCCTACTGTAAAAAGCGTAACCACTTCGCAAATTGTTGCAGAGCTCGTAAACACTCACTTCAAAAACATGCCAGCTCAAAGCAGAGAACTACACCCTACTCGAGAGGGAGTCAAAGCAAGGTCAGTTAATCATTTAGAGAATACACTAGATAGTGATGACCAAGACAATATGTTCATACGTGCTGTCGGAAAAGTTTATGCAGACTGTGCAAGTGATGATTGGTCGGTTAACTTACCTCTTGAGGGATGTCCACTTAGGTTCAAGGTTGATACTGGTGCACAGTGCAATGTTATCAGTCACAGTGAATACAGCCATGTTACCAACAAAACTCTCCAGCACAGTCGCTGTAGAGTAGTGTCCTATAGCGGCCATTCTCTAAGAATTTCCGGGAAATTCAAAGGAAAATTGCAGCACAACGGCAAAAGTTATGTTGTCACTTTCCAAGTTGTCAATTATTATTAGGTGTCAACTTCTGCTGTGATCTAGGCCTCGTAAAGATAATGTTCCAGCTTAATGCTAATGAAGTCCTGTCAGAGGAACTTATCAAAAAAGAGTATGAAGATGTGTTCACTGGGTTAGGAAAACTACTCGTAGAGTACCATCTCGAGCTTGATGAAGCCGTTTAACCAGTGATCAATGCACCTTGCAGGATACCAGTGGCCATTCGAGACCGAGTAAAGACTGAGCTAGATCGTCTAGAAGCAGATGGTGTTGTGTCTAAAGTGGAAGGCCACACTCCATGGGGGAGCAACCTGGCTACAGTTGTCAAGCCAAATGAAATAAGACTGTGTATGGACCCAAAACACCTTAACAGAGCTATCAAGCGGGAACACCATCCCTTACCTTTGGTCGAAGATATACAAGCCAGACTAGCAGATGCAAAAATCTTCAGCACACTCGATGCGTACAGTGGATTCTATCAAATACCCCTTGATGAGGAGTCCAGCAATGTGTGTACCAGGGGAACACCATTTGGAAGATTTAAATTCCTGAGACTTCCATTTGGCCTATCTTCGGCACTGGAAGTTTTTCAGAAGACAGTGTCTGGTGTCCAGGTGATAATGGACGATAATCTGGTGTGGGGTAAAAATGAGGCTGAACATGCTGATCGTCTGACAAGTGTACTTGCAAGATGTCGCGAAGCAAACCTGAGGCCTAACATGGTGAAATACATGGTTCATATACACACAGACAAAGGTGCGAAAAGTAGAGAACACAAAGCAATTACAGAAATGCATGTGCCTCCAGAAAAGAAAGGAATGCAGAGATTCCTTGGCATGGCAACTTACCTGTCAAAATACATCCTAAATTTCTCATCAGTCAATGCACCTTTGCGTTAACTTCTCCAAAAAGAAACAGAGTGGCATTGGGATCATCAACAGGAGGACAGTTTCAAGCAACTCCAACAGCTTATAACAATCGCACCTGTCCTGTAGTATTATGACTCCAGCAAAAAGAAACTGCACTGTCTGTAGACGTAAGCTAAAGCGGTATTGTAGCTACGTTGTTTCAAGATGGTAAGCCGATTGCATTTAGCCCAAGAGCAATGACTAAAGCTCAACAGCGTTACGCACATATCGAGAAAGAGATGCTAGCAATCTGGTTCGGCTGTCAACGATTACACCATTACATATTCGGTCAGCACATCACAGTGGAAACGGATCACAAGCCATTGATATTCATCTTCAAAAGACCTCTTCACCAAACTCCATCTCGTCTTCAAACAATGCTGCTAAAGCTGCAGAGAAATGAACCTACAGTAGTTCACAAGCCTGGCAGGGAGTTACTAATTGCAGATACACTGCCACATAATACCCGCCTGAAGAATACAGTGATCATGACATTAACAAAGAAATGGAAGTTTGTATGATCATTACTGCTACACAAGGCAATCTGACAGAAATTGAGAACAGCAAAAATGAAGAATTGATGGAACTCGGATCGATTATCCCCAGAGGTTGGCCTGAGAAACGAATGATGGTTCCGGTTGAAGTTCAAAGTTATTGGGACTACAGAGATGAGCTGACAGTTGTCAACGGTATCATTTTCAAGGGTGACAAAATAGTCATTCCTACTAGTATGCGGTCAGAAATGATCAGCAGAATTCACTCATCACATTTTGGGAAAACTTTGTGCAAAAACAGAGCAAGAGACACACTGTTCTGGCCTGGGATGTGTAGTGATGCGGATAAAGCTGTCGCTCAATGCAAAGTTTGTGCAGAGATGCAGAATAAACAAACAAAGGAACCAATGTTGTCGCATGATGTTCCAACAAGACCATGGGAAAAGTCAGTTCTGAACTTTTGAAGCAGCTGGCACACACTTCCTGATACTGGTAGATCACTACTCTCAATGCATTGAAATAGCCAAACTCGCCAATTTAACAAGCCACGAAGTAGTGGCCCAATGCAAATCACAATTCGCCCGTCACAGAATGCCAGAAATCTTCTTTTCGGTCAACGGAACACAGTACACAAGCGGTGAATTAAGAAAGTTCGCAGAGAATTATGGTTTCAAACACATCATCTCTAGCCCGAAACATCAGCAAGCCAATGGTCTGGCAGAAAAGGTAGTTCAAATAGTGATGAGAATTCTCGATAAAACATCAAATCGGGAGTGAGTTTCACTCATTTGCATACTCATCGCACAGCAATGAGACATCGTAGCATAGTTATAATAAGCTCTTCGACTTAACCTATAATCACCAAGAATAAGCTGATTTACAATTTCTCACTATTTTAAACACACCCCTACGCATATCTATCGTGTTATTTCTGAATGGATTCCACGGATCAACAAAAGCATTTATTACATAATACGAGTTATTCCTCTCGAAGTTGCATGAAAACTGGTAACATGCAGGAAGGAGATTAAAATAATTAAAATTGTAGCTCATTATTTATCTTCCAATTACGACGGAATGGTGTCTTTGATTTGCGTTATTCTTGTTGATCATTGCCCCCATTTATGAAAATCAAATCAATTATTGAAATGATGTCTAAAAATTATAAATTCAATTCCACCTCACTAATGTGGCTGAATACTCAGTTGCATTCAAGATTATACTTACTAAGCCAACAACAAACACAGTCTGGTGTAAACCAGCGCCATCGACCACCAAGGTAGAATATAAAAATATACCTTGTTAAATAGCAAGCTGTCTATACAGGTGTATTTCTTCGAAAATTATCAGCATATTCGTTCGGAGAGAAAAATATTTACCAACTGTTTACTAATTTTGCAAAAATCATATCCTTTTGCGGACCTTAGTACAATTCGATTACAATGAATGACACTTAATTATCATTTAAAGCATAAAAGTGTGGTGCATGATCGGTCATAGTTAACAAGGAACCATTTACACATATTGTGTACTTACTTGACTTGCTCGCTTCACGTGTTGAATTTATGTAATCCAGGCTTTGAAACTTTTTGAAACGACAAATGTAGAAATTTAAGATTAAACGCATGTGTCAACAAGGTCTCCATAAGGTTGTTTGTAGGGCTGGAATGGAAGGTGTTTATAGATTGTATGTTGGAGATGGGAGCAGGCTTTAGCCAAAAGTGCTTTTGCAGTGTTTAAAGATTAATTTGTTTGATTTAATTGTATGAGTCTGATTATCTGTCGTGCAGTCATCATATTGACTCAACAACACATCAAAACTCCTGTAAATGCCGTTCAGTTAGTACTACCTAAGAAGTATGCTGGCAAAGCTATGTGTTGATACAGAAGACAATCAATAATGAGTTGGTATCAATCTGCTTTAAGGGCTTCAGACACGCTTTGTTTGTCATAAGTCTGCTGGCGAGACTTTTACAGCCAGCCTTGCTAAGTTGCGATAACTTGCCGATGATGCTATAGCCCTAGTCACGGTCTGGTGGAAGCTGCACTTCATATGGTTTGCCGAATAAGATCATGGCCTCGAGCAAGGAGACCGACTCGACTTTGTAAGTCGGTAGCACAGTAAGGGGCCCAGCCCTGCTCGACGAATTGCTTGCCAAACCAGTCCAGGGTGATGGGGTGGGTACCCGCCCTGTTCTCCCACTTCTGGACTTCGGCAAATCCGGTGCTGATGTCCAGAGGCAGTGGGTTAATTACGGCTACCCGCACCATGCTCTGGGTTGTGTAGCCTATCCGCGCAAAGACGGGTGCTGCCTCGCTACGCCCTTGCATGCTAGCTGGGTAGCAAACCTTCATATCTAGGCTGACGACATCCTCGGTATCGTAACCCAAGGAGTTCCATAGCCCATCGTGCTCGTGTTCAACACAGGCTTTCTGGATGTCATTCAGTAGGCTGACTGGGGTGGGCTTCAAGTCGATTTTTCTTTAGCCACAATGCTTGCCGCGTGGCTGATTCCAAAGACCCAGTCAGCAAGAGCCGCTGAGCAAACCCATAACCTGTCTGAAGAGCAAAACAATCATCCAATCATACAGTATTGTCTGCTAAATAATGTAGAGGTACTTATCATTTGAGTGTGTGGTGCTAACTCATTATTTCTACTGTTACTCTCCTCTATTGTGCCAGCAGAAACATAACAAGCTACGTACCCGTATTGAGGTATGGCGAGCCATATAAGCAATAAGGATCGTCAAATATTTACGAGGAGCTTTGTGGCTGTGTGCAGAGCTGCTGCAACAATACATCGTTTAAGTTATCATTTATTTATTAGCGTCTCACATGTCCTAATTAAATGATGCATCCAATGCTTCACACAACCGAAGTTGAATGTGGATATTGTAACACTTGTTCCTATAGTAGAAAATGTTCCGCAACCCAACCCATCAACAATATCATCTTGTTACCATTGTCTGTCATCTGATGTATCAAAAATACCAGCGTTTCTGGCTGTTTGAAACATACAATTGAAACTGATGGTGACATTTTTGCTCCTCGTCAGATAATACTAAAACATGACTAAATTGTAGAAACGTGGCTTGTCAACCAACTTCGGACACCAGACCGCAAAACTGGATGATGTGCACTGGCAATGCCTTGATCATTATGCACAATTTTTTTTCTGCTGGCTTTGCACCCTTTGATCCTGTGAAGAAAACGGACACAGTGTCTGGTGTTTGTTATGCTGCAATCGTCTGTCAGCTCGATGTGAAATATCAATGGTAGTTCTTTGCAACAGTACATTGGCTTTTGAAATATTCATCACATATTGTCACAAATTTATCTTGACTTCATCTAGACTTGTTTCAAGATAAGAGTAGGCTCAGAAGAATTGCCACTGTCTTTGTCTTTATTGGTGATGTATGTGCGAGGTTTCACTGGCCGATGTTCGGCTATGTTACACAGCTGTTTCACAGGTGCTGTATTCCAAAAAACGGTACAAGATCTTGAAGCAGAAATCAAGAAGTTGCAACCTCTATTTTACCATAATAATATCAAAGCTAACAACTGACAATTATCTTGACTTACCCTGAGAAAACTTCACAAAATTTAATGATGTGTGGGGTTTTCCTTTGACATTAAATGCTGCATTAAAACTTGCTCCAAACACATAGATCAGTGACTGTAAAGGCTCTATATATCTGGAATATCTATAGGAATATCATTGTGAACAGCAAATTTTCAGCGTAATAATTCACAGCTGGCAGAACAGCACGTTGTTTGTGCGCTTTCACTCATAAAACCTTAACTAACAAAAAAGCAATAGCGAAGATTTGAAGCTACTTTTGTATCTGATCGTAGGTTGTAAGTTGTCACGTATCTAAATAAACTATGCTGCTTGCTGTCAACATAAAGGCCGTTTGTGTAATATATTTATACATATTGCGGCACAAGCATAGCTTCGACACACTCATTGTTTCGCACACCTACACATCGCAGAGTCCAATACAACACCTACACAGCATAAAATTTGGGATTGTAACCGAGCGATATTAAGGCCACTGACGTTGATTGACGAGCGCAACGCAGGAGTTGCATCGAGGTATCTCCAAATACAAAAAAAAAAAAGGCGCTTGAAGATTCACCAAGAATACCAGCGATCTATAGGATAGGTCATTATTTATGTACTTGTCTCAGAACTGGAAAGTAGTATGGACTTTCAGTCGACATTATGACAAAAGGACAATATATTTTACTGCACACAAAGAGCGTAGAACCATGATTCTCTTATATAAGCGATCACATTTCAAACAACTCTTCAGCCATTAATAGTCTGTAATTGTTCTAATAAAAGTGCGAAATAATTACCTGACTATGATGCCGTTAATTAACAAAAACATTTACTCAGGAAACAACACGACGTCCTTTTCGATTTGAGAAAGTCCCTCACCGATCAGTGCTGCTAGACTATAGAGGCACCTGATATGAAGCACAAGTGTTATATCAGTGGTTTTCTCAAAAGTGCTTTGCTTGCTGAACATTCATCTGGTTGTGTGTTGTTCATCGGGAAGTCATGGTATCAGCCCATCTCCCCGGTTTCTCGCTGAGAAGCAAAATCATAACATCCCCAGAGCCAGACAACACCGCTGGGTTGTCCGGTCTAAGGGACGACATATTCGGTAAGGATCAAGAACAGAAACACTGAGAAAACTATATCCTGGGAAATACTGAATAAGATACAGTGCAAAACTATATCCTGGCTAATACTGAATAAGACATATTGTAAGTGCATTTCATATTCAAAGAGTTATATGAACTTGTTGATATGAGTAACGGAAAACGCAATCCTATATAACATTGATGTAATAAATGATTCGAAAAAACGCTACCCGTTATTACTGAATAAGAAAGTCAAGAGTCAAGAAATATGTTTCCACGGTTCTTCGGATCCCAGTTTTGAGTCATTAGTGGTTCATATGACCGATATTATGAACCTAGAACAATAGCAAAAAGGTAAATGCAAATTCAGTCATTTGTAATGGACCTGGAGCAATCTAGAAGTGAAAATATTACTTTTTCCTCGTCATCCCTTTCAAATAGAACGAATATGGTTGGTGCATCCATTAAATAAATATCGCTTCAAAACAGTGTAGTTTTTATTTCTTCATTCAATATTTCTCTTACATAAATATATAAAGTCCGTTGCTCAGACGATGCGGTCCTACCAACGTTGTTCTTGGGTTATTTTGCGTATGCAATTACAAAAAAAGCTTGCTTCCTATTGAGAGGCGTAATCACCTCCGGAACTAAGACAAGTTTGAATATACCAGAGTTGTGCAAAAATACAAAGCGCATACAATACATGCATAGAATACCTCAACTAGTGACCTTGTTAAGGCCTTGACAATAGGCCTTAGATCGCTACCTCACTTCGAAACAGCGCCAATTTAATTTCGTATTTAGAGGTGTGTTCAGAGCGACAGAAAAAGTCGCGTTTGTGGGGCTATTAAAACTTTCAAAAGAGTATCATTTCAAACGCAGTTGCTGGCATGAAGATGTTTTATCAGATCATGATAGTACTTTCGGTAATTCATAACCCTTGTGTTGCTATCTATATGGATCAACGCTGGAAATGCTCGTTCTTTTATGCATGGCTAAACATGTGAATTCTGATGTGCAGTATCAGTAAACGATATAATTTGATAAGCCATTTATAGGACGATATATTATATGCTTGGCAATGCAGCCAAGTATTAAATTTTCACAACATGGACCATAATCACCTATCATAGGCATTAATTGAAAAACGTTGGTTTTTTTCTCGATGTACGTAGCATGTATTGACGTTTAATTTAGGATGACGTATTAAATCTCCAAGCACGTTTTATCCCTAATCGACTTCAATTGGTCAATCTCAATTGGTCAATCTTATAAACTACACTTCCACGTCAACTGTATGTAGCCTGTTCTAATCTAATCGCTTTTGAACTCTAGAAATTGTCAACATACATCATATTTCATCCTTGATGTTTACTTATTATGCTGAACAGTGAATGGCAATTTTATGAATTTTCATAGCAATCACGACTCATATCAATTTGAAGTAATGAGTGCAGCATCTGAATTGGAATATGTAACTATCTATATATCCATTACAGTTATAACCACGCCCATTGGCCCTGGAAGTACAATTCTAAGAAGACACAATAATGCTTTCCCGTCCAGCCGACGCTATTTAATGCATATTCGATCGCAAGTGTTTGGTGTCGGATTGAAAGTTTTATAAAGCTTGGCAATAATGTAACAATGATAAGTAACAGTTTTTACCTGGATCAAATACACGTTCTTCACCGTAACAAGGATATCTTTAATTTATCAGGAGTGTAGCAGTTTTATTCATCCCTATTGAAAGCCGTCACACATCAACGCATCCCCATTGGCTCCCCTGTTCACCCGAATCATGCTAAAGTAGAACCCTGATCTCACCTTTCAGCCAAACAACAGCAGTACATCGCTTAAACCCGATATCTTGGAGTAATTTGATATTCTGAAAAACGTCAGTTTAATGCTAGATTGATTCATAGCTATGGATATTTCCAACTCCTTTGTTGTTGCGTCGCTTTTGACAGTACATTGTCTAGAGAAGACCTGTAGATGCAAATTAACACTTGCACTTATTTGGTTATATCAACTTAATGTGGAGATAATTGGCGTATACATTGATAACATGTCAAATCGGGAATGTAGCATTGTACCAGGCAACGTAGGTCGTTACGGAGACAATGGCATTTCGACCGTTAGATTGGCTAGTCCATAAAATGCCACAGTCTGACCATTACTTTCTGACTAACACCGTCTTACGCTTATCATCTACAACGTCCAGCATGGGCCTCGGTCTGTTACGGCTGCTAAGCGTGAAATCGATTCATTAGCTTTAAGAATAATGGCAGGTGAAGATGGAATACAACGACAAATTGATAGCTCATTAGCGCTGTGTAACCTTAAACAATACCACCTGTCACTGTAATATATTTCGAGTGATTGCGTTTTCATGAAAATGTCTACATTATGATGTCTTTGTTGGACCTAGTTACATCAAGGTGAGGGTACAATTTTGGAAAACAAGATAAGAAAAGATTTTAGCGTCACTTTCAACAACTCCTTGTGAAAATCGATTGTGTGTTTTGATTTCATAATTCGGCCTGTGTCATACAGGTAGCTGACCAATGTTGGTCTATGTAATGGCCCAAAACGCATTCACTGTTTATGAGGAGAAGACGATTGACTACTTATTGACGTAGTGAAACGAAATATTGCCCATGGCAGTGGCAATGTCATCAGCAAATAGCCAACATAATTGAGCTTATTCACCGATCAAAAGGTTAATATCATGGAAATGCGACCGATTTGATTTGTATAATGTGCCCGCGAAATTTAATCATGATGATTGATGTGCAATGGCACAGGATATATAAAATATCCTGCAAAAATTATTAAACGACTGTTAACATAGTTATTTGTGTGATAAAATATCTTTTGTACGAGATACAGGATACAGGAACAAGTTGCCCTGCAGGTATGTCAAGATTTTGGAATTGATGCTTCCTATCATTTTATGCATATGGTATAATAAATTAGGTGGACTGCCCTTAACTGAATTTTGTTGCTGGTTGTCATCAGCGTGTAGTATCATCATAGCTTAATGTAAATAACAGAATAAGACACATAATTTTTTTGTCCCTTTATTATTGTAATGCTGGCAGTTTGAAACCAACATTAACTATTCACCCTTGGGAAATCATCTCTAATTTTAAGTACAGCACAAGCTGGCAGTGGCACTCTATGATGTCTGCCTAGATTACCCCATCACCACTGTACCAACTGCCGATATGCAGTGAATCGGAATAATCTGCAATAAAAAGAGTACATGAATATTTTTCATCAGTTATCATCTGAACCAGACCATTTTTAAGTATATTCACTCATGCTGAGTAGTAAGTTTCTTCTTGTACCTCTGGATATAAGCACTATATGCTATTTCTAGTGTCGAGGGACACAGGAACCCTGAGACAAATCCTGGGTGTGCTGTAATACAGGACGCGCCCATAGATTTTACTTTCTCGAGAACTTGTGGAATTTCCTGGCAGCATTTACTCTCTGCTACTGTAATCATTGGCTCACATGAGCACCTAGTACAGAACATAATTACAATGAATAACTAGTTTTTCAGCAAACAAAAAATTGACATAAAACATGAATAAGAAGATGACTTGAACAAAGACTTAAGGACAACTGTAAAGTAAAGAGAAAAATATCTGCAAAGATTGTTTGGACTGAAATGTGCCAATACCAAGTGCTGTTACCCAGTCGGCTCAAGTCCTCTTCTTTTTGAGGAAGAATTTGCAGGCCTTGTCTTAGCTGGAGGTTCAAATCTGCATGTCTGTATGCCCCCCTTAGGTTCCTAGTTCCTCTTCTTGGTGAGACGAACACTCACTGCTGTAATCCAGCTCATCGCTTCCGGAGTTGTCTGTATATGAGGAAGATGAGGACATTTTGCTCCCTTGACATATAATAAAAGCAAAGTATAATGGCGGTTATGCACTGTACTAGGTGTAAGTAATTAATATAGAACTAATAAGGACAAGATAAAGTATGTATTATTGAGATTGGTACCCCAGGTAATTCAAAGAACTAGTGTAAGGCCTTGAACTCTTTAAAGGCCT
This sequence comes from Urechis unicinctus, assembly GCA_034190875.2. Lineage (NCBI taxonomy): Eukaryota > Metazoa > Annelida > Polychaeta > Xenopneusta > Urechidae > Urechis > Urechis unicinctus. Next base: position 51,740,916 of record CM067343.1, read on the forward strand.
ATGATATATGTAGTCATAAACAAATGTCACTGAACTTGGATCCTGTACAATTCACTTGAGAGGTATATTCAATTGTAACAGCTTATCCCTGATAGGTCTCGGTTCCCAAAACCAGTGCCAATATTTGAAATAAAATTGATATTTTCTGTTGTCAAGGAGAATATAAATTATTGAAATTTTATTAAATTTATTGCAAAAACGAAATATCGAGTGAAATCCCCATTTAATGTAGTATCAGTTTTCATTTGCGATTAAATCAAATAAAAGCACAAGAAAAGATATTCTCCGTAACAGGACAGGCAAATGGTGAATCAATCATTGATAACCATAAAACGGGCCTGAAATCGAGGTGCAGACCTGTGTTCCAGTACTGCCTGTATTATCGCTCGGTCCCCTTTGGTTGACGTTTTCACCCAACATAATAGAAGTTTATCACAATTTAATGTATTCTAGGCGAACAAGTACTCCATGCCACATAAAATGATGTGATTCGTTGCGGTATATGATGTACATGATGACGGTATAAAATACGATTATGCTCACACCTACCACAGTTCCCATGTAAACAAACGAGGAAATGACTGCGCTATCCGGCTGGACGGTGACATATGACGTCACAAACTCAGGAGCCAATGGCCGTCGTTTTTTGCGCATATGCCAAAACGGTCCGAAAAATAGATGGAAATATTGGGAAAAAAAACACAAAACGACATCTAAGGACGAAAATATTGTCGGAAACGTCTTTCACAGGCTGAATTACACCTTATTCAACTTTGATAAGGGATTCGAAAATAGACGTTACTTGCACTTTAAGAGAAACATACAGTCGCAGTAAATATTTGATGTTCCCACCGCATGCTATCTGAAAACGCCGATGCAGGTAGATAGCAGTTGGCGATCCCCAAATGCACTCCATTAAGTTAAATGATTTAATAATACGGTTTATATAAAACTGGCCATAATGAATCATGCTGAGATGAAGCTGGCGAATATCTTGTTGAATGATTAGAAGACTTTGTACGCGCGCGTGGCCGAGTTAGATCAAGTAGATCACCATTCTCACAGCAAGGGGAGTTTCTCAATAATTTTGAATCTGTGGCGTATGGCGATGTAAAGAAAAAAATGTCCTAACACAGCACTGACCATACTTGCATGATACAAATAGTGTAGTATCATCGACACTGTCTGCCGGTGTGGATTTCACGAATCGATTGAGCCTCTATGTCAACACATGCAGACATGACGGAGGACATGTATATCAATAACGCAAACGGCTTTTGGGAGAATACCGTGTACATTATATACAGGCAAAAGCTAATGGAAGGTAGCTTGAAGATTTTATCGGAAATTATCCTTGACAAAGGAGGTAGGATCAAGGTCTGCCGTTGGGCTAATGGATCCACCCAATAATTCATTGACCGCCTGACGTAATTACATTTACCTTGACAAGTAATTGGATGTTTCTTTCAAGATAATTTCTAATAGCGACTTTCTTATGAATTATTCACCACTGTATCGACGTAGCTTTTACCCAAACGAATTGTAGGTGCGTGCAAATATCTACATTCACGGACGAACCTTCACCAACACAACTCAACAACTTTTACATAATGGGCAATTATACCTGGATGTGGCTTTGTTTTATAACTTTTCCTGTGGCACAGGCAGTTCGAATACATGGTTCTGTACGGCAGACTACATACTCTGTTGCTCCTATGGTAGAGCCTGTCGAATGGAAGGGCGATACCGGGGTTCAAGCTTCGAGCAAGATTGAATGTGCCGTTCTATGTCTAAGAAGAGAATCTTGCGTAGGGGCCATATTCACCCATGGGGTCAACAAATCGTGCCAACTCATCGCTAGCTACACGAACGACAAGACAACGAGCAATAATGGAGTTTTCCTCGAAATTGACCAAGGTGAATGTCATTAACTATATGTCATATATCTTTAAAATCAAGCGCAGTTCGACTTAAAGGTGCATTCTACTATGTTTAGTGATAATATCCAAACACTTGAGTCCCATCGCTGATCCCAGCTATGATTATGGCCTTTGCAGAGTTCCATTTCTTATTTTTGACAGGAAGCGATTTTTTAATATTTTCGTAAGCAAAGTTCGGAGGTTGTTTTCGGTGCGCCTGAATTGTCGATGGTTTGGTGTTCCTAGTTTCTTGTAAGTATTATAAACGAGTCGTTCACGAACATGCAAGCTAAATAGAAATTGCACAAAATTCTGAAAACTGCATCTTTAATCGAATATATTGGTAATATTTTCTTTGGTATATACACTTATTAATGTTGCTCGTATATGAAATTGTCATTAGATTCTATTTTTATGAAACAATTTACATACAATACCTCGAATAGATACCACACGGATCAACCAATAACTTGTTTGCATGACGTTACATTTTCTGCATAATACGTGTTATAATTTTCATTAACGTTAAATAACTGCTACGCAATATCCATAAATGGTCCTCTTTTTATGCATTTTCTGGCAAAGAATTTAACCAAAACGACATACATGATAGAACATGATTTGAAACAGCAGATTAATATGACTACGAAGGGTATACCTTTGCAAATAATCACCAGATAGATTAAGATTAGGTGACAGAATGAATAATATCATTTTGAGATAACGTTTGACACGGAGCAGATCAATCTTTCATTGCACTGACGACACTACTTGTTAGCATATCAAGGTGAACGTAATTTACTATCTGTCATATATCTTTAAAATCAATCACTGCTCGACTTAAATGTGCATTTCATCAAAAACCATCGAAATTCTGTTCTTTCATCGATTCCCTACTATATTTTGTAATGATATCCAAACACTCGAGTCCAATCGGTAACCACAACTATGTTTATGGTCTTTGAAGAGTTAGATTTCCAATTTTTTTTTTAGGGGACGCGAATTTTTACCCAAATATGGCATACGGTAGCCTTTACAACCGAGGCTTAAAACTGTCGGAGTTTGCTGATAATATCGGAATATGGTAGTTTTGCGCTGGCGTTGTTACTGGTTACGTTCGACAATCATTTGAATATTTTTGTAATCCCAGTTCTAACGACACTACTTGTCTACTTGTTAGCAAATCACCCCCAAAGCGAATCCATATCCGACGCATTTTCTTATCAAACACAGCAGACACAATGTCCATTGTTACAGGCCGGTACAGTATCAGGCCGGTAGAGTTAGTTGTAGCTGTATGGTCTATTGATGCGACAAGTATGAATTGAACGCAGACTTGTATAGGAATATCGTCTTGTGTCCTAGATAAGTTGGCACTGTGGTGCGACAAAAACCAGATCAGATAACTTCATATCGTTGTAATATAATTGTCAGCATGACATCAGACAAATAATTTGATCATATAACGGTAGCAAAAACTCCTGAGTAATCGATGTTTGCTCTGCCGATCATAGCGAAAGTCCTGGTTTGCTTGCGTTTTATATAACTTCGAGTTGGATATCAACTTGGAATAATTGATATTTTGATACATATTATATGGGAATTTTACCATGTCGTCCATTACCAATGACTTTTTAATGCCAAGGAATATATCTGTAATTCGTCATCAAGATATATCTAGCAGTGCGTATAATGTATTATTTAAATCACAGGGCACGGCAAGGGTTCAATCAAGTGCCATCATCCCTTGAAGTAAATGCTACTTTGCTGCTCTACGTTATGAACAATGCCTTGCATGCTTCTGTCTTTGTGGCACAAATAACGGATAAACAAAGTACATATACAGATGAGAGGCACAGTTTTCACCATCAATGTCATCTGATGTCACTCAACATCGTTGGCCTGAAGCCAATGGTTAGCAAAATTGATAATATTCCAATATATGTAAGATGTAAGTCCCAGCTGAAAAGATGGCTTTCACAATTCATGACTAACGTTTAACTATGGTCTTTTACATTATTTCATTGGGCATGACAGAAAACATGTATATGCTTGCAGTCATTAATTGACAATTTCGTTTTTATTGCACACATTCTTTAATAGTTATTGGCAGGCAAAATGCTTCTGATCCCCTAGTCTCGCCTTAAAGACATATAAGGCAGTAGAAGCAATTAATTAAGTGATTTGATACATGCAGATTATGGGGCACTCGTACCACATGACTGCGGGGAATTATACAAAGCAGGATATGACGAGTCTGGTGTGTATACTGTAAACGCAAACAGCACAAGTCACCAATTAACATTATCCGTCTACTGTGACATGGATACAGATGGGGGCGGATGGATGGTAAGTCAATCTATTCGTCCCTGGTGGTTGGAGTTGTTTTTTTCTGTTTAATCGAGTTAAAACTTTATCAATTATTGATCAGATTTTGTTTTTTCACCGTTTATTATCCTGGCATTTAAGTACTCCAGCGATTATTTAACCGATATTTAGTTTTTTTGCGCAGGTTTTCCAAAGACGGCAGGATGGCTCCGAGGATTTCTACCGGGACTGGGACGCTTACACCAAAGGATTCGGCAATATTGCCGGGGAATTCTGGCTTGGTAGATGTACTTTGTATATGCCTCACAAGCAACCGTCGCAGCCAAAATTTATTCTTAATAAACATAAATTTAGCGAAAGGGTTTTCTTGGTATCATACCTAGTCTGGAATACGTTTGAATGTTTCGAGATGCTGAAATAAAATATCTCCATAGCTATGCTTATCTTTGCCAGGTAATGTGTGGCTCCACCTTCTGACCGACTATAAACCTCAGCAACTGAGAGTCGACTTACACGACCATGAGGGGCTCACTGCTTATGCGAAGTATGACAGTTTTTCTGTAGGATCACAGATGGCACAGTTCGCATTGAGAATTAATGGCTATACAGGAACCGCAGGTGATTGTTTAGTGATTGCTCCAATATGAGATGATCATGTTGAACTATTCCAATAGGTCTGTGCTGCTTAATTACAACCGAAGAAAAGAGACCGTTAACCTTTTGTTCACGCAACTCCAATTCTCTGTCAGATGAATGGAATGTTCTGGTCGTGTACGTTTTCAGGGGACAGCCTGATTTACCACAACAATCAGAAGTTTACTACTAAAGACAGAGACAATGACAACTACGGTTCCATGAATTGTGCAGTATCATACGTTGGTGCGTGGTGGTATGACGGTTGTCATAAATCGAACCTTAACGGTTTATACGCCCAGGGAGGCAGTTATGATGAAACCTTAAAGGGTCAGTATGTTAATTGGTATGACTGGCGGGGTGATTTGTATTCCTTGAAATTCACAGAAATGAAGATAAGACCGCATGATTTTTGAGGCAGATGATTGGTTCAACGTCTTTGCAACAAAGTTACACCCCCAGGTATGATCATGCTTTCAATGGTTGATAAGCTTCAGATAGGCTATAATCGTACCATTAAGTCTTCACAAACCACATCGATGAATTTAGGTATAAGTGAATCTGTCCTCAGAGTTACAATTATATAGCGTAGCGTTTTCTGCCGCAGTTTCTGCGCAAAAGTTTCCATTTGGGGTGCCCATTTAAGCACACAAGCTTCATGCCATGGTCACATGGTGCTGCTGCAACAATACACGTTGATTTTGCTAACAAAATAAGTTTTGAAAAGTGTATCCAGCTTATGCTTGGTATGCCTATTGGAATCCACTCAGCAACCAACAATTTCATGTCGTTTTGTAAAGATGTTATTTCTCAATCTCGCCTAATTATCTATGTGGCTTGAAAGGAAATAATACTTTGTATAAGGCTGATAGCGTCCGTGTTAAGGCGTGTCGAATATTTAAGCTATTAATGGCTCTGTTATTTCTGATATAATTACAATCACGGATAAATCGTATGCAGGTGTGCAATATGATATTTAATTATTCATTGTATGATATACATGCATCTCCCATCGCATCTGTATGCTTTTCATAACGTTCTATAAGCGTATGGCAAAATATTGTGCTCTGCTAACACATCCTACAAACGAAGTTGGCACAATCCATTCCGCACATTCTAAATAGACTGGAAGGACATTAAGCTCCAACTAGGCAGATTTAATGACCATATGTTCATGTCAAATTCTTGGTGCGTAATTGGCAGGTTATTTTTGTATAGTTCATGCAACAGCAACACCCTTAGAATGATGCTGCAATTTAGCAGCACTCTACTTACCGACATTGAATACACCATAGGTATATATATATATATATATATATATATATATATATATATATATATATATATATATATATATATATATTAGGGTGGCTCAAAAAAACCTTTTTTTTTGAAAACGCGTGCTCCCCTGGTTTTTTTTTGTGCCTAATGATGCCCTAATCACACTGATTTTTTTTCAGATTTTTAAAATTAATTTTATACCCTCCCCTATAGCGTTTTCTGGAAAAATTACGATTTTCAGCTATTTTTCATGTATTATGCAATTCAAAATGTATTACAATTAATATTTCATAGTTTCATGATGTTTAACTGTCTAAAGATGAATGGTTTATTCTATTTGTATGCTAATACGATGTACTGTGTACAGTTTGGAAGGAAAAAAGTCATTAAATTAGCAAAAACTCAGACAATAACTTTATTTATCATACCTTCTTGTTCATTACACAATACATAAAACTGAAGCATATGATCACTGAAATAGGACTTCCTGTTCATTTATGTAGCAACTTCAGTACAACAAAATGCATTTTAGCATGCATTAGGGTTTCAGTCTCAGTCTTAGATTATGGCATTTAAGTCAGCCTTGCGGAGGTGTGACAGCCGACAGCGGTGATCCGTTCCAACCAATATCACATCGTCAATATGTCCTGCGTCACGTGTACCATTTGCGTACTCCTGCACGTCCTTGACGGCACGCTCAGCACAGTCATTGACCACCTTCTGGTCCCTCACTAGCTCCAGCAGCTCCCGATAGGCTGCATCTTGGGGCCAAGTTGCTGGTTCTCGGAGCAGCCAGTCTGTATTGCTTCTGAATAGCTTAAACAGCAGCCAAGATCGCTCACTGACGAACACTGCCAGACTTGGGCGGGTCTCTCCCAGTAGGTCAATCACAGGCTGGAAGTTTTGTTTGCCTGGATGGAAGACAGGTGGTGCAGGGTGTGCTACCAGAGCCCATGCTACCTCCTTCTTCTCATCTTCTGATACACCATCATCGAAGAGGCACAGTACGACCTGCTCTGGCACCAGGTACCAAAGGTGCCGTTTGATGCTCTCGAGCCCTTCCCTGGCAGCCTGTTGTTCCACTGAGGCATATGCCTTAACTGCATAGTAGAAGCCAAGATCATTGCGGGTTGCAGGAGCTGTCAGACGAGATTTTAGGAAGTAAGCCCCATACAGAAGGGTGATGATCTGCGACATCTTCAGGACCACAGATTTCAACCGGGGTGTCAATGGCTACACATTGCTGAGAATCTGCATCTTCATCAGGTAAAGCGAACTGGCCATGAAACGTGCTGAATGGTTGGCACCTGGTCGACGCATTCTGAATCCCCTGGGTACCTGCAAAGACAGACAGTTCATATATACTAGTGGTGTTTGATATTTAATTCATGAAGAGATTATCTAACTAGTAAGGCTTTTATTGAACTCACATCACCCCCCAGGTAGAAGTAGATGAGATCTGTCAGCTCACGGTAGTCCTCCCTCTCAAAGGTGTTGGCCACCAACCGGTCCCTGGCCCACTGCTTTGACTCCAGAGCGAGGGTGGTGACCAAGGTGAACGGTCCAGTTGGAGAACCAGCAAAGTCAGCAGGCCACTCCCACTGTGCCAGCCCATTAGGATTCGGGAACACCTGAGGTGGTACTGCAGCTGCAGCGGCTCTGGCTAGAGGGAGATACCACTCCTGGAAGCGCTTGAATATGGACCTATAAGATATATACTTTTGGTCAAACACACTCCTACTGATTTGCACAATGTACATTAAAACTGGTTTACTAGTATACACAATATTGGTAGACCTGGTCTGTATAGTGTAACTGTAAGTGTATATACATACCCTTTGTGGCAGGTATGAAGCTTGACCACATATGCTTGATGTGTAGCTCTGCCATGCAGTGCCTACAAGCGGATGCAACAGCCTTGATGGATGCCGGTGTTAGAGGCTGTGGTATCAAACACACCAGCAGCAATGGAATCTCTGGGGATATCATAGACTTGGAGAATGTCAAAGCATGAGTTGCAGAGCTGTTCTCCTGTTCCTCTCCTAGCAATCGGGGCTCCTAAGAATGTTAGGGGACAGTCACCTGGTCCACTTAAAACCACGGCATTGCAGTCATCATGCATACCTAATGCATAGTCAATGATCTTGCCATCCCAGTGGACCACGGGGTACCTAGGCCTAACTTTCTTGGCTCGGATGGCACTGTTGGGGTAGTTCTGCGCGGTACCATCTCTCATGCCTCTCCATCTTTTCAGGATATTTTTCTTATATGGGAGTCTGCATGTTACGAACTGGCAGTTGCAGGTCCGACCAGAGTATGAAACAGTCCTGAAGTACTGCAGCTGCTTCTGGTAACATGCCTCTTTTCATTTTCCCCACTGGTACTACTTGTTGCACTACAGGTTTCTGATGGGTTTTCAGTTGAATCATAACTGGAGATTTTTTTTGAGAAGGTTGCGAGGTATCTCTCCTGGGGCGACCACGCTTACGACCGCTTTGTGTGGGCAAAGTGGCTGGACAGGCTGGAACACTTGACGAGCAAAGTTTCCGTCTACTTCTACCAGATTTTCCAAACATTTTACAGCTACACAAATAAATCTGCATGTTCCTGATAATCTGCACTAGTTGCACGTATTTGCATTCACCACCGAACAATCATTATTCTGCAGAATTCACTCCGTGACACACAGTAATTGTTCTGCTGCATTCATTCAGCACCACACAATTATTGTTTTGCTCCTTGCATCTACTGATACATAGCATATTTAAGGTATAGAGCATTGTCACAGAACATGTATAGTTGAAGGAGCATAATACAACAATATTATATCAAAGACCTTTACCACTAATGCCACTTTTGTGTGTAAAAATTCATGTTTTGCATTACAATTCCCATTTTGGAGTTGTATAAAAGAACACAAATAGTGCAAAACACTTATATTACCATGAAAAATATGTTTAGTCTGTAATACTTCACTTACCTTTAAGATTTGTGAGGAAAATCAATATAATATGTGCAAAAATATATATTTTGGACCAAAAATCGTCATTTTTCCAGAAAGCTCTAGACGGCAAGATATAAAATTAGTTTTAAAAATCTGGAAAAAAATCAGTGTGATAAGGGCATCATTAGGCACAAAATAAAACCAGGGGAGCACGTGTTTTCAAAAAAAGGGGGGGGGGAGCCACCCTAATAGAGGGAGAGAGATAGATAGAGATATATAGAGATAGAGAGAGAGAGAGAGAGAGAGAGAGAGAGAGAGAGAGAGAGAGAGAGATAGAGAGAGAGAGAGAGATAGAGATAGAGAGAGAGAGAGAGAGATAGATGAGAGAGAGAGGGAGAGAGGAGAGAGAGAGATATATAGAGAGAGATAGGGAGATAGAGATATATATAGAGAGATCTAGAGATCTCTATATCTATAGATATATAGAGATATATAGAGATATATATATATATATATATATATATATATATAGAGTAGTGTGTATATATCTATCTATATATATATATGTGTATATATATATATATCTGGAGTTGAGATCTCTCTCTCGATATATCTCTATATAGATGTGTCTATATAGATATAGAGATATATCTATCTATATATATAGATATCTATCTCTGTCTATAGAGAGATCTATTTATAGAGATAGATATATATATCTATATATATAGAGAGATATATATATATATATATATATATCTATATCTATAGATATATATATATATATATATATCTATATATATATATTATATATATATATATATATATCTCTATATATATATATATATATCTCTATATCTCTATTATATCTAATCTCTCTAGCATCAAAAAAGCCCTTTACAGGAGATTTTATCTGGTGGTAAAGGTGTTTGGTTGTTACATACTACGGATGTCAAATTTCAATCTGTTGAGGTACCAAGCGAGAGTTTACACAGCGTCTCACAAATGTTACATTGATCTTTCTTCACTGTTATAAACAGTTCATCGGATAGGTCGACATGGAATAAGTCGGGCATGTTATTCAACTAGTTATTTTTTACGCCAACTGTCGAAATCTTAAACTTACGCGTATCGTAAGAGTGAGTTGATATTTAATAAACTTGGTTTGCTCACTTGTGTGTGAGCGTGAGGATTTATTGATTCTCTTGACTGTTAACAATAAACATTGTGGTTCCTTGTTCTTCAATAAGGACTAGTTGTTAACTCCGTACGAACATGGCTTGAACGACCGTGACGAAGAGATAACTCACAGGCAGGCGGAATCGAAGTAACAACTGCACGAACACCATGCTTCCGACTACTGTGTCACATGGTCGTTTTAGGACGTATCAGGCACGCAATAAAGACTTCAAGAACAAAGTAATATCAGGGGAACGCTGGCGTGGATCGAGGATTCTTTTGTCAGTTACCGATGAAAACCACGAAGCGTGTTTGTTGAGTGCCAAATTGACAATACACCTAAGCATCATCATAACGTATCCTCGCAGTCATCGGTGTGATGGAGTAACCCCTAGTGGGCACAACACGTGGAATCCACGTGGAAAATACGTGGAAAAACTGGTGTAATACACGTAGAAACTTCGCGTAAAAGGCAATTTCAAACCACGTGGATATAGACACGTGGAAAAGACATGTGCCCTTCCACCTAAATTCAACGATACAAAATTTCTGTATTCAGGTGGTTTTTACTTCCTCTTTAGTCAACTTAGTAATGCTACAATACAATCATTTTGTTTTTTAATAGATTCGACAAGATCAAGTACATTTATTTCTCAGAAATAACCAATGATCACAAATAACGATGTTAAACATCATTTTTAAACACTACGAGTAAATGTCAACATACAAAGGCAAAGAATTAGTGGAATAATGGCAGGTTTGTTCATAAACACATTAAACCAGTCACTACATGCATGAATCTACACAGATATGACATGATTTACTTTCACCCTAATAAAATGCAAATAATAAAATGTACTTAAAAGGCCACTGTGAATGCAAAACCGAATTTTTGTTATCTAATTTTGACGATAATTTTTAAGTGACACTAGTATGACCAAACTCGCAAATTTTTATGTGTGACGTCACCTTATTGACATAAAGCAGTCAAATTCGTCTGGGCAAATGGCTTTCATCAGTAAACCACTAAATGAAAGTGAGTGAATGAGTTCGATGACGTCATACAGGAAAGTCTGCGAGTTCGATCGGTAATATCTCGGCAACCAGTTATGACATCTCAGTTATCAGGTCGCGGACTGACCGCAGAACGAAGTACGTACCTCGATCGAGGTACGTACCTCGTTCCCAGTACGGCGCACCTCGATTGAGGTACACATGATAGTCGTGCCACCGCCCTCTGCTGTTTTGCATTTTATGACACTATTTTCTGAAATGTGATTGGCTTTGAACGATTTAATTATGCAAATATATTATGGCCTACATTTGAAACCAAATCTGTTGTTGTGGGCGATATTGGGCCTTCACAAGAAGAGTTTTCACTTCCATTATTCGACAGCGACTTCAAGTTTTTCTGCGTTCATGGTTTAAATTTTGTACACACATCAACATGGCAGAGGTAAGGTCTATGTTTTCTAATTTACAAGTATATCATCTAATGATACATTATATGTTATTCAAAATTCTATGGCATATTAATGAGCTATCGCTAATAAATAACACCACTGTTGAATGATTTTTCTGAAACAATGGCGTAGTGATGCGATCGTACTTAAATCGAAGTACGGTGTGCTTCCTTTTGAATTGGTGCCATATTCTGATAGTAGATCGTATACAGATAAAAGAATGACACTTATGAATCATACGACCGAATCGCAAGTAATAAGATAATTTGTTTTGGAATTTGTCGTGCACGGCTTGAAGTGACAATGTCAATATTTCAAACCGAATATGATTTAGTCTATTAGTAGAGAGTGATATAAAAAAATCTCACAGGAATTGCTGGTTTGTGTTGTGTACTTAAACATAGATTATAATATTTAATGTTATGTATTTGACTAGCCAGTATCTGATTTACTTTGGGTTTTTTTTCAGAATGGAACAGCTATGGGCCAAGCCATATTCAAGACGGTGTTCTTCTGAAAGCCTTCAATCACAATGAGGATATTTGGAAACTGGAAACCTGAAATTAAAATTTCCAACCTGAAATTAAAATTTCCAAGTGGTGTCAAAGAAAAAACAGAATCTGTCCATTACACAAAAAACTGCTCCTAAGTTCTGTCAATCATGCATTGATGAAGTGGATGAAATCTATCCAGACTTGAACATTCCTTCAGCCGTTAGTGATAAGTCCTGGAGCCGCCTTCCAAGCCGCTGAAAGTTGGTTACAGCTCTCTCAATGAAGAAGCTATTCCTGTGAGGGGTGTACCAGGTCTTGCCTGTTCTCGTCTATATACTCAACCAGAATATTGCCCTCACATCGCTGAACAAGTTCATAAGACTTTGTGCGTATTATCCTCTTCCTCTCGTTTCCGCTCTCGCGGCATTCATCAGCTATGTATGCAATATGTATTTAACCTGTGTGGTGTTTCCACTTGGGATCTCTGAAAGTTTAAGTAATTTTTTCCAATATATTCCATTCCAAACAACAGAGACAGAGAGAATATTTTATTCTGGATTCCATTTTCATGAAAACATAGGTTGAATTTGTCGAATTTGTAAACGTTATCGCATAAGTCCTTATCTTTTCTCTTTAGAAGGGAAGAGGCTGCCCCAATTAAATCCCGCGCGGATATGGTCAGGTAACCAGCACTTCTTTGTCTTTTTCAATTAGATTTCAACGAGATAACATCAATTTGCACTCCCATTTCCCCCCCCCCCTTCCGTTTTCAATGCCATCCCACCTTTTGTACATGCTTTCCTCTAGTTTTGTCATTCAACACTCACTGTTGTAATATGTATGTCTGTACATGTATAGGTATATTAATTAATCCTATCTGTGTCATGACCTATTTAATTAGCTTTATCCTGTGTTGTGTAACCTGTCCTAGACATATCATAGTTTTGTATCTCAATTATTGCATCAACATCATACATATACCTTTAGCTGTCAAACAGTCATAACATTTCTATAGTTGTTATCAGTATCTGCCTCATTGTGATACTGGTAATTGATTGGTAGTGTACCTGCACTCGGGATTACTCGGTATCCTATTATGTAATAACGAATATTGTATGTATGTGATTTTGGACACAATTTGCTACTTGAGAATTATTTCTAAAATAAAATAACTCAAACATTGCTGTTCCTCCACTCCTTCACAAAATATGGATCTGCATGATATATATGTTAAAGGCATATGATTTGGCTGATAGAAACTCAATTATTAGCAGGATGTAGAATAAACACCATCATGAAGTTTACCGATGAGGAATGATCTTATGACCACTGTCCACATTGCTATGGAAGTAATTGTAATAAAGCATAGTCAATATCAATACAACATGATCGCTGACCCTGTGATTTTGTGAACATTCCATTCCATATCTGGTAAACCTTAAGTATTCTAAAATGATAATGTTCATTACATATGTAATGATGCTCATTTCCATCTGTTAAGCCTTAAATAATAACCTAACATCCAATTAAAACAAAAGTTTTCAAAAACACAAACAGAACAGGTCAACAAAAGTATGAAAACTTACTGTTGTGGTGTTTTTGGGGGCATTCTGTTCAATATCAAACACCTGGCTGCTTTGTTATTCTATTTGAGAAGACCATTCATTTTTGAACACAACTGAATGCGTATATGAACACTCTCAATCAGACCCGGGTAGACAACAAGCGAAGTTTGAAACCACCATGGTGCGGCGTACTTCGATTGTAGTACAAAAATATCAGGTGTGCAAATGGATTGACATGGGGTGTGATGTTATCATCCATAAGTCATAAATATGCCATACAATTTTCACTAAACTGTATTTCATATAATCTAGACAAACTATGCTCCGCAAAAAGTAAGTTCTTTACTTTGCCAGACTGATTCAAAAAGGATTTTTGCCTCATCAATCGTCGGAAAAGACACGCGATGGCCGCCGAACTAAAGTTTGAAAACGCGTAGAAAAGCCTTCTCGTACATGGGCAACGCTAAATATGGTCCCAAATCGAGGCTGTGACTACTAAGAGGGTTTCTACGATTTAACCCAACCAAATCTCAGTAAATAATGTCACAATTTGAAAAACAGTTGAGAAAATTAATGTTTATGTATGCATACTTCAAACCAAGTACGCCGTACTAGGAACGAGGTACGTACCTCGATCGAGGTACGTACTTCCTTCTGCGGTCGTCTTTGACCTGGTTATACTAGTGTCAAAATGTCACAAAATCATCTTCAAAATTAGATGACAACACAAATTTAAACTTTGCATGTTAATGGCCCTTTGAGTAAATGATCTAGTCAAATCTAATTGTGTGAGTTTATCAAGAAAAATTACCAATAGGCAATATTTAAAAATTTTCTCTTGGGTGCATTCCTTAGTCGGTTGGCTGGTAAGACATTAACAGCAGCCTCGGTGAACCAATGACTCTTCACTACACTATCTGCACAGTACAAAGAGGACAATTTAAGCTATCTAATTTCATACATCGTACAACTGACTCTCATTCCTTATTGTGAATCATTAAATCCAAATACTTTCATGGACTTCCAAGTAATTAGCCAATGGTGAACCTACCAACAATTAGTTTGCAGAGTGCCATTTTCTCAAAGATGGCTTTGTCACCTCTTGACCCTTTCATGTTAAGCTTGCACTGAAGGGAATTAGTGATAAATCTGCATGTAATATGTCTGAATGAATACAAATGGTGCATGAAAATGTCTTAAACATTGCCAATGCGGACAAAATGCATATGTGAAAGTTGTTTGGATCATTTATGTACACATCATACACATCTACAGAGTGAGAGTGAATCTCACCTGCTTCTCCAATTGTTCACCGTATCCCGGACTCTGCTACCACTAATTTTCATAAACTTCTGAAACTGGAACAAAATATGTGACATTTACCCAATGTGTTTGAATTAACTGAGTATTCTTTTGCGTATGTAAATGATTATTTATGCAAAAATAAACAAGTCAGAATCACCCAGTAATAGCAACGTAAATGACCACAAAACCACAAGGAATAATTCATAAGCATGTTAGTTGAATTGGGTGTAACAGTTATTCCAGACAATACAGTATATGATAATATAGAGGCATTTTTGTGGAAAATATTTCATTGCTGTTTATTAGATCTGACACCCACTATTCCTTAACAAAACTGCAATTTTACCTACCCACTAATTCTTTCTCTGGTTGTCCATCAACTGCTCATTGAAATGTTGAAGTTCCTCAGTGCTGTTCATCTGCACAGCTTCAGAAAGCTGTTTGCCACTATCGGCCAGCTCTCTCCTCTCCTGCCTGTTCAGTATATCCCTGATTTGAGGAGATGTAGGCAGCGCTTCTGAAAACCTGTGCACACACAAATTATGCAGTGTTCAATAACTATGCTGCTGACTACAAAATAAAGTAATGACAAAAGATACTTTTTTACTTTCTCAATAGCAGCATTAAAATAAAGTAAATATAAAAAGAGTAAAATATTCACAAAAGTGCACTTATGTTTAAGGAAAACCATCATTGCTCAACCGACGACTGCCAGAATGAGTGACAGAGGGGCCATGACTGTTGGACTGAGTGACAAATGAGCGATGACGACTGTGTGAGATGGCTTGACCGATTACTGTGAGGTGGAGGGACAGTTGAATGATGTCGTGTGAATAAGATGGTTGTGGTGTATTAAGGGGCAAACCTCCCAAAACGCACGAGGCGTGCCTACAGCCATTCCGCTATAACGGCTGGCACTTTGTTGAGAGCGATAACAGAGGTTTCAATCACCAATGAGCATAAAAATATAAACTATGAACAAATTGTATACGGCAAGCAGTTTTCGCACAACCACTTGAGTAAACTTATTTTCATTAAAAGAATAAAATTTAAATACGACTCACTTGTATACTTAGAAACTGTCAAAAATATAGCAAATGAATTCTCAACTTTCCACAACTGCACCAAATCGCGCCAATCGAATGTTAAGAACAAATTAGTTTGGTATATGCTTTACTGCTCTAAATCAAATCTTTCTAGTTCAGTATGACGCGTCTTCAATAATAATAATTTATACCGTGTATCGTGTATTTTTCGATATTGATCATAATTATACAAAATAAATTGGTATGAAACTGAAGCGAGGAAAGCGGCTTCTCAAGAACTCGATGAGGCTTATGAAAGCGCTCTCAAACCCGGCCTGGTCTCCACCACGGACCACCAGGTCAGGGGTTCGAGCCTCGCCTACGTCTGGAGAGTATCTCACCTGAATTTCCAGAGCTCATGCATCGATCGAGCGCACCAAAAGATATGAAACCCACTATATCTTGTCATACCTAGATCATGCCTAGCTGGGGCTGTCAGGTTAACATATGCCCATGTTTCTGGTATAAACTGAAAAAAAGAATAAATAAATAATAATTTACAAATGGGTCCTAAATTTCTCCGTCTTTTCCACGTGTTTTTGACACATCTATTCCACGTGATTAATACTCGTTGAATCTACGTGGATATCACGTGAAAGTTCGTGGATCCTCCACTTCACCAAAAATACACATGATTTCCACGTGGATTCCACGTGTTATGCCCACTGGGCCCCTACATCTGATATCAATTATCAACCTCAGCTTCCCAGATCCACGAGTGACCTACCCCTTCCATACCCCATACCCTGTAGTCAAATCCCATTTTCACATTCCAAGTGTAGTTCTATCCTGGCCTCTAAGCTCAACACATTGCACTCCAATCTTCAGGCAAAGCTCCATCTTCAATTCAAATATCACGTCAATTAAAACAGCTCAAGTTCTCTACACCTAAAGTTTTAGACATCCTTCATTATCACAAGTGCGAATCGTGTACGTCTCTACACTACACTCCACGTTACGATATGTTGGAATTGTCCGATCAAACAAGCCCAAGGGGGCTGTTAAAGTCTTTTTGTGCTATACATGATCTTCATCCGCAAATGACAATAATAAGAAATGTTTAAATTAACATTTTTGCATGGCTTGCCTGTTTCATGGTATCATCCAACCTACACTCCACGTACGTATGTAATTGTCATTTATGTTCTGGCAAGCATGTTAAATCGATTTGTCTTTGCTAGGTGTGAGCATAGATCAGTAAAACATACTCCAGCCGTAACTACAAAACTCATGGCGATCTCAGTTTCCACTGAAACAGGTGTTTTGGGACGTAGGACTTATTTACAGCATCACTGGTCTTGCGTGGGGGCGATTGCGTCTATCCGTCGAATGTGGGAAATCTCAAGATGGGGATGCATCTTTTGAGAATTAACCATCACTTTTATGAATTGGGATTTATATTTGCAATATGTATGCCCAATTAATTAGGCATATTAGCGCATGACCAACATTCGATTAGTATAGATACATTATCGTGACATTGCAGTTATTTCACCGAACGGAATGCCAACTGCGCCCCAAAATATGGTGAATTCTTGGGTACTGTTTAGAGAGAAGCAAACGGCATTCATTAAGGGGGGTAACATATATTCACACTCTCAGTCTACTGATTAAATGTAAATACGCCACAAGTACGCTGTGTAGACCTTTTTAGTACCATATACTCTCGCTGAGAGAATAATTTTGTACCAAAGCGCCATTATACCATTGGAGACCATAGTCTTCCAATGCAATGTTGAATTAATGTAGGAATTATTTTGGCACCGAATCATAGTAATGATTAGCAAACAATGCACACAATTCGACATTTAGTGATTTACAAAATTTTTATGTTCATGATTCTTACTGTAGCTTGTTGAGATCATTGTATAGAAGAACAACGCATATTTTTCTCTTTGAAAGTTGATGAAGATTACCTTTCTGTGTTTTATAGCTCGATCGAGTCGAAAAACGATGCCATGTCTAGAGCTATAGACCATATGTGAAGCATACCATGGACACAGGTAATGTTGTGTTGAACACAATTTCACCCTAGCACACAGCTAGCAGTGTGCATATTAAACAAAACAATTAAAAAATCTCCATGTGTTTATATATCTTGAAACAGTAAATGTACGCCATCGAATGGCAGATATGTGCTCAAAAATTGAAAATGTACGTTTAAAGGATAACAAAAATTCCCGAGTGGATGCTGCAGCCGCTATGATGCATAACAATGAGGGTCACTACAGAATCGGCTATAGAAGGGGAGAATAAAACGGGAAAAAACATACTGCAATTTATCATCTTCGAGAGTAATAACATAAAACAGAATAAGACAGAGCACTTGATGTGAGGTTCAATACTAACGGCTACATATACATAAGCAGGCAGATATATTACTTGATGTTGAATGTGTCAGTCCAATGACACACTTATTGTGTACCATTGGTACTCAATGTTTATCTGGAAACAATGAACTTACAAGTGCATGAGTTTACATGCACACGTCTACATGCGTGAGTTAACATGCATAAGTTTACATGAATTGGCTAACATGACATTTAAAGTCAAATAAAAATATAAAGATTTAACATATCTAGGAGAAATAACAATAACATGCATGATTTTACATGACGGTATCGATGGCTTTATTTGGCTCCTGTGCTGGCGTCGCCACAGGCCGGCCCCCAGTCTGCCTCGGGCTTCAGCAGCTTCAGTACACGCTGTACTCACACCCGACATAACGGTAACCATTCAACTCATTCATGTAACGATTTACTCTCTTTGTACTCACTACATTTTTTACGCATCTGGTGCTATGGTGATATATAAAGATACCTGTTTCATATGTTTTCATCTTACTCGAGCCATGTTAAATTCTAAGTCGCTACTGATATCGCCAGAAGTGTAAACAGGACTAAATAAGCCAGAGCTTAACGCGGTAACTTGAATTTGAATCAATTAAGTAACAGAGAATGTGAATCGTGGTCACTAACGTATTGCAGACCTGTTTGATTGACCCCTTTTCGCGCGTTAAATCCGTGATCATAGCTCCCGGGATAGGTACGACCTATATGAGGGCAATGCTCCAGCCGACCCCTCGGGCCCAGCTAGGGTAGACGTAGTCTTCTTGTTTACAGAACAAAAATATGGGAAAAATTAAACATCTAACTTTAATGTGCTAATCCAAGCAGCTATACTCGTTAAGGGATTTTGGATACCATGTTGCATTATTTTATTAGAGGATTAGCCTAGTTACACTTATTCTTCTGATACTTTCATAAGGAATGGATTTCTAAATATATATTTATACACCACTCATTTTCACTGCTTGAGTTGTGGGGGCGTCATTATCTAGCTGGGTAAGCCATTTATTTTTTCATACATTGCAAAAAACGTCAGCTCACCTTTTTGTGCTCGCTTTTCACCATTGCCTTGGACCTGACTGGTGGCGAGTCCGTGCAACGCTCATGAATATGGTAAGAATAGCAGTTGGGAGATAATATTCCGGGAACATTTGTACCCATATTCGAGAGCATCTCACACTGCGAGTGCCTTATCAAAACATTCAGGTCCAAAATGCTCGCTACACAAAAACGAGTAGGTTGTCGGACCCGGTCAATCTGTCCTTCTATGCCGCAATTGAGATATCCATTGTTACGCATTGAATGCTTCCAGAAGAAATGTTTGAGGTCAAGCAGTGCTTCGGCATGACATATCCAGACTAAATAAGTTATAAATTAACGGATGAGTTGGCAGCTGAACCTGGGTTCATCCATTTACTTCATTTCCGGTGAAACTTTAAATATCTCTTTCATCATTCATCATAGGCACTTTAATTTAACTATGATTGAGACCAAACTGTTTGTTAAATGCCCATCTTTGAATGCATGCAATGGTTATTGTTGCTTGCGTTGGCACGGTAATTGTATTAGTCTATTTGCTGTAAGAAAGGAAAGTCCTCACCTTCACTGCAGCCCATTTACAGACTTTGAATTAATGTAAAGCATGCAAGATTTGTGCAAATCGCGTAATACAAAGATTGTCTTAAGTCATTTTGCCCCGTTCAGAAATGTCAACTGCTCTCGCTCTTATTTGACGTCACAAGGCGGAGGGCGCGATACGAGTTGTAGTTGTTTTATAGCAACCAAACACACACGATTCAAACATTACTTCAGAAAAACATTGCTGAAAATAAGATTACTTTTTTTAGCTGATCTACTCATCTTGTGATCTATACAAAAACTATCTTGTTGGGTCGCCCAACGATACATATGACTGCATAATTTGAACGTAATACGCGTTTTAACGCAAAGATACTGGCATACTGAAAAAGGTATAGATAATCAAGTTTTTCTGCCACGTCCTTTATTTCTCCTAATCTGGACAAAACAGCGACATACTTTCCTTATCCATTGAAAGCAATTGCTGTATTGTATCGAGTGTAAGTATAGATACACATAGGGGCTGTACATTAAAGTTTTGCGAAGTCCTTTGCAAGCCAAGTGCATGTGTCGAAGAGAACAGAAATATTTTCTAGTGTAAGATATGGTGCATCAGGATAAGAGAGACAACACAGCCCGGACTTTGATTCCGAATGTACTCGCATCTCTTGTCCTTAGCATTCATACAATGCAAAACTAATCTGGAATCGGTTTCCTCTTGTGTTGAACGCAGAATTTGAATTAACATCCTATTCGTTGTCATTCCATCCTACTTTTAACTTGAAATGTAATCATGTTAGGCAGACATGCACTTGCATTTGTTGCATGCAAACGTAATATTTTGTTTCTGTAGTGTCCAATGTGGCAGGTTTTCACACCTAATGTATTTCTTCGAACATCCATAATCTAAATTACGTACCTCATCCAGGTAACAGGCGGTGTACAAATATATATACTATCGATGAGAGGAATAATCTGCATATGATGCCACCTCAGACAGGCTTGGAACCTTAAAACCTTCAATAATTGATTCATCATTAGCATTTTGGGATCTGATGCGCCTGAAAGCATTTGATTTAGTGTTCTCCTAATGTGACCACCCGACTATTGATGCCACTCGTTTGGATTCATTTTTATTTCGGTTCTTTTTCTCGAATTATCGATGGGCAACCAAGCAACTTGAGTTCAGCACAGGCGATGAGGGAACGGATATTGGAAGCTAAAGAATGCAAACGTATCTAATGGGAGTGTCAGGTGTCCGCCATGATAATCACTCGATTGCACTTTGTGTGAAGAAAGCAAGTAGAGGAGCATGAGCGCGTTCAGCAAGTTGCTGTTTGCAATGGGCTTTGGCCAATTTTGGCTGTGAAATGTCGGCAATTTGGTTACCATACTGACTCCGTTTGGGAAATAATTGAGCATTAATCGAGGGTCAATCTGAAGTAACCTTCTTCTTAATTGACATTAAAAAAAGGGTGGACCCACTATTGTCGTTAGCTAAAACCACCATCAATGCGCGTTACAGTGCATAAACTATCCACATTAATGTTGTCAATATCCCATGGCGGACGAGTTATTCAGCTAGTTATTTGTGACGCTTGTTGTATCCCTGCTGTTCGAGGTGTTGCTTGTTCACATATTGCTATAACGTGATGGCATAATAAAAGATAGCTCACGCTACCAGCGTCTGATTACAACAACGCTAACTGTCGCAATCTTAAACTTACACGTATCGCCAGAGTGAGTTGATATTTAATTAACTTCCTTTGCTCACTTGTTTCCATTTGGTTTACCTCAAGCTCGACCATGCTCGCACTACAATTCACAACTCTCTATCAATATTCGGGCTAAGAGCGTGAGGATTTATTGATTCCTGTTGACTGTTAACATTAAACATCGTTGTTTATTGTTCTTTCTAAATCTGGATAAGGACTAGTCGTAAACTCCGTAAGAACATTTCTTGAACGACCGTGGAGAAGCGACAACTCACAGGCAGACGGAATCGTAGTAACAACTGCACGAACGCCATGCTCCCGGCTACTGCGTCACATAGTCGTTTAAGGACGTATCAGGCACGCAATAAGGACTTCAAGAACAATCAAGTAATATCAGGGCAACGCCGGCGTGTATCAAGGATTCGTTTGTCAGGAACTGATGAAAACCACATAGGGTGTTTGCTGAGTGCCAAATTGACATTAAACCTAAGCATCATCATAACGTACCCTCGCAGTCATCGGTGTGATGGGGTAGCCCCCTACATCTGATATCAATTATAAACCTCAGCTTCCCAGATCCACGAGTGACCTACCCCCTCTCCTCATGCATACCCTATATCCTGTAGTCAAATGCCCGTCTGCATAGGCAACTCCCGAAACCCCCAGCAACTGCCTCTCTGACAAGGCTACTGCATGTCCCATGAGAATTGGAATAGCGTGCCTTAGTCGTTGAGGGCATCACTTTCACATTTCAAATTCAGTTCTATCCTGGCCTCTTAGCTCAACGCATCACTCTCCAATCTATAGGCAAAGCTCCATCTTCAATTCAAATATCACGCTAAGTAAAAAATTTATGTTTTCTACAAGTTGGATTCTTCCTTCATTATCACAAGTGCGTATCGTGTACGTCTCTACACTACACTCCACGATACGATATGTTGGAATTGACCAAGGCCTCATGAACTGGCTCCAAGGAGACCCAATAACGTTCGCCCATCAGAACATGGGTTTCTATTATGTCCCATGCACCCTTTCACACAAAGCCAATTACGGACCAGTTCTTCCCTGCTAATAATGTGAACCCCGAGTGAGATATTTCTAATTGAATGATGCAAGTTTTGAAATAAATCATATTTGGCATAAAAGGCGGATTTCTTGGACGCATTGATGGTCATCTCTGTGACAATATGAGCCTTAGAACTTTTTGTTTCCTTAGGAAAGCATATCAAAATTCAGGTTTATGTGAGCAAATTTCTGCGCAAATATTACCATAGCATAACACACTTACAAAAATGTACTATGCATAAACATATAAGCATTGACTCAGTTGCGTAAGTCTACCTGTGTACCGCCTAACTTTGAAAGCAATAGTGGTGGCCGTGTAAGCATTTTTGTGGTTCGTATCTAACGCAAGTGCAATTAATCCTCCGAGTCAAAGCCACCATCGTCGTGTACATCTTAACGTACCCGGCAAGACAACAAGCATATATTCAGTATCGATCGACAGCGCTCAAGTACAATTATTTCGGCTTAATGTATAATCTGAATAACAAGTATTTTATCCTCCATTTTCTGATCTGCATTTCTTACAACGATTAGCTGTCATATTTCGTTAATGTATCTCGGGTCAATAACATTTAATTCTATTGATTATGCTTCCGTGATCAAACCGCCTTTGCAAACGTCACGTGATGCCATGTGCGTTATTGTCGTTCAATACTGCTGCTTCTTAATCACTTTATTATGTGAGATAGTGGCCTTTCAAACCACCTCAGACACATAGCATATCGTTTTTCAAAACTCGCAAGAGAAGGTACCTGCATGAAGGTCAGAATAAAGGAGAGGTGGGCTTTGTTTAAGCACAATTTGTTTATGCTTTAGAAATATTAGTATCTGTATTCAACGACAACTTTACCATAGAACCATTCGGCAATATTACATTTTATTGACTTCATCAGCGTCATACTTAACAACTCATGATGAAAGTGGATCTGCTAATGACGAGGAAAGCTTATATTCGCTTTCTATTGCCTACTTTAGCATGTGTGCTGCTTCTGGTTTGGTTCAGAAAGTACCATGTCGCGCTATTCAAAGCAAATCACCTTTCCCGAGACACACCAACCAATATTGTGGCAAGCTCACGCGACAGTGAATCAACTACTTGGGAGGTTGCTGCGATTGGGACAGAATTGCGATATGGCGATACCCAAACTTTACCACAACCTTTCAAACCAGCCTTAAATGAATCCGAATCATTGATTATTACCGATATGCTTGCCCGACTTCATGATGTTATGGAGCAGGCCAACATCACCTACTTTATGGGTGCAGGAACCCTACTTGGATCATGGAGACACCACGGTCGCATACCGTGGGATAACGACGCTGATCTGTTTATGCTTGTCTCGGACAAACCTCGTGTGTGGTCACTGAAGTCCAGGCTGGCTCCTAGATACATGCTGTTTAATGATTCTGGATATGGATTCAAACTTTGTCCCTCTGAGGGTAGAGCAATTCGCAATTACCAACCTTGGCACTTTCCTTTCGTTGATTTGAGTTTTATGCATGAGAATGATGAACACTTGTCGGATATTAATC
This sequence comes from Urechis unicinctus, assembly GCA_034190875.2. Taxonomy (NCBI): domain Eukaryota; kingdom Metazoa; phylum Annelida; class Polychaeta; order Xenopneusta; family Urechidae; genus Urechis; species Urechis unicinctus. The sequence goes on from CM067343.1 coordinate 51,765,351, forward strand.
CCAATTTCGCAAAGAGGTTTTCTTTCCTCAGAAGATGGGTGTTCCCATTGAGACTTCGTCCATTCGATGGTTTGATGTTATGGGCTCCTCACAAAACCTATGAAATACTCAACAAAACCTACGACGAGAACGTCTGCTTCAGCGGCACCTATGACCAGCGCATTGGACGAGAGAAACGGGCGAGATTATCTGTACCATGCTCTAACTTAACCAATGCATATCCATTTGTGTTGAGATCCGCCAATCATCCATTAGAGGTGCTGCAATTGGCTGGGCGGAACTACAGCTTCTTTGATCCTCAATAGCGTTATTGTCAACGGTTTCAAATGAGAAGAATATATATATAATGTTATATAAAATGCTATTATTTCAAAACTCCTTGGCATCTTAAACGTCGGTGGTGTTTACAGACAATTCATATCAAAAACTGTCTTAGGTAATCATACTGGGTTTGTCCGATTATTTCTATTTCTGATCAATGAAAAATACACACGCGGGAAAAGGGCGCCTGACCCAGACAAATTATATTCCAGTTTTCTGAAAGAACTAGCTACAGAAATATCGCTGCCACTATTTATCATATTGAACTTGACCATTAAAATGAGAATGCACATGACGATTTTTGTCAAGCCTTTTTCTCACGTATATATGTTTGTGGCTATTATCCAAATTGTGATTACATATATAACGTATGACTGACACAAATTCTACTTCCGCAAAATCCAACTAGGCCTCCATCACTGTCATAATTTTAGTGGCGACGACAAGTACTTTTGATTCCGATAAAACGAGATGGATGTTTCTGTTATGGTATGTCCAAATAACTATATTGAGAAACACACACGCGAGGACGACACCATGTAGACCGGAAGAGAACTGTCTATATTTTTAACCACCATCCAACACATGAAGTGGGACGTTATGATTTTTAGTGAGGGCTTCATAATGCAACATCCCCCTTCTTTAAAGAAATCATCAATGACAGACATAATGTAAGTTGCTTGTCTGCAGTCACAAACAAAAAGGTAGCAGTCTGCCTGTTACAATAAAATGACATACAATTTAAATCTAGTCCCAAGTTGACATTCATACAAAACAATACTATCTGGTTCTGCTACAATATGAATATGTAGTTAGATTAAATAACTTCTATGAGACGACGTGGAGGCATTACATTTCGCTTGGGACGTGGTGTAGGTATTGTAGTATTTCCACTTTTCTGTATCGCAGGTGTGGAGACTGTTGCGTTGTGATTCACTTTACTTCTAGTAGGTGTGGAGACTTTACTAGTAGGTGTGGAGATGGGATCAGGTACGGGGCTATCCTGTGTTGGCTGTAGAGTAGGTGGGGCAACTGTGGGTGCAGCTGGTGGTGACGGAGTTGGGCTTGTGTAAGTGTCAGTGGCTATGGGTCGAGGTCGTAGCAATATTCTGTTGCGTTTTAGAGGGCGACCTGTCGTGCGGCATAGCACTGTTTAGGAATTCCAATAACCTTACCGGGGAGCCAGTTTTTACGTGCCACATCCTGGTAGTAAACGGGCTGGTTGATGTCAAGCTCATCGAGGGTTTTGCTCTGGCTGTCGTTACGCATTTCAGATTTCTGATGGGCTAGCTGTCTAGCTGCAGTTATGTCATGAGCGTTGCCTTAATGGTAGACTGCTAGGTTGAAGTTCATTTTCCGTTGGAAAAGGAGTTCAGCTGATGAGGGGATTTTAGGGCCTAGAGGAGTTGTTCGGTACACAAGAATAGCTTTGTCGGTTTCCTCAGGGGACTTCTTAATGAGGGCTTTCATGCTCCGAACCATGCGTTCAATTAAACCGTGTGAACGAGGATGGTGAAGGGAGCTGGTGACATGAGCTATTCCATAGTTGTTTGTCATTGCCTGGTAAGCACTGCCTATAAACTGTGGACCGTTTTCCGAGATGATGGTGTCTGGACAACCAAACATTGAAAATACATGACTGGTAATGGCAGCTACGTGACGGCTGGAAGTGTCACGTCCAAGGCGTTCAACAATCGGGTACTTCGAGTGGTAGTCTGCTATGATGAGATAGTTCTCATCATTCGGTGTCAGACAAACTTTTTGAGGCAAACGAGATTGGGCGGCCATCTTGAAGGAGTGCGGCACCGAGGGCTTCTTGACTCGCATCAACTTGCAATACAGCTGGCTTTGTTGGATCAAAGTATGAGAGCAATCCAGCACTACTACTGAGCTGTTTGAGTTGGCTGAAAACTGCTTGATGCTCTGGATGCCCCTGGAATTCAGATTCCCTCTGTAGTAGCTGTCTCAGTGGTCCCATAACGTCACTCAGCTTAGGGATGTTCGAAGCCAGGTATGTGACCATTCCGAGGAATGACGAGTTCTGAGACGTTTGCTAGGGGCTTCAGGTCAATGATAGCCTGCACTTTGCTTGGATCAGGCTTGACCCCTGACTCCCCATAGATGTTGCCGAAGAAGCAGACTTCGTCTTGGTTGATTTTACATTTCTCTGCATTGAAGACAAGACCGCATTTGCGAGCGCGTTCCATCAACTGATGGAGATTGCGGTTGTGATCAGCTTGGTCAACACCGAACATAGTGATGTCATCTGCAATGGATATGACGCCAGGCAGACCATCGAGTATCTGATCCACTGCCTTTTGGAAGACGTCTTGGCTAGTTTTCAAGCCGAATGTGAGCCTTTTGAAACAGAATCGTCCAAATGGACTGTTGAACGTAGTGAGGTGTTGACTGGCAGCATCTAACTGTACGCTCCAATAGCCGGACTTGGCATCCAGTTTGCTAAACACTTTGGCGCCCTTGAGTCTGTGTGTGACCTCTTCGAGTGTGGGTGTGCGGTGCTGACCCCTCTTTACAGCCTTATTGATGTCTTTCGGATCCAAACAAATGCGGAGAGACCCGTTTGGTTTTTGAACGTATGTTATGCTCGAGACCCAGTCTGTAGGTTCGCTCACTGGGCGGATGACATCTAGGTCCAGCATTCTGTCAAGCTCAGAGCGGATTTGAGATTGCAGCTGGATTGGAGCTCTTCTTGGCGCATGGATTACAGGACAAGCATCCTCTTTGAGGATTAGCGAATGCTCTCCTTTGAATTTACCCAAGCCTGTGAATCGGTCAGGGTACATGGACTTGACGTCACTCAGCTTTCTAAGGTTTGCAGTGTCAGTCTGGAGAGATATGGTACAGTTCATGGTCACCAGACTGAGAGCTTCGCAAGTTTCCAATCCCAAAATTACAGGACCTGGTGTGTCAGTTACATAAAATTTTGTTGCTTGCCACTCTCTGTCCTCGTAACGACACGGGATGGTAAGTGTACCGTACTGACGAATTGGAGTGCCATTGTATGCGGTCAGTTTGGCGTCACTTTTAACTGAGGTTGTTGGCAGTCCATCTTCATTTACATGTGATGGGTATAGATTGCGAAACGTTTGCAGAGGCAGGATATTCCCTTGAGCGCCTGTATCCACTTTACCTCGTAGATTTGTCTCCTTGTTGGGGTATGCCTCAATGCGCAAGATTTCAAATGCTTTGTCCCGGCTTACTGTTGAAATGGAGAGAGTGTCGAATGTGCACTGTTCAAACTGTGGGTCATCCTGATTCTCAATACAAACAGAGTGTACATCAGGCTTCTGCTTCTGTTTGTTATACTTTAAAGTACTGTAATTTATTGAGCCATTGCGATGTCCTTGAGTAGAACTGTGTGCAGCTGTACTGCGACAGACTTTTCCCCAATGACCAACTTTTAAGCATTTATTGCATTTCTGGTCGCGAGCGGGGCATACCTCCTGACGGTGTCTAGTCCCACCACAAAAGTGGCATGTGTTCCTTGAGGTCGATTCAGCATGTGGAATCGGTCTTTTCTTTTGGTTGTTTCGCTTTTGATGGATGCTATCCACCTTCGTAGTCTGCCCACACTGATTGAGTTGTTGTTGTGTGGCCTCGTGTGTGCGAGCACAGTCGAGAACTTTGTCAAGTGTCAACTTCTCGGGATCGTGGTCGAGTAGCTTTTTGCGAACGAGGTTGTGCGCAGTGCCAATAATGATTTGGTCGATCAGCATGTCCTCGAATTTACACTTCCGTGCTTGCACCTTAAGACGAGTTATAAAGGTGTCGATGGGCTGACTGTTGACGAATGTCGCGAAATTGAAAACGGGCAAGTCTATAGTTAGCCTTGGGCTCAAAATAGTCTTGGAATGCCTGCCACACTGACGCTGGCGTTTTCTTCTTTTCAGCTGTCAGATGAGACCAGTTGTCGTAGACTTCTGAAGCATTGGGTCCCAACCACAGTAGGATGTAGTTAACGATTTCATGACCTGCTTTGTTACTGTACGTTGGAGTCGACAACAAAAGCTCACAATAACGCTTGAATGAGCGAAACTGATGGGGCAAATCGTCACTGTCCCAGTTGAATGAGGGCAACTTAATACCGGCTAGATCGTTTGAGTGTACGTACTGCACGCTTGCGGCTGGGTTTGATTCAGACATGGTTTATTGACGGGCGATAAACTGCACACTGTCACTGACGCGATGCAATTTACCACAACGTCCAACACGATCACTAGACCTGATAATGCCACATTCAGATGCCTACTTGCGGTTTGCACTTTGCGGTTGTTTTGTAGCTTGACATTCAAACTCCACAGTCACACAATCCGACGCCGACCATCAGGCCACGCGCGTTTGACTGTTTGAGCGGGGTCGTTGAGGAGGTGAACAGCTCGGCTCACTGAGCCTCAAGACGACGGTCGCTTCCACTGCTGTCTAGCGGAGCCGTTGCTAAAATGACACGATCGAACTGGAAAGGCGCAATGAATTAATTAAATTGACAAAACTTCAGCTAAACCAATGCAAATCTAAGAACAACTGTTTGTGAGCTCACGTAGATCAAATATAATTACTTCAGAGACACTGTTTCAAGCATTACTAAACCTATTGAGTAGCAAAGCATAAAGCGGGCCAAACATGGTGCTTATATGTAACGACAGCGTATACTGTTGGATAAGCAGTAATCATATACCTAAATAGCGGTCAGCAGAATAGGCCTGGACGTGCTAGCCAAACTACGTCATGATCATATTAAGAATGGGCGTCTCTCGAAATAATACACTGAAAAAGAAACACATGGCAAATAGCTTGCGCTTGTTCTGTACATTACTAACGGGAATATGTAAAGACTCGGCCATGGGGCAATGCCACGGGGCAATGCTGACATCGTCAATGCATCGCTTTACGATTTCACATGGCGCTTATCAGTAATGCACAGAAACACTACGCGGGGATCAGCATGGTTGTAGTCTTGTTCCTCTCTGTACCTTGCGCCAGCCACGGGGCAGGTGGGTCGTTTATAGTTACTGATGTGCGTCTCCTTCGTAGATGCCACAAAATAAGCGCCTATTATAGCCAACAAACCACAAAATTTGTGCCTGCGTACAAAACCATCCTGTCGTTCTATTTAAAACCAATCTTTCCCTCGCTGCCCTAGAAAAGAGCATTTATTGATTAAGTAGTGTGTTACATTTTGAAGGATTCCCGTACTTTTGTCTCTCTAAGTAATGAGCTAGGTTGACTCACTTCCATTCCTCTTTGCATTGTCTCTTATTGATAAACTATGGCGCAATGTATTCCGATTCAGTATGTGGAGGGAATAACTGCACCAGTTCCTACAACACTTTATTATTGTTTTAATAAGTGGGATAATCATATGACTTATCATAAAAATCGGTTTGTAACTCTAACTATAGACATTTATTTGGGCAAAAGGGCTATTCAGCTGCTTTCTATAGATTAGGGTTGACCGATCAAAACAACCCTGACGCTTGGAGAACTGGGCTGATCCGTTGTGAGCCACCTTAACCGTGGATAGGTTCATGATTTCATATGTACTAGACAGATCGCGTTGGGTGTAAAAGGCAATGCGGTGATTCGACTAGGCCGTTTTATTTGTCATGATATACTTGATAGCTGTGGATAAGTTTTAAATTGCTTACCTACATACCATTTTGAAATAATGGATGCCATCTTTGAGAGTTGATGAAGATTACATTTCTGTTTTTTATTGATCGATCAAGAGCTATAGACCATATGTGAACTATACCATGGACACAGGTAATGTTGGATGTTGAATGCAATTTCACCCCAGCGGCTATAGAAGTTAAAACGAAAACAAACACGCAGCATCATCTTCAAGAGTAATAACATAAAACAGAATAAAACAGAGCACTTGATGTGAGGTTCAATACTAACGGCTACATATTCATAAGCAGGCAGAAATTCTTAGCAGTCCACAGCACTGTGTAGGAATTCAATAAATACTCCAAATTCATGATAGTTCCTATGAACCTCGCATAATTTATCACATAAAGTTGTTTACTGTACCTTGCTTCCTTATTGAGTTTTTGTCCATTCGACCTAAAAGTGAAATTACGCCAAAGTTATAATTTCTGTGAGTTGATCTTTCATGACGACCAGAAACATAAACAACTCATCAATGAGTTTTATGCCTCTAGGCATACCTGCCATTGTAACTTATGTACTAGAAACATAGTACATGCTAGTCATCTTCTTAGCTACCAGCTGTAGGAATTCAATAAATACTACAAATTCATGATAGTTCCTGAACCTCGCATATAACTGTACCTTGTCAGTGTCATTCGACAAAAACCAAATATTCTCTCTGTAGTTGATCTTTCATGGCCTCATTCTATTGTTCTGATTCTGCATAATGGATTTGCATATCCTGCAGCAACTTCTCTAGCCGATCCACTTTGCTGTCACTCTCTTCCACGATCACCTGGATGTCAGTATCAATAGTGACAGGCAAGGGATGGTCGCCCACTTGGCTAGTGCTGGTAGTTGGTTTCAAAGTCCTGCAATCATTATTAAGATATGTCCTTAATAATAACTGTTGGCTGTCATCTACACTGACACACACACACTGACACCCACACACAGACACAGACGCACACACACAAACACACACACACATCATCCTTCATGATAGCATACACGTCGGATGTACGGATCTCGAGAAGCAGCGAGTCTGTGTCTGTGTATAACAGTTAAAGGTGTTGCTGCCATATTTCGACATCATTGAATTAGTCATACATCAAGTGCTTTGAAAGATCTAGAATACACATGCCCACATACACCAGACGGTTTAAGACTAAACGGGTCTTGTGCATATGCAGGTCAGCCAGATCATCGTCAAACACTTTTTGTCGAGCATAGGCGGGGCTGGCCATAAGCCTACGTATTTTTTTCTTTTTCCGATGAGCGCACAATCTTAACGTCGACTGGCCTCCGGAGATTCTCCATCGTTTTACCCAAGACAGAGTTGTTTTTATAAGTTTTATAGAGATCCTTCTCAAAGTCGCTGGTGGTGACCTTGCGCAGATCTGTATTCATCCTAATGTAAGGCTCCACCAAGGGACCCTGGTCAGACACAAGTGCACGATGAATCTCGGTAAGTCTCATCCCCAAAGACAGATACAGTTTGAGGTTTCTGTAGTGTACCACATACTTCTCCATGTTCCGCAGGCTGGGCACCAGCTTCTCAACTACATTTCCGGTGCTCCCAAAGCACCTAGGAGATCCTTCTGGAAATCTGACAACCATTCGTTCTGTACAAGAAGCCCTCTGGCGCTAGGGGGTAATCGTTGTTCGTCATGAAGCGCAGCAGGATACTCCAAGTCAACCTCAAGTATGTATCTAGTTTAGGCATTGTCGGGGTGGTCCTGGATCTGTAGGTTCTTAGGCCGTTCCACCCACTCAATACCCGAAGTAGGTAGGGCTTGGCTCATAGCCCACCCATACAAATTGTTGGCGTCGATGTACTGGATATATGTCGCTGGCTTATCCTGCTCAAAGCCCTCCACGTATGGGTTGTTTGCTTTAGCGTGGTGGCGCGACGCCATGCTTATCCCACCACGCAGCCCCTTCTTAATAAAGAGGTGCTTGTCATAATCGGTGAGAAGCTCGAGTTCCACGCCTGTACTCTTAAGCAAAGCATCCAATGACAAACCGGGGCTGGTATATTAGAGGGCCGGATACAACCTGTACTGTTTAAGACATGTTTTGCAGAACACCTCAAACACATCAGCTAAGAGCAACACATCTATTCGCAGGTACAGGTCATGGTAGTCACCCATGTTCTTACACCGAATACGCTCCAGACCTTCTGTGCAGCAGATATTCCTTGTTCGGAAAGCTTGCTGTAGAATTCCTGGTCAGCGGCAAAGGGGAATCCAGCCGTCCATGAACTCATAGGGATAAACTCCCTTGCGCAGCAGCAGCCGGCGTTTCGTCTGGTCAGGCTCATACTTGGCCGTGACTGCAAAGGCATCTTGGTTGTTAGCTGACACCAGCTTATCGAGTGAGGCCAGGAGGAACTGTGCACTATCAATGAAGCGCAACTGTCCAAGCGACAGGGAAATATACTTTTCCATGTTGTTGGGGGTACAGTTGATGTTCCCCTCCACTTTGACTCATGGCCTACATCAAGAGGTGGGAATCATAGCCCCGCAAGTTATGGAACATCACAGGTACGGGCGTTGTTTTAGGGTTCAACCACAGCTTCAAGTTGCAGGCGTTGTGGGCTGCCCCCTGTACTTACAAGCCCAGTTCTTTGTTGCACATGATGACAAGGGGCCAGCTGCTTATGCCCTTTGGATAGGACTCTTCCGTGGGGACAGGTGTGATAGAAAGAGTTTTGATCATCAGCTCTTCCTGTTGTAGGACGAGCGAGGAATTTCTCCAGGCTGTATAGCCCCTCTAAAAATCGCTTGGGGGTTCTTGCTGCTCTTCACATCGGACTACAAATCAAAGTAACAACATGTGTCATGCTCCTGTGTTCTCTGCGTGTTGCTCTTCGGATGCATCAAGTGCAGGGCCAGGAAGTTTAACAGTCAGTGCCTCAAAATCGGCGAATATGACATAAAGGGCAGCCAGCTGCTTATGCCAACTCTGGAAGGATAGGATACTCTTGCCTTCCTCGGGCATGTTGCTTTTGGGCCTCACAAGAGTTTGCCCTATTCCCATACACTCGGTTCTGAGCCTGAGCACCAAGAATGGCCCATACATAGGTCCTGATGCTGTCGTCAATTCGCTCAACGCCAGTCTGTGCAAGCCCTCAGACGTTCCAGATGAATTTGCGCTCTTTATGCTTACTCTGATCATAGAGCAAGCAGTTCAGATATTTGATCTGTGTCTAATGAATCATGAGATGTACAGGCCCGTTGTCAAACACATTTCGGCCATCAACCTTGACGAGGAAGCATTTTGTGCAGGTCGTTCTGGTACCGGCGGATGGATGACGAAATGCCCACTGGGGAGTTGATGGCATCCTCAAGTCAGTCAGAGTCAGCCTGAAATTGCTTTTTTGGGGGTCATAGGACATTCCAGGTAGAGGCCTAGTATCTCTGAGCGTTTCTGAGCCTGAGCACCATGAGTGGCCCATACAATGGGTCCTGATGCTGTTGTTAATTCGCTCAACGCCGGTCTGTTTCTGCCAAAACTGGATTGGATTTGTCAATCAGTCTTTTACTTCTTTGTCCGCTGTTACCGGCGGCACCTTATAGTTACTGAATAGATCAGGAAACTTTGCTGTGAATGTACCGCCATTGTGAATGACTTGAATTGTTTGTCGGGTTAGTTTATCTCCCACCAAAATGGCTGGATACACCCCGCCCGTTTTATATGTAGCTTTTCTATTGAAACTAAAGGATTGTTTATTCAAAGACCTATGTATCACACTCTGTCTAATGTTCAAAGCGACGAGGCTGTGTCCCTGCAAAATCCTATTGACAACACTGCTGGCGATCTATGTGTTGGCCTAAGGTCAATCACGTATACTGTGGGCTGGTACAATCTCGAATCAACCGAGACCATTCAATGGCGGTCAAGAGCGTCAGAAGAAGGAGGATCTGTCCGATTAAAACCTGGTCTCTGGAGTTTCAGCCTTCTTCAGCAGCAGATTACATCAATAGGTTTTAGTTAAGATGTTGATGCTGCAAATAGGGTTATTAACCTCACAATTCCTGATAATAGGGCTGCGCGCATATCAGACGGTGTGTTAAAAATGTTGGGTCTTGATGACGGTCAGGGTAAGCAATTAATTCCTTCGGGTACATACATAGGTGAGCGGCCCATCAACTTTAGCATCTTTAACACACTTTATGTCAATCTTGGTGTGCCCACTCGTTTCTTGACGTTGTCGGTTTAGAGGGTGGCTCTTTCGGTGATATTATAACCACAAACATCGCTAATCCTGTCTGTAAATGTGTTACTAGCGGAACTGTGCATGAGTTGAAGGTTCAGTTACTGGATAATAAAGGAAATCCACGACTTAACTTTTAGAATTGTTCTCAAATTTACAAGATGACAATAAAAACGAGTATTTATGGACTTAGGCAAAAACCGATAAGCACTGTTCAGGGCGCCGACCTCTCGGAATATGCCACAAAGACCTATGTATCTATTGGTAACTCACAAAAAATGGATAAAAGTGGCGGAGTTATGACTGGAGAACTTGAAATGAGAGAGGATAAAATTGTTCAGTTGGGAGACCCGATTTCACTGAAGAATGCTGCTAATGAAAGTATGTTGATGATGAATATAGACAGCAGAACAGGAACCTGAAACGATACGTAGCTGAAAAGACGAAACCACTCATTACAATTTGGGCAGAAGCAGGTGGCGCTCTTCACGGAGGATGTGAGTGGTCTTTTGGCTATGGGGCCAGGGGTCGAGACTCACGAGACTCAAGCTGTGAATATACCATGTTATCCAATGGTAAGATCATTCGTATGGGTTGGTCTTCTGGTGTGGGTGCTGATACTGGTGCTATAGAAGTCGTTCCTGTTATCAATGGAACGAACCAAGTGGTAGGAATAAGTAAGCCCGCTGACCAACGGGCTGTTGTAATATCTTTGGACCAGCTTTTTCACCTGGAACAAGGCAACGTTATTAACTTTTATACAACCACTCAAAATAGAGGGGCGACTTGGTATGAGCATCACTCCTAATTGAACTTGACCTGTAGACTTACGTATAAAACAGCAGTATGAAACAACAACCAACCATTCCGACGGCACCGTTATATCCGGTGCTGTCTGATGAGAATTCGGTTGAATGAAATCAGCCTCTAAAAGCAATGCCTTGAGAAAGAGATTGAAAAATATTGCTATGTACATGAAATATAGGCGTGCAGTGAACTCAGTGGATGCAATAGATACTGCGTTAGTTACTGTTGGTGTGTGTCTACAATAGTTGCCATTCTTATTGCCACAGTCTTGGGTGTTACTGGAGCCGCTTGTGGGCTACTTGGAATTGCTGGAAAATTCATCAGTCGCCGACTGACCATCAAGGTGAAAAAAACATTATCAGATCCGCATTCTAGTGCGTGAGCAAATTGAATACTATTGCTGACATTGTATCGACAGCACTTGAAGCTGGTAAATCTCGGATCATGAGTTTAAACTCGTTTTAGCTGAGGTGACAAAATATACCCAAATGAAGGGCGAAATTAAGGCCAGATCTGTAAAAGCGTACCAGACTGTTTCAATTGATGAAAAAAACGCGCTGATCGAACGTGGAAAAGACAAAGCATTGTAAGGTATCAGACAAAAATTGGGTGCTTCTTTACCATTGAGCGGACTGTGAATGATATTGACCCACCTCAATACATAGAATATGCCCCATAGACTTTTTACGTTTCATGAAAAGTGTGAAAGACCCCTGGTATGACAACTGCTCTCCAGTTTCAGCAGGACCACAGGGGCCCCGGGATTTCCCCTGCAACCCCACCTCCAGTGAAGATATGGCTGTATGTTATCTGGCCAGACCTACCCCACGTGACTTATTCTTATCACCGACTCCAATCATTGCTTGCACACAAATCATAACGACACCTATGAATTACATACGTGCACTTCAATCAAAACGTGCCCATATGAATCAGCCTATTGAATAAACGAGGGTATAAGGTATAGAAATAAACACTGTTGATTAACTTGAAGGTAGTGTAAAAGATATGAGGTTCGATACAGATTATCTGAAAGATGATATAATAGATCTTGAGGGCAAACGGAGTGATATGGAGACTAATTACGATGACCTTGAGACATAGTGAGAGATCTGGAGTTTAAAAACGAATATCGCCCCACAGAGTAGTTTTCATTTCTTCATTAAATATTTCTCTACCACAAATATATAAAGTCCGTTGTATTCTGCGATACGTATGATTGTATATAACGATGAACAGTAATTCTTTCCTTCACGACCTATAATGCCACACGAAGTCAGGTATTTGGCAAATTTTATACAACTTGGTGCACTTTGGACACTTTTATGAACTTATCCTTTGCTTACTACTTCGTCAGATTTGCTCAGGCGATGCGGCCATACCATCGTTGCCCTTAGGTTTGTTTACGCATGCAATTACAGCAATGCTTAAGTATGTGCTTCCCATTGGGAGGCGTTATCACCCACGCGTATGGAACAAGTTTGAATATACCGTAGTTGGCGCAATAATACATTAGGTCTTCGATCGCTACATTACTTCGTTGCAGTGCCTACGGGATTTTGTATATAGATGAGAGTTCAGAGAAACAGACAAAGTCGCGTTAGTGGGGCTATTAAAACTTTCAATAGAGCATCATTTCAAACGCAGTTGTTGACATGAAGGTGTTTTTTTCAGATCATGATAGTGCTTCCGGTAAATTATAACCCTTATATTGTCATCTACATGGGTCATCGCTAGAATCGCTCGTTCTTTTATGCATGGCTAAACATGTGAATTCTGATGTGCGGTATCACTAAACGATATTATTTGATTAGCCATTTATTGGACGATAAATCATATTGTATGTTTAGCAATGTGGCCAAGTATAAAAATTTCTTAACATAGCCCACAATTATAATAATGGTTTATTGTATCAAATAATACAAATACAACAACAACAACAACAACAACAGTTTACAGATTTAACATCAAGTGTATTGAGACAAATGGAAACTGGAACAGTAAACTGTTTTTTCAGTTTCCTTGATTAACTACACTTAATGACAGAAGTAACTAACAGCTGAAAGCAAGACAATATATAAAGTATATATATACTTATTCAATGATATAATGTCACATAAATATATAGATATATTGCTATTGAATGGAGGATATAATGTACAGGAATAATTGTTCCTTGAATATATGACAGCTCTTATTGATTTCAATATTATGTAAAATGACAATTTCATTCCAGAGATATGGGACAATATAAGTTAGCGATTTTTGCTTTAATGTTGTATGACATCAAGGAAGTCTATATCCTGATAATTGCCTAGTGTGATAACCATGTACAGTATCTTTGGTTCTGAACATATTAAATAAAGTTTCAGGCAACAAGTTTAATCTATACTTGAACATAAATAAACAACATCTTAGTGTTTACACACTGATTTCTATTTTTCAGATAACTTATAAACCAATCTAGTGGCTTACCTCTAATACCATAACATTTCAACTTTGAAATTAGAATATCATGGTTTACAGTATCAAAAGCTTTGGTGAAAACCAGAAAGACACATAAAACATGTTCACCTTTATCCAATGAATTCATCATTTTATCAATAAAATTTTACAAGTGCTACTTCTGTAGAATAGCCTTTTCTAAATCCAAACTGGTTGGATGACAAAATACCATATTTATCAAGATAATTGATAAATCTATTAAACATTAATTTTTCAAATATCTTAGAGAACACAGAGATAAGTGAAATAGGTCTATAATTTTCTAGATAGGTTACACTATCTTTCTTGGGAATTGGCACAACAACAGCCAATTTTAGGTCATGAGGCACAATACCTTGAGTAAATGAGAAATTAATCACATCACAAAGGGGTTAAAGGAAACCATGGTAAGATTGTCTAATTATATTTGGATTGATGTCATCCCAACCTGGACTACTGTTTTTCAAACTAATAATAACACATTCAAGTTCATAAGTAGTAACAAGACTCAGAAAAAAGGACTGTGAACAACTAGTTTGTAAATACTCAAAAATGTTATTGTCTACGTTTGGGATCTTGTCACATAACTTTGGTCCAACATTAGTAAAGTACTCATTGAAATTGTGAGCAATTAATTTAGAATCACTTGTTACATCACCATTCAATACAAATTCCTTACCAATAATTTCCTTTAAAACTTTCCAAGATTGTCTGGCATTTGATTTATTTTTCTCAAGCATTTTTTGATAATATGATTTTTAGCCAATGTAATCAAATGATTAAGTTTGTTCCTATATGGTTTGTACCTAGTCTTATTGTACAAGGTTGATTTCTTCAAATACATCATATACAACTTGTTTTTCACATTAATAGACCTACAAATACCCTTAGTCATCCAAGGCTTATATTTTCCACGCCTTGTTTTCATTTCCTTATAAGGAAATGCCTCCTCCCAGAAATTTTGTACTACATCAATAAATTGTGAATAAGCATTCTGAGCATTATTACTTTCTAAGACAGAGGTCCAATCATGAGAGTTCAATAAGGTTCGAAAACATTGAACATTTCTTCAAAAAAATGATCTATTTCTAGTTACGTTGTCAGAAGATTTATGCAATAAGTCTTCCGTCATTATAAATACAGGAAAATGATCAATCTCACAATCTTATATACAACATTTCCACGTCAACTGTAGCCTGTCCACATCTTATCGCTTTTGAACTGTAGAAATTGTCTACATATATCATATTTCATCCATGATGTTTATTCATTATGCTGAACAGTGAAAGGCAGTTTTTTGAATTTTCATAGCAATCACGACTCATATTAATTTGAAGTAATGAGTGCAGCATCTGAATTGGAATATGTAACTATCTATATCTCCATTACAGTTATAACCACACCCATTGGCCCTGGAAATACAATTCTACGAAGACACAATAATGCTTTCCCGTCCAGCCGACGCTATTTAATGCATATTCGATCGCAAGTGTTTGGAGTCGGATTGAAAGTCTTATAAAGCTTGGCAAGAATGTAACAATGATAAGTAACAGTTTTTACCTGGATCAAATACACGCTCTTGACCGTAACAAGGATATCTTTAATTTATCAGGAGTGTAGCAGTTTTATTCATCCCTATTGAAAGCCGTCACACATCAACGCATCCCCATTGGCTCCCCTGTTCACCCGAATCATGCTAAAGTAGAACCCTGACCTCACCTTTCAGCCAAACAACAGCAGTACATCGCTTAAACCCGATTTCTTGGAGTAGTTTGATATTCTGAAAAACGTCAGTTTAATGCTAGATTGATTCATAGCTATGGATATTTCCAACTCCTTTGTTTTGCGTCGCTTTTGACAGTACATTGTCAAGAGAAGACCTGTAGATGCAAATTAACACTTGCACTTATTTGGTTATATCAACTTAATGTGGAGATAATTGGCGTATACATTGATAACATGTCAAATCGGGAATGTAGCATTGTACCAGGCAACGTAGGTCGTTACGGAGACAATGGCATTTCGACCGTTAGATTGGCTAGTCCATAAAATGCCACAGTCTGACCATTACTTTCTGACTAACACCGTCTTACGCTTATCATCTACAACGTCCAGCATGGGCCGCGGTCTGTTACGGCTGCTAAGCGTGAAATCGATTCATTAGCTTTAAGAATAATGGCAGGTGAAGATGGGATACAACGGAAAATCGATAGCTGCTTAGCATCAAACGGAAATTAAATTAAATCCATGTATATGTAAAGCTAGATTTTCTTGCTTATGCACGCTCTTCGTTATTGTATAGTTACTCACTGCCTGTAGTTGCTGGAGTGGGGACTAATCAGAGGAAATTAACGCGAGTCCTGAAGTAAGGTTGCTTATTTGGTTTATTTAGATTTCAACAATGAAGCTCCCTGGAATCTCGCGGTCCGAATCGTTTCTCTGACTAGATGATCTCCATGACTAACCCATCTGGACTCGTTATAAAGGGTCCCGCGATAGGCCAGGCTAAAACAATCCCCACTTGGAGGGTGAACTCGCTTGCTGTGAGGATTGCTACAAAGAGTGGTGTGATGTAACCCGGGCTCTCGTGCTGATAATTTAGGGGGGTGAGGCTTTTTAAGAACTTATGAGCCAGAATAGTATTATAACATATATTTTTCGTACATTCTTACTGAATCAGAGTGCGCGATGCTGAAAACAACGTATTGACGCCTCTCTCAGTGTAATATATTTCGAGTGATTGCGTTTTCATGAAAATGACAACATTATGATGTCTTTGTTGGACCTAATTACATCAAGGTGAGGGTACAATTTTGGAAAACGAGAATAGAAAAGATTTTAGCTTCACTTTCAACAACTCCTTCTGAAAATCAATTGTGTGTTTTGATTTCATAATTCGGCCTGTGTCATACAGGTAGCTGACCAATGTTGGTCTATATAATGGCCCAAAAAGCATTCACCGTTTATGAGGAGAAGACGATTGACTACTTATTGACGTAGTGAAACGAAATATTGTCCATGGCAGTGGCAATGTCATCAGCAATAGCCAACATAATTGAGCTTATTCACCGATCAAAAGGTTAATATCATGGAAATGCGACTGTTTGCTCAATTAAATAGATCCATGTAGCGCCAAACATTGGCAATACTAGGTATAAGTAAATGAGAGCATATCTTCGACCCAAAGCTTTTAGACTTAAGATATATTATTTGCATCAATTAGCCTACACACATATAGCCCCTGAGCACTCCCCGTTGATATGTCCCTTGCTCCATATTTTGCCATTCAACCACACCAGGTTAGCTATCATCCCTATCAACTTGCTTGCTTGCTAGTATGTGGCATCGTATACTTGATCTGACATAGCTATATACCCAGGTTGATTATTGAAACTACACTGTAGACTGATCTGACCTACCTATATACACAGGTTTATTTTTGAAACTAATATGAGTAGCATTCATGTAGAATGGATGGCAGGAGCGAAAATTTTACTATCATTTAGACGATGGAGAGTAAATGAAATAAACAAAACATAGTCAAACATAATAGGAATAATGCGAAATTATACAGTCACAAGGTCGCCATTCCAGACGTGTCATCAAAAGCTAGTGAAAATTAGTGTTCATGCTTACTTTTTGTAAAAACGCACTTTGTTTCATTATTACGATTCAAGGATGATGCCACCAATCTAATACCAATAAATCATTTGAGTATATCTGTCATCATTAAACATCCGGAAATCATTCTTTATATCAAACCTTATATATACTACCAACGTTCATTTACCCTCGCCGGGTCTGTGTGTTACTTAATGCAGACTAGAGTCTAGTTATACACTCAAAGTAACTTATTTATGAACATAATCTGAACAACATCACCGGAAGCACTACCTACCTAAGTGTACTGGTGCAATATGTAATAGTGGGTCGAGATCAGATGAACTGCTCGTCAGTCCTATGTCCCCACACACCCTCGCGCTTATTTCCATGGCACCAACAAAGTCGATCAATATGGATAAGCCTCGGTACTAGATTATCAATGAACACAATTTATGGGGATAAAATTGCTTGATTCATTAAGAGAAACATACAGTCGCAGTAAATACTTGATGTTCCCACCGCATGCTATCTGAAAACGCCGATGCAGGTAGATAGCAGTTGGCGATCCCCATCCCCATTAATTTAAATGATTTAATAATAAATTTATATATAACTGGCCATAATGAATCATGCTGAGATGAAGCTGGCGAATATCTTGTTGAATGATTAGTAGACTTTGTACGCGTGCTTGGCCGAGTTAGATCAAGTAGATCACCATTCTCACAGCAAGGGGAGTTTCAGATTATCTAGACAAACTAGATGTGTTCTCAATAATTTTGAATCTGTGGCGTATGGCGATGTAAAGAAAATATGTCCTAACACAGCACTGACCATACTTGCATGATACAAATAGTGTAGTATCATCGACACTGTCTGCCGGTGTGGACCTCACGAATCGATTGAGCCTCTATGTCAACACATGCAGACATGACGGAGGACATGTATATCAATAACGCAAACGGCTTTTGGGAGAATACCGTGTACATTATATACAGGCAAAGGCTAATGGAAGGTAGCTTGAAGATTTTTGTTTTTGGAAATTATCCTCGACAAAGAGGGTAGAATCAAAGCTTGCCGTTGGGCTAATGGATCCACCCAATAATTCATTGAACGCCTGACATAATTACATTTACGTTGACAAGTGATTGGATGTTTCTTTCAAGATAATTTCTAATCATGACTTTCTTATGAATTATTCACCACTATATGGACGTGACTTTTACCCAAACGAATTGTTGGTGCGTGGAAATATCTACATTCACGGACGAACCTTCACCAACACAACTCAACAACTATTACATAATGGGCAATTATACCTGGATGTGGCTTTGTTTTATAACAAGCACAGTGGCACAGGCAGTTCGAATACATGGTTCTGTACAGCAGACTACATACTCTGCTGCTCCTATGGTAGAGCCTGTCGAATGGAAGGGCGATGCCGGGATTCAAGCTTCGAGCAAGATTGAATGTGCCGTTCTATGTCTAAGAAGAGAATGTTGCGTTGGGGCTATATTCACCCATGGGGTCAACAAATCGTGCCAACTCCTCTCTGGCTACACGAACGACAAGACAGCGAGCAATAATGGAGTTTTCCTCGAAATTGACCAAGGTGAATGTCATTTACTATATGTCATATATCTTTAAGATATCAAAACACTTGAGTCCAATTGCTGATCCTATCTATGTTAATGGCCTTTGTAGAGTTCGATTTCTTATTTTTGACAGGAAGCGATTTTTAAATATTTATTTCACCCCCAAAGCGAATCCATATCCGACGCATTTTCTTATCACACGCAGCAGACACAATGTCCATTGTTACAGGCCGGTACAGTATCAGGCCGGTACAGTTGTAGCTGTATGGTCTATTGAAGCGACAAGTATATATTGAGCGCAGACTTGTATAGGAATATCGTCTTGTGTCCTAGATAAGTTGGCACTGTGGTGCGACAAAAACCAGATCAGATAACTTCATATTGGTGTAATATTTATGGTCAGCATGACATCAGACAAATAATTTGATCATATAACGGTAGCATAAACTCCTGAGTAACTGATTATTGCTCTGTCGAGCCCAGAGAAATTCCTGGTTTGCGTGCGATTGACATAACCTCGAGTTGTATTTTGATACATATTATATGGGACATTTTACCATGTCTTCCATTACCAGGGACTTTTAAATGCCAAGATATATATCTGTAATTCATCATCGAGATATATCTAGCTGTTCGTATAATGTAGCCCAAGACATGTTACATGGCCGTCCTGCATTAAATCACAGGGTACGGCAAGGTTCAATCATCATCCCTTGAAGCTAATGCTACTTTGCTGCTCTACGTTATGAACAATGCCTTGCATGCTTCTGTCTTTGTGGCACAAATAACGGATATACAAAGAACATATACAGATGAGAGGCACAGTTTACAACATCAATGTCATCTGACGTCACTCAACATCGGTGGCCTGAAGCCAATGATTAGCAAAATTGATAATATTCCAATATATGTAAAATGTAAGTCCCAGCTTGGGAGGTATGGGTGGGGTGGGGGGGTGGGGGGTAGCTACCGACTAACGTTTAACTATGGTCTTTTACATTATTCATTGGCCAGGACAGAAAATATATATATGCTTGCAGTCATTAATTGACAATTTCGTTTTTATTGCACACATTCTTTAATAATTATTGGCAGGGAAATTGCTTCTGTTCCACGAGTCTCACCTTTAAGACATATAAGGCAGTAGAAGCAATTAATTACAGAAAGTGATTTGATACATGCAGATTATGGGGCACTCGTACCACATGACTGCGGGGAATTATACAAAGCAGGATATGACGAGTCTGGTGTGTATACTGTAAACGCAAACAGCACAAGTCACCAATTAACATTATCCGTCTACTGTGACATGGATACAGATGGGGGCGGATGGATGGTAAGTCAATCTATTCGTCCCTGGTGGTTGGAGTTGTTTTTAACTGTTTAATCGAGTTAAAACTTTTTCAATTATTGATCAGATTTTGTTTTTTTCACCGTTTATTATCCTGGCATTTAGGTACTCCAGCGATTATTTAACCGATATTTAGTTTTTTTGCGCAGGTTTTCCAAAGACGGCAGGATGGCTCCGAGGATTTCTACCGGGACTGGGACGCTTACACAAAAGGATTCGGCAATATTGCCGGGGAGTTCTGGCTTGGTAGATGTACTTTGTATATGCCTCGCAAGCAACTGTCGCAGCCAAAATTTATTCTTAATAAACATAAATTTATGCCTAACACGCGCAATACCGAAAGGGTTTTCCTTGTTTCATAAATTCAAGCACCTAGTCGGGAATACGTTTGAATGTTCCGAGATGCTGAAATAATATATCTGTATAGCTACGCTTATTTTTGCCAGGTAATGTGTGGCTCCACCTTCTGACCGACTATAAACCTCAGCAACTGAGAGTCGACTTACACGACCATGAGGGACTCACGGCTTATGCGAAGTATGACAGCTTTTCTGTAGGATCACAGATGGCACAGTTCGCATTAAAAATTAATGGCTATACAGGAACCGCAGGTTTAGTGACTGCTCCAATATGAGTTGATCATGTTGCTATTCCAATAGGTCTGTGCTGCTTAACTACAACCGAAGACCGAGACCGTTAACCTTTTGTTCACGCAACTCCAATTCTCTGTCAGATGAATGGAATGTTCTGGTTGTGTACGTTTTCAGGGGACAGCCTGATTCACCACAACAATCAGAAGTTTACCACTAAAGACAGAGACAATGACAACAACGGTTCTATGAATTGTGCAGTATCATACGTTGGTGCCTGGTGGTATGACAAATGTCATCGATCTAACCTTAACGGTTTATACGCCCAGGGAGGCAGTTATGATGAAACCTTATACGGTCAGTAATGTTAATTGGTATCACTGGCGGGGTCATTTGTATTCCTTGAAATTCACAGAAATGAAGATTAGACCGCGCGATTTTTTGAGGCAGATGATCGGTTCAACGTCTTTGCAACAAAGTTACACCCCCAGGTATGATCATGCTTTCAATGGTTGATAAGCTTCAGATGGGCTATAATCGTACCATTAAGTCTTCACAAACCACCTCGATGAATTTAGTATAAGTGAATCTGTCCTCAGAGTTACAATTATATATCGTAGCGTTGTCTGCCGCAGTTTCTGCGCAATTGTTTTAATTTGGGGTGCCCATTTAAGCACACAAGCTTCATGTCATGGTCACATGGTGTTGCTGCAACAATGCACGTTGATTTTGCTGACAAAATAAGTTTTGAAAAGCGTATCCAGCTTATGCTTGGTATGCCTATTGGAATCCACTCAGCAACCAACAATTTCATGTCGTTTTGTATAGATGTTATTTCTCAATCTCGCCTAATTATTTATGTGGCTTGAAAGGAAATAATACTTTGTATAAGGCTGATTGCGTCCGTGTTAAGGCATGTCGAATATTTAAGCTATTAATGGCTCTGTTATTTCTGATATAATTACAATCGCGGATAAATCGCATGCAGGTGTGCAATATGATATTTAATTATTCATTGTATGGTATACATGTGGTTCTGTATGCTTTCCATAACGTTCTATAAGCGTATGGCAAAATATTGTGTTCTGCTAAGACATTCTACAAACGAAGTTGGCACAATCCATTCCGCACATTCTAAATAGACTGGAAGGACATACAGTTAATTAAGCTCCAACTAGGCAGATTTAATGACCATATGTTCATGTCAAATTCTTGGTGCGTAATTGTCAGGTTTTTTTTTGTATAGTTCATGCAACAGCAACACCCTTAGAATGATGCTGCAATTGAGCAGCACATTACTTACCGACATTGAATACACCACATGTATATATATATATATATATATATATATATATATATATATATAGATATAGAGATATATATATATATATATATATATATATATATATATATATATATATATATATATATATATCTATATATATATATATATATATATATATATATATATATATATATATATATATATATATATATATATATATATATATATATATATATATAGCATCAAAAAAGCCCTTTACATGAGATTTTATCTGGTGGTACAGGTGTTGGTTGTTATATACTACGGATGTCAAATTTCAATCCGTTGAAGTACCAAGCGAGAGATTACACAGCGTCTCACAAATGTTACATTGATCTTTCTTCACTGTTATAAACAGTTCATCGGATAAGTCGACATGGAAAAAGTCGGGCATGTTATTCAGCTAGTTATTTTTTACGCTAACTGTCGCAATCCTTAACTTACGCGTATCGTAAGAGTGAGTTGATATTTATTAAACTTCGTTTGCTCACTTGTGTGTGAGCGTGAGGATTTATTGATTCTTTTGACTGTTAACAATAAACATTGTGGTTCCTTGTTCTTCAATAATGACTAGTTGTTAACTCCGTAAGAACATTACTTTAACGGCCGTGACGAAGCGATAACTCACAGGCAGGCGGAATCGAAGTAACAATTGCACGAACGCCATGCTTCCGACTACTGCGTCACATGGTCGTTTTAAGACGTATCAGGCACGCAATACGGACTTCAAGAACAATCAAGTAATATCAGGGGAACGCTGGCGTGGATCGAGGATTCTTTTGTCAGTTTCTGATGAAAACCACGAAGGGTGTTTGTTGAGTGCCAAATTGACAATACACCTAAGCATCATCATAACGTATCATCGCAGTCATCGGTGTGATGGAGTAACCCCCAGTGGGCACAACACGTGGAATCCACGTGGAAAATACGTGGAAAAACTGGTGTAATACACGTAGAAACTTCGCGTAAAAGGCAATTTCAAACCACGTGGATATAGACACGTGGAAAAGATGTGTGCCCTTCCACCTAAATTCAACGATACAAAATTTCTGTATTCAGATGGTTTTTACTTCCTCTTTAGTCAACTTAGTAATGCTACAATACAATCATTTCTTTTTAATAGATTCGACATTTTCTCAAAGCGGGCTTTGTCACCTCTTGACCCTTTTTATGTTAAGCTTGCACTGAAGGAAATTAGTGATAAATCTGCAAGTAATATGTCTGAATGAATACAATTGGTGCATGAAAATGTCTTAAACATTGCCAATGCGGACAAAATGCATATGTGACAGTTGTTTGGATCATTTATGTACACATCATATACATCTACAGAGTGAGAGAGAATCTCACCTGCTTGTCAAATTGTTCACCATATCCCCGACTCTGCTACCACTTCTGAAACTGGAACAAAATATGTGACATTTACCCAATGTGTTTGAATTAACTGACTAATTTAAATTGTTGGTTCAGAGTATTCTTTTGCATATGTAAATGATTATTTATGCAAAAATAAACAAGTCAGAATCACCCAGTAATAGCAACGTAAATGACCACAAAACCACAATGAATAATTCAAAAGCATGTTAGTTGAATTGTGTGTAACAGTCATTCCAGACAATACAGTATATGATAATATGGAGGCATTTTTGTGGAAAATATTTCATTGCTGTTTATTAGATCTGACACCCACTATTCCTTAACAAAACTGCAATTTTACATACCCACTAATTCTTTCTCTGGTTGTCCATCAACTGCTCATTGAAATGTTGAAGTTCCTCAGTGCTGTTCATCTGCACAGCTTCAGAAAGCTGTTTGCCACTATCGGCCAGCTCTCTCCTCTCCTGCCTGTTCAGTATATCCCTGATTTGAGGAGATGTAGGCAGCGCTTCTGAAAACACAAATTATGCAGTGTTCAATAACTATGCTGCTGACTACATACTTGTAAATAATGCCAAAAAGATACTTTTTTACTTTCGCAATAGCAGCATTAAAATAAAGTAAATAAAAAAAGAGTAAAATATTCACAAAAGTGCACTTATGTTTAAGGAAAATCATCATTGCTCAACCGACGACTGCCAGAATGAGTGACAGAGGGTATCTAAAGTCATTCTGTAACATCCCCCTTCTTGGGAAAAGGAAATCACTGTTCACTGTTGTAGTGCCATAATGTTCATAAGTAACACATACTATCATAATGTCCATAAAGTCACACTTGGAACATACACAATTCAAGAACTATTGAAAACACTAACATCACTAGTAAACGAATTAACTATGTTGGGGCCAGTGGTTACTAGCACATAGCCCACATACTTAAACTGGTCTTTACCACCAATTGTACAATACACACTACTGCAAATTGTAGTCACTGTACTTAGCAGGTAGCCTGACGTTGCGCCCACTCCTTGTGCGCGCTGGTGACCTTGGTGGAGCCGTGACTTGCATGGGCATTGGGGCTCCACTAGTGGTGCTGCTGGTCGCTGCACTTGCACCTCATCTCGTGGGACTGGCACAATATACTCGGAGACTGTCTCCGGCATGACTACAGGTGGTGGCTCCTTGGTGCTCATTTAATCCCTGCGGTTTCTGCGTAGCCATGGCCGTGTCCATCTGTGATCTGGTAGAAACGTGGCTCGCCGCACTTCTGTGTGACCACGGTTGGTTCCCACTCACTCCCCCGATGTACTCTGACCACTTCCTGATCTCGGAGGCTCGACAGCGGTCGTAGTATTTCTTCTGGCGCTGCTGACGCTCCTGCAGCTCCTGTTTGGACCCTACTATCTTAGGCTTCAGCAGATCTGGATGCGTCGGCAACTTGTCACGCAACATTCTGTTCATCAGCAACTGTGCTGATGAATACTGAAGTCCTGAAATTGGCGAGTTACGATACTCTAGCAACGCCAAATACATGTCCTTTCCTTCAAGGCTTGCCTTTCTTCGCAACTGCTTCAGGGTTTGCACTGTCCTCTCACTGAGGCCATTAAACTGTGCATACGCAGGGCTTGATGTCATCACCTTGAACCCCCAGGATTGCCCAAACTCCCTGAACTCTCTGCTCCCATATGGCATGTTATCACATCACTTCCTCTGGTATGCCATGCCTAGCATAAATACTTTTCATGTGCCTAACGATAGAGGTGGCCGTTCTGTCCTCTAGCAGTGCAATTTCTGCATACTTAGAGTAGTAATCTACTACCACCAAATAGTCACGGCCTTGGAATGTCATAATGTCTGAACCAACCTTTTGCCATGGCCTGTCAGGTGCCGGATGTGGCATCATAGGTTCACTCTGCTGCTTCCTGTGATAGTGTAAACAAATCGCACACTTGGCCACCATATTATCAATATCCTTGGGCATCCCAGGCCAGTAGATAACCGCTCTGGCCCTCAGCTTACACTTCTCCTCTCCAAGGTGACCCTCGTGTATCCTTGCTAGCATCTCCTTGCGTAGACTCTGTGGCACAATTATCTTCTGACTTTTGAACAGAATTCCTTCCATTTCATACAGCTCATCTCGGATATTCCAGTACTCCACTAGACGCTGGTCCACTGCCGATTTGGCATCAGGCCATCCTGACCTGATAGTTTGCTTCATCGCCAAAAGCTCTTCATCTTCAAGAGTACCCGGTCTGATCTCCTCGAGCCGCTGGTCTGACGCTGGAAGTGTAGACATGAATGCGCAAACCATTATCTCCGCCTCTTCAGCCACTCCATCAATAGGCTTGCCTTTAAGAGGTTGTGACGCTCGGGACAGGGTGTCTGTCACATACATTTCTTTGCCTGGTGTATACTGCACATGCAGTGTGTACTTCTGCAGCTGCAACATCATGCGCTGCAAACGTGGAGATGCCCTGCTCATAGGCTTGCGATGTGTTATTTCCAATGGCTTGTGATCCGAGAGCATTGTTGTCTCCTTCCCATAGATGTAACAGTGGAACTTTGCACATGCAAAGCATATCGCCAACAACTCCTTCTCTATCTGCGCTTAGTTGACCTCAGCACTTGTGAGTGTACGTGATGCATATGCGATGGGCTGCCCGCCCTGCATCAGACATGCCCCCAGTCCAGACTGGGAAGCATCCGCTTGTATGGTACACGTCTGATTCACGTCGTAGTACTGTAACACCGAGGCTGATATCAGTGCTGACTTTACAGCATCCACCGCTGCCTGATGTTCTGGCTGCCACACAAATGCAGCACCCTCTTTCAGCAATCCTCTCAGTGGTGCTGTGATATCGGACTCATTGGGAATGTACTGGGTCAGGTACTTCACCATTCCCAACAGGCGTTGTACCGCTTGCTTGTCCACCGGGGCGGCCATCTTGGCTATGGTCTCGACTTTGGCTGGGTCGTGTCTGAGCCCTGCTGCTGAGATAATGTCGTCCATGTACATCACCTCGCTGACCTTGTACTGAATCTTGCCTGGGCTGAACCTGACATTCTTGTCTCGCGCCCTGTCCAGCACTCTCAGAAAAGCATCATCATGCTAATCATCATTCTCTCCAGCAATGATGAGGTCATCAGCAATAACATATACATTGCTGATGTCACCAAATGTCTGATCATTTCTCTGCTGTAGAACCTCACTAGCAGAACAAATCCCGAACGGCATCCTAAGGAACCTTTTGCGTCCCCATGGAGTGTTAAACGTGCAGTAGTAGCTGGACTTTTCTCCTAGCACCACGTGCCAGTATGCATCCTTCGTATCTATAACAGTGAAGATTTTCTTACCAGCCAACCTGCTGCGCACATCATTGGGTGTGGGGATGACGTACCTCTGCCTCTAAATAGCTTCATTAAGAGGCTTGGGATCCAGGCAGATCCGTATGGTCCCGTCCTTCTTGTCTGTAATCACCAAGTTGTTTACCCAATCTGTGGGTTCCTCCACGCCTGCGATGACTCCCGCTCGTTCTAACTTTTCCAGTGCCGTTTTCAGCTTCTCTCGACGGGCGTATGGCACTGTACGGCTGGGCTGAACCACAGGTATGGCATCCTGTTTCAGCTCTATGTTGTACTTCTGGCTATATTGCCCCAATCCATAAAACACATCCTGATACACCTTCAGGATTTCCTCCTTGGAACATGGTGCTCGCTGAGCTACGTCGACACGTTTGACCAGACTGAGGTCCCCACATGCCTCTCTGCCAAGGATGTTTAGTTTCTCACTGGTAACATAGAATAGCAGCGTCTGCTCCTTGTCCTTGACCTTGACATCAAGGAAGGCAGCCCCCTGTGGCCGTATCCTGCCCTGACCGATGCCCTCCAGGGTGGCCTTGGTCTGAGCCAACTGCTCCAGTTTCTGCCCTGCCTGCAGGTATGCCTCACACGAGATGACATTAGCATATACTCCTGTGTCCAACTTCATAGACACCACCGTTCCTTCATAGACACCACCGTGATGTCAGATCACCTATATACAGCTGACCAACAAATAAGTTCTGTGACACTACTTCTTCTACCTGTGACACTTGGACTGCTCTAGGTTTTGGTTGCCCAGCCTTACACTTTTGTGCAAAATGGTGTAACTGCTTGCACCTTCCACATGTCTTGCCATATGCCGGGCACTTCCATTTAGGATGATCCTTACCACAATATTCACAATCCCTTACCATGACTGGTGTGGAACTCTTTGGCTTTGTAGATTGGCCTTGTTGTTTGCCCTTGTTCCAGGTTCTGTTCTTGGACCCACGCACCTCGTGTACCTGGGCAGCACCGGCTGATGCTGGTGATGACATGGCCTGCATCTGGACCTTGCTGGTCTCTGCAGCTCTACAGATTTCCAGGGCTTTATCTAGGGTTAAATTTGGCTCCCTCAGAAGTCTCTCCTTTACTCTGGTATCCCTTAGCCCAAATACGACTTTATCTCGTATTATCAAGTCTCTCTGGTCACCATACTCACAGGATGGGGCTTTGGTCTTTAGGTCTGTGACCCACTGGTCAAAGGGCTCTTCCTTCATCTGATCCCTTTGCCATAACTTGTACCTCTCAAATACCACATTTTTCCTAGGCTCACAGTACAAGTGGAACTTCCTCAGCACTTTTTCATACTCCTTGATATCATCAGCTGGATCATACACAAATGTAGCATGAATCTCTTGGGCATCTGCCCCAGCCACATGCAACAAAATTGTTACTTGGGTCTCACCCTCCTTCTTGTTCAGTTCTGTAGCCTTGTAGTAGGTGACAAACTGCTGTTTCCATTTAAACCAGGTGGCACTGACATTACCTTGTGAGAAGTTCATTGGTGAAGGGGGTTTTAAGCCATCCATTCTCACTGTTCCTTATGCTGTAATCCAGAGATAAACTCACAAAAATCCCAATTTCCTGACACCATGTGACAGATTCAACACAACAAGAAGGCAACCATTAAAGCACATGGCCCCAGCTTTATTCTGATTGGCTTACAAGCAACATGTGACAAGTATCCAACTACAAATAAACATTTAGGTGCCGCGGCGATTCCCGCCAAAACATCGTAATCATAATGTATCTAAAGTCATTCTGTAACAGGTACGTCTACCTGTGTACCGGCTAGCTTTGAAATCAATAGTGGTGGCCGTGTAAGCTTATTTGTGTTTCGTATATAACGCAAGTGTGATTAATCCTCCGAGTCAAAGCCACCATCGTCGTGTTCATCTTAATGTATCCGGCTGAGCAATGTCGCGATAACACCGATAGGTAATGCATAGTTAAGTCATCCTAAGTAACTGATGAAAACACAAACTGGCATATATTCAGTATCGATCAACAGCGCTCGAGTGAAAAATATTGAAAAATATGTCAGGTAAAATTGTAATAACTTGTATTTTCATCCTCCATTTTCTGATCTGCATTTCTTACTATGATTAGCTGTCATATTGCGTTAATTTTCCTCGGGTCAATAACATTTGATTCTATTTATTATTCGTCCTTGGTCAAGCAGCCTTTGCAAACGGCACGTGATGCTATGTGCGTTAAACAAATTCTACTTCCGCAAAATCCAACTAGGCCTCCATCAACTGCATATTATGTCAACGGTTTCAAATGAGAAGTGTATATAAATAATGTTATATAATGCTATTAAACTAAAGTCCTTGGCAACTTAAACGTCGGTGGTGTTTACAGACAATTCATATCAAAACCTGTCTTTGCTAATCATACTGGGTTTGTTCGAATATTTCTATATCTGATCAGTGAAAATACACACGCGGGAAAAGGGCGCCTGACCCAGACAAATTCTATTCCAGTTTTCTGAAAGAACTAGCTACAGAAATATCGCTGCCACTTAGTATCATATTGTACATGATCATTAAAATGGGAATGCACATGTCGATTTTTGTCAAGCCTATTTCTCATGTAGATATGTTTGTGTCTATTACCCAAATTGTGATTACAACATATATAACGTATGACTGACAAAAATTCAGTGCTGGCTTGTTTTCTAATTCTGCACAATCCAACTAGGCCTGCTTTGCTGTCATAATTTTAGTGGCGACGACAAGTAGTTTTGATTCCGATAAACGAGATGGATGTATCGAACAAGTTAGCTAGATGTTATAAAGTAACAAGGATGCATTATTGATTCTTACATCGATCGTTCAAAAGCAATGACGATCCAGTGAGCTGCCTCACCTCATAAACATGAATAATTGGCAACATTTTGTGGGAGTGAATCTTTTGCACAGTTAACGTGGAACATAGCACAATATATATTGGTACCTGTTCTAGTGTGTTATATCTTTAAAAGAAAACGGAGTATTATCTTTTTAGTAGCAATAAATGTTATAATGTACATTATACATTTCATTATACTAAGCAGCAGCGTCTATAATATACAGTTAATGATGAGGTTGACAGTTCTTATGTGCGTGTGTGCTAGAGATACTTGTGCATAGAATACCATTTGCGAGGGGCGTGTCCTGACGCTACGGCGTTGCTCAAACAAGCACAAGGGTCCTGCTAAAAGTCTTTTCGTGCTATACAAGATTTAATCCGCAAATGACAATAATATGAAATGTTTAAACTAACATTTGCCATGGCTTGCCTGTTCATGTGCAGTCAACCTTCATCCTTGTCATAACGTCTTTAGTCATAATGTACTAGATGAAAATCATCCCCGAGTATGTCCTAGGTTCTAAATTAATAGATAACTGTCGACGTGACACGAGATGACCGCAAATATGTGATTCACAAATACATGTATTTTGGCAAATTGTTCATGTGTGATATTTCCTGTATTTTTCACGATTGCACAATATATGCACAAAGAGAACTCTTATACACTGATTTGTCATGCCCAACATGTAATCATAATTAACACTAGTAACATATCAGGTAGAAAATGTATATTAGATGCAATTATCAGCGCAGTTGACAGAAAATCGATACAAATCGATTTGTGGTTGCTAGGTGTGAGCGTGGATCAGTAAAACATACTTAAAGCGGTACAATAAAACTCATGGCGATCTCAGTTTCCACTGAAACATTTGTTTTGGGACATGGGTTTATTTTCAGCATCACTGGTCTTCTGCGTGGGGGCGATTGCGTCAAACCATCGAATGTGGGAAATCTCAAGGTGGGGATGCATTTTTTGAGAATTAACCATCACTTTAATAAATTGGATCTATATTTTGCAATATGTATACCCAATTTATTAGGCATATTAGCGCATGACCAACATTCGATTAGTGTAGATACGATCGTGAAATTCCATAAGTTATTTCAACCGATTCATGCAAACGAACGGAATTAAGGGAATAAACATATATTCGCAACAGTCTATGGGTCAAATGTAAATACGCAAATATGTGATTCAAATACATGTTTTTGCAAACTCATTGTTGTTTTTCACAAGTACGTTGTGTAGACTTTGTTAGATATGAAATAAGAGATATCATAAGTACCATATACTCCCGTTGAGAGAATGATTTTGTATCAACGCGCCATTATACCATTGGAGGCCATAATCTTCCAATGCAATGTTGAATTAATGCAGGAATTATTTTGTCACCGAATCATGATAATAATCATCCTACAATGCTACTATTATTGTGTAAACAGGATGGCTGATTCGCGGTTCCCCCGAATTGTCCACACTCTCGCAGCTGACAATGTGCATTTTAACCAGTTGCAAGTAAGACCTGCAAGAAAGCGAGGATATACAACCATCATACAAATGAACAGATATAATAAAAAAAATATTGTCATCGTCACCGTCCTGTGCAAAGGATACCATGCATATGGCATATGTTGTCTCCGCAACTCGCGATGCTGTCACATCACATTATATCCTGTGTTTGACGTGTATAAAATACTTAAATTGACTGGCAAAGTAAGTTTTTTGTATCTAGTTTCCCCAGCTTCAATATTTAACAACTAAATCATATGGATAAACTACATAGCCATATGTGACAAATGCTAATTTAGTTGGTTTTGTGACTACCATTAGAGAAACACAAATGTCCCCCGCAGTAAAAAATATAGTATTTAACCATGCAGTTGCCGTACGCATTTTCATTCTCTTATTTGTCTGATTATCAAATTGTTGGTAATGGGTGTAGGTATAACAGTGTAAACATCCTGGTTACTTTTACGTTGGCAGTATCACGAGCGCTGCAGAACGAAAACAAACATTATGTCCGTGGTTTCGTTCTCCACTCAGAAAAGTGTTCTATGGTGCATCAACAACTATTTTCGTGGCGAAGTATATGCTGTGGTTGCCATATGATATTTTCAAATACTCATTTACCCAATGGGGAAGAATGTGCGGCACTCTCTCATAATGCTTTGTTTGGGTTCCTGCAGCGAATGATGGTCATAGTGGAGTTCAGGTGTCAGGTACAGATGAGAACCATGATGAATGCTGACTGTGGGTGGATCCAAATATCTCAAGTATCGGTGAAGGAAGCGTTAAATGGCCGCCTGGTCAGCTCGACAATCATGGATCTGGCCAGAACTCTCTTCGCATTCCCGAATCCGCAACCTCCAATGAAGCTCCCTTTGAAGGGCGAACTGACGAAAAAATTTCCGAACTTGTTCCGAAATAAGGCAATTGTACATCAGTCAATCTGGGAACCTTAGTGGATGGGAGTATAGTTGGTTCCTGACAATGCATACTTAGAGTCAGGCTGTCGGAATTAAAATAACGCTTGGCTCAATTACAGTCCCTGTGGCTTGTGGGATCACATAATCAATTATGCTGACGGTATTTGATGGGTGCATGTAGATACCGATTTAAAGAAACAGTGGGAAATCATCAGTAGGGTCGTTTTTATGGTTCACTCCAGTGTCTCCATCTGCATACCTTATTTGAATTTGTGGAATAATGGGGAAGTTCACGACATTGTTCAGCATTTTGTAAATTTATTAAGGCGCTCTGTACTCCGCGAAATGCACCATTATTGACATCAACGAAATTATGTGGCCAGTTTTTTTTTTTGTTTTTTTTGCTTGAGGTTGTGTGGGTAATGTCATGTCACGTGATCTGGAGAGCGATTCGACATTTAGTGCTTAACAACTATGTTATGTTCATGATTCTTACTGTGGCGTGTTGAGATCATTATGGAAAAGTACAGCGCATATTCTGCAGTTATGTTTTTAATATACCTCAGCGTTTGATCATAATGTATGAGCACAAATAGAACATGATGGCATTGTAGTAACCTGTACCAACTGATGTATGATAGAGCACACATTGCAGCTCTGTATTGATAATGGTTATCTCAATGTGCAAACAGTCGAAACAGCTAAAACCTTTATTTATGGTTGCATATTCATTCGAAATGTATTAACGTGCGGATGTTTGCACGTCAAATCAGTGCGGGGAATATATATTCTGTCATGATTGATTCAATTTACTTTATCCCTTGTGTAATCGATTACTTTTATTGAACAGAATGTTCGGTCATTGTGTGCTGGTTGGTTAATCAACATACATTGCGGAGGCACATTGCCTACTGTATCGTAAATTTTTGTGCTGCCTCTTTGTTTGTAAATGCTGAAGGTACAGATGAGCCATTATATATAGTACATATTTTCATATCTAGTCTTAGTGACGTTGCTAAAATGACACGATCGCACTGGAATGGCGCATTGAATTAATTAAATTGACAAAACTTCAGCTAAACCAATGCAAATCTAAGAACAACTGTTTGTGAGCTCACGTAGATCAAATATAATTACTTCAGAGACACTGTTTCAAGCAATACTAAACCTATTGAGTAGCAAAGCATAAAGCGGGCCAAACATGGTGCTTATATGTAACGACTGCGTATACTGTTGGATAAGCAGTAAGCATATACCGAAATGGCGGTCAGCAGAATAGGCCTGGACTTGCTAGCCAAATTACATCATGATCATATTAAGAATGGGCGTCTCTCGAAATAATACACTGCAAACGAAACACATGGCAAATAGCTTGCGCTTGTTCTGAGCATTTCATGATTAAGTAGTGTGTTACATTTTGAAGGATTCCAGTACTTTTGTCTCTCTAAGTAATGAGCTAGGTTGACTCATTTCTATTCCTCTTTGCATTGTCTCTTATTGGTAAACTGTGGCGCAAAGTATTCCGATTCAGTATGCGGAGGGAATAACTGCACCAGTTCCAACAACACTTTATTATTGTTTTAATAAGTGGGATAATCATATGACTTATCATAAAAATCGGTTTGTAACTCTAGACATTTATTTGGGCAAAAGGGCTATTCAGCTGCTTTCTATAGATATGGGTTGACCGATCAAAACAACCCTGACGCATGGAGATATCCTTTGTGGGCCCACCTTAACCGTGGATAGATTCATGATTTCATATGTACTAGACAGATCGCGTTGGGTGTAAAAGGCAATGCGGTGATTCGACTAGGCCGTTTTATTTGTCATGATATACTTGATAGCTGTGGATAAGTTTTAAATTGCTTACCTACATACCATTTTGAAATAATGGATGCCATCTTTGAGAGTTGATGAAGATTACATTTCTGTTTTTTATTGATCGATCAAGAGCTATAGACCATATGTGAACTATACCATGGACACAGGTAATGTTGTGTTGAATGCAATTTCACCCCAGCACATAGTACATGCTTGTCATCTTCTTAGCTACCAGCTGTAGGAATTCAATAAATACTCCAAATTCATGATAGTTCCTGAACCTCGCATAAAACTGTACCTTGTCAGGGTCATTCGACAAAAAGCAAATTTTCTATCTGTAGTTGATCTTTCATGGCCTCATTCTGTTTTTTTTTCTGATTCTGCATACTGGATTTGCATATCCTGCAGCAACTTATCTAGCTTAGCCACTTTGCTGTCACTCTCTTCCACGATCATCTGGATGTCAG
Source organism: Urechis unicinctus (assembly GCA_034190875.2). NCBI lineage: Eukaryota > Metazoa > Annelida > Polychaeta > Xenopneusta > Urechidae > Urechis > Urechis unicinctus. The sequence goes on from CM067343.1 coordinate 51,799,629, forward strand.
GATCAATAGTGACAGGCAAGGGATGGTCGCCCACTTGGCTAGTGCTGGTAGTTGGTTTCAAAGTCCTGCAATCATTATTAAGATATGTCCTTAATAACTGTTGGCTGTCATCTACACTGACACACACACACTAACACCCACACACAGACACAGACACACACACACACACACACACACATTATCCTTCATGATAGCATACACGTCGGATGTACGGATCTCGAGAAGCAGCGAGTCTGTGTCTGTGTATAACAGTTAAAGGTTGCTGCCATATTTCGACATCATTGAATTAGTCATACATCAAGTGCTTTGAAAGATCTAGAATACACATGCCCACATACACCAGACGGTTTAAGACTAAACGGGTCTTGTGTATATGCAGGTCAGCCAGATCATCGTCAAACACTTTTGTCGAGCATAGGCGGGGCTGGCCATAAGCCTACGTATTCGCACAATCTTAACGTCGACTGGCCTCCGGAGATTCTCCATCGTTTTACCCAAGACAGAGTTGTTTATAAGTTTATAGAGATCCTTCTCAAAGTCGCTGGTGGTGACCTTGCGCAGATCTGTATTCATCCTAATGTAAGGCTCCACCAAGGGACCCTGGTCAGACACAAGTGCACGATGAATCTCGGTAAGTCTCATCCCCAAAGACAGATACAGTTTGAGGTTTCTGTAGTGTACCACATACTTCTCCATGTTCCGCAGGCTGGGCACCAGCTTCTCAACTACATTTCCGGTGCTCCCAAAGCACCTAGGAGATCCTTCTGGAGATCTGACAACCATTCGTTCTGTACAAGAAGCCCTCTGGCGCTAGGGGGTAATCGTTGTGTTCGTCATGAAGCGCAGCAGGATACTCCAAGTCAACCTCAAGTATGTATCTAGTTTAGGCATTGTCGGGGTGGTCCTGGATCTGTAGGTTCTTAGGCCGTTCCACCCACTCAATACCCGAAGTAGGTAGGATTTGGCTCATAGCCCACCCATACAAATTGTTGGCGTCGATGTACTGGATATATGTCTCTGGCTTATCCTGCTCAAAGCCCTCCACGTATGAGTTGTTCGCTTTAGCGTGGTGGCGCGACGCCATGCTTATCCCACCACGCAGCCCCTTCTCAATAAAGAGGTGCTTGTCATAATCGGTGAGAAGCTCGAGTTCCACGCCTGTACTCTTAAGCAAAGCATCCAATGACAAACCGGGGCTGGTATAGTAGAGGGCCGGATACAACCTGTACTGTTTGAGACATGTTTTGCAGAACACCTCAAATACATCAGCTAAGAGCAACACATCTATTCGCAGGTACAGGTCATGGTAGTCACCCATGTTCTTACACCTAAATACGCTCCAGACCTTCTGTGCATGAGCATAGTCTGCAGCAGATATTCCTTGTTTGGAAAGCTTGCTGTAGAATTCCTGGGTCAGCGGCAAAGGGGAATCCAGCCGTCCATGAACTCATAGGGATAAACTCCCTTGCACAAGCAGCAGCCGGCGTTTCGTCTGGTCAGGCTCATACTTGGCCGTGACTGCAAAGGCATCTTGGTTGTTAGCTGACACCAGCTTATCGAGTGAGGCCAGGAGGAACTGTGCACTATCAATGAAGCGCAACTGTCCAAGCGACAGGGAAATATACTTTTCCATGTTGTTGGGGATACAGTTGATGTTCCCCCTCAACTTTGCTCATGGCCTACATCAAGAGGTGGGAAACATAGCCCCGCAAGTTATGGAACATCACAGGTACGGGCGTTGTTTTAGGGTTCAACCGCAGCTTCAAGTTGCAGGCGTTGTGGGCTGCCCCTCTGACAAGCCCAGTTCTTTGTTGCACACATGACAAGGGGTAGCCCCTTTGTGCACTCTTTCGTGGGGACAGGGTTTGATAGAACTGTTTTGATCATCAGCTCTTCCTGTTGTAGGACGAGCAGGAATTTCTCCACAGTGTTAGCCCCTCTAAAAACCATAGGGGGTTCTGTCTGTCAATCACATCGGACTACAAAATAAACGTAACCACATGTGTCATGCTCCTGTGTTCTCTGCGTGTTGCTCTTCGGTGCATCAAGTGCAGGGCCAGGAAGTTTAACAGTCAGTGCCTCAAAATCGGCGAATATGACATAAAGGGCAGCCAGCTGCTTATGCCAATTCTGGAAGGATAGGATACTCTTGCCTTCCTCGGGCATGTCTACCCTCACAAGAGTTTGCCCTATTCCCATACACTCGGGTTTGTGCTCAGCGAGTAGTCTCTAGGCTGTATAGCCATGCAAGCCTCGCTTGCAGAAGAATTTGCGCTCTTTATGCTTACTCTGATCATAGAGCAAGCAGTTCAGATATTTGATCTGTGTCTAATGAATCATGAGATGTACAGGCCCGTTCCAAACACATTATCAACCTTTGAGGAAGCATTTTGGAGGTCGTTCTGGTACCGGCGGATGGATGACGAAATGCCCACTGGGGAGTTGATGGCATCCTCAACGTCAGCCTGAAATTGCTTTTGGGCATCATAGGACATTCCAACACCTAGTATCTCTGAGCGTTTCTGAGCCTGAGCACCAAGAATGGCCCATACAATGGGTCCTGATGCTGTTGTTAATTCGCTCAACGCCGGTCTGTTTCTGCCAAAACTGGATTGGATTTGTCAATCAGTCTTTTACTTCTTTGTCCGCTGTTACCGCGGCACCTTATAGTTACTGAATAGATCAGGAAACTTTGCTGTAAATGTACCGCCATTGTGCATGACTAGAATTGTTTGTCGGGTTAGTTTATCTCCCACCAAAATGGCTGGATACACCCCGCCCGTTTTATATGTAGCTTTTCTATTGAAACTAAAGGATTGTTTATTCAAAGACCTATGTATCACACTCTGTCTAATGTTCAAAGCGACGAGGCTGTGTCCCTGCAAAATCCTATTGACAACACTGCTGGCGATCTATGTGTTTAAGGTCAATCACACATACTGTGGGCTGGTACAATCTCGAATCAACCGAGACCATTCAATGGCGGTCAAGAGCGTCAGAAGAAGGAGGATCTGTCCGATTAAAACCTGGTCTCTGGAGTTTCAGCCTTCTGCAGCAGCAGATTACATCAATAGGTTTTAGTTAAGATGTTGATGCTGCAAATAGGGTTATTAACCTCACAATTCCTGATAATAGGGCTGCGAGCATATCAGACGGTGTGTTAAAATTGTTGGGTCTTGATGACGGTCAGGGTAAGCAATTAATTCCTTCGGGTACATACATAGGTGAGCGGCCCATCAACTTTAGCATCTTTAACACACTTTATGTCAATCTTGATCAAGTCAGTACCACGCACAACATGCTAGATGGTGTGCCCACTCGTTTCTTGACGTTGTCGGTTTAGAGGGTGGCTCTTTCGGTGATATTATAACCACAAACATCGCTAATCCTGTCTGTAAGTGTGTTACTAGCGGAACTGTGCATGAGTTGAAGGTTCAGTTACTGGATAATAAAGGGAAATCTATTGAACAACCACGACTTAACTCTTAGAATTGTTCTCAAATTTACAAGATGTCAATAAAAACGAGTATTTATGGACTTAGGCAAAAACCGATAAGCACTGTTCAGGGCGCCGACCTCTTGGAATATGTCACAAAGACCTATGTATCTATTGCTAACTCACAAAAAATGGATAAAAGTGGCGGTGTTATGACTGGAGAACTTGAAATGAGAGAGGATAACATTGTTCAGTTGGGAGACCCGATTTCACTGAAGAATGCTGCTAATAAAAGTATGCTGATGATGAATATAGACAGCAGAACAGGAACCTGAAACGATACGTAGCTGAAAAGACGAAACCACTCATTACAATTTGGGCAGAAGCAGGTGGCGCTCTTCGCGGAGGATGTGAGTGGTCTTTTGGCCATGGGGCCAGGGGTCGAGACTCACGAGACTCAAGCTGTGAATATACCATGTTATCCAATGGTTAGATCATTCGTATGGGTTGGTCTTCTGGTGTGGGTGCTGATACTGGTGCTATAGAAGTCGTTCCTGTTATCAATGGAACGAACCAAGTGGTAGGAATAAGTAAGCCCGCTGACCAACGGGCTGTTGTAATATCTTTGGACCAGCTTTTGCAACTGGATCAAGGCAACGTTAATAACATTTATACAACCACTCAAAATAGAGGGGCGACTTGGTATGAGCATCACTTCTAATTGAACTTGACCTGTAGACTTACGTATAAAACAGCAGTATGAAACAACAACCAACCATTCCGACGGCACCGTTATATCCGGTGCTGTCTGATGAGAATTCAGGGCACTTCTATCGGTTGAATGAAATCAGCCTCTAAAAGCAATGCCTTGAGAAAGAGATTGAAAAATATTGTGCTATGTACAAGAAATATAGGAGTGCAGTGAACTCAGTGGATGCAATAGATACTGCGTTAGTAACTGTTGGTGTGTGTCTTGGCGCAAGTGGTGTAGGTGTAATGTCTACAATAGTTGCCATTCTTATTGCCACAGTCTTGGGTGTTACTGGAGCCGCTTGTGTGCTACTTGGAATTGCTGGAAAATTCATCAGTCGCCGACTGACCATCAAGGAGAAAAAACATTATCAGATCCGCATTCTAGTGCTGAGCAAATTGAATACTATTGCTGACATTGTATCGACAGCACTTGAAGCTGGCAAATCTCGGATCATGAGTTTAAACTCGTTTTAGCTGAGGTGACAAAATATACCCAAATGAAGGGCGAAATTAAGGCCAGATCTGTAAAAGACTCTTTCAATTGATGAAAAAAACGCGCTGATCGAACGTGGAAAAGACAAAGCATTGTAAGGTATCAGACAAAAATTGGGTGCTTCTTTACCATTGAGCGGACTGTGAATGGTATTGACCCACCTCAATACATAGAATATGCCCCATAGACTTTTTACGTTTCGTGAAAAAGTGCAAAAGACCCCTGGTATGACAACTGCTCTCCAGTTTCAGCAGGACCACAGAGGCCCCGGGATTTCCCCTGCAACCCCACCTCCACTGAAGATAGGGCTGTATGATATCTGGCCAGGCCTACCCCACATGACTTATTCTTATCACCGACTCTAATCATAGCGTGCACACAAATCATAACGGCACCTATGAATTACAGCCGTGCACTTCAATCAAAACGTGCCCATATGAATCAGCCTATTGAATAAACGAGGGTATAAGGTATAGAAATAACACTGTTGATGAACTTGAAGGTAGTGTAAAAGATATGAAGTTCGATACAGATTATCTGAAAGATGATATAATAGATCTTGAGGGCAAACGGAGTGATATGGAGACTAATTACGATGACCTTGAGACATAGTGAGAGATCTGGAGTTTAAAAACGAATATCGCTCCAACACAGAGTAGTTTTCATTTCTTCATTAAATATTTCTCTACCACAAAGTCCGTTGTATTCTGCGATACGTATGATTGTATATCACGATGAACGGTAATTCTTTCCTTCACGACCTATAATGCCACACGAAGTCATGTATTTGGCAAATTTTATACAACTTGGTGCACTTTGGACACTTTTATGAACTTATCCTTTGCTTACTACTTCGTCAGATTTGCTCAGGCGATGCGGCCATACCATCGTTGCCCTTGGGTTTGTTTACGCATGCAATTACAACAATGATTAAGTATGTGCTTCCCATTGGGAGGCGTTATCACCCACGCGTATGGAACAAGTTTGAATATACCGTAGTTGGCGCAATAATACATTAGGTTTTCGATCGCTACATTACTTCGTTGCAGTGCCTACGGGATTTTGGTATATAGATGAGAGTTCAGAGAAACAGACAAAGTCGCGTTAGTGGGGCTATTAAAACTTTCAATAGAGCATCATTTCAAACGCAGTTGTTGACATGAAGGTGTTTTTTTCAGATCATGATAGTGCTTCCGGTAAATTATAACCCTTATATTGTCATCTACATGGGTCATCGCTAGAATCGCTCGTTCTTTTATGCATGGCTAAACATGTGAATTCTGACGTGCGGTATCACTAAACGATATTATTTGATTAGCCATTTATTGGACGATAAATTATATTGTATGTTTAGCAATGTGGCCAAGTATAAAAATTTCTCAACATAGCCCACAATAATAATAATGGTTTATTGTCTCAAATAATACAAATACAACAACAACAACAACAACAGTTTACAGATTTAACATCAAGTGTATTGAGACAAATGGAAACTGGAACAGTAAACTGTTTTTTCAGTTTCCTTGATTAACTACACTTAATGACAGAAGTAACTAACAGCTGAAAGCAAGACAAAAATATATAAAGTATATATATACTTATTCAATGATATAATGTCACATAAATATATAGATATATTGCTATTGAATGGAGGATATAATGTACAGGAATAATTGTTCCTTAAATATATGACAGCTCTTATTGATTTCAATATTATGTAAAATGACAATTTCATTCCAGAGATATGGGACCATATAAGTTAGCGATTTTTGCTTTAATGTTGTATGACATCAAGGAAGTCTATATCCTGATAATTGCCTAGTGTGATAACCATATACAGTATCTTTGGTTCTGAACATATTAAATAAAGTTTCAGGCAACAAGTTTAATCTATACTTGAACATAAATAAACAACATCTTAGTGTTTACACACTGATTTCTATTTTTCAGATAACTTATAAACCAATCTAGTGGCTTACCTCTAATACCATAACTTTCAAAATTAGAATATCATGGTTTACAGTATCAAAAGCTTTGGTGAAAACCAGAAACACACATATAACATGTTCACCTTTATCCAATGAATTCATCATTTTATCAATAAATTTTACAAGTGCTACTTCTGTAGAATAGCCTTTTCTAAATCCAAACTGGTTGGATGACAAAATACCATATTTATCAAGATAATTGATAAATCTATTAAACATTAATTTTTCAAATATCTTAGAGAACACAGAGATTAGTGAAATAGGTCTATAATTTTCTAGATGGGTTACACTATCTTTCTAGGGAATTGGCACAACAACAGCCAATTTTAGGTCATGAGGCACAATACCTTGAGTAAATGAGAAATTAATCACATGACAAAGGGGTTAAAGGAAACCATGGTAAGATTGTCTAATTATATTTGGATTGATGTCATCCCAACCTGGACTACACCTTCAAGTTCATAAGTAGTAACAGGACTCAGAAAAAAGGACTGTGAACAACTAGTTTGTAAATACTCAAAAATGTTATTGTCTACGTTTGGGATCTTGTCACATAACTTTGGTCCAACATTAGTAAAGTACTCATTGAAATTGTGAGCAATTAATTTAGAATCACTTGTTACATCACCATTCAATACAAATTCCTTACCAATAATTTCCTTTAAAACTTTCCAAGATTGTCTGGCATTTGATTTATTTTTCTCAAGCATTTCTTGATAATATGATTTTTAGCCAATGTAATCAAATGATTAAGTTTGTTCCTATATGGTTTGTACCTAGTCTTATTGTACAAGGTTGATTTCTTCAAATACATCATATACAACTTGTTTTTCACATTAATAGACCTACAAATACCCTTAGTCATCCAAGGCTTATATTTTCCACGCCTTGTTTTCATTTCCTTATAAGGAAATGCCTCCTCCCAGAAATTTTGTACTACATCAATAAATTGTGAATAAGCATTCTGAGCATTATTACTTTCTAAGACAGAGGTCCAATCATGAGAGTTCAATAAGGTTCGAAAACATTGAACATTTCTTCAAAAAAATGATCTATTTCTAGTTACGTTGTCAGAAGATTTATGCAATAAGTCTTCCGTCATTATAAATACAGGAAAATGATCAATCTCACAATCTTATATACAACACTTCCACGTCAACTGTAGCCTGTCCACATCTAATCGCTTTTGAACTGTAGAAATTGTCTACATATATCATATTTCATCCATGATGTTTATTCATTATGCTGAACAGTGAAAGGCAGTTTTTTGAATTTTCATAGCAATCACGACTCATATTAATTTGAAGTAATGAGTGCAGCATCTGAATTGGAATATGTAACTATCTATATCTCCATTACAGTTATAACCACACCCATTGGCCCTGGGAAATACAATTCTACGAAGACACAATAATGCTTTCCCGTCCAGCCGACGCTATTTAATGCATATTCGATCGCAAGTGTTTGGAGTCGGATTGAAAGTCTTATAAAGCTTGGCAAGAATGTAACAATGATAAGTAACAGTTTTTACCTGGATCAAATACACGCTCTTGACCGTAACAAGGATATCTTTAATTTATCAGGAGTGTAGCAGTTTTATTCATCCCTATTGAAAGCCGTCACACATCAACGCATCCCCATTGGCTCCCCTGTTCACCCGAATCATGCTAAAGTAGAACCCTGACCTCACCTTTCACCCAAACAACAGCAGTACATCGCTTAAACCCGATATCTTGGAGTAATTTGATATTCTGAAAAACGTCAGTTTAATGCTAGATTGGTTCATAGCTATGGATATTTCCAACTCCTTTGTTGTTGCGTCGCTTTTGACAGTACATTGTCTAGAGAAGACCTGTAGATGCAAATTAACACTTGCACTTATTTGGTTATATCAATAATTGGCGTATACATTGATAACATGTCAAATCGGGAATGTAGCATTGTACCAGGCAACGTAGGTCGTTACGGAGACAATGGCATTTCGACCGTTAGATTGGCTAGTCCATAAAATGCCACACTCTGACCATTACTTTCTGACTAACACCGTCTTACGCTTATCATCTACAACGTCCAGCATGGGCCTCGGTCTGTCACGGTTGCTAAGCGTGAAATCGATTCATTAGCTTTAAGAATAATGGCAGGTGAAGATGGGATACAACGGAAAATCGATAGCTGCTTAGCATCAAACGGAAATTAAATTAAATCCATGTATATGTAAAGCTAGATTTTCTTGCTTATGCACGCTCTTCGTTATTGTATAGTTACTCACTGCCTGTAGTTGCTGGAGTGGGGACTAATCAGAGGAAATTAACGCGAGTCCTGAAGTAAGGTTGCTTATTTGGTTTATTTAGATTTCAACAATGAAGCTCCCTGGAATCTCGCGGTCCGAATCGTTTCTCTGACTAGATGATCTCCATGACTAACCCATCTGGACTCCTTATAAAGGGTCCCGCGATAGGCCAGGCTAAAACAATCCCCACGTGACACGACGAGTCCACTTGGAGGGTGAACTCGCTTGCTGTGAGGATTGCTACAATCAGGGTTACACCCCTCCCAAAGAGTGGTGTGATGTAACCCGGGCTCTCGTGCTGATAATTTAGAGGGGGGGAGGCTTTTTAAGAACTTATGAGCCAGAATAGTATTATAACATATATTTTTCGTACATTCTTACTGAATCAGAGTGCGCGATGCTGAAAACAACGAATTGACGCCTCTCTCAGTGTAATATATTTCGAGTGATTGCGTTTTCATGAAAATGACTACATTATGATGTCTTTGTTGGACCTAGTTACATCAAGGTGAGGGTACAATTTTGGAAAACGAGATTAGAAAAAATTTTAGCTTCACTTTCAACAACTCCTTGTGAAAATCA